>JASERS010000010.1:7311666-8567500 GCA_036711965.1 Onthophagus sagittarius | reverse complement strand
TCTCTCTGGTAAAGCATTATACAACTTTACAACTCTTGAAGTGTCCTCTGCAGCTTTTTCTGTATCCCAGCTTCTTCAAAGTTCTTATTGCCTTTTTGCATTTTAAAAATATCTTCAGATTCAGTATTCCATATACCTTTCAGCAGACTCTTCACCATGCAATATTTTCGATACAACTCTTTTTTCCCTATCAAATTTTATACACATAAAATTTGATGTGAACCAATTGTTGACTGTATCTAAAGTTCTATTTGTCTTTTGATCTAGGTCCTGAAAATCTTTAGAAGTATTCATAAATGATGACACATGGAATCTACTTGTATATTTTAAGACAAGTCATTGATATACAATAAGAACCTATTGCTGTCTATCATGAAGATAAGACCCGCTTAGTTTATTTGCGTTCTCTTTTTAGTTTTTCAATTTTCTTTAAGAGAATCTTATGGTCTACAGAATCAAAAGCCTTGCTTAGATCACAGAAAACCACTTGCGTATAACATTGCATACCAAAAACAGCTATTATGTTTTGTATTGCAGTAAGAAGTGCTGTCATAGTCGATTTTTTCTTTTGGTATCCTTGTTGATACTTTGTTGTTAATTTTTTTCCATTATATGTTTCATGATTTTATTTTTTATTATAGCTTCGAAAACTTTTGATATTATCGACATTAATAGGAATTACTCTAACATTCTTCAATTATTTTGGAAAAGGACCATCTCTTAAGCATTTATTTAGTAATATACATAATATTTCTCTTATGGTTGGTTCTATACTTTGAATCAGTTTTGTTGTCATCCCATAAACATTTTTCATATTTGTCATGTTTAACTTTTTAATTACCATTTCTATTTCTTCTTCTTCAATTTTTTCTATCTGGATTTCATCTTCTTCTTAAATTTGCTCGAGCCTGATAGGATCTTTAACTGCCATGTTGAAAATTTGCATTTTACCATTGTTTACAAAAAAATCATTTAGGTCATTTGCATCCAGAAGAGAATTATATTCTTTCTTGCATTTTGTTTTTTCAGCTTCTTGCTTTAAAAAATTCACCATATATTGTTTATAAGCTTCCTTTTTTTGTATTACCAATTAATTTTCTAAATTCCCTTTTTTTATTTAATATAATTCTTTGTGTATTCTTTCCTTACTTCCGCAATTGTTTAAATAGCATCTAAAGTGTTTTTCAGTTTCTTTACGTCATCAGAATTCATTTTATTGTTGATAGTATGCGTTTTCTATTTTATTGTCATTTCTTTAAAAGCAGACGTATAACATGATGTAATTATTTGATGAAATTTTGTATTACTGGTTTGCGCATCATTGTTTTGATCTTTGATTATTTTCCAGTCACTATTTCTTAATTTATTTATGAAATGTTCTATTGTTATAATTGTAGTCAATTGCGCTAGATGGTCACCTAAATGCCAGTTTGTTGTATTATCTGTGACAATCTTCATAAACGTATTTATAAATATGTTATATGCACATCTTCTTCCATTTACACGCGATGGTTGACTAAAAAATGGTTTAAGTCCATGTTCTGACAAAATAGACAAGAAATTTTCTGTAATTTTAGAGTTTGTATTAACACATATCCCAATATAATATATTTTTGAGTTTCCTTTACAAAATGTAAAACCTCTTCCAATTTGTTCAAAAACTGTTAATTATCTTCATGTGGTGAGTGATATACTTCTATAAACACAGAAATTAATAGTGGAATTTTTATAGAACTCAGTTCAATATTTTTTTCTATGTTATATTTTTATCTAAGCTAATTGAAATTGATGATTATTTTTCATTTACTAACAACAAAACACCTCCCCTCAAAAAACTTTTTTGCAATTATAAGATGCTACTTCATAATTTTAATACTATTATCTCAACTTCTGTCATCCAATGTTCTGTTATAGCAATTATGTTCGACTTTGGTTGATCAGTCTCACGTTATTTTGACGTCTATTTTTAGTCATAGTTGGTAAGCGAGGTTTTATGTCCCATAATATATGTCATAATTAACGTCGAAATTCCGTCAAATTTTATACAATATTTTTTATAAAAGTCGTTAAAATCAATTTACTACCTACTACGTTTTTGTATTACACTGTTTTGTAAATTATTGTTTGTCCTGAGATGTTTTTGTAAAAAGTAGTATTGGTCTATGATTTTTGAAGAATCTTTTATGGGTTGGGTTGGATTGCGACCCAACTTTACACTATTTTTCATATTAAATGGCAAGAAGTTCAACCAAACCTAACCAAACTCAACCTAACTTAACCAAACCGAATGTAACCAACCTAACCCAACCCATCCAATGATATCAATTTGGAGCTTAATCTAACTAAACCCAAGCCAATCTAACCAACATTCGTTAGATTAGCTTGGTTTTATAGTCATATATAGCTTTTTGGAAATATTCCCTGATTTTTTCTTCTATAGTTGGATTAGGTTTAGCTCCAACTTTAAATTATTAAGTATGAGAAATGGTATGATGTTAAGCTTCAACTTCATATATTCCTCATAAAACAAAAAATGGAACATAAAACAACAAAGTATGAAGTAAGTTCAATTCAATATGGGAGATGGTTTTAAGTTGGATCGAGTTGATCTCTATACCATTCATTATAAGGGATGGTATGAAGTTGAAGCTGCTCTATCCAATCCAACTTCATACCATCATATCAGACAGATTCTTTCTTCCCAAAATTTCTTTCATTTAACCAAACTTATTGCACATTTTACATAAATATTATCCAAGTTTATCATATATTTCCGTATTAATATTACTCCAATAGGGTCAAATGGAGAATTTGTCTATTTTAGAATTGAACGTTATTTTAACTGTTGTCTTCATATGAACTCTTTGCATTGTAGTACACCACCGTCTTTCCCTCTGGCTTTCCTGTTTCCTTATTTATAGTATCTGAAAGGTGCATTGTGGATTTCAGCAGGACTATTTTATTTTTCTTTGGGACCAAAGAAACTAATATCATATTTTTGTCAGAAGCAAATTTAGATGTGCTTTCTTCTTTACCATTTAAAAATAATGCAAGAAGTTCCCTCTTATTTTTTCTAATCGTTCCTAACATCGTATGTCTTAAGTATTCTGACAAATACAGTGTGTTCACTAATTATCGTACCCGAAATCTAGGCAACCAATATCACAGTATTGGTATCGCAACGCGACGAATATTCCTATTATTTGAAATAATTTTTTCGAAAAATGCTATTAAAAGTTGATTTTTGTATAGCAATTAATGACTGTAAAAATGATCTTCTTTGGTTCAAATGTCGTAAAAGATTTATATCCAGCTATGACAATCAAACAATTTGGTATTATTGTCATGGACAAATTGTAAACACAACATGATTAACATTAAAATGTGCCATTAAAATAAAGGCATCATGTTCCGGTGTGAACGTCATAACTAAATAAATAAAAATCTGAAAGAAATTCTCATTGAACGTTTTGGTTATTTTAATTTGTTTATTGACTTACCACTTAAATCAATCGCTAGAAACAACGATAGCTCTAAGAAGAACTGTTTGAAAAATTTAAAGGCAGTAAAAAATGGTTAAAGAATAAAGAAAATCCGGAAACACACAAAGCATACGACAATCGCGACAATAATAACCTAATAACGTTCGATCTGCTGTCAACATCTGGTTAAAATCTGATTACTAATTTAAAAATATCGCCGTTACCACTACACAATGAGATAGATAACCAACATTCCAACGTGACGTAGGTTACGATAATTATTTAACACAATGTAGTTCAATTGATGAAAACCATTGTCTATGTTTAGGTTTATTCCTGTTCCGTGAATTTGTTCTGACAATTTTCTGACATAATACGAGGATACTGGCTCATTATTATATCTTAACACTTCAATATTATTGCATTCAACATATACCAAGTTCTTGCACCATTGAGCGTAAGGAATATAATGCCATATTTATCAGGCTTAGATGACATACAACAGAAACAGTTGTTCATTGGTAGTGCAGTTTTTATGTGGTGTATAAGTAGTATAGATTAGCCGATTCTAGAACCTCCTCCTCGAACCTGCGTCTGAGGAGGAGGTTCTAGAATCGGCTAATTGTTGGAGGAGGAGGTTGTAGTATCTACTAATTGGAGGAGGTTGTAGAATCGGCTAATTGTTGGAGGTTGTAGAATCGGCTAATTGTTGGAGGAGGAGGAGGTTATAGAATCGGCTAATTGTTACAAACCTACTAACCTTAAAAGTTGTAATGTGGGAGGAGTTTCCAATTCAGTTTTAATTATTTTGCAACCTCCTCCTAAGTGACACCTTTAAATAGGGAAACCAGAGAATAAAATAATAACGCTCTGTTGACGTGTCAAGACATGTTCGTAGATGGTCACTCTTCGTCGTCTTCCGATAGAATGAAAAATAATCTTGTAATATTTGATTTGGATGATTTGGATGATATAATGTGGGAGTGTTTAAGTGACTAATTGAAAATCGTGTATATCGAACTTGCTTGCAAAAAGGTTTTAAATCGGCCGTAATTATTAAATAAGAGTAGGGTTTTTTATAAATTTATTCAGGTAGTAATACTGCCCAAGCAAGTTTATGTAAAAAAAATATATGCAGATAAGAAATGCTGTTTTGCTCGAAGAAAAGGAATGAGTCATATTTACCTGGCACCATTTGGGTTCATTATGTTTACAAAGAAACCTCCTGCATAAAACTCCTGCAAGAATTGGGAGGAGGTGGAAAGGTTTATAAACGGTGGTAAAGTATCACAGGGACGTAGTTATTCGTTGAGAAGTGAAAAAGAATAAAGTCCAAAATGTTTCACCCGATCCGATAACTTGAAGAGACATCAGCGGCAATCATGCATTGGTAAAAGAATCAAACTTGAAGAAATATCTAAATCAAATATGGCAAAATGTGATGCGTGCGATAAGTACGTAAATAAGCAATGTTATTCTGCACATTTGCGCAGTAATGAGCATAAACGCAATGGGTTTGTAATAATTGACGATGGAGTTGAGAGAATCGCTGGGGCATTTGGCGATAAAATAGTAAGCTATAGAATAAACGAACTGGGAACTTTTGTGGATTTGAAGGAATATTCAGATAGAATTCGTGAAAAAATCTTAAATCTAATTCAAAGCGCTATCGATATTCATGGCAACATTAAATTAAATCTAGAATGTTTTGGAATGTATTGTTTGCAATCCAAAGAAGATTGGGAAATAAAATCGTTTAATACAAAGAATAAAGTAGCATCTTTATCAACAGATTTGTATAAAATTTATAATGACTTCATCGATGAAATATCATCAAAAATGTCGGAATTTCAAGAACGTGATTCAGGTAAAGCTCTAAGGTGCAAGGTTTGAAGAATACTAATTAAAACAATTTGTATACAGGGTGGACACTATTACAAATACTGTATATGGAGGTTAATCTCAACAAATATAACCCCACAAGAGCTTCGAGCTACATGGATCTGCCGTACCATATAAAAGCTAAGCGTGCTGTAATAAATATCCAAAATGCTGATGATGCATGCTTTGCTTGGGCGTTAACATCAGCAGTGTGTGAACCGAACGGTTTACCACAGCGGACAACTTCGTATCCTCATTATGAAAATTGTGGCTTTGACTATTCAAATATAACATTTCCGGTTAAATTACGAGACATACCCGAGTTTGAGAAGCAGAACAAAGTTTCGATAAATGTCTATGGTTTAAATAAATATTTTAAAGACGGAGTTATGAATTATGATATAATCACCATGTACATATGCCGACAAAAGGAAGAAAGACATATAAATTTATACATATTAATTACATATTAACTACATATTATTAATTACATATTAATTACATATTAACATATTTGCAATGTGAAATAAACACATCCCAAATTTCGTGAATAAGTGCAAATTTGGCACCAGTTAGCCATAAATTAGGCTGTTTTGTTTGATCTAGGTACTCAATTGGTATAGGGATTTTAAATAAGAAATACTCAATAGGTCTTTTTGCTACCATTTGTTTACACTTTATGTTTTTACTTAGTAGATAATTTTTAATTTCTGTTTGTGTGGTTTCGGGTTGTACACCACAAACAGGTAAATGAGGATATTGTACACTTCCTTTTAGAATAGTACTCATTACTGTACCCTTTATAGTATTCAAAATCGATTTACGCCTTTTATATGAAATAGTAGCGAAATCATTTTCAGTTTCTGATATAGTTCAATTTTTTTCTATGTTTTTATTTACTGTTACAATATTGCTAGAGAATATCTCTGAATATTGAGGTTTCATCTTTTTATTTCCAAATCGAATACCTTCTTGTAATGTGAGGTCATTATTTTGCTTGTCAACATCTTTTATGGTCCGAACTTGATTTTCTTTAGCACTATTGATGATGGATGATGTTGGATTATTAAAGTTATATTATATAGTTATATATAAAGTATTCTGCTTCTCCAATTGTTCGTTTAACATTCTTATTTCTTTTGTTAAATCTTTATTTTCATTTTGTAATTTTGATACTTCGGTTTTAAAAGACATTATAATTTTTTTAATCATGTATACTCACTTTTTGTGGTATAAGATTTTCTAAATTTATCTCACCATCATTTCTTTTTAATGCTAAGTTTTTTAAACAAGTCCAGAACACGAGAGAGCCATTTTCCCTCATTGTTTTATTTTCATCCTCGTTAATTTTCGCACAATGTGTGTGGTAATTTCCGAGACACCCGTCCCTACAAGAAATGTCCATCTTCACAGTCATGAAGCGATATCTCATCGTTATTGGCACTACTCTATCTCTTCTCTCAAGACGGCTAAACCCGAATGATTCTAATTCTACGTCTAGTTTTATTTCAGTTCAAATATGTAGGGTTGGGTGGGATTTAGACCTAGAACTAACTCATCCAGACTCATAATATTCAACCATAATAACATTTTTATTTTTTAGTGGTTACGAAGTATTATTCAAAGAAGAAAACCAACAAAACTTTACCGTCGAAATGATGAAAACGATCCAATCAACTCAATCAAACGATTCCTCCGACTCTCACGATTCAACACTCGACGCTTACAACGATCAAGCTTTACAAATCGAAGTCGAAATCGTCTCCGTGGAAACCCCCAGTTTGATTTACCTAAAAATCTTGCAAAACGAAATAAAATTCAAAGAACTCCACGACTTAATGCAAGCGTGTTACGGGAGTAGCTCCGAATGGCCCATCGAAAAATGGATTCCGCAGCAATTAGTCGCCGTAAAATACAACGGGGAGTATCTCCGCGGGATCGTCCGCGAAGAAATCGCCGAAAACAAATATTTAGTTTCGTTGAAAGATATTCGAAAAGACGTCGAAATCGAAGCTAAAGATATGATGATGTTGTACAAAAACTTCACAAAATGCCCCGAGATGATTACAAGGTGTCATTTAGCCAATATCATCCCCGCGGGGGGATCTGAGAAATGGCCCGCGATGGCGTGCGAGTTATTAGAGGAAACTTTGAAGGGGAAATCAAAAATTTATTTGATTAAAGTGGGGAGAATCGATATGAATACGAGATCTTTACCGGTTTTGCTTTGGTATAAGCAATATATTCCTGGGTCAGCTTTAGAAGAGTCAAAAACGGTTATGTACTCCGTTAATAAAGTCTTATTAAAAAACGGATTAGCTTTAAAAGCGAACACAATCAAAGAAAGTTTACCATCCCCGGAAAAAATAATTCGCACACCCTCCATCGATAAAAAATTTTGGGATTGGCCCCCTCCCTCTTTAATTCACGACGACCATATTGTCGCGATGCCCACTTGCGTTAACAACTTGGGTCACATCTACATTCACGATTTACGCAACGAAACCGCTTTATACGAGATGTCAAAAAAATTATTAAATCACTTTAAAGACACCGAAACCGACAATAAACTAGAAGATTGGAAAGTCGGCGATATCTGCATCGCTAAATACTTCTTAAACGATGAGTGGTATCGCGCTAAAGTCATCGCAATCAACGAAACCACCGTTACCGTCGTTATGGTCGATTACGGAAACGAAGAAGACTTAACCCCGGCGGATTTACGAAAACAAATCTTATTCGATAACATCCCAATTTACGCCTCAATCGTGTATCTCCAAGATTTGAACCCTTTAAACGGCGTTTGGGATAAGGGCGATTTAGACATCCTCCATGGGGCCATCGTCGATAAAGAACTCGACGTCTTTTTCACGAAAGGGCACGACATCAAAAACCCATCCCCCGTTTTAATGTCTTTTAAAGGTGTTAACGTCAACGAATTTATGAAGACGAAATGTAAATGTTTGGAACAATCCACTTTTGTCGACGAAACCGAAATCAATTCGATTCTTACAAACAGTGATTGCGAATGCGATTCTGATTCGCCCTCGGTCGTGCTACTCCCCAACGATGAAACTGATAAGGAAATCGAAAAAGATGATTTGATTAAAATTACTCGAGAAATGAAAACGTTTGATGAAGCACTCAAAAATAAAGATGAAACGAGTGAAATCAAATTTAAAATAGAAACAATCCCGGATAACCCATCGTTTGAAATTGTGCTAATTAACCTTTATGATTACAACCACATCATTTTTGAACAAGCTAACTACGAACACACAGATTTAGACCAATTCGAAACTATGGAGAAAGATATCCAATCAAATTCCCAATCATTAAAACCTTTAGAAAACATCATTTTGGGCGCACCATGTATCGTAAAATACAGCCAAGATAACCAATATTACCGTTGTAAAATTTTGGGATTTCACAAAGACGACGTTTTAGTTTGGTTCGTGGATTATGGTAATTTTGAGTATGTCGAAAAAACTGAATTGAAAGAGATTAAAATGGAATGGTTAGATTACCCGATTCAGCAACATTTCGCGGAAATCGACGGCATTCAGTTTGAAGATCCAGCTAAAAGGGAGGAATTTAAAGAATTTTTATTCAAGTATTATTCTGAGATTTTGTTGGCTGAGGTGACTATGAGGGAACCGTTTAAAGTGAGACTTTTAGATGCGAAAACGCGCGAATTGGTTTACCAAAAATTTATTAATTGATGTTATTTTTTTAATACGAAATGTTTTATTATTTGGATCTATATCCAAACAAATTGTGTTGGAAGTCAAATTTTGTTGCGTAAATAATGATTTAGCATCGTTTCATATATTAAGAGGATTAAAATAAAGGTTTTGTAAGTAATTAAGGATTAGGTTAGTGTTTCAAGAAATTTTGTTAAATCGATTTAATTTTTAATTATTATTATGAATAGAATTTAAATAATAATTTGTTTTTTTAATAAATTGTATGAATTTTTGTTAAATAGCTTTTGGTTTTTGCACCTCTGTGACAATTTTTGTTGGTTAATTCACTATTTAACAATAGATGCTACATTGAAATGTAATGACGTAATATCTAGCATTATTTTCTAAAAGCAAATCAGAACAACAAAGAAAATCTGAAAAAAGATTTGAAAAATGAGTTTATTTTCGATTCTAGATAGTGAAACACTTTTGCTTTTGAGAATGGATGTTGAAAGGTAACAAGACTCTATTCTTAGTTATTCTTCAGTCTTAAATTGTTGTATACTTGTATCAAAGCAAAACTAGAACTAACACTAGACCTAGAACTAGAAAGATTGGGGTTTAGCCTTGCGTCAAAGACGCACGGCTAAACCTGAATCTTTCTAGTTCTAGGTCTAGTGTTAGTTCTAGTTTTAATTGCCACTTAGTGCTTGATTGTTGTAAATACTTCTGAAACTAAAAGTATAATTGATACTAGACCTACAACCTATCTATAATATTGACCTTAGAACTAGAAACATTAGGATTTAGCCATCTTAAGAGACATGTGACTAAACCTTAATGTTCCTATTTCTAAGTTTAGTGTTCGTTCTGAAACTACGTTGGGTTGGATTCCGACTTGTGTTCCCTCAGGGACCCAGTGAGAAGTCACCGGGTACGGGCTTAGCGAACCCGAGGCCGCCTGAGCTCGAGGAGCATACCTCGTTAAAAAACTAGAGTCTGGCTGGCGCGGCCAATATGACCCCACAAAGGCACCCGCCTGGGCTAACAGGTGGAGGAGAACACACCTTAAAATAGCCAGAGTTGCGTGGTCGCGGATGACAATAACCGGAGAAACGTCCCTATCTGGGAATTATAACTATTAAACCATATTAATATTATAAATTACTAATTATGGGTGATTATAATTACTTATTGAAATCCAGTGAATAAAAATGGAACTTTTTTGGGTTAATTACTGTAAAATCATAAACTAACTCTAGAGAACAGAAAAAAATCAGACTTTTAATCTCATCATTACGAGATTTAGTAGCTGAACAGAATGGCATAATGTTAGAAAGGAATAGACAATTAAATGATTGTAAAAATGAATTAAATTTATGCAAGAAGAAATTGGAAGAAACCAAGATTGAAAAGGTATTTCTTTCTCATAAATTAGAAGTTGACTCTTATAAAAAAGGTAAGGCCACCATAAGTGTGGAGATGTTCATATTAATGGTAAAAAGAATGGACCAGTTATTTGTATTTCATCAATCAAAAGATGGTCCGCGATGGCGTGCGAGTTATTAGAGGAATCTTTGAAGGGGAAATCAAAAATTTATTTGATTAAAGTGGGGAGAATCGATATGAATACGAAATCTTTACCGGTTTTGCTTTAGTAATAATAATAATATTTATATTTATCCTTCGATGTGAATAGATTAATTTTTTTGTAACAAAGAAATTAGATAAAGACAGAGATTTAAGATTTTGGATATTGAGGTTTTATAAATTCAGTGTAAGGCAAAAATCAATTGCATAATATTTAGGTGATTCAAAGTAACCATACAAGTAATTTTATTTGAAACCAGAGGTTTCTACAAGCTCAAGATAAAACATGTAGTAACTAAAATTTAACATACATTGAAATGTAATAACGTAATATCTAGCATTATGTTCTAAAAGCAAATCAGAACAACAAAGAAAATCTGAAGAAAGATTTGAAAAATGAGTTTATTTTTGATTCTAGATAGTGAAAAACTTTTGCTTTTGAGAATGGATGTCGAAAGGGAACAAAAACTCTATTTTTAGTTATTCTTCAGTCTTAAATTGTTGTATACTTATATCAAAATAAAACTAGAACTAACACTAGACCTAGAACTAGAAAGATTGGGGTTTAGCCATGCGTCTTTGACCGTGTTAGTTCTAGCTTCAATTGCCACTTAGTGCTTGATTGTTGTAAATACTTCTGAAACCAAAAGTATAATTGATACTAGACCTACAACCTATCTATAATATTGACCTTAGAACTAGAAACATTAGGATTTAGCCATCTTAAGAGACGTGTGACTAAACCCTAATGTTTCTAGTTCTAAGTTTAGTGTTAGTTCTGAAACTACATTGGGTTGGATTCCGACTTGTGTTCCCTCAGGGACCCAGCGAGAAGTCACTGGGTACGGGCTTAGCGAACCCGAGGCCGCCTGAGCTCAAGGAGCATACCTCGTTAAAAAACTAGAGTCCGGCTGGCCCGACCAATAAGACCCCACAAAGGCATCCGCTTGGGTTAACAGGTGGAGGAAAACACACCACCTTAAAATAGCCGGAGTTGCGTGGTCCCGGACGACAATGATCGGAGAAACGTCCCTATCTGGGAATTATAATTATTAAACCATATTAACACGTTAATCCCCACGTCAGTCATATGTGTCTAACACCATCAAGTTCACCAAGCGCCATATCAGAGATATATGTTTGACAAACTTGTAGAAAGCTACGTCAGTCACAAATGTCCGACGATAAGTACAAAATGCCAAAAATGGTCAAAATGTGTTCGGTAGGTCTCAAAACGTATACATTCATGAAAATCTCGAAAAATAAAAAGATTTCATTTTGAAAAGTTATACATAAAGTTATGTATAAAGTAAGCATTTAACTTGAAGAACAATAATTAACAGCAACCATGTCTGTTATTAAAATTTGTTTACTGAATGAAGGGAAGAGTACAGTATAAGATCCGTTATTTCATATAATAAAAATTTGAGTTATTTGTTTGTGTTATGGTAAATGCTTTATTGCCTCGCCCAGTATGTTATATTGTTACAAAAAATACACTTCAATAATTTATATTATTTATTAGAAAAAAAATATATCGACTTATTATGTTGTATAATAATATGTTGTTATTATGTTTTTAGTGTATGAATGTTAGTTTTTGGTTTATTAGTTGTTTCCAAGCTTAAGCTAAGCAAATCACTGACTAAATTTTCTCGAAATTGTCTAATTCCTTTTTTCTAATTACTTTTCGTAGCTATTTTGTATATAATATAAGCATTTACGACTGATATTCCGAGAACATATTCTATTGCTAACTTGTGGTACCATTTTATTCCTTTTCTAAGAGTTGTTGCATATGAACCCATTTGATCTGAAATATCTATCCCTGATTTACCTTTATTATAATCACAAATCGAAAGTGGTAAATACCAGCAAATGTTACGTTTATATCAACCATTTTTGGACCATGTTTCGTTGTCAATAGTCTAACATTTCGAGTATCTAATCAGTTAAGTACTACAATACCATTTTTGTCTTCTTTGGCTATCATTTCTCCTCTCTTCAATTTTGCGTTCACAACTTCCTTTGGCATCAATTTCTTATTAGCTCTTATAGTACCCACAACATGCGTCTTTTGGCGAATAAATGCCAATGCTAGCGGATAGCTGGTATAGAAGTTATCTACGTACAATGTTCTACCTTTATTTAGAAGCTCTTGTGATAGATCTTCGCAGTCTTTTGCAGTTAAACCGTAATTTTTATCAAACATCTCAGATTTACATAACTAACATCAGAACTACATAATTTGAAAAATTTTACTCCGTATTTGTGGGCAACAAGAGTGCCCCTCCAGAGAACAAGAGTTTCGTCGATTACATAATCTTCGCCAGGAACAAAGGCATTTTTATACTTAATTTCAAGCAAATATACCAGCGGTTGAATTTTTGCTAATCTGTCACCAGGAATAATGTTTTCATTGTTTGAGAAATGTAAGAGGCGTAATAGCAATTCAAATCTATTCCTAGACATAACACTTGGGGCTATGGTATTTTTTTACACAAGCTTGGTTGACCAATAAGATGTTATATTTCCTATTCGCACTAACACCATCCACATAAAAAGGCCAAAAAATTTTTTCATTTCTTCGGCGTCAGTTGGAATCCATTTATTTAGACGACTATGCCGAGTAATTCGATTACGCTTAATTATTTGTTTCAGTAACAATAAGGTTTATGACTTCTTCATCAAAAAACAGCGTAAACGTATCAAATCCAGAAATATTTGTGGCTAAATCTAATTGTAGACCAGATTTTCCCATGAAATTAAAAAGTTTATGTCTACCTCTATAATTGCCCCATTCAACATCACTGCTGCCAAGCAGTTCACAGTTAGATATTTCGTCATTTTCATTTTCTTCTGCAGTTTCTTCCAATTCCATATCTTCAAGACGTTGTTGAAGATTATAGTCTTCTTCATCCGACGAATAAGTATACTCAGGATCTTTTAGTTTTTATTATTGTTTTCATCTTCGGAGATATTTCCATATTTCCCGAGAAATCACACGAAAACTAACCGCACGATTTTCGATAGACGTTTTATTCACTAAGAATCTATTTATAACGTATTCAACACACCATCGAGTAACATTTCTTGATACCTGTTTATAAACAGGTGTAGACGTGTTTTCCGTATACCATTGACACGGCTTGTGGAAAAATAAAATTGTCTTCCAGGCCATGTCAGTCTTATATGGGTGACAAAAAAATTGATACTTTTTCGAAAAGTTTGGTGAAGAAAAAAAAATACAATAACGCATTAAATTTCTTGCATATGTAGTATCTAAATTGATTATTATTAAAATTATCATGGCCCAGACAAAAACTATTAAAAATCATCGTGGCGATTAACGTATTAATATTATAAATTACTAATTATGGGTGATTATAATTACTTATTGAAATCCAGTGAATAAAAATGGAACTTATTTGAGTTAATTACTGTAAAATCAGAAACTGTAGCTTTTAATCTCATCATTACAAGATTTAGTAGCTGTACAGAATGGCATAATGTTAGAAAGGAATAGACAATTAAATGATTTTAAAAATGAATTAAATTTATGCAAGAAGGAATTGGAAGAAACCAAGATTGAAAAGGTATCTCTTTCTCATAAATTAGAAGTTAGTAGAAGTTGACTCTTATAAAAAAGGTAAGGCCACCATAAGTGTGGAGATGTTCATATTAATAATAAAAAGAATTGACCAGTTATTTGTATTAAATCAAAAGATGGCCCGCGATGGTGTGCGAGTTATTAGAGGAAACTTTGAAGGGGAAATCAAAAATTTATTTGATTAAAGTGGGGAGAATCGATATGAATACGAAATCTTTACCGGTTTTGCTTTAGTAATAATAATAATATTTATATTTATCCTTCGATGTGAATAGATTAATTTTTTTGTAACAAAGAAATTAGATAAAGACAGAGATTTAAGATTTTGGATATTGAGGTTTTATAAATTCAGTGTAAGGCAAAAATCAATTGCATAATATTTAGGTGATTCAAAGTAACCACACAAGTTTCCAATTTTATTTGAAACCAGAGGTTTCTACAAGATCAAGATAAAACATGTAGTAACTAAAATTTGAAAAATGGACCCCTTTCTAATCACTACTTATAAGACTTATTATAATTTCAACTCTTCAAAGGTTTATGTCAAGATAAAGTCCTCGATAAACTTAATTTATATTACTTCAAAGTCTTGTTTCTTTATACCAGTTTCATTTTACTTGTTTCGTATGTCAGGAAATACTTTTCGTAAATGTTAATTCTGGTCGCAAAGTATGTATTTCCCCAAAGTATGTTCTGTGAGCTCTGATCGGTCGTTGCAAAGTCGATAATATTGATCGTGCTTACCCAATGTAGAAGAGGTAGTATGAATGGTATACATTTTAGGGTCACCTTTGCTGAGACATGAAACCTCTTTAATTTTTTCTAACATAGAGTTAATTTTCACCTGTCTATGTCTGGAAGCTCTTTCCAGCACAAGACTACTTTTGAGGTTTGTTTATAGTTCACTTTAAGGTCTTTGTGACCTGAAGCCCACCATAGAGTAACTTCTTGATATACTGTGATAGAGCACATAGATCTACCCTCCTTTTGGATAGTATAGAGATGGTGTGATGTATGTTCGAGTAAGGCTCCAAAGTCAGACAAAACTCTGAACAGTAGTAAAATCATAATTTTAATTTGTTTTCATAATATACAATTCCCAACATAAGAAACCTCAGCATTTGCACAAATTGAAAACGGTGCCAAATATTATCATGAGCCCAAACAATTCAATTTTATTTTTTATTAGCACAAATATTTTCGAATATATTTTCTGAATAGAAAGCAATACTCCAAGAAAAGATTTTCACAAGTTTAATTTTTCACAAATTTTTCTCGGTGAATTTTAGATTTTATAAAAATATGTATCATGAATTACCTAGCCTATTACTGCTTTTTCGAAAATGTCTTCCAGTACTAAATGGAAGGTTTTTGTGACAACCAGATTTCACATCTTGATTAGTATGAGAGTTCTTGCTATAAATGACTGCACTCCTTTGAACCTACAGAAGGTGTTGAGGTGTGGAAATAAAAGTCTGAATAGCGTTTCTATATTACTTATTTTATTATAACATAACAACGATACTTTCTTAACGACTTCATCACTTCTCTTCTTTTACATAACATGCGCACTTCCTTTTATATTCGCTCATGCGCACTTTCAACTCCATTGTACAGTCATACACAATATAAATGTACCATATACACTCAACACGCCTCCTTACATTTATATATTATCTTAAATTTAACATATATCGATAGGTTTCAAATTTTGCTTTACATAAAGATTTAGTAAACATATCAGCAACATTGCTATTTGAATCAACATTAGTAATATTTATAAAACCTTCCTTTACACCTTCATGCACATAATGGTAGTGAACCTCAATATGTTTTGAGTTCTTTGTGAAGTTACCAAACTTTGCTATATTTATTGCTCCCGAATTATCTTCGTAAACATTAACCGGCTTTACTAACTCAATATTAAATATTTTTATCAGTTCTTTTACAAATTTCAATTCAATTACAGCTTCTGACAATGCTACATACTCCGCATAGGTTGAAGCTTTTGTAACACACCTTTGTTTTCTAGACTTCCAATCAATTACGTTTCCAAATAATCTAATTATGTAACCAGTTGTGGATTTTCTATCTATATGATCACCAGCCCAATCGGCATCAACATAACAATCAATGATTTCTCCATTATTGTTTCTATAATATGTCAACTTTAAATCTTTTGTTAAATATAAATATTTCAAAATTCGTATAGCATATTTAAAATGTGTTTCATTTTAACAATTCTGGTACCTACTTAAATAATTCACACTGTAACTTATATCAGGTCTTGTAGCTGAGCTTATATAAAGTAATTCACCAATTATATTTCTATATTTAACGTTTCTTTCACAATTATCGGACTTTTCAATTTTTAAATTTGTTTCCATGGGTGTATTATATAACTTACTATTCTCTAAATTATATTTTCTTATTAATGATTCGATATATTTGGTTTGGCTTAATTTCATTTCATAGTTATGAGAATCGTATTCTATGGTAATCCCAAGATATTCTTTAATTTTACCAAGGTCTTTCATTTTAAACTTTTCCGACAAAAGATTCTTAATATGTTGTATTTTCGATTTATTCATGCCACAAATCAATAGATCATCGACGAAAATCAGTAAATAAATAGTATCATCATCATTCTCAAAAACATATAAACAATAATCCAAATTATTTCTTTTAAATCCTAAGTTTATTAAAAAATTATCTAAACACTCATACCAAGCTCTCGGACTTTCTTTTAAGCCATATAAAGCTTTTATCAATTTACCGACCCTTCTTGTGCCATCTTCATACCCCTTTGGTTGATGAACATATATCTCTGAATTTACCTTGCCATTTAGAAATGCTGTTTCTACATCCATTTGTTCGACAACTAGACCCATTTGGCAACAATATGATAATAGAACTTTCAACGTTTGCGTTTTTGCTACAGGTGAATAAATGTCATCAATTACATCAGTTTGCTGAAATCCTCTAACAACTAATCTAGCCTTATAACTATCATCAGACTTCCTTGTATATACCCATTTTACATCTAAAACTTTCTTATTTTCTTTATTTTCATCTAATTTCCAAGTTTCATTTTTATTCAAACATTCAATTTCTTTGTCCATTGCCTTTACCCAATGTTCCTTTTCATTACTTTCAATCGCCTCCTCAAACGTACTTGGAGTATCCGTTCTGCAATAATTTGCAACAATCTTACTATTGTAAACATAATAATCATCCAATCGTTTTGGAGGATTTCTATTTCTCTGATGTTTACCCGCATCAGGTTCTGTTTCAATTTCAAATGTTTTACTTATTTCTTCCATTCTTTCGTCAATACCCTCAAGGTTACTACTTAAATAGTCGTTATCAGAGTTTTCATTATTTTCATTTAGACCAATACATTTTACGTTTTCTTCGACAATGTCTACATGTCTAGCAACTATGATTTTATTATTCAAAAGTACTCTATAACCCACTTCACTATATCCCATCAAAATTCCCATATCGGCCTTTTTTTCCCATTTCGACTTTCTTATTTGGTCTGGTCTTCGCACAAAAACTTTACTACCATATAAATGTAAATTAGAAACGTCTGGTTTCTTTTTAAAAAATATCTCATAAGGGGTTTTCTTTTCAATAGTATTAGCTAAAGTACGATTTTTCAAATAAGTTGCTGCACAAACAATTTCCGGCCAATATGTTTTATGTACGTTTGCCTCTTCTAACAAACATCGTGATATATCCATTATTGTTCTATTAAACCGTTCCGCGGTTCCGTTCAATTCATGCACATATGGAGGACAATTTTTAATCACAATTCCTTTTTCTTTAGTAAAATTATAAACATTACTGTTCAAATATTCTTTCCCGTTATCACATCTTAAAACTTTAACCTTTTTTCCTGTTAAATTTTCACATTCATTTACATGTTGTACAATACAATCAAAAACTTCTGCTTTGGACTTTATAGTATAAACCCTTGCTATCTTACTATAATCATCAATGAACGAAATAAAATATTTTTCCCCTTGAAATCCCACTGTTTGAAAAGGCCCACACACATCCGTATGAATGATCTCTAAAATCTCTTTAGCCTTAATTCTATTTTCTCCAAAAGGAATATTATGCATTTTATTTTCTATACATGTTTTACATTTCATAAATTCTGTTTCAAGTTCACCTGGAATACCGTCCAACAACTGATTTTCAGATAATGTATTCAAATATTTGAAATTTACGTGACCCAATAAACGATGCCATTTCTCTTTTTGACTCATGTTTTCCATTCTTTTATTTGCAATATTTACCGATAACTTTACAGGCTTTAATTTACTTTTCATGGGATACAAACCATTCTCTTTCCAAGCTATTGCCATAATTTTACTGTTACTATCTATAATTTTTGTCAAATTACCCCTCGAAACAATAGTATTATTATTATCAGTTATTTTACTGAAACTTATCAAATTTGTATACATATCTTTAGCATAAAATACATTTCGCATATTTATTTCATTTTTCTCTCCAAAAACATTAAAGTAACTTTTTACATTACCTACTTTAGTAGCTTTTACACTCCTATCATCTCCTAAACAAACATCAACAGGTTTTTTAAGTATTTTAAATTCATCAAAATATTTATCATCATTAATAATATGATCAGTACAGCCGCTATCTAATAACCAATTTATTTCATAACAATTAGCCTTATCTACCGTACTATTATGCGCCGCGTGATGTTCAACATGTTCAATCTTCGCTACCCAAGCGCTTCTTTCTTCATTCTTCTGTCCTTGTTGGTTGGCATGATGTGCTCTTCCCCGTTGACTAGGAAAGTTGCCACGACCTCTGCCGTAATTTCCTCTTCCGGCTTCTTGTTGGTTACGCATCGGTTGCCATGAAGTCCTATTACTTGTTCCTTGGCCACCACTTCTACAGTCTCTTCTCAAGTGTCCAGTCTTACCACATTGAAAACATGTTCGCTCTTGACGGTTTTTATTCACCATAAATACATTCGATTTTCTCTCAAAATGCTCATCTTTTTGATGTTTCAGTTCAGCCATTTGAATCTTACTTTTTACATAATCCACAGTTTGATCTTCTTCCTTTAACGTATCGATTAAGTCGCCAATATAACTATATGATTCAGGTAATGCGTTCAACATATAATTTAACTTTTCTTTTTCAGACACGCTTGCGCCCGCGTTTTTAAGCTCATTTACTGTCTTTTCAAAATCACTAAAATATGTTACCGAGTCATTATAATTTTTAAGCCTCAATTTTTCCAATTTATTTCTACATAGAATCTGCAATGCTGTAGATTCCTTCAAATATAAACCATCAAACTTCTTGATTATTTCATACGCTGTTGTTTTATCACATACAAATTCCAATTGTTTATTTGATATAGCACTATATATATAATTTATTGCTTTTAAATCATTTTCATCCCAATCCTCTTTATCTGTTTCGATTTTTGCTCTTTTTATGACTTCTTCACATTTTTTAAGCTTCAAAAACACCGATATACGTTTCTTCCACATACTATAGTCCTCTCCATCAAAGACCGGTATCATTACCTCGTTCTTCGCCATTTTTCCTTTTTTTTGTTTACACCCGAAAAAATCTCGAATTTTCCACGTAGACAAGAATTCACTTAAACTCGATAATACTTTAACCACGGACCTCTGCTACCATGTTGAGGTGTGGAAATAAAAGTCTGAATAGCGTTTCTATATTACTTATTTTATTATAACATAACAACGATACTTTCTTAACGACTTCATCACTTCTCTTCTTTTACATAACATGCGCACTTCCTTTTATATTCGCTCATGCGCACTTTCAACTCCATTGTACAGTCATACACAATATAAATGTACCATATACACTCAACAGAAGGAACAGAAAGATGCATCCATAAAAATTTTTACAGATAATCCTTCTGCCCTGAAGGCATTCCAGTTTTTTATGTGTGATTTGGCACTGATCAGATTCCGATTTTGAATATACGTATGGGTTTTGGGTGCTGAAATAGAAACTGAATTGGGAAAAAACTCAAACCCAACGAATGTCGGCTCTTCACAAAATCGTTTTCTGAAAAAAAATCTTTTTCGCCTGAAAAAATCATTCGTAGCAGATGTTGAGACACAATTGAGATGAAAAGATCAATGTACTATTGATCTTTTCTTCTTATTTTTTCTTAAAATTAAGAAAAAATAATTACGAAAAATTGAAAACGTTTTCTACATACTGTATTAAGTCTTTAATTAACAATTTTCGGACTACTCATGTCAAAATTTTGTATTTTGTCCAATAGTATTCAACATTTTCGAAGAAAACTAAAGTGGTTTATCAATAGTATCTTGAATTTTGGGATTAAAATATTATACGCCAACAGTTTTACAAGCAGTATTCAGTATTGGTGAAATTTCATGTCTTCCAGAGGCAATATCAAGTCTTCTAGAAGCAGTTTAAATCGTCTGGAATCATTCCAAGTCTTCTAGGAGCATTTCAAGTATTCTGGAACCATTTCAAGGCTTTTGAAAGCCTCAATTATACCTATATGTATATATTATACCTATAGTACCAGCAACCTGAGAAGTGATACTGTTAATCTATAATGTCGTTCCAGCTCACAATGCCATTCAGGGCAATGAGAAGGTGAACCAAACAAAAACTAACTAAAGAGGCAGCGAAAACGCAAAAATCTCAAATCGGGTGTATAGTGGCCAATTTCACAAATTTTGTAGGACAATATTCGCAACTCGAATTGCTATAGCTTAGCAATGAAATTTTGCATGTGGTTATTAGTAACAAAATCTAAGATTTATATCAAAATTGAGTCCTTTTCGTCAACCTTTAAGTTATAAGTAACCTTTAAAGTAATAATTTCCATATGCTATATCATATATATTTCTTTTTGTTGTTTCCATTGTTAACATTCACTGCATTTCACGATTAAAAAAAAGCTTTAGGAAATAATATTATTTCCAACAATTCCAACTAAGAAAAAAATTGTGCAAAATTTCATCTAATTAGAGAGTTGTATTTTGATTACCAATAATAGGTCTAATACTGTTGTCTGTTTTATGGAGCTTTATTAAAGATTTTAATGTGGGAATTAGTAGGTTCATTTCTAAGGAATTGAACTGTGTTATGTTAAAGTTTCTCAAAGATTGATCATGTTCTTTAATTAATTTCTTCAAGTTTGTATTAAATTTTTTCGTGGGATTGTATTTAATTTATTTTATATTATTGTATTTGAAGAAGTTGTAGGTTTTATCTAGGTAAGTTTCTTTGTCTAAAAGCACGAGGCCTGCATTTTTGTCCCCTAAAGTAACAATTACATTTTCTCTGTTTATTCTATGCTTTAGGTCTTTTACTTTATTTTTTATGGATTTGTATTTATTATTGATATTGACATTATGAGATTCGATATTTTTAATATTACTAAAGTTTTCTTTTAATATATCTATAACGCGTGGGTTACCTGCTATTTGAGATTCCATTTTTATGGCAATGTCTATTGGTTGGATCTTAGGAGGAATTGAAAATTTATGTCCTAAATTAAGCGTTTCTTTGTCTTTATCAGTTAGGTTGAAATTACTGAGGTTGGTATATTTAGGAGCAACTTTATGTTTTTTAAAATTATCATTAGATATTGTAATTTTTTGGATTGAGTTTCCTATTGTTATTTTTCTGGTGGTAAATTTATTCTTATGGTTTTGTTCATTATCTTCTTCGTTCTTTAGTCTTCTGTCCTTTTTTTGTGTGCTTTCATTATGATTCCGTTCCTTGACTAATCTTTTTAGTTTGTTTTGTTTATTTTCTTTATTTTCTTTATTCTGCATTATTTTGAAGGTTGCTTCTGTCTTGAATTTATCAATGAGTTCTTCAATTTCGATATAGTGTAGGCTTTTTTTTTCATTTTGATTGTTTACGATTCCTCTTCATACATTTTCTATTGTCCCTTAACCTTCGTCAGGCGGACAAGGTACAACTGCAACTTTTACGATAGTAAGGGTTAATATTTATTTTTGTACAATACCTGTGATGTTGAGCTTTGGTGACATCTCTACATATATGTTTGTAGTTAAGTACATAAAGATCTATAAAAATATTTTCACTTATTTTCATATTATGTGATGAAATACATTTTACATCCTCAATTGACGTCAAAGGTAGAAAACATGTTTATGGAAAGAATACTTATTTTATTACGTAAAAGAGCGGATACAAACAGAATATTACTACCATATTGATATAATACTTAAAATAAATAGTTACTTTTGATTAATTTCATTGCAATTTATGCATGTTGTCTTCGCTTTTGAATGTTCATCGCAAACCGGCTTCAAGCAAACTGTGCACGATTTTCTCGTTTTCCGTTGTTTTCGGTTCATCTCTCGACAGATTTGACAACTACCAACGATAGGGGAAGCTCCACGACTACCATGAGGTACTTTAGGTTCTTCTGATGATGTTATTGAAATTCGTTTTCCAATTACCATTTCAATTGCACTTCGGAGAAAATGATTTCTCATCATAAGTGGATTGCTACTTCGAGCTTCAATTGCAGGCAAGCATAGCTGATAAGCAAGATCTTTTAAAAATTTTCTTCGTTGATCCTTTCTTCGTAAATGTGGGTTGTGTTCTCTATAAATGATATAGGACGCTAAACCACCGATATCAACCATATTATAAAAAAATGCAAGAGGCCAACGCGTCGTCCTTCTTTTCAGGGTGTACTCTCCCAACATTTTGTCCATAACATCAACTCCTCCTTTCGTTTTATTGTAATACTGGATTATTTCAGGCTTCTTTGTTTGCATGTCTTCCACTTCTCCAGTCATGTGCATGGACGATAAAAGCACTACCGCTTTATTTTTTTTTTGGTACATATGAACACACTACAGCATTACGATTATACGCAAAATTCGTTGAGTACACAATTCTTTTTTTACTGCTCTGCATATTGTTCGGTAGGAATGTTTTATTTTTTCTTACTGTACCAACTAGTGTCATGCTCCAGGAATTCAAAACCTTTGCCAATTCTAAAGTTGTAAAAAAATTGTCAGTAGTGACGTTTCTTCCAGATTTCTTGTACGGGCTAACTAAGTCTAATACTGTTTGTTCATCAACATTCACTTGTCGGAGACCATCTAGTGGTTTGCCAGTGTAAAGCTGACCTCGTAACGGATAACTAGAAGATGCATCACAAGCCCAGAAAACTTTTATCCCATATTTTGCTGGTTTGGATGGTATATACTGTGTAAATTTAGTACGACCTCTGTAGGGAAATAATTGTTCGTCGATAGTAATGACCAAATATCCCTAATCGGTGCTGCTTTATCAGTTTTAGCCCGTTCTTCACGAGTATTTGTATTGTCAAATCTGATAAATCGCAACATCATTTTGAACCGGTCACGAGACATTGCTGCACGGACTAGAGGAAGGGCATCAATTTTCCACATGTCGTCCAAATTTTGCTTGTTATCTCTGTGGACGTCACTAATAGTCAATGCACCTAAAAATGCGTCAAATTCTATTTCAGTCAAGTTCTTGAATGTCTTTGGTAATGGCCGCTTCGAAATATTGGTAAATTTGTTTACCAACTCAGTGTTATAAGCTTCGCAACTTTTGTTTCTTCTAATATAATGGTACATATCTCTGGAGATATTATTGATTTGAAAATTTCTTTAGGTGTATACGTTTTACTCTTCGCCAAAGGTCCACCTTTTTGGCGTAAAATATTCCTCGACTTTGTTTGAGTTTTCTGATACGGTGTCGTAGTACGCCACTCTGTTCCATCTTTAGCAGTAACACTTTGGCATTTATATTCAATACTGTCGTCAGAATCGTATTCACTTTGTTCTTCTATAACTATTTGTTGTTCACTGTCTGATTCCTCAATTGTGGATACATCTAATGGCAAATAGTTTTCTTCATCAGATGCAACATATGCCTCCTCTTCTTCATACTCAGAGTCAGAATCTTCTTCAATGATTGGTCTGCACATGAATCCAATAAAAATAAACAAATAAATAATGTAATAGATAATTATAAGAAACAATTTGAAATGTAACAGTAACTAAACAATACTAACCTACAGTATCGTTTTCCTGCGTCCCGTTGAACGCTGGGCCCTGCTATACTGTCACTCATGATCACTGAGTATAATTAGATTTTTTTTTAAACGTTACTTTAACTTCCTTAAATCAAGAATGAGTGTATTTTACCAAAACCCTCTTTTATAACGCTTAAAAGGATTAATGGGGGTTAAGTTAAGAAAAAATCTAAATATATAAGTATTTATATTGTTATCTTATCTGCGCTGGAAATAACAGGGTGATGTAAACTTTTTGACTGGGTAATAAAATGACAATAGGACTAAAATGAGTTAAAAATAACAACTTGGTACCTATTACTTCATGGGGTTGCTTTTGTAAGAAAACAAAACAAAAAGGTACAATTGTACCTGCTCCGCCTGTTAAGGTTTTAAACTTATGCAATCGGACAAGGGTTAAACATTTTGTAAAATTTTTTGGTGGTTGTTTTTCGTTTATATTTCGCGATTGGCTTTTGGATGTTTTCACTTGTAACTTGTAGAAAACTTTAAGCTCCATTATGTCGTTTGATTTTAGTTTGACTTTGTGGTCTAACAATCGTGGTTTTACAAACGACAAATTCAATTCAGTCTTCAAGTCCGGTACAATTCCTTCGAATTTTGTAAAAAATTTCAGCAGTGATATATCAGGTGCCCATTTTAAAGCAAATAACTGTTTAGGTAATCTCAGTTGTCTATTATAGTTTTTGTATTTTGTTGGTCTTTTGCAAACCGCCAAAAAAGAATCCCTTAGATATTCTATAATTGTTCCTTTTGCTAATAAATTATTTTTTATCCAAATTGCGTCGGGATTTTCTGATATTTCCTTTTATATTATTTCCAAAATTTGTAATTCCACCAACAATTATTTGATTTGGAATTTCCTTACGCTATATCATATATTTCTTTTTGTTGTTGTGCAACTGCACTTCACGATTGAAAAAAAAAATTTGCGTTATAAGGGGATTTGTTTATAAACATTACTTAACGAAATGCTTACCCGAAATTTTTGCTTTAGGAAATAATATTATTTCCAACAATCCCAACTAAGAAAAAAATTGTGCAAAATTTCATCTAATTAGAGATTATTCTCTGGAAAAATTAATTATTTAAATTAAATTAGTTCTCAAAATATAGTTAATAAACAACAAAGTATTAAACAAAAAATCATCTTTATTTATATTAAATTTAAATCTATAACTTAGAAAAGATGAAAATATTTTACGTATTTAATACATGTTCTAGGAAAAATTTCCTTAAAAAAAATCACAGAAATACAATTTTAAATTACCACACTAAGTTCCTTTTATCAACGCCATTTTTCGAACTCAATTCTAAGTCTTTTAAGAAGTTATAAATTCCTTTTTGTACATGTAACGCAAAAAAATTACCTAATTTACATTAATCAACTCAATTTAATTAATCCCATTCAACCCCCTCATTTTTTTACGTATAAAATACGGCATAAACCTTTCTTCACGATCTCTTCCCCCAACATCCTCTTCTTCCTTAAAACTCGAATTATTCGCCGTTTTTAAATGCTCCGGTATTATTCGATCTTTAACGTGAATTAATCTCGTGTCTAAAACCTCACAGTCAATTTGCATTAAAGGGATTGTATTTGAAGCATTCGAATTCGAATCTAAAACGAAGTAAAATAAATATTAAGTAAATAAAAAAAGGATTATTTACCATTTGAGATCATCATTGAAGGCATGATTAGCGACATTTTCGGGCGAGATGTTTTGTTGTAATTTAAAGCTGGTAAAAGCATATGATCGGGGCTGAAAGAGACCACGTAGAATGTATCATCTTTTCTGTTGATAGCCTCGAAAAATTCTGAGTAAAGAGAGTCGATGTTTGGGACGAAAACTTGGAGTTCGCTATCTGAATTTGGAACTTGTTGCATTTTCCTCGATTTTTTATTACCCAGGCGGTAATAAATCGGGGACAAAATCGGCGAATTCAATTTAATCGGCTTTTTCGATTTTCTCTCCTTTTCTTTCGTTTTTTGCGCCTTTTCTTTCGTAAAAGCGTCGATTTCCTCCGACATATTATAAGGTTTTCCTATCCAACTGATTAAACAAAATTAAATTAAATTAATCAAATTAAGGTAAAAAAAATCTTACCGATGTAGCTCTAAAGCTAATCGAACATTTTCGCTTTGATTTATGTAGATAGGACACATTGGTAACTCTTGCGAGTGGTTATTATTATTATTATTGCTATTATTATTATTAGAGGTGGTGTTTGAAATCTCTTCATCAGACCATAATAAAGATCGTCGATGGCGATCAAAAATCGGGGAGACTTCGTTATTATTAATTGAGCTACTTACTGGGTTTCTAAAAAAAAAATCCGTTAAGTTATTAAAATATAAATAAAAATTTGATTTACCGAATATAATCAAGATTAAATCCTAAAGTGAATATAAACGCGCAAAGAACCAACGTCTTAGTAATCGTTTTATGCTGAACATGCCCATTAATCCCGCTTAATTTACAGCCAAATTTAATCAACTTCTCTTTCAATTGAGCGTTCTCCTTCTTTAAGCTCTCATTTTCACTGGAAAGATCTTGCACCTTCTTCTCCAACGACAACAAATACTCCTTCTTCTTTTTTCTGGATAAATTCGCCGACTCCCGATTTTTAATCATCCTCTGTTGCCTCTTCAACGCCTTACTATCCAATCCATCATTAATAACAATCGGAAAATACGTATTTCCACTATTTAAATTCGTTATCCCGTTTACTTGTTGAATTGGGACGTTTTCCAAGACAACCACGTTAACATTTTGAGCTTGATTAACCACTTTCGGCTTTTTAACCGGGACATCATCAATAATAAACGATTTAATCTTATTTTTGTTAATTTTCGGGATGGGTACTTTTAAAACTGCGTTTGCGTTGTCAGATTCGTAAGAATTCGGCGAAATCGGCGGGGTATCAATGATAATTTCCTCCTTGATGTTTCTTTCATTTTGGGACGTTGAGCTGCTACTTGAAGGAGTTGGACTGTCCGATTTGGGGGAATAAGATGGGTACTCGACTTTTACGTCGGCTTGTAAATTGGGGAACGAGTCTAAGCTCCACGTTTTTTGGGTGAAATCGTACTTTTTTAGCTCGTCGATTTCGTCGTTTATGTCGTATTTTGATACGGGGGGAGTCACTTCGGATAGAATTTCATCCGGGGTTCGATCCAGGAGGGAACTTAATACTCCCAAATCGTCGTTGGGATTTAAAAGCGATGGGATGTCCAATTCGGATGAAAGAGCTTGGAGGAAATCTTCGTCCGAATGAAAATCCAAATCTTAAAAAATAAATAAATAAATTTTTTAGCGATTATTTACGAAACTGATTAGTGTATTTAGAGGGTCAAATACGTGTTTACAGTTGTAAAGTTAAAAATCAAGTTCATGATCTTTTCAAGGTTACTTTTAACGAGATTTATTTTTATTTATTTTTAAATGACGAGTTTGTGTAATTTATCTAATTAAATTAATCTGAAATAGATTTTAATTGATTTTAGAAATGCCAAACCGAATTCTTCAGTTTACTAAAAACAAATCTGAAAATTTCTTTTAAGGGGACCACTTTTCCCTATATTTGTCATTATAACTTATGTACCTTTTCCTCAGGTTCCAGGAAAAATATCAACTTAATTTTTTTTATGTGAAAGACCTCGCTTTTTTATGTTAGTGGAACCTAAAATATTTATTATTTTCGCTTTAGATTTTAGGTCCAGTTAGTGCATATGGAGGACTACTTTACGATACATCGCGTTTTTGAATCGATACGGTAGTATCGGAGTATTTTCAAAAAAGGTTTACGGTGGCGCTAAATTTTTTTCACGCTACCTATGGCGAAGCGGACGGTTTCGTAGGATGCCCCGCCTCGGGCCGCGTCTTTTAAGACCTTTCGCGGGTAGCTAGACCCAACGGTCGCGAGCCTCTGTCGTTTTTTCGTGTCGAAAAAGTGATTTTTTTACAAACCTCAACTTTGGAAGTGTAGAGATTCCAAACGGAAAATCGGACGAAAACCAAAATATGCCTATGGACCTCGTCGGTTATTAGGGTCTCTTTTGGTGTATTCAGTTTTTCAATCGGCCCGGTAGATCCTGAGATCATTCAAACCACGGAAAAAGTGCACCTCAAAATTTCGATGTCGAATAACTTTTGATAGGACCGTTAAAATTTTGGTCGGACCGGTACGTGGTGACCTCGGGGACCTTCCGCGTCTTCCGGAACCGACGAAAAAAATTTAGGAATTTTTTTAATTTTTTCGGTTAAAAAAATTTTAAAAATCACAGAAACTTTCTGCGCAAGCGCGGTTAGATTCCATCGGTTCTTCGCACGGCTCCGCTCATTTTAAGACCGGCCTCGTGCCTCTAGGTCCCACCGTCGCCCTGCGATAGCGTTTTCAAAATTAGCCCTAAAAATCGGTCGATTTTGGAAGTGTAGAGATTCGAGACGGGAATTCGGACGAAAATCAAAATATGCCTACGGACGTCGTCGGTTATCGGGGTATTTTTTGGTGTATTCAGTTTTTCGATCGGCCCGGTAGATCCTGAGATCATTCAAACCACGGAAAAAGTGCATTTTAAACACTTCTGCGTCCAATAACTTTTGATAGGGTCGGTAAAATTTTGATCGGACCGGTACGTGGTGACCTCGGGGACCTTTCGCGTGTGCCGGTACTAACTGAAAAATTTTACAAATTTTTTTGAAATTTTCGGTTAAAAAATCATTAAAAATCGTAGAAACGTGCTATGCATGCGCGGTACAAAGCAATCGACGCGTCGCGATGCTCCGAGTATGCGCAATAATTTAAAAATAATTCAGCTCCAACCTTAACCCTCGTATTCCGGTGCCTGGGTCTATTTGGACCCAAATAAATTTTTGCGAGAAATTGTAATAAATAGATTTGTCGTTACTCAAGGAGTGCGTTAAGTTAGATCGGCGTCAAACGGACGTCCCGACGAAAAAACGACGAAAAAATATGTCTCGACCGTTTCTTTACAGCGCCAGGCGTCTGTCTGTGTAAGAGGCTATAGCGACAATACAATTGCCATTAAATTCTTGATTTAGTTCACAGAAGGTGTATTTTAGAGCAACGATCTACATCGAAAAATAAAATGTTTGCTAATTTTGTAAATAATAATGATGATTATAACAATGAAGTGTCTTCTGATGATGAATGTGCGTCATTGACTTTTAGTGATGCAGTACCAGAAGAAGAGGATTATGAAAGTGATGAGTTTAGTGGTGAAAATAGTAATAATATGTCACACTGTAAAGACCAAAATGTTTGTGGACGAACATGGAGATATATTTCCCCCACAAACAGAGATGCAGAATTTGGTAAATATGATGCTACACTCACAGCAAATTCTGAGGGTGTAGAAACCATGGAACAATGTTTTGATTTATTTATAAATGATGAAATCATGGACATTATAATTACTTATACAAATGAAAAAGCGGTTAAATATTATGAAATGTTTTCAAATAATATATGGAAGCCGGTAGACCGTGTTGAATTGAAGGCATTTTTTGGGATTTTACTAATTACTGGCCGTTTTCGGGAATCACGTGAAAGTAAAAAAGATCTATGGAAGAAAAAGATTGCTTATAGTCGACAAATTTATCGAGCATCTATGTCTCGTGATAGATTTACAAACATTTTACGATTTTTGCGTTTTGACGACTTTCAGACACGAGAAGAAAGAAAAATGACCGATAAGTTGGCAGCTTTGAGAACCATTACAAATATTTTAACAAGAAATTGCAGAGATAATTACCGAGCGTCTAATGTAGGCACTATTGATGAACAATTAGTAACATTTCGAGGAAGATGTCCATTCAAGGTGTATATGCCGAGCAAGCCGGGGAAATATGGGCTGAAATTATGGGCCCTATGTGACGCTACTACATATTATTGTTGTAATTTTGAAGTGTATTTAGGAAAATGCGGAAACACACCGGAGAAAGGACAAGGACAACGAGTAGTTAGAGTTCTTTCAGAGTTTTGGAAGGGATCTAATCGAACTATCACAACCGACAATTTTTTTACGGATATCTCACTTGCAGAGGATTTACTCAAAGATAACATATTTATAGTGGGAACAATGCGGAAAAATAGAAAGGATTTACCAAAATCTTTGATAACAATATCCGGAAGAGCTCAATTCTCTTCCGATTTTATATTTTCTGAAAATCTAACACTTGTGTCGTATATCCCAAAACCAAGAAAATGCGTAGTTTTACTTTCGAGCGTTCATCGAGAACATGCTATTTCTGACGAAAATAATAATTACAAACCTAATATTATCAATTATTACAATTCAACAAAAAGTGGAGTGGATGTTTTAGATAAAATTCTAAGAGAATACACTTGCCGGAGATGTACACGACGTTGGCCTCTGTCGCTTTTTTTACATTATATAGATATTGCAGCCTATAATGCATTTGTACTATGGCAACTCAAAAATCCGGATTGGGCAACTGGTAACATAAAATCAAGAAGAAAACAATTTATAGAAAATTTGTCTGAACAGTTAGTTGCTGCAAACATAGATTCTAGAGCTAGAGCATTTGAAACCAATGCAGTAGTATTTTCGAGACACATTGTGGACGCCATCGAAAGTACAGGCCGAAAAATAAATAAACAAATGGGTACAACATTAGAAAAACGCTCAAGATGTAGCTTGTGTATTGGAAATGACAATAAATATAAATCAAAATGTGATGTTTGTCATAAATATGTATGTAATATACATTCAACATGTACAAAAAATATTTTGTGTACAAATTGTAATGATTTAGAATAAATATTTTTTATGTAATTTTTTTAAAATTTTATTTTTATGTATTATTTTATATCCCTAATAATAGTTCACCTTTAAAATAAAATAAGTCAAAATCATAATGGCAAAAGCTTCATTTTTTATATTCTACGTAAACAAAAACTGTTCGGGTCTCGGTTGACCCAGGCACCGTCCGCAACGGTTGGCGAAACGTCAGTACTGCGAGGGTTAAGCACCAAAGTGGTGGATTTGATTCGGCAAGAGGTTGACATCATACCGACAGAATTATGGGGAAATTGCGTAAAACGCATAATCGACGTAGAAAATTCTTATGAATCCCCAAATAATCAACGATTTATTATAGATATCGGAAATGATAGTTCCGATGAAAGCAACTTTGAAAATTCTGGTAGTTGTGATAGCGACGACAAATAATTAATTTTTTTAATATAATCTTTGGTGTTTTATTTAAGTTCGACCCTGTCCTTGTCGCACTTTCATAAATCTTTAAAGGTACTTGAGCGGGTAAAACTAACCCCGGGTTTTATTTATGACTGTCATAAAAATCTAACTCGATGTGGACGACTATAAAACAGGTGACAATCCTTTGACAGCATATGAAGAGTTATCGTGTCAATGCAAAACGTTTTTGAATTAACGTTGGCAGAGATATGTGCTTTTAAAGAGCATGGTGATATTTGCCAAAAAACTTAAAATCAAAATAACTCAAAAACAAAAAATTCGGGGTACCAACAACTGTTTTCGAAGTCAACGTATTGTGTTACGTATAATTGGATGGTTTAATAAAAACTATAGCATTCCATTTAAAATAACGAAGTTGATCCCAACTTCCGGTCGGTAGACCGGAAGTGGTGGCCATCTTGAAAATATTTTAGATTAATAGATTGGAATGAACAACCTATGTTACTAAAATTTCAAGCCTCTACGAATAGTGGAACCTAAAAAAGTTCTAATGAACCAGTTACGCGAGACACCCTGTATAATATTAAATGATATCTTTCTTTCCATTTTTGTTTATTAAAAAAACTAATGGTTTTTGCACTAAATGGATTTTATATTATTTTTCTCTGCCGGTATCGCCTTCTACACGGCATCATCAGGAGAATACCTAATAAACATAAATTTTTACAACCTGAATCTTAAAATTAAAAGTTACACTTAGCAGCAGAAGTCTGCGTACAAAAAACTTCTAACACTTTAACTGAAAAAATAAGGGTCATGATCTAATGTGATAAACTTCAATTTTTTTTTATTTTGTGTATTAACTACATATAATTCTATTAACAAAATATGCATCAATAAAACAGAAATATTAGTTACAAAAAAAATTAAAATTAAAAATTCTCCAAATAATGCGTATGCAAAAATCTGCGTACAAATAAAGACGCCTTCTCCAAAATATACTTATTTACTTAAATACGTAGTTGGCGATGTACGCTTTCCGATTTAAATAAAAGATAATCGGTGTCAATTATATTAGCAGAGGCTTAGAAGCTAAAAGTTAGAATGGACACGAAAGGAAAGGAAATTGCATTGGGAGAGAGAAAAATTATTGTAAAGTTATGGAAAGAGGGAAAATCTTTTCGAAAAATAGGAGAAACTGTCGGCAGGTCACACTCTTCCATTCAAAGAGTAATTTATAATTATAAAGACACTGAAGATTGCCTCTCACGTCCGCGATCTGACCGAGAGAAGCGACCCCTTTTAACAAACCGAGAGAAGCGAAAAATTGTACAGCAGGTTAGAAAAGAACCTAGGCTGACGGCAAAAAAAAATAGTAGAAAATGTACAAGAAGAATTTCACAAAACTATCAGCAAAGATACGGTGAGAAGGACGTTAAAAAAAGCTAACTATCACAGTCGCGTTGCACGAAAAAAGCCATTTGTGTCAGAGGTCAATCGTCAGAAGCGGATCGCCTTTGCAAAAAAACTCTTAGACAAGCCCATTGAATTCTGGGAGAAAGTTCTCTTTACAGATGAGAGCAAATTTTGCATTTTCGGCATTAAGGGTAAACAACTTGTATGGAGAAAACCTAATACTGCGCTTAGTGAGTGTGGTGGAGTTATGGTTTGGGGCTGTATGTGCACCAAAGGGGTGGGAAGGTTGGTTTTCATAACATCGACAATGGACCATAAAATGTATATAGACATTTTAAAAGAAAATTTGAAGCCTAGCATCGAAAACTTGGGCTTGGGGCCCGAATACTTTTTTCAACAAGATAATGACCCCAAACATTGCGCCCACAACACTAAGCTTTGGCTACTATACAATACCCCAAAGCAACTTAAAACACCTCCACAATCGCCGGACTTGAATCCCATCGAACACCTCTGGGATTTACTGGAACGCAGGATTCGGCAACACAACATAACGTCGAAAGAAACGTTAAAAAATGTTATGATTGAGGAATGGGCCAAAATCAGTTCGGACGAAACGAAGAAATTAGTGCACTCCATGCCTAAACGTTTAAGGGAGGTGATTAAACGTAAAGGTTATCCGACCTCATATTAATATAGAAACAATGATCTCATTTATGAATTTTTTATAAATACTGTCCTGACTTGTACGCAGATTTTTGCATACCTGTTATTTGTAGAATTTTTAGTTTTGATTTTTTTCTGTAACTACTGTTTCTGTTTTGTTGAAGCATATTTTGTTAATAGAATTATATGTAGTTAATATACAAAATAAAAAAAAAATCAAGTTTATCACATTAGATTATGACTCTTATTTTTTCAATTAAAGTATTACAAGTTTTTTGTACGCAGACTTCTGCTGCTGAGTGTATGTTCAATCTAAAATAAATGCCACAGTTGAAATTTCTTACTTATCTTTATCAATCCTAACAAGTTTTTCAGTACATTTCTAATGAAGAACAACTGTATGAAGCTGTATTTTTGTAAACGGACGCGCTTTTTTGGCAGATTTGCAAATTTCAACAAATGATTATCCATCTTTTTATAAACTAACATTACATCCCGAATATTTTGTGAAATTTGGCGGTTTCTTATACTAATTTTTAATATAATGACACGAATATAACATGAAACCGCAACAGATTTTTTGCGGAAATATACGCATCTAAGGAATTAAGCCTATTTGAGGAACAATGTAAGGTAAATTGTGTACGGAGATTGTTGTTTATGTAAAATTTGCACATTTTCAGATACTTATCTTTTTATAAATCCAATATATGTTCAATTTAAAAATAAATGCCACAATTGGAATTTCTTACTTATCTTTATCAATCCTAACAAGTTTTTCAGTACATTTCTAATGAAGAACAACTGTATGAAGCTGTATTTTTGTAAACGGACGCGCCTTTTTGCCAGATTTGCAAATTTCAACAAATGATTATCCATCTTTTTATAAACTAACATTACATCCCGAATATTTTGTGAAATTTGGCGGTTTCTTATACTAATTTTTAATATAATGACACGAATATGACATGAAACCGCAACAGATTTTTTGCGGAAATATACGCATCTGAGGAATTAAGCATATTTGAGGAACAATGTAAGGTTACTTGTGTACTGAGATTTGTTGTATGTAAAATTTGCACGTTTTCAGATACTTATCTTTTTATAAATCAAATATACACTTAGCAGAAGAAGTACAAAAAACTTCTAACACTTTAACTGAAAAAATAAGGGTCATGATCTAATGTGATAAACTTAAATTTTTTTTTATTTTGTGTATTAACTACATACATATAATTCTATTAACAAAATATGCATCAATAAAACAGAAATATTAGTTACAAAAAAAATTAAAATTAAAAATTCTCCAAATAATGCGTATGCAAAAATCTGCGTACAAATAAAGACGCCTTCTCCAAAATATACTTATTTACTTAAATACGTAGTTGGCGATGTACGCTTTCCGATTTAAATAAAAGATAATCGCTGTTAATTATATTAGCAGAGGCTTAGAAGCTAAAAGTTAGAATGGACACGAAAGGAAAGGAAATTGAATTGGGAGAGAAAAATTACTGTAAAGTTATGGAAAGGGAAAATCTTTTCGAAAAATAGGAGAAACTGTCGGCAGGTCACACTCTTCCATTCAAAGAGTAATTAATAATTATAAAGACACTGAAGATTACCTCTCACGTCCGCGATCTGACCGAGAGAAGCGACCCCTTTTAACAAACCGAGAGAAGCGAAAAATTGTACAGCAGGTTAGAAAAGAACCTAGGCTGAGGGCAAAAAAAATAGTAGAAAATGTACAAGAAGAATTTCATAAAACTATCAGCAAAGATACGGTGAGAAGGACGTTAAAAAAAGCTAACTATCACAGTCGCGTTGCACGAAAAAAGCCATTTGTGTCAGAGGTCAATCGTCAGAAGCGGATCGCCTTTGCAAAAAAACTCTTAGACAAGCCCATTGAATTCTGGGAGAAAGTTCTCTTTACAGATGAGAGCAAATTTTGCATTTTAGCATTAAGGGTAAACAACTTGTATGGAGAAAACCTAATACTGCCCTTAATCCCGGAAATTTGAAAGCGGCTGTAAAACACGGAGGTGGTGGAGTTATGGTTTGGGAGTGTATGTGCACCAAAGGGGTGGGAAGGTTGGTTTTGATAACATCGACAATGGACCATAAAATTTATATAGACATTTTAAAAGAAAATTTGAAGTCTAGTATCGAAGACTTAGGCTTGGGGCCCGAATACTTTTTTCAACAAGATAATGACCCCAAACATTGCGCCCACAACACTAAGCTTTGGCTACTATACAATACCCCAAAGCAACTTAAAACACCTCCACAATCGCCGGACTTGAATCCCATCGAACACCTCTGGGATTTACTGGAACGCAGGATTCGGCAACACAACATAACGTCGAAGGAAACGTTAAAAAATGTTATGATTGAGGAATGGGCCAAAATCAGTTCGGACGAAACGAAGAAATTAGTGCACTCCATGCCTAAACGTTTAAGGGAGGTCATTAAACGTAAAGGTTATCCGACCTCATATTAATATAGAAACAATGATCTCATTTATGAATTTTTTATAAATACTGTCCTGAGTTGTACGCAGATTTTTGCATACCCGTTATTTGTAGAATTTTTAGTTTTGATTTTTTTCTGTAACTACTGTTTCTGTTTTGTTGAAGCATATTTTGTTAATAGAATTATATGTAGTTAATATACAAAATAAAAAAAAATCAAGTTTATCACATTAGATTACGACTCTTATTTTTTCAATTAAAGTATTACAAGTTTTTTGTACGCAGACTTCTGCTGCTGAGTGTATATCCAATGTTTTATACAATTTCTTTTAGTAATTATTTTCTTTGAAGGACTGATTTATAAGAAAAGAAAATGAACATTTATTTATAATTAAATAGTTTGAATAATTTGATTCAACATTGCCCTTTTGGTCTTTTAATGATATTCCAAGTTTCATAATTATATCTAGTTATCAACAGCAAATTAGTAGACTTTGTATTATAACTCAATGGATAGCTCAAAATGGATGAAAAGCTTTTAGACTTAATAACTCATGCTGCCAACAAGTTTATAGTCTATAAAAAAAATCTTAAGCTTTTAGTAACAATGACTCAAACCCACATACAAAAGACTAACAAAGAAATCATAGGAACAAAAAATTAATGATTTCAAAAGATTTAAATTTAGATATATAAAGAGTATATATATGTTACATTATATATTAAAATAAATAATAAAAATAATATAGCCTTTAAATTATTTACCTTGATCTAGATAACTTACAATATTTCTAAAACATAACTAGAATACTTTTAACATAAATGAGTAAAAAAATGTGCATAGAACAAATTAACTCTCAGATTGTACTTAGATAATTGCAACAATTTTATCCCACAATTTAAAGTTTTTGAGTTAAAATTAAAAACGAATTATCCAATTAAACATTTAAAAACAAAAAGGTGTTAGTTTTACATCAAATTCGCCTAAAATTAACATCCGAGAGAGGCGAACCAAAATTAAATCAAGTTCATCAACTCTTCAAGGTTATTTTTTTATATCCAAACTTTATTTTTATTCCTTTTCAAAAATGAATTAATTAATTCGTTTTTAATAATTTATTTTTGCTAATCAAATCGAAATAAGAGTTATATTCAAATCATAACTCATTATTGATAAACTTTTTTAAAAAAAAGCTAATCATAATTCAAATAAATAATACTTTATCTCATTCCTCAATAAAAATTCAAAGTATTTTTTCACAACCACGTGTTATCTCTTAACCATATTAATTAGATTAAGGTTAAAAACTCCTTGTTTTAGCATTTTTTCCTTACCATTCAAAAACTGATTGTTTCCATTCTCTAAATCGTAGGCCTTATAATCATAATCCTCGGTTGTGAGCATTTTCTTAATAAACCATAACCACTGGGAAAGCCGCTACAACTTACACTTTCATCCGAATCACTTTTATTTTGAGGACACACACGTTTCTTTACCGGTTTGTTGGAGTTATTTGGATGTCAGACAAATCGATGACGTTTGTTTGGGTACACGTCAAAAAATGTGGGGAAATTTTATTTTTTACGGTTGGTTTATTAAGCGGTGTGGGATTTCGTTAATAGATGGAGGTAATTTATTTTAAAAATTTCAATTAATTCAAAATTAAATATCATATAACTTAATTTATAAGAAATATGATTTAATTTATAAACAAAACATTTAGTAAATTAAATCAATTTTAAGTTGTGATTAATAATAGATGGAGATACAAAAATAGGCTAACTAAAGTCCCTACATTATTCAAGTACCGCAGTTGGCACCATGAAAAGTCGCGCGGTAAATTTAAAATACCAATAAAGGGGTAATTTAATGAAACATAAAAGATGAATCAAGCAAATTCCCTAGATTTCCTATATTTTAATTACAAGACAAATCTATTTTGATCTGATCAACAAAATGCTGTTGTATACATACGCATAGATGGTTCAAATTCGATGTCTGAATGACTAAGAGTGTATCTAGAAGACTTGATTTGGTACCAGAAGACAAAATACATCATCTAGATGACTTGATTTAGAAAGTGTTTTTGGAAAAGTTGATATTGCTTCCAGAAGACTTGAAATATTTCCAGAAGACAGATACTGCCTTGGAAATACTTTAGAATGCTACCAGACGACTTCCAATGTTTTTAGATGATTTGATATTGCATCTAGAAAGCTTGAAATTCTTCCAGACGACTTACTATGCTTCCAGACTATTTGATGTTGCATCTAAAAAACTTGATTTGCTGCCAAAAGACTGGATACTGCCTCTAGAAAACTTAATATTGCTTCCAGAAGACTTGAAATATTTCCAGAAGGCAGATACTGCTTCTAAAAGACTTAAAACATTTCAGACGATTTACAATGCTTCCAGACGACTTCCAATGTTTTTAGATGATTTGATATTGCATCTAGAAAGCTTGAAATTCTTCCAGACGACTTACTATGCTTCCAGACTATTTGATGTTGCATCTAAAAAACTTGATTTGCTGCCAAAAGACTGGATACTGCCTCTAGAAAACTTAATATTGCTTCCAGAAGACTTGAAATATTTCCAGAAGGCAGATACTGCTTCTAGAAGACTTAAAACATTTCAGACGATTTACAATGCTTCCAGACGACTTCCAAAGTTTTTAGATGATTTGATATTGCATCTAGAAAGCTTGAAATTCTTCCAGACGACTTACTATGCTTCCAGACTATTTGATGTTGCATCTAAAAAACTTGATTTGCTGCCAAAAGACTGGATACTGCCTCTAGAAAACTTAATATTGCTTCTAGAAGACTTAAAACATTTCAGACGATTTAAAATGCTTCCAGACGACTTCCAAAGTTTTTAGATGATTTGATATTGCATCTAGAAAGCTTGAAATTCTTCCAGACCATTTACTATGCTTCCAGACTATTTGATGTTGCATCTAAAAAACTTGATTTGCTGCCAAAAGACTGGATACTGCCTCTAGAAAACTTAATATTGCTTCCAGAAGACTTGAAATGTTTCCGGTAAACTGATACTGCCTCTAGAAGACTTAAAATGTTTCCAGACGCAGTGTTACTGTTAGAAAACTTGAGATGCTTCCGGAAGACTTGGTATTGCATCTAGAAAACTTGATTTGCTAACAGGAGACAGAATACTGCCTCTAGCTGAATTGTTACTATCTCTAGAAAATTTGATGTTGCTTCCTGAAGATTTGAAATGTTTCTAGAAGCCTGATATCGCTTCTAGAAGACTTAACATGTTTCCATATGACTTACAATGTTTCCAGATGACTGACAATGCTTCTAGAAGACTTGAAATGCTTCCAGAAGACTTAATGTTACTGTTACTGTTACCAGAAGACTGAATACTGCCTCATCTAGAGGCAGTATTTGATTCTGGTTTTAGAAAACTTGATACTGTTTTCAGAAGACTTGAAATGTTTCTAGAAAGCTGATACTGCTTACAATACTTCTAGAGGACTTGCAATGCTTCCATATGGCTTGATATTACATCTAGAAAACTTGAAATGTTTCGAGGAAACTCTATAACTTGATATTGCTTCGTGAAGACAAGATAATGCATCTAGAAGACTTGATTTGCTACCAGTAGACTGAATGTTACTGTTAGAAAACTTGATATTCCATCTAGAAGATTCAACTTGTTACCAGGAGACTCAATACTGCCTCTAAATGATTTGATACTGGTTACAGAGAACTTGACACTATTTTGAAAATCATGAAATGTTTCTAGAAAGCTAATACTATTTACAATTCTTCTAGAAGACTTGCAATGCTTCCAAATGACTTTATATTGCATCTAAAAGACTTGAAATGTTTCCAGAAGACTCGATACTGCTTCTGAAAGACTTGATATTGCTTCCTGAAGACTAGATATTGCATGTAGAAGACTTGATTTGCTATCAAAAGACTAAATACTGCCTCTATATGACATGATACTGTTTCTAAAAAATTTGGCATTGCTTGCCAAAGACTGGAAATGTTTCTAAAAAATTAATACTGCATCTAGAACACTTAAAATGTTTCCAGATGCCTTACAACGCTTCCAGAAGACTTGCAATGCTTTCAAATGACTTGACATTGCATCTAGAGGACTTAAAATGCTTCCAGAAAACTAGATGTTAGTGTTAGAAGACTTGAGATGCTTCCAGAAGACGTGACATTGCATCTAGAAAACTTGACTTGCTATCAGGAGACTGAATACTGCCTTTAAATGACTTGATACTGTCTCTAGAAAAGTTAATGTTGCTTTCAGAAGTCTTGAAATGTTTCCAGACGACTTACAATGCTTCCAGATGACTTACAAAGCTTTCAGAAACTTGATGCTATTGTTAGGAGGCTTGAGGTATTTCTAGAAGATTTGCTATTGCGTCTAGATTATTCCATTTGTTACCAGGAGCCTGAATACTGCCTCTAGATGATTTGATACTGGTATTAGAAATTTTGATATTATTTCCAAAAAACTGTTATTGGTTCTGAAAGACTTACAAATTGGTTAAGACGACTTACAATGTTTCCAGAAGACTTGCAATGCTTCCAGATAACTCGATATTGCTTTCAGAAGGCTAGATATTGCATCTAGGAGACTTGATTTGCTAACAGAAGACTGAATACTGCCTCTAGATGATTCGATACTGGTTCTAGAAAAATTGATATAATTTCCAGAACACTGTTACTGCTTTTGGAGGACTTACACTTTGTTCAGACGACTTACAATGTTTCCAGAAGACTTGCAATGCTTCCAGATGACTTGATATTGCTTTCAGGAGACTAGATATTGCATCTAGAAGACTTGATTTGCTACCAGAAGACTGAATACTGCCTCTAGATGATTCGATACTGGTTCTAGAAAACTTGATATTATTTCCAGAAAACTGTTATTGCTTCTGAAAGACTTACAATTTGTTCAGACGACTTACAACGTTTCCAGAAGACTTGCAATGCTTCCAGATGACTTGATATTGCTTTCAGAATACTACACATTGTATCTAGAAGACTTGATTTGCTACCAGAAGACTGAATACTGCCTCTAGATGATTCGATACTGGTTCTAGAAAACTTGATATTAGTTCCAGAAAACTGTTATTGCTTCAAAAAGACTTACAATTTGTTCAGACGACTTAGAACGTTTCCAGAAGACTTGCAATGCTTCCAGATGACTTGATATTGCTTTCAGACGACTAAATATTGCATCTAGAAGACTTGATTTGCTACCAAAAGACTGAATACTGCCTCTAGATGATTCGATACTGGTTCTAGAAAACTTGATATTATTTCTAGAAAACAGTTATTACTTCTGAAAGACTTACAATTTGTTCAGACGACTTACAACGTTTCCAAAAGACTTGCAATGCTTCCAGATGACTTGATATTGCTTTCAGAAGACTAGAGATTGTATCTAGAAGACTTGATTTGCTATCAGAAGACTGAATACAGCCTCTAGATGACTTGATACTGTTTCTAAAAAACTTGGGATTGCTTCTAGAAGACTTAAAATATTTCTAGACGACTATTAGATGACTTACAATGCTTGCAGAAGACTTGATGTTAATGTTACAAGACCTGAGGTGCATCCAGAAGATTAAATAATCTACGAAAATCTACGGACAGACATCTGGCCTGGGATGATTGACGATCAGATACTGTGTAGTTGGAGCCTAAAATGGTCTGACCATATCTTCAAAATTGACGTGCTCCATCCTTGGCCTCTCTACTTCAACGACATTGACCAGATTCGTTAATTAATTCTTGTCAATTTTTGCATAGCGGAGGAAATAGAAATAATTTACTTTTTGAAATTACTTTATTATACATACCCGAATAGCGGGGGAATGATTTCCCCTCCTTATCCGACTGTTCTGTGAAAAAGTAATTCCTTATTTTTGAAATAATCTTATTTTCGTACATACTCGAAAAGCGAGGGCGTAGATCCCCTCTCCCCGTTCTTCCTATCTGCGTCCTTTACATATCTCCTCTTCTTTCCATATCCTGCTCTTTCTTTACTCCTAATAAAGCACCCCGTTTATTCGCTTCTTCGTTGTTGAAGACTCATAGCGTTTGTGGAAAAAGGAATGAATTAGTTTTTGAAGTATATTACGTTCTCTTCCTCATTCAGATACGTGTAATCTGAATCAGGAAGAGAGAAAGATCTCCCCCTCTTCGTCGTAGGTTACCATAGATTTACTCTCTAATCGGCTTCTCCCTCTGTTCCTCTAGGGCCTTTGTTTTCATCGTTTCCCTCAAGAAATTTACTAACAACGTTTTTGTTTCAAATCCCTCTCTTAATAGGATATCTTCAAAGCTATTTTCAAAGCAAGCACAAAAGAAAAGAGTGTGCTCCGATGTATCCGGGACATTACAGTCGTACCAACACCTGTCTATTCCAAGTTTTTTTTTATTTCGTTGAGATAGTTTGTTAAACTACCATGCCCAATAATCGTCTGAGTCAAGTAATAGTTATCTGCCCGAATTTCTTTCCTGCCACGCCGAAACATTCTTTATGAAGACGCTGGCCCACCCTTGGTACTTCTGCCATCTGGTCTACCATTCTTTCATTCGTTTTTTTTTTTGCTTTTTCCACCTGTTTCTTTTCAGTTGTTTGTGGATTCCAATTACACAATGAGTCTGCCATTTGTTAACCTTTCCAGCAGTTTTCCAGAAGCACTTAGAAGGCACCTTTAGAGGTTTCTCCACCAACATTGATTTGGCTTCCTTTCAGATTTGCAGGAAGGTAGCGGTATTGACCCATTTCTGAAGGTCTCTCCGTTTCTGCTCTTCCAATTTTTTAATTAATATAGTAAATTTTTTTTCATTTTCTTGTAGTTCTCTTTTGTCACATCATTTCCGTTCGTTCCTCCTCTGGACGATCCTTCGCTTGCTAACACATGCTTTTTTGACGTCTGCAATCTCCGTCCTCCACCAGAACTTAGGTAGTCTTCTGTTGGCATTCGTTTTTTTTCTTAAGTACTCTGTTACATTCATTTTTTATTCTTTCCGTAAGGCCTTCTGGAGTTAACGGTTTCGAAAACTTCCATCACATAAATATAACTCTGTGTCTGATTTCATATTCGTTGGTGGTCGTTACAGAAACGGATGCCAGGAGGTGGTCGCTGAATTTGTTACCGATTTGAATACTGCCTCTAAATGACATGATACTGTCTCTAGAATACTTGATGTTGCTAACAAAAGACGTCAAATGTTTCCAGAAGACTAATACTGGTTCTAGAAGACTTACCATTTACAATGCTTCCAAAAAACTTGCAATACTGCCTCTAGATGATTCGATACTGGTTCTAGAAAACTTGATATTATTTCCAGAAAACTGCTACTGCTTTTGGAAGACTTACAATTTGTTTAGACGACTTATAATGTTTCCAGAAGACTTGCAATGCTTCGAGATGACTTGGTATTGCTTTCAGAAGACTAGATATTGCATCTAGAAGACTTGATTTGCTACCAAAAGACTGAATACTGCCTCTAGGTGATTCGATACTGGTTCTAGAAAACTTGATATTATTTCCAGAAAATTGCTACTGCTTTTGGAAGACTTACAATTTGTTTAGAAGACTTACAATGTTTCCAGAAGACTTGCAATGCTTCCAGATGACTTGATATTGCTTTCAGAAGACTAGATATTGCATCTAGATACTTGATTTGCTACCAGAAGGCTGAATACTACCTCTAGATTATTAGATACTGGTTCTAGAAAAATTGCTATTGTTTCCAGAAAACTGCTACTGCTTTTGGAAGAGTTACAATTTGTTTAGACGACTTACAACGTTTCCAGAAGACTTGCAATGCTTCCAGATGACTTGATATTGCTTTCAGAATATTAGACATTGTATCTAGAAGACTTGATTTGCTACCAGAGGACTGAATACTGCCTCTTGATGATTTGATACAGGTTCTAGAAAGCTTGATATTATTCTAGAAAACTGCTACTGCTTCTGGAAGACTTACAATTTCTTCAGACAACTAACAATGTTTCCAGAAGATGTGCAATGCTTCCAGATGACTTGATATTGCTTTCAGAAGACTAGACATTGTATCTAGAAGACTTGATTTGCTACCAGAAGACTGAATACTGCCTCTAGATGATTTGATACAGGTTCTAGAAAACTTGATATTATTTCCAAAAAACTGTTACTACTTCCATCACATAAATATAACTCTGTGTCTGATTTCATATTCGTTGGTGGTCGTTACAGAAACGGATGCCAGGAGGTGGTCGCTGAATTTGTTACCGATTCACTTACCATCGTGAGGTCGAGTACTGAGGAACCTCTCGGTCCTTGTTGCTGTTAGATGATTCTTTGCCATCCAGAAGACTGAATACTGCCTCTAAATGACATGATACTGTCTCTAGAATACTTGATGTTGCTAACAAAAGACGTCAAATGTTTCCAGAAGACTAATACTGGTTCTAGAAGACTTACCACTTACAATGCTTCCAAAAAACTTGCAATACTTCCGGACGACTTGACATTACATCTAGAGGACTTGAAATGCTTCCAGAAGACTTGATGGTAGTGTTAGAAGACTTGAGGTGCTTCCAGAATACTTGATTTTGCATCTAGAAAACTTGACTTTGAAAGACTTCAAATGTTTCCAGAAGACTTGATACTGCTTCTAGAAAACTGTGTGTATTTTTATTGCAAATTAACAGGCGATTTTTCTTAATTTCGAGCTATCTTAGAGCTCCCTAAACTTATCATTTCTTTCATTAAATTCTGGAATTGGACACTCATAAAATTGTAATGTATAAGTATCTTAAAATTGAGATACCATTCCTAAGTTGACATTCTTAAATAGGAACTCCTATTTTTTGTTATTCTTTTAAATATTGCATTGATATTTTTTTCCTTTCTTTAAAATTGATAATTAAAATAAATTATCGACATACGACGAAGTCTTTGGAACATTTTACATTATAACATCATAAGTCGAGTACTACTTGTACATTAATTAACTTTTAACTCTACATGGTGATTTTATCAACAATAAACTAACTTCACAAAGCCTTTTCGCAATTCCAAACGACAAGTGCAATTTTTGTAAAAAAGTAGCCTAACAGTTTAAACACTTTAGGATTAGAACTTTAGGATTAACTAATTATCTTAATTATTGATTTTTATGTATTTATTCGATTCATTTTTTTAATTTTTCATTTCTATTGTACATAAATATCATATATACCATTTTTCTCGTAATTAATTAATCATTAAACTTACAGGTTTTCTCAATTTTTAACCCAATTACATTTCATTGCCATTTTTTTCCTTATTATTGAAATAATCTTATTTTCTTACATACTCGAAAAGCGAGGGCGTAGATCCCCTCTCCCCATTCTTCCTATCTGCGTCCTTTACATATCTCCTCTTCTTTCCATATCCTGCTCTTTCTTTTACTCCTAATAAAGCACCCCGTTTATTCGCTTCTTCGTTGTTGAAGACTCGTAGCGTTTGTGGAAAAAGGAATGAATTAGTTTTTGAAGGATATTACGTTCTCTTCCGCATTTAGATACGTGTAATCTGAACCAGGAAGAGAAAAAGATCTCCCCCTCTTCGTCGTAGGTTACCATAGATTTACTCTCTAATCGGCTTCTCCCTCTGTTCCTCTAGGGCCTTTGTTTTCATCGTTTCCCTCAAGAAATTCACTAACAACGTTTTTGTTTCAAATCCCTCTCTTAATAGGATATCTTCAAAGCTATTTTCAAAGCAAGCACAAAAGAAAAAATATGCTCCGATGTATCCGAGACTGTCTCAAGTTTTTTTTTATTTCGTTGAGATAGTTTGTTAAATTACCATGCCCATTACACTCATAATCACATCTATTGTTCCCCTTCCTTTGCAATACGCCAATTAAAGTTCGCTTAATTTGGTGGATTCCAATTAGTCAATGAGTCTGCCATTTATTAATCTTTTCAGCAGATTTCCAAAAGCACTTAGAAGGCACCATTAGAGGTTTCTCCACCAACATTAATTTGGCTTCCTTCCAGATCTACAGGAAGGTAGCGGTATTGACCCATTTCTGAAGGTCTCACCATTTCTGCTCTTCCAATTTTTTAATTAATATAGTCAGATTTTCTTTCACTTCCTTGTAATTCTCTTTTGCCACATTATTTCCATCCGTTCCTCCTCTGTCCAGTCTGTGGACGATCCTTCGCTTACTCATACATGTTATTCTGACGTCTGCAATCTTCATCCTCTACCTGAACTTAGGTAGTCTTCTGTTGGCATTCATTTTTTATTCTTTCCGTAAGGCCTTCTGGAGTTAACGGTTTCGAAAACTTCCACCACATAAATATAACTCTGTGTCTGATTTCATATTCGTTGGTGGTCGTTACAGAAACGGATGCGAGGAGGTGGTCGCTGAATTTGTTACCGATTCACTTACCATCGTGAGGTCGAGTATTGAGGAACCTCTCGGTCCTTGTTGCTGTTAGATGATTCTTTGCAATCCAGAAGACTGAATACTGCCTCTAAATGACATGATACTGTCTCTAGAATACTTGATGTTGCTAACAAAAGACGTCAAATGTTTCCAGAAGACTAATACTGGTTCTAGAAGACTTACCATTTACAATGCTTCCAAAAAACTTGCAATACTGCCTCTAGATGATTCGATACTGGTTCTAGAAAACTTGATATTATTTCCAGAAAACTGCTACTGCTTTTGGAAGACTTACAATTTGTTTAGACGACTTATAATGTTTCCAGAAGACTTGCAATGCTTCGAGATGACTTGGTATTGCTTTCAGAAGACTAGATATTGCATCTAGAAGACTTGATTTGCTACCAAAAGACTGAATACTGCCTCTAGGTGATTCGATACTGGTTCTAGAAAACTTGATATTATTTCCAGAAAATTGCTACTGCTTTTGGAAGACTTACAATTTGTTTAGAAGACTTACAATGTTTCCAGAAGACTTGCAATGCTTCCAGATGACTTGATATTGCTTTCAGAAGACTAGATATTGCATCTAGATACTTGATTTGCTACCAGAAGGCTGAATACTACCTCTAGATTATTAGATACTGGTTCTAGAAAAATTGCTATTGTTTCCAAAAAACTGCTACTGCTTTTGGAAGAGTTACAATTTGTTTAGACGACTTACAACGTTTCCAGAAGACTTGCAATGCTTCCAGATGACTTGATATTGCTTTCAGAATATTAGACATTGTATCTAGAAGACTTGATTTGCTACCAGAGGACTGAATACTGCCTCTTGATGATTTGATACAGGTTCTAGAAAGCTTGATATTATTCTAGAAAACTGTTACTACTTCCATCACATAAATATAACTCTGTGTTTGATTTCATATTCGTTGGTGGTCGTTACAGAAACGGATGCGAGGAGGTGGTCGCTGAATTTGTTACCGATTCACTTACCATCGTGAGGTCGAGTACTGAGGAACCTCTCGGTCCTTATTGCTGTTAGATGACTCTTTGCCATCCAGAAGACTGAATACTGCCTCTAAATAACATGATACTGTCTCTAGAATACTTGATGTTGCTAACAAAAGACGTCAAATGTTTCCAGAAGACTAATACTGGTTCTAGAAGACTTACCACTTAGAATGCTTCCAAAAAACTTGCAATGCTTCCGGATGACTTGACATTACATCTAGAGGACTTCAAATGCTGCCAGAAGACTGTTAGAAGACTTGAGGTGCTTCCGGAATACTTGATATTGCATCTAGAAAACTTGACTTTGAAAGACTTCAAATGTTTGCAAAGACTTGATACTGCTTCTAGAAGATTTAAATTGCTTTGAAAAAATTTTAAATGCTAACAGAAGACAGACTAGATACTGCTTCTAGAAAACTGTGTGTATTTTTGTTGCAAATTAACAGGCGATTTTTCTTAATTTCGAGCTATCTTAGTGCTCCCTAGACTTATCATTTCTTTCATCAAATTCCGGGATTAGACACTTATAAAATTGTAATGTATAAGTATCTTAAAATTGAGATACCATTCTGTTAAGATTTATTTTAATTCCTTTTATTTTCTTTTTTTGAGTTTATAATTTTTGGGGTTTTAATATTTTATGTAAGTTGGGTTGCCTAAAGCATTCAATCTTTAATTTCGGTTTATGTACTCGAGAACAACTTTTTTATGTTAAAAAAGGTTATAAAAGAGCCTGTTTGCCCAAAAAATCTCTCTCTCTCGTCTCATTTGATTTGTGTACGAAAAATACAGCATATACCAGAGAATAGTTTAGTATTCGTTCGCTTACAATTATCAAGTGTAAACCAAAAAAGAATAAAGAATATTTAATTTAAAAGAAGTGTTTAAATCAGCGCAATCCAGAAAATTTTAGTAACACATTCCTAAGTTGACATTCTTAAATAGGAACTATTTTTTGTTATTCTTTTAAATATTTCATTGATGTTTTTTTCCTTTCTTTAAAATTAATAATTAAAACAAATTATCGACTTACAACGAAGTCTTTGGAACATTTTACATTATAATATCGTAAGTCGAGTACTACCACCTGTACATTAATTAACTTTTAACTCTACATGGTGATTTTATCAACAATAAACTAATTTCACAAAGCCTTTTCGCAATTCCAAACGACAAGTGCAATTTTTGTAAAAAAGTAGCCTAATAGTTTAAACACTTTAGGATTAGAACATTAGGATTAACTAATTATCTTAATTATTGATTTTTATGTATTTATTCGATTCATTTTTTTAATTTTTCATTTCTATTGTACATAAATATCATATATACCATTTTTCTCGTAATTAATTAATCATTAAACTTACAGGTTTTCTCATTTTTAACCCAATTACATTTCATTGCCATTTTTTTCCTCTTTTAATGTTTAACAAACAAGCGCTATATAAAAAGGGAATTAAACATATACGTCAGTACTTTGAGATCGATTTTACAAAAAAAATTAATATTAAAAATGTCGATAAAAAGAGATAAAGGTCGTTGTCTCTGCCCCATATTTTCATCTTTATTAATTTAATTAAAAAGACTTTAAATTTAATATTAAGTACTTTTTAAAAAGGATTTTTTTTGTTAGTTTTTTTGGAAAACACAACGCTTATAATAAAGTTAAAAGATAAAATTAATTTTTTCCCTTTTTCTACATTTTTTTTTTCGTCTACAGATTTACACACAATTACGAGTTGTTTTTTTTTATAATAATTATAACGATTTAATTTACGTGAACACAAAGAAACCTTAAAGTCAACCCAAAAAAGAAAAAATATAACAAAGATTTTAGTTTTAATTTTTAATTTTACGGTGTGATATGTTAATTATAATTAATTAAGATGTTATATTGCACACTTTTTAATTCTAACCTTATTTTATCGTCCCATCTTTGTTACATTTTTTTTTTTAAACAAAAAAATTAAATTTATTACATTATACGAGCAGAGTTATTACAAAATAAAAAGTTTAGAATTATTTATTAGAATTCACTGGGATTTGGATTCTTTATTCTTCACTTCTATTCAATTTTTTTTAAATTAATAAATATAAACTCACAAGATTCGTTTATTAACACTAATCACATATTTATAAGGTATTATGTACATTTTTTCGCCTTATTTACTTTTCTAATCGACGCATTATTATTTAATCTTTTTTTTTTGGTTTTTTTAATGTTTAACTTTTCTTTAAGTAGAAAATGTATGAAAAATTTTGAATTCGATTCATCTAAGTTTATTATGCGTTTTTTATGTGTTGAATGTTAATTTGAAATGAATTAGAAAATTATTAATTAATTTTGAGTTGATTTATGCTAGTTTTGAGTTTATTTATGTTTATGTTAATATGAGGTTCGTACATTTTGTATTTATTAATAAATTTGTGATTTTATTGATTTAATTGAAATTAAAAAAGAAAAGGATTGAATCACAAAATTAATTAATAAAAATGTTCGATGTATGTAATCAATCTTTACTTATTATTTAGTATTATAAGATTTAATAAATCCTAACCTGGTTGAAATAGTTTTAATGACTGAAATTCACAAAACCTTTCCTATTTTTATATAAAAATTGGACTTTTTATATAAATTGAAATTCTTTTAAATTTCTAGTATCAATGTGATACAGGGCCCCCTGATTTGGGGGGGCTTAGAGGGTGCCTATATTGTATATATTGTACCGCAGATATCAAGACACCAAAGATGATAATAATAATTACATTTCATTAAGTGTAAAATATATTATCGAAAAATCCGTTTGATCTAATTTTTTATTCGCCCTTAATGTAATGTAATTTTGTCTTGAGGAAGTTCCGTTCTTGAAAGTTTTACTCGTAAAACCTAACTCTATTCTGCGGACCATAAAATTTTATAAGTTCATGTGTATGGGTGAAAAAAAGAGTACACTTTTCGGTCTTAAAAAGAAAATTAAAGCAAAAAAAGATGAAATTTCAAAAAAAATTCAAAAATTTCGTTTTTTTTTTCAGCAATCAAACAGTGTAACAGAATTTACTGGATATTTACCATAGTTACAGGTCATATAGCTAATTAAAGCAATTGAAATTATAATAACTATGGATGAACATTTAGATTGTCATTAAGTTTTACGAATTAAGAGAATGTATTTTTGGATAGTAATACTAAATGCATTTTCCAATAAAAATATACCAAAAAATAATATAATATAAAAATAATGAAGAATTGCCTCGAATTCCAGAAGATTTGGCAAATAATGTACGAAAAGATAATTTCAAAAATGATTTTCTACAAGAATTTTGTTTAGTTTAATTACGTTTATTATATATTTTAGACGAATTCAAAAAGTTTAGCAAAATATCAAGAATTACAAAGTTTTGCCCATGTTAATATACATAAATTACATCACCCATCACAAACAAGATGGTTATCACTACATTCTATACAGGGTAGTTCAAATTCGAAGTCCGAAAATGTCGAAAACTATAAGAGTTAAATAAAAAGTAGCTTACATGTCATGATCTCTTTTTAAAAAAGTCCAATGCTGAAAATCCAAAGCATTATTGTCGTTTTTAAATTAGATATAAAGTTCAAGATACTTTTAGATTTTGAAATAATATGGCAATTTTCGTTTTTTTAAACGAAATAATCCCTGATATTTAGCCTATTAAAGTCGTTATTTTTTTCTGATTTCAAAAATATAAGGTTTTACAGATCTATTCCTCATTGTTTCAAAATAAAGCTACTAAATAAGTTTTTTACAAAATTTTCAAATACCGCCATCGAATGTTATTAAGTCTAAATGTTTTATTAACATACAAAATAGTAATTTAACACAAAAAATCTATAATTTAAAAGGGTGGTTAATTTGTGCATTATTTATAGTACTATTTCAATGTTTTTTTGAGAAATAATATGGTTAGTAAAAAATAGCATTTAAAAAATTAAATTAAACAACTCCGCCGTCTAAATTAATAAATTACGACGTTATTTAATTTATTTTTTTCAATTTTACTTTTTTCTAACCATTTTATTTCCCAAAAAATATTGACATAGTCCTATAAATAATGCTCAAATTAATCACCTCAAAATTATCGATTTTTGTGTTAAATTACTATTTTTTACGTTAATAAAATGTTTACACTCAATTAAGTGTTAATTAAGTTAAAAAGCTTATTTTTAGCTTTATTCTGAAACAATAAACAATATATCTGTCGAACGTAATATTTTTGATATTAAAAAAAAAATAACGAATTTAATAAGCTAAAAATCAGGGGTTATTTAAATTTAAAAAAAAAAAACGGAAATTGTCATAATATCGGAAAATCTAAAAGCAAAAAAAATTTCAACTAAGTCATCAAATTCTCCGTAAAAAAGTGTCCATACAATGACTTGGTTATAACAATCTACCAATAATAATGACCAAGATATAGATAGCGCTTTGAAGTTTTCAGCACTGGATTTTTTAGTTAAGAAGAGATTATGACATGTAACCTACTTTTTATCTAACTTATAGTTTTCGAGATAGCCTATTTGGACTTCGAATTTGAACCACCCTGTTCATTCTGCTTAACTGGTGATATTTTTTAATCAAAAATATTTGAGAGAAAAATTACTTTTAGTGCTGAGATTGGATTTTGTGTAAATTTACACAACTAAATTTGTACTTTAAAGAAAATAGTGCAATAATTTTAAATTTGCATTCAACAATTACAAGTGGTTACACTGACCGATATTAATTCAGTTAATCTAATTGATTTGCCAGATTTAGATTTAGAAGCTGTTGAATTTTTAGGGTAAAATGTTAAAATTGAATGAATGTGTTTAAAAATTTGTCATCTGAATATTTTGAGATGTCCACATTCCAATGCAGAATGTGAAAGAGTGTTCAACAAATGGAATTTAATAAAAACTAACTCTAGAAACAGACTTATTACTAAATCAGTTAATGGTACAATGCTTGCTTTGCAATATATTTCTATTATCCGTGCAAGAAGTCAAGGCCCCTCACTTTAAGATCGATATATTCGAAATCGCTCGACGAAAAAAAATTTGTGGCAAAGTTTATTGTAACCAATGAACATTTCTGCGTATCATAGGTTAATTTGAAATTTTCGGATATTATCGCGAGTTAATTGAAAAAAGTACACGATTTTTTACATGATTTTTGTTTGACGAAAAACTTTTAAATTTGATTTAGTGGTAACCCAATGTTTTCTCAATGTGGGCTTATTTTATTTTAACGATATTCCATCCAGTTTCGTGGAAAATCGCGGCTTAGTAAGATGCGATTTTTACTAAAATATGTCGTTTATCGAATTCCGTAATAAGTTTTTCAAAATGAGGTCGCCCTTATGAGCACCTTTCCCATTAAATCGCTCTTAAAATATTAGGGAGTCCTTAGTTTAAAAAACTGGTAACGAAATCCGACATACAACATTTTTTGGTAAAAATCCCGTTGAAATCCGACTTTTCGTTTTCAAAATAACCACACCTTACTAAATTGCGATTTTCCGGGAAACTATAAGGAATATTGATAAACTAAATCACACCCCGCGTTAAGAACACATTGAGTTACCATCAGTTCAAATTTGAAAAATATTCATCAAATAGTTTTTGAGAAAAAAAATCGCTAAGTAGACAAAGATGACAGCACTTTCAAAAATCAAAAAACCACCGCTTCGAACATTTCCAAATTAAACTGTGATACACAGAAATGTCACTGATTACAATAAACTTTACCGCAATTTTTTTTTCTTGAGAGGCCTTGGCTTTTGGCACGGATAATAGGAGCCTAAAACGAAAACATTTGGGTTTAGCTTTACCCTCTCTTAAGACAAAACCCAATCAATACAGCAAACTTTTTTGTTAACAAATTAGTTCATTTGGTCATTTTTTAAAACTAATTCGCCATGAAAAACGGAAACGGTATTTTAATGGATTATTCAGTAATTAATGCCATTTTACAGCCTACCTCGATCCTTCCAGCCTATTTTGATTAAAATGACTGACTTGATAATTAAAAAAATCACTTTATCAAATTTTTTCATTATGTAACCTTATGATATAAAATACCCAACACAGAGAAAAATACACTGTATCAAAAAGATAAGAAAAATAATTTTGTCCCACTTCAAATAAAAGAAATTGTTACCACGGTAACCAAACTATAAACAAAACAAACAATCAAACTTATACGAAATATGCCTTATAATAAACCTAAAAACTTTTATAAGAAAGATTTTTTGTTAAAAGTAAAAATAGCGAAGTTATTTGCTATATTCCAGACTTTCACTAGACCTAGAATTAGAAAGATTGGGGTTTAGCTGTGCGTCTTTGACGTTTAAAAATTTGTCATCTGAATATTTTGAGTTTACCACTTTCCAATGCAGAATGCGAAAGTGTTGAATCAATTAAATTTAATAAAAACCAACTCTAAAAACAGAATGGTTACTAAAACAATTATTAGTACAATTCTTGCTTTACAATATATTTCTATTATCCGTGCCAGAAGTCAAGGCCCCTCAGTTTAGCGACCGATATGTTCGAAATCACTCGACAAAAAAAATTGCGGTAAAGTTTATTGTAACCAATAAACATTTAATTTTTGGAATTTTCAGACATTATCGCGAGCTAATTAAAAAAAGTACACGATCCTTTCTTATCTTCTTTAGGCTTATTATTAATTTAAAATAAAACAATTAATGACCACAACACCTACAATTTACCACTATTTATTTAAGCTTCGACGTTTCGGGACTTATTTCCCATCATCAAGTTTAAAATCATTATTTTATTACATAACATATATTATATCAATTGTTTAACATATATTAAACAATTGAACATCTATTTTCGATTTGGAAAATTTTTTTTATTAAATGGACAACAAAAAAAAATATATTTTAAAGAAATTATGATAAATTATAATACATTATAAGTCCCGAAACGTCGAAGATTAAATAAATAATGGTAAATTGTAGGAGGTGTTGTGATCATTAATTGTTTCATTTTAAAGTGCGCGATTTTTGAGAGTGGCGATTACTTGACGAAAAACTTTCAAATTTGAATTGGTGGTAACCCAATGTGAGGAATATTTTATTTTAACGATATTCCATAAAGTTTTGTGGAAAATTCAGGTTTAGTAAGATGCGGTTATTTCGAAAACAACCGGACGTATTTCAATGCGATTTTTACCAAAATATGTTAAAAAATGTCGTTTGTCGGATTCCGTGATCAATTTTTGAAAATGAGGTCGCCCTCGTGAGCACCTTTCCTCGGAGTGTTAATTCTGTTTCTCTTTAGCTTGTACTCCCACCATTAAATCCATCTTAAAAACAGATAACGGAATCCGACATACAACATTATTAAACACTATCGATTGTAACAAACACAAATACTCAGTACAATTCCCAATTTATTTAAAAATAAAAAATATTATTAAAATTTCCGACGTTTTCGACGTTTCAAAAAAGGCAACCAACACGTTTTAGTTAGCAAAATAGATATTTTAATGTAAATTTACGCTCAATAATTGATTCCTTGATAATGAGCTGTTTTTAAGCTCGAAACGTCGGAAATTTTTATATTTTTTTATTTTTAAATAAATTGGGAATTGTACTGAGTATTTGTGTTTGTTACAATTGATAGAAAGTTTATAAAACTTCAGTTAAACAAGAAGAATTATATTAATTATTAAACACTTTGTGGTGAAAATCGCGTTGAAAACCGTTTTCAAAATAACCACATCTTACTAAATTGCGATTTTTCGGGAATCGATATTGAATATTGATAAAATAAAACATACCCCGCATTAAATACACATTGGGTTACCATCAGCTCAAATTTGAAACATTTTCGTTAAATAGTTTCTGAGAAAAAAAATCGCAAATTAGACAAAGTTGTCAGCACTCTCAAAAATTGAAAAACCGCAGCTCCGAATATTTTCAAATTAAACTGTGATACACAGAAATGTTACAATAAACTTTATTTACCCCAATTTTTTTCATCGCGCGATTTCGAAGATATCGATCTCTAAAGTGAGAGGCCTTGACATTTGGCACGGATAATAGGAGCAAAAAAGTTAATCCACCAAATGATAATATAAATCAAATGAATACTAAGATGTATATAAATATTTGTAATTTAGATTGTAATTAATTTAATAATTTTGTTTTTTAATAATTACTGTTACTAATATTTTTATTGCAAAGTTTGTTAAGAATTAAGTTTAATTTCTAGTTTTTTTCTAATTCTATATTCCAGACTTTTGTGTCACCTGTATGTAATATTTTACAAAATTTAATTCAATAATTTAATTGAATTTCTTCTAATTTAATTGAACTTCTGAAATCTCCGAACGAAGATCTTATTGAAACATATACAATCAAATCTTCGTCAGATAGAGGATATTTGGCAAAAATCTGAAAGAATACGAGGACCGTTTCCAAAAGATTCCAAAAAAATGAGAAATTTTTCAGCTGCTTAATATTACATATTTCAATAAGGCTTATATAAAAATTGAAAGATTGTGGTTATGTTATTCTCTTATTTTGAAGAGACTGACACTGATATTCTTTTATGTTACATGAAAAATGATTACGTTTTAAAAAGCGATATTAATTCAGTTGATTCTACAAATACTACCCAATTTAAATATCTAAATACCAATTGTACTTAGGAATGAATATTTTAAATGATTTAAATAAACCAGAAATTCAAGTAAATAAAGCTGCTCTCAAATTAAACAAAGATACGATTTTGTCGATCTTTAAAGATTTAAAAAAAATGATAATGAATAGAGAAGATTATCGATTTATCTTATAAATGACTTGCCAGATTTAGATTTAGAAGATGATGAATTTTGGAGTAAAATGCTGGAATTGAATGAGTATCTGTTCAAAAATTTGTAATCTGAATATTTTGAGTTGAGTTGAAAGAGTGACAGAGCTGTTACTAAAATAATTAATGGTACAATGCTTGCTTCGCAATATATTTTTATTATCCGTGCCAAAAGTCAAGGCCCTCACTTTAGAGATCGATATGTTCGAAATCGCTCGACGAAAAATTGCTGTAAAGTTTAAAAAAGTTTTAAACATTTCTGTGTATCATAGGTTAATTTGGAATTTTTGGACATTATCGCGAGTTAATTGAATAAAGTACACGATTTTCGAGAGTGGCGACTACTTTGCGATTTCTTTTCTCAGAAACTATTTGACGGAAAACTTTCAAATTAGAATTGGTGGTAATCCAATGAGTTCTCAATGTGGAGCATATTTTATTATAACGATGTTCCATACAGTTTCGTGGAAAATCGTGGTTATTTCGAAAACGACCGGACGGATTTCAATGCGATTTTTACTAAAATATGTTAAAGAACGTCGTTTGTCGGATTAAATAATTAGTTTTTCAAAATGAGGTCATCCTCATGAGCACCTCACATTTCCTCGGAGTATTATTTCTGTTTCTCTTTAGTTTATATTCCCATAAAATCGCTTTTAAAAAATAGGAATCCGTTACCAGCTTTTCAAAATAAGGACATACAACATTATTAAACACATTTTGGTAAAAATCGCGTTGAAATCCGACTTTTCGTTTTCAAAATAACCACATCTTACTAAATTGCGATTTTCCGGGAAACTATAGGGAATATTAATAAACTAAATCATACCCTGCGTTAAGAACACATTGAATTACCATCAGCTCAAATTTGAAAAATATTCGTTAAATAGTTTTTGAGAAAAAAAATCGCAAAGTAGACAAAGAGGTCAGCACTCTCAAAAATCAAAAAACCACAGCTCCGAACATTTCCAAATTAAACTGTGATACACAGAAATGTTCACTGATTACAATAAACTTTACCGCAATTTTTTTTTCTTGAGAGGCCTTGACTTATGGCACGGATAATAGGAGCAACAAATTTAATCCACCAAATAATATCATAAATCAAATGAATAGTATAGTACGATTACAAATACTTACAAATACAGTTACTTCTCACTGGGCCCCTGAGGCAACCCAAGTCAGAACCCAATTCAACCCAACGTAGCTTCAGAACTAACACTAAACTTAGAACTAGAAACATTAAGGTTTAGCCTCACGTCTCTTAAGACGGCTAAACCTTAATGTTTCTAGTTCTAAGGTCAATATTATAGATAGGTTGCAGGTCTAGTATCAATTATACTTTTAGTTTCAGAAGAATTTAAAACAATCAAGCACTGAATCATAGTTAAAACTAGAACCAACACTAGACCTAGAATTAGAAAGATTGGGGTTTAGCTGTGCGTCTTTGACGTTTAAAAATTTGTCATCTGAATATTTTGGGTTTACCACTTTCCAATGCAGAATGCGAAAGTGTTGAATAAATTAAATTTAATTAAAACCAACTCTAAAAACAGAATGGTTACTAAAACAATTATTAGTACAATTCTTGCTTTACAATATATTTCTATTATCCGTGCCAGAAGCCAAGGCCCCTCACTTTAGCGACCGATGTGTTCGAAATGACTCGACAAAAAAAATTGCGGTAAAGTTTATTGTAACCAATAAACATTTCATTTTTGGAATTTTCAGACATTATGGCGAACTAATTAAAAAAAATACACGATTCTTTTCTTATCTTCTTTAGGCTTATTATTAATTTAAAATAAAACAATTAATGACCACAACACCTACAATTTACCATTATTTATTTAAGCTTCGATGTTTCGGGACTTATTTCCCATCATCAAGTTTAAAATCGTTATTTTATTACATAACATATATTATATCAATTGTTTAACATATATTAAACAATTGAACATCTATTTTCGATTTGGAAAATTTTTTTATTAAATGGACAACAAAAAAAAATATATTTTAAAGAAATTATGATAAATTATAATACATTATAAGTCCCGAAACGTCGAAGATTAAATAAATAATGGTAAATTGTAGGAGGTGTTGTGGTCATTAATTGCTTCATTTTAAAGTACACGATTTTTGAGAGTGGCGATTACTTTGTCCACTTTTGCGATTTTTTTTCTTAAAAAACATTTGACGAAAAACTTTCAAATTTGAATTGGTGGTAACCCAAAGTAAGGAATATTTTATTTTAACGATATTCCATAAAGTTTTGTGGAAAATCGAGATTTAGTAAGATGCGGTTATTTCGAAAACGACCGGACGTATTTCAATGCGATTTTTACCAAAATATGTTAAAAAATGTCGTTTGTCGGATTCCGTGATCAATTTTTGAAAATGAGGTCGCCCTCGTGAGCACCTTTCCACAGAGTGTTAATTCTGTTTCTCTTTAGCTTGTACTCCCATTAAATCGATCTTAAAAACAGATAACGGAATCCGACATACAACATTATTAAACACTATCGATTGTAACAAACACAAATACTCAGTACAATTCCCAATTTATTTAAAAATCAAAAATATTATAAAAATTTCCGACGTTTCAAAAAAGGCAACCAACACGTTTTAGTTAGCAAAATAGATATTTTAATGTAAATTTACGCTCAATAATTGATTCCTTGATAATGAGCTGTTTTTAAGCTAGAAACGTCGGAAATTAGTTTAATAATTTTCTGGGAAAAAAAATCGCAAATTAGACAAAGCTGTCAGCACTCTCAAAAATCGAAAAACCGCAGTTCCGAACATTTCCAAATTAAACTGTGTACACAGAAATGTTCACTGATTACAATAAACTTTACCCCAATTTTTTTCATCGCGCGATTTCGAAGATATCGATCTCTAAAGTGAGAGCCTTGGCATTTAGCACGGATAATAGGAGCAAAAAAGTTAATCCACCAAATGATAATATAAATCAAATGAATCTAAGATGTATATAAATATTTGTAATTTAGATTGTAATTGACTTAACAAAGTTTGTTAAGAATTAAGTTTAATTTCTAGTTTTTTTATTAATAAATTGGGTATTTACCTGGGCCTAGGGTACATTATAAAAATGCTAAAAGTTCCTAGGTCTAGTTTTAGTTATATTTTTGATTTTTTATAACAACCAAGCACTGAATGGTAAGTGGAACTAGTTTGATACAAGTATACACCCAATCCTTTTTTTACACGGTCTTTTTTAACACGATTTTGAAATAACACGGTTCACCAATACATTTTGAGCCGTGTTATTTCAAAATCGTGTTAAAAAACACCGTGTAAAAAAGAGTTGAGTGTACAACAATTTAAATAGATTAAATAGACCTAAAACGAAAACATTTGGGTTTAGCTTTACCCTCTCTTAAGACAAAACCCAATCAATACAGCAAACTTTTTTTTAAGTTTGACAGATTTTTTTTTAATCACCCAAAGTTTAAATTAACATTCGTAATAAGATACAAAATAAGATTGATTCGAGAAGTTTTTTAACGAGGTATGCTCCTCGAGCTCAGGTGACCCCGGGTTCGCTAAGCCCGTACCCAGTGACTTTTCACTGGGCCCCTGAGGCAACCCAACTCAGAACCCAATTGAACCAAACGTAACTTCAGAACTAACACTAAACTTAGAACTAGAAACATTAAGGTTTAGCCACACGTCTCTTAAGATGGCTAAACCTTAATGTTTCTAGTTCTAAGGTCAATATTATAGATAGGTTGTAAGTCTAGAATCAATTATACTTTTAGTTTCAGAAGAATTTAAAACAATCAAGTACTGAATCATAGTTAAAACTAGAACTAACACTAGACCTAGAACTAGAAAGATATAGGTTTAGCCGTGCGTCAAAGACGCACGGCTAAACCCCAATCTTTCTAGTTCTAGGTCTAGTGTTAGTTCTAGTTTTAGTTTGATACAAATATACAACAATTTAAACAGATTAAATAGACCTAAAACGAAACTATTTGGGTTTAGCCTTACCTTTCTTAAGACAAAACCCAATCAATACAACAAAATTTTTTTTAAGTTTGACAAACTCATTTTTAATCACCTAAAGTTTTAAATCAACGTTCGTAATAGGATACAAAAAAGTCTTAAGACTTAATCTAGCCTTAAAATCCTTTCCATGATTTTCATTTTTTTGTGTTCAACCAAATTACAAGTTACATAAACTCCAATTAATAATAAAAAATAAAGATTGATCACATACAATTACCAATAAAACCATTTATGCATTTTCTTACACAATTATTTCATTATGACTATAAAGTTATCATAGAGGTTCATTAATTTGTAACTTTTTAATTCTTTTAGTAATCATGTAAAAAAATAAAATGTACTTTTTCGAATATTCTGATGATTATTATTATTATTTATTTAATATTATTAAATTTTTCTTTGTGTATTTTGTTCGTTTATATCATTTTTCATCCTTGGCCGAGTTTGCTTCATAATTTTTAAAATTATCTTCATCATCAACTTTTTCGAAGACGATTGTCAAGAAAATTTCTATTTTATCAAAAAGAACTGTTTTATTTAAAAAATAATTTTGGGAACACCACGACGAACGACACCAAAAAAATAAATGAAAGAAATATCACAATTAAAGAATATATCACACACATTTGGGGTTGTTGATGAGTTTTTAAATCGTTTATATTAATAACCGCGTGTTATTTAAATAAAAAAAAAATTAAATTAATAAAGATTAATCCCGATTTGGTTAACGTTCGTCGTGAAATTTGCCCCCCGTTTCGTAATTTTTTCTAACACATAGAGCAAATAATTATAGATTATTAAGGACTACAAAAAAAAACACATCATTTACGACTATTTTAAATATAAAAACTAGAAACACTTCACTTTTTGTATGTTTGTTTTTTTTTAATGTGTTTGTAATTTTTTTAAACGTGTTAAGTTTTTTTCTGGCTGTGTTTTAAATTTATTACGCTTTTCGATATCCTAAGTTTCCCAAAATTTAAAAAAAAATGAAAAAGAAAATTAAATAAAATGTTTTTTTTCCTGTTTTAATATTCCAATTTTTTTTCCCCGCAAAACTTCTCAACCATCTCTCCTTTTAGTTGTTTTATTTTCAAGAAAAAAACCATTTTAAAATTAATCATTTCAATTTTTAACCATTTTTTTACAAATTATTTAAATCTAAAGTGTTATTTCCATTTTTTTTTCTCGTTTCGTTTTAATTTAATTTCCTTAAAACTTTATTATGTTGTTGCACTTTTTGAAGAAAGAATTCGTTTTTTCCGATATTTCAATAATTATTTAATTAATTAATTAATCAACCAAGAGTCCTCTCTCTATTCAGACGACGATCGTTCGCGAAAATGTCAGGTACCACAACTGCTCTGCGATTTCAATCCAAAGCAAGAAGAGAAACGACGACACGACGTATTAAGAATAAGAAGAAGGAATTTTTAAATGGGCTATGGGTTCCTACCTTAAATTATTTAGGTGTTACTACTGTTATTTTTTTTTTCTCCAACGGATGCTCCTTAGAGAGACGACCTTTCTACTCGATCTATTTTTTTTTTGGCTTATTTAAAAAAAAATCTTAAAACTTGCGGTTTTTTTGTTGCTGTTAAGGTGTTTTTTTTCTTGGTTGTTGTTGCACTTTTTGTCACGGTTGCTGTTCGTTGGTAATTAAGAGATATTAAGCTGCGCTCGACGTACTTCTTCCCGATTATTTTGGAGACGCTACGAGCCAGGTACGTAGGTTGTTGTTGGTTTTGATGTTGATGACACGACACGGCGAAGGCGATTATGGTTAATAATAACTAGCTTTTGCTGTTTGCTACCTAAGACTAAAAGAATAAATCAAAAAAAATGTAGTTAAGTATATAGAAGTAGTTATAAACATTAAAACTTTAAAACAGATCGGACTATCGGCCGATTATAGCCGAGTATTCTTATAATTAGTCGAGTCGATAATCCGATCTGGGCATGATGTGAATAAACCGGATCTTGCGTTGGCTTCAAATCGATATAATGGCGATATATGGCTTAAATCTAATCATTAAGATTTAATAGACATTAATGAAGAGCAGTGTTAAGATATTTGGCGCGCCAGGGATGGATTTAATGAGCAATTAGAGTGCGCCCTTTTCATAAAAAAATATTTTTGCTTTACTTGAATTGAAATATACAGGGTTATCAAATCAGTACTCTATTCCCGAAATTAGATGCATGGCTAAAACCAACCCAACCCAACCCTGCATATTTAAATTGAAGTAAAACTAGAACTAACTTCAGAAGTAGAATCATTCGGGTTTAGCCGTCTTGAGAGCTAAACCCGAATGTTTCTAGTTCTAGATCTAGAGTTAGATCTAATATAAAACTAGAACTAACACTAGACATAGAAGTGGAAAGATTCGGGTTTAGCCGTGCGTCTGAAGACGCACGGCTAAACCCAAAACTTTCCACTTCTAGGTCTAGTGTTAGTTCTAGTTTTACTTCAATTTAGATATGCAGGGTTGCCAAATCAGTTTGTAAAGTACTCTATTTTAGAAGATATTCATTATAGAGGCCTTAAAAGGATGTACAGCTAAACCCAACCCAACAATGGTTGAGTTTAGATGTATCTAAACGACTTGATATTGCTTTAAAGTAAAGTAAAATATATATTTATTGCCACACTCAGAATATATAGACAAAACAAGGCTGACAATAGGTCATTTTATTGCCATAGGCGATGTCTTCCAAAAGACCCAACTGGTAATATATGTACGAAATCAATGTAAGTAAATAATATGGCATGTATATAAAAAAGAAGGTCTAAATATCAAAAAGATAGAAAAAGAAAACAAAAAGAAAGGAGAAAAGGAGAGGCAAAGCAAGCAAAGAAACAAAACAACTAGAAAACATCAGCCCAGCCCCTAAAGAGAAACACAAAAGAAAAGTTTTAACTTTTCCTTTGCGTGAAAATAAGCGGATGACTCTAACAAGCAGACTCGGGCACCTGACGAGACAAGAAATAGCATCTTAAAGAGGACTTAAACGCAAGAAAACTACGGGTATTACGAATTTCGAAGGGTAAACCATTCCAAAGTGATATGGCCTGAACCGTGAAGGACCCATGATACATTTCAGTACGATGAACTGAAAACATGAGTAATGTGTCCCCCTGTACTCTAGTAGATAGACCGCGCGACGACATGAATTGAAATTTTGTGTACAAATATGTTGGAGTTTGAGAGAAGAGGATTTTATATAAAGTTAACAGGATACGAAAAGATCTGCACCTTTCAACGGTTAATATACGGAGCTGATTACGATAAGGTGTAACATGGTCATACCTTCCTAAGCCAAAAATAAAACGTATGCAATTGTTTTGTAATCTTTCCAATTTGTTACGGAGAATAACAGATAGATCGGGGTCCACGGTATCAGCATAATCTATATAAGGAAGTATTAAGGAGTAGCAGAGGTTGCGACGAACATCAGGCGGAAGAAAACAACGAAGTTTACGTATAGAATAAAAACAGAAATATACTTTTTTACAAACGGGCTGAATCTGGTACCGCCAAGACAGTGCAGAGTCCATCACCACTCCCAAGTTTCTAACTGTATGAGAAAATGGTATAGCATTGTTATCAAGCATCAATTGTCCAGCACCGAAAGAGTAAAATCTAGCAACCAAAGGTCTTGAATCGAAAGCAATAGCCTGGGTTTTGGCAATATTTAAGCTCAAACCATATCGCTTAGACCAGAACAAAACCTTACCCAGATCATCGTTAAGTCGCACCACAGCTGCTAGAAGCTTGTCCACAGTTGAACTAAAATTAGAACTAACACTAACACTAGAACTATCACTAGGACTATCACTACGACTAACACTAGATCTAAAACTAGAAACTTTCGGGTTTCGCCGTGCGTTTTTTGAAAAAATGTTTGACGTTTCGGATGCCATGTTGCAACCTTCTTCAGAAACTGGTTCTAACTCACAAAATCGGGGATCGTAAAACAATATATAGGTCGAAAAAACTAATTAATAATTAATTTATATTAATTACAAGTTAATTACTAACTAATTACTGCGTCGCGTCCGGTCCGGAACGGTCACCAAAATTCGGAATACACTCCCGGTAGCCAAGGACAAGCTACCTCTATTAAAAGGAGCGGGTGTCTATCGGCTGTCATGCAGTTGATAATGAATAATATTATAATGAATTTTTGAACAACTTTTTTCCGAAAGATGATAATAAGTTAGAAAATTCTTATCATATTAGTGTTAGGGAAAATTGTAAATTAATTAGTAATGAGGATGATGATTTAGATTTCATTATTAATGAAATAGAAAATTCAATCAAATCTATGAATAAAAATAAAGCGCCAGGTTTAGATGGTATTACAGCAGATATTGTTTTAAGGGTTTTTAATTTAGATAAAAGTTTGTTTTGTCTGTTATTCAATAAATGTTTAGAATTTGGTATCTTTCCAAATGTTTGGAAAAAACAATTAATCAAAATTATTCCTAAACCAGGTAAAAAGGATATTTCAGATTTAAAAACAAATAGGCCGATTAGTTTGTTACCTGTTATAGGCAAAGTTTTAGATAGTTTGTTAATAAATAGAATTGAATTTCATATTAGGAATAATTATAGCTTGTGTAATAGAGAATTTGGCTTTACTAGGGGTAAAAATACTAAAGATGCTATTAATTATGTTATTAAGTTTATTGAAAATTCTAAAGAAAACAATCATTATTGTTTGGTAGTTATGCTAGATATCTCAGGCGCTTTTGACCACGCATGGTGGCATCTAATATTGAATCAGTTAATTAGAAAACGTTGTCCGAAAAATTTACTTAACTTAGCAAAATCTTACTTTTCAGATAGGGTTGCCATTATCGATGAACCAGGCATCAACTTAAATTATAATATTGAGAGAGGCTGTCCGCAAGGCTCTAGGTCAGGTCCTGGTTATTGGAATATTATGTTTGACACTATTTTTGATATTAATTTACCTACAGGTTGTGAAATTGTTGCCTTTGCGGATGATACTACTCTTTTAGTTAGAAGTAATCTTTATAAAAACATTTCTATTATAGCTAATGAGGCGTTAGAAAAAATTAATGTATGGAGTAGGAATTGTAAATTAAAGTTTAACGCTTCTAAATCAGAAGCAATATTTTTTGGCAAATTAAATCAGAGGTTACCAATTTTGAATTTAGATGGGAATAGGATTATTTGTAAAAATGTTGTTAGATATTTAGGTGTCTATTTAGATGATAAACTAAATTTTAATTTTCATTTAGATTACGTAACTAGGAAAGCTAGGGAAATTTCTAATAAAATAGGAGCTGCTGCTAAAGTTAGTTGGGGTTTGAATGGTAATGCTTCTAGCACCATTTACAAGGGTGTCATCGAACCCTGTATGTTTTATGCAGCTTCGGTTTGGGAAAATAAAATTAAAAGTATAAAGCTAGGAATAAATTTATTAGTGTACAGAGGATATTAGGATTAAAGGCTGCTAAAGCCTATAGCACAGTTTCAAATGATGCGTTTAGTGTTATTGCAGGCATTTTACCAGCTGATTTAAGATTTAGAGAATTAGCTTTACTACAAAGTTTTGATAGTTTAGAAACTGATAAATTAAAGTTAGTTACTGGTTTAAATTTAAATAAAGATCTTATTGAAAAAGAAAGTGAGTTTTTATCAATTGTTCATCCGGCTAAACGGGCGGTTATGAATTTTAAAATTATCGGGAGTGTTAATAAAGTTAGTGGTGTTCAGATATATACGGACGGTGCTAAAAGTGATAGTGATGTTGGTGCTGCATTTGTTGTTTATTGTGAAGATGTTGAGACTTATAGTGAAAAAATTAAGCTCGGTAGTTTATGTAATAATTTTCACGCTGAATTAATCGCGGTTAATAGTGCTATAAAATATGTTATTAAAAGTAATATTGAAGTGTGTGATTTATTTAGTGATAGTGCTTCTGTTTTAGAGGGATTGAAAAATATGAACAGACCCACTCAACTGCAGAAAGAGACGTGGGATTTGATTAGAGACCTTAAGAATAGGATCAATTTCTTTTGGATTAAAGGTCACTCTGGTATTAAAGGAAATGAGAGAGCGGATCAACTGGCTAAAGAGGCATCTTTACTAAAGAATTCTCATGTTGGTTTCAATTTTATTTCTAGACGAAGTGTTAAGAATAAAATTAGAAAATATTTTATGGGAGTTTGGCAGGAAAGATGGGATAAGTCAACGAATGGTAGATTGACTTACCAGTTTATGCCGAGAGTTGGTATTGCTTACAATTTCCTGTATCCAGAAACAATAGAATTGATAACTGGTCATGGTAATTTTGAAGAATACCTCAATAGAATTGGTAAACGTGAATCCCTATTTTGCTCTTGCGGAGAAGTTGGAAATGCTGTTCATGTGTTGTTTAAGTGTGTGAATAAATGTGAAAATAGAAGTAGATTAGAGAATAAATTGATTTGTAAAGGTCTTTGTTGGCCTAGAAATATAGATGAAATTAATAAAATAAATAAAACTACCGAATGGTGGTCTTTATTTAACGATTTCTCGAAGAAGTTCATTGATAAGAAGTAATTTTCTAAGTAATTTTTAATTTGATTTCCGGGACTGTGTTATGATTTGGCTTTCTTTTGATAATTGTATTCTGTAGATACGCTTTTGCTAGCTTGCATGCAAATTGACGCTTATGGGAGGGTTAGGGGAGGTAGGAAAGACGTTGGTAAAGTCAATTTTATCATAACTTATTTTAATAATTTCATTATTAGTATTAATTTGATTTGCATTATCAATTTTGGTGTAGTACCTTTTGGTGGAGCACCTTAAGATTACTTTATTTATCTTTAAATAATATATACATGTCATGCAGTTGTGGGAAGTTTTACGTTGGCCAAACCGGACGAAACATCGAATGCCGTATCAAGGAACACGAGAGGGATGTGAGGCTGAGGAAGAGTCAACAGTCGGCGGTTGCGGAACATTGCCATTCGGAGGGACACCGAATAAACTTCGACAAAACAAAGGTTCTGGCTAGGAATAATAAATATCATCAACGGCCAGAGAAGCCATAGAAATCCACCGACATAAAAACAACGTCAACAGAGAAGATGGCTGGGAACTCAGCAGAACATGGAAGATGGTGGTGAAGACGAACACGACTCCCAAACCGGTCGCGACGCAGTAATTAGTTAGTAATTAGCTTGTAATTAATATAAATTAATTATTAATTAGTTTTTTCGACCTATATATTGTTTTACGATCCCCGATTTTGTCAGTTAGAACCAGTTTCTGAAGAAGGTTGCAACATGGCATCCGAAACGTCAAACATTTTTTCAAAAAACGCACGGCGAAACCCGAAAGTTTCTAGTTTTAGATCTAGTGTTAGTCCTAGTGATAGTTCTAGTGCTAGTGTTAGTTCTAATTTTAGTTCAATTAACACCGGTCGTGAAAGCCTTCGTACTTATATTGTCCACAGTTGTTGACGAATAAATTTGAAAGTCATCTGCGTATAAATGATAGTTGCAGATTAGCTTACTAACACTGTTTACAAAGATTGAGAACAGTAATGAACCCAATACACTGCCCTGAGGCACTCCACAATGAGTTGCAAATACTGACAAGGATGATAACGTATGACGCACACACAGAGAACGGAGCAAAAGATATGACCGAAACCAAGCAACACACTCCGGGGTAAAACCAATAGTAGACATAGACGCCAGCAAAATAAGGTCAGGCGTTGGTCATCACAGTTGCTTCTAATATCGTCAGTAATTTTGATGAGTTCCGACGACGTACTGTGCCCCGGACGAAAACCAGATTGAAATTCAGTAATTATGTTATGGTCATCAAGGTACCCCTGCACTTGAATATATATCAAACGCTCAAGTGTTTTAGATATTACGTAAAGAATAGAAATTGGCCGGAAGTCACTGGGTTGAGTAGGACGTTCGATCTTAGAAATTGGTACAACATAGGCTTGCTTCCAGATAGAAGGAAAGGTCGAAGATTCAATTGAAAAGTTAAAAATATGTAGTAGTGGAGGAGTAATAATGTCTATGATGGGAACCAATTGTTTAATATTGATACCATCAACACCGACACAAGTGGAGCGCGAATCCATAAAAGCATCAGTAACCTGGACCGAATCCAACATGGCAAAAGAAAGGTTGAAGTGATATTGGTACAAGAGCCGATCGCGAGCATTGTAGATCTCTTGATGGAGTCATCAAGAATAACAGGAGGTTCTGCAAAATAGCCCGCTAAAGAATTGCAATCAATGTTATTATGTTGACAAGGCGACTCAACTATGCCAAGGGAACGCATGGTTTTCCAAAATGATCTTGGGGTTATATAACTTCTGATAAATATAATTCTTTTTTGCATTTTTATTGGTTACAGCGGTTACGCAAAATGCGATAGAAAACTTCGAATAGATTACTTCGAAAAGTAATCTTAGCAACATTACGTTTTCGCATAAGGTCCCTAATCTCATCATTCAGCCAAGGAGTTGACAAGCGCTTCGTTTTTCGTTGCTTTAACGGTGCATGACGATCGTACAAGTTATTTATTTCAGTGTTGAAATAATTAACTTTCGCATTGACATCTGAGAAGTGGTACATAGTAAACCAGTCAATCACCATTGCATCAGATTTCAACGTATCATAGTTGATTTTGCCATAGTTACGAGCAAAAACATAACGAGTTGGAACTGTCACACGACAAGTCCGTAGAGCACAATAAATCAGGTCATGATTAGAGAATTGAGGAGCTGGTAATTGAGAAAGAATTTGATTCGGGTAAGATGTAATAATAAGGTCCAAGATGGAATCGGAGGTCGAAAAGTGATGAGTAGGTTGGGAAGGAAGAATAGATAGACGAAGTGACGAGGTGATGAAGTGAAGTCTCTCACAGCGCAAGTCGTTCCTAAGTAGACAGGTGTTAAAATCTCCCATTAAGATAATGGTATCGTAGTTAATTGTGTCTCTCGAGTGTATCCTCTAACTCATCAAAGTAGTTCATGCCTGGCGGACAGTAAAACGTGCCCAATTTCTTAAGTAGGTTCCAGAAGACTTAAATTGCTTTCAGAAAACTTAAATTGCTTTCAGAAGATTTAAAATACTTCCAGAAGACTTAAATTGTTTCCAGAAGAATTGCTACAGCAACTAGAAAACTTGATACTGCCTGTATAAGACTTGATAATTTCAAAAGGCTTGAAATGCTATCAGAATACTTAATACTGATTCTAGAAGACTAAGTGCTCCCAGAAGAATTGCTACTGCAACTAGAAAACTTGATAGTACCTCTATAAAACTTGATAATTTCAAAAGGCTTGAAATGTTATCAAAATACTTGATACTGATTCTAGAAGAATTTAAATGCTCCCAGAAGAGTTGTTACTGCCACCAGACGACTTGATACTTACTTAATACTCACTAGACTTGATGATGGTAGCTTTAGTGCAGTGTTATTCGGTGACCTTGTTAAGGATAGATACGTAAACGGAAATCATTATTACAGTCGAAAAATGGAGGGGGAAAAAGGAAGGGTGATAAACTTAAAAGTATGGACTACTGGAAAAAAGTAGTGTAGTTAAGGGGTTTCTAACAAAGAAACAAATTTGGATTTAGCTATCAAAGCTTCAGCTACCTTGCAGACCAATAAGAAGAAAATGCCATATCGCTGATGCCCCTGGTGTTCGATACCTTCAACTGCCGAATCTACATCTAGTCTGCAACATGCCAGGTTACCTGTTACTTCATATCTGTTATAACTGTAGCCAAGTTGAATGTTGGTTTTTACGCGAATCAAGAAAAAATCTTAGATGAATATTTTAAAGTCCAAATTTTAAAAACGTCATGAAACCCACCCAGAGCTTATAATTTTCGTATTTCTACAAAACGAAATTGAAATGGATGAAGAGATTCCCCTGGTTGTCATACTGCAAGTGGAGCATAATGCAGAGTTTGCGTGGTAATGGAACGTTCGCTTGATGAAGGTAAAGGCGGTCATCAAAGGTTTGGCTAACTTTAATGAGATAAAATTATAACTTTTCATGAGCGCTTTCTTCCTACTTTCCCATATTGAGCAACATACGCATAGGTGCCGGTTTTTGAAAATAAGACTTCTTTGAGCATTTAAAGTTTTCAAGAAGCATTTGAAGCCTTTTGAAAGCAATATCAAGTCTTATAGAGGCAGTATCAAATCTTCTGCTGGCAGTAGCAACTCTTCTGGAAGCAATTGAAATCTTTTGGAGGTAATTGAAGCCTTCTGGAAGCATTTCAAATGTTTTGGAATCATTGAAAGTCTTTTGAAAGCAATATTAAGTCTTATAGAGGCAGCATCAAATCTTCTACTGGCAGTAGCAACTCTTCTGGAAGCAATTTAAGTCTTTTGGAGGTAATTCAAACCTTCTGGAAGCATTTCAAATGTTTTGGAACCATTGGAAGTCTTTTGAAAGCAATATCAAGTCTTATAGAGGCAGTATCAAATCTTCTACTGGCAGTAGCAACTCTTCTGGAAGCAATTTAAGTTTTTTGGTGGTAATTCAAGCCTTCTGGAAGCATTTCAAATGTTTTGGAACCATTGAAAGTCTTTTGAAAGTAATATCAAGTCTTATAGAGGCAGTATCAAATCTTCTACTGGCAGTAGCAACTCTTCTGGAAGCAATTTAAGTCTTTTGGAGGTAATTCAAGCCTTCTGGAAGTATTTCAAATGTATTGGAACCATTGAAAGTCTTTTGAAAGCAATAACAAGTCTTATAGAGGCAGTATCAAATCTTCTACTGGCAGTAGCAACTCTTCTGGAAGCAATTTAAGTCTTTTGGAGGTAATTCAAGCCTTCCGGAAGCATTTCAAATGTTTTTTAACCATTGACAGTCTTTTGAAAGCAATATCAAGTCTTATAGAGGCAGTATCAAATCTTCTACTGGCAGTAGCAACTCTTCTGGAAGCAATTTAAGTCTTTTGGAGGTAATTCAAGCCTTCTGGAAGCATTTCAAATGTTTTGGAACCATTGAAAGTCTTTTGAAAGCAATATCAAGTCTTATAGAGGCAGTATCAAATCTTCTACTGGCAGTAGCAACTCTTCTGGAAGCAATTTAAGGCTTTTGGAGGTAATTCAAGCCTTCTGGAAGCATTTCAAATGTTTTGGAATCATTGAAAGTCTTTTGAAAGCAATATCAAGTCTTATAGAGGCAGTGTCAAATCTTCTACTGGCAGTAGCAACTCTTCTGGAAGCAATTTAAGTCTTTTGGAGGTAATTCAAGCCTTCTGGAAGCATTTCAAATGTTTTGTAACCATTGAAAGTCTTTTGAAAGCAATATCAAGTCTTATAGAGGCAGTATCAAATCTTCTACTGGCAGTAGCAACTCTTCTGGAAGCAATTTAAGTCTTTTGGAGGTAATTCAAACCTTCTGGAAGCATTTCAAATGTTTTGGAACCATTGAAAGTCTTTTGAAAGCAATATTAAGTCTTCCAGATACATCTAAACCCAACCATTGTTAGATTGGATTTAGCTATGCATCTGAAGACATTTTTTAAGGCCTCTACAATGAATAATTTCTGAAATAGAGTACGATACAATTTCATTTGGCAACCCTACATATCTAAATCAAAGTAAAACTAGAACTAATACTAGACCTAGAAGTGGAAAATTTTGGGTTTAGCCGTGCGTCTGAAGACGCACGGCTAAACCCGAATCTTTCCACTTCTAGATCTAGTGTTAGTTCTAGTTTTATATAATTAAATTGAACTCTAGATCTAGAACTAGAAACATTCGGGTTTAGCCGTACGTCTCTGAAGACGGCTAAACCCGAATGATTCTAGTTCTAGGGACAGTGTCAGTTCTAGTTTAACATTAGTTCAAACATACAAAGTTGGTTTGGAAGACATTTTGTTGCAACTCTGTATATCTAGATCGAAGTAAAACTATCTCGTTCTGGGGCTCCAAATATCTTAGGAAGGTACTGTAAGTAATGATGATGGAAAGAATACAACCCAACCCAACCTAACTCAACAATCTCAATTCAAGTTTATTATACAACCTAACATATAACAACAGAAAGAAAATACCAACACAATTCCAGATTTCTTTTCGTTTTTGCTTTACTCATGGTCTTTATTTCACTCTTAGAACCTCATATCTATCAAAATAAGCAATTAACGAACGCAACATGATAATAAATCGTTTAACCGCAAAAAATAACAAATGTACTAATAATAAGTTATGTATCATACAAGATTGGTATGGCATATTAATAATAAGATGAATTAATAATTAGATTACCTGTGAGTTATTACTCCATTCATTGGCGTAGAGATGGTTGGTACCATTTCGAGTTCAACGAGTAACGGAAAATGATCAGAAAAGATATGGGGATGGGGACAGCCAACAATTTTATGCTCCCTAAGCCACTCGGCCGAGTGCGGACCCAGTAAACCCAACGGAGTCATACTATTCTTCGAATAAAAGATATAATCAATTATACCTTTAAAATCGTACCTTTAAAAAATAATTTCAAATAAACTAAATGACATGAAAAAAGTTAAAAAAACTCACGTATAATTTGTAAAAGGCATAATATCCTCACTATATGCTGATGCCAATTTAAACGAATGCGTGAATTCGTTTGGTTTGTCACAACTAAGCACCTTTTCCAAACACTGTTTGTAACTGAAATCTTTAAAGTCTCGATGATCCTGAGATACACGGCCGGAGTTTAAAAATTCGACGACACCCGAATCGGGTAGTGAATTAAAATCGCCGCAAAGTACGAGCTGGATATTTTGGGGCTCGACGGTTACGCCCAGGCCGTTCGCCTCTTTTAGCCGGAGCGTCGCCGCCGATTTCTCCAAGATCGTCTTCAGCTCGTTGCTCAACATCATCGTTTGAATTAATTTAACGTCGCAAAATTCGGGGTCCCAGTGTATATGAGCCGTGCAAACTAAAACCGGCTGTTGAGCTATTATGGAATCGGGCGGTGCTAAAAAAAATCGATTTAAAAGAAAATTTCGTTTCACAATTAATTTTGATTACCGTTTTCCCAGGCGGCTTCCGTTGTTTGCAATAAAGCCGCTAAACCAATATTATCTTTAGGCATTACCCTGTTTAACATATGCTCTAAACCGTCGGCGTTCGCCATCGCTAATTGATTAAACTCAACCAAATGTTCTTTGATTAATGTAAACTTTGAGGTGCGATAAAACACGGCGCAACCGTCGACGTATTTCCTTTCGTTTTCAGCCATAGTTTTAGCGCGGGATTTAGGCGAATAAATCCCGGCGTAACCGTCTTGTTTCAATTCCGGTAAGAAAAAATTATAAAACTGGTCCATTTCGACTTCTTGGAGATTAATAATATCCGCACTGTAATGCCGGATTTCTTCCATAATTCCTTTTTTCCTATAATCCCAATTTAAGGCCCAACTCGGACAGTAACTGTACATTTGCCTTGTTGCGTATTTGTCGCATAAAACGTTGTAACACATCACTGTGAATATACCTATTTAAAAATAAAATGAATCAAAAAATAATAATAATAAAATGATTCGTTTATAGTGCTGTTTCTTGTACACCGTTAAGATGGAGATAAATCCTAGCTTATAACGAATCGCTTTCGTGAGTACACAACGCGATTTAAAGATTTCAAAAGTAATCATCTTTAAATTGCTGAATAAATACAACTCAAAATCGTTTGTGCTAAAACCGAGATTAAATCGAACGCAATAAGAAAACAAATTTAATAGAAACATCGCGAGGACGATTATAAAATCATCGTTTTCGTTTTAAAAGCACTTACACGTCGGACGAGTTCTCGTTGGTCGTGTCAGCGGTATCCACGGTCTTTGTGGTGGAGCAGGTGTTGTAACTGCAATAAAGAGAAATAACATTAATCAATATATTAGGAAATAAATAAAGAGCAAGGTGTCATCAAGTTATAAATTTACCAAAACCGCAAACGGAGAGCGGTTGATTGAAAATGTTACGATTCGCTTTGTATTAATGTACAAAGGCACACTCTGTTGTGTTCTTTGCGGGTTCATAAACCTATTCATCGTCTACGCCTTAAAAGAAAAAAGAAAGAGAAAAAAGAGTGTAATGCACAACTTCAGTTGGAGCGCATTGTCATCTACATGGGTCACGCCCTTTTGGGTACGGGGGCCGATTCGAAATGGGGAACACACCTATGGATGATAATCCGTAATCTACATACAATGGGATCGGACTACGACGACGACGCGTAATTTAATCTTTGTATGATCACTTGACTTCTCTTCCTGAATTAAAATAGGGCGTAATCGCAGTGATAAACGATGTAGGAAGGACATCCTCTTAATTTGCAATTATTTTCTTCTCTTCAATTTCTTGGTCTCTTAATCAATTCCTTACTAATAATTAATTTAGTTTCAATTAAATGGTTCTTTTTGCTTTCTTCCGGGTAACGATTAAGTCCCCTTTGCAACCGCGTCAAAGCTGAAGTTAACGCTGTGTCCATAGAAGAATCGAAAAAAAAAAAACCCATCGGATTCGATTCGATTAGAAGATTGTGGTATCCAGACCATTACGAATCGTGCTTCGTTCGGTTTTCGATGATGCATTATTAAGAGTTCCTTTTACGGACCACATACATATCTAAGCAACTATCGGGCGTGTTAATTTTTTAATTACATTTTATCAATTTCCCTTTCTTCGTTTTGGTTTTTGGTTCGAGGCGGGATTAATGCAATCGCGCATTGGATTAATTTGTGGATAATAAATAAATTAGCGAACCCAACCTACATCATAAATAATTCAATGGTGATGACTATTGTGCAACATTTACAGTTACAAGAGCTGGTCTCAGTAAATCTATCCTTTATGCATCTTTTCACGCGGTTTTGGCCGCTCATTGTGTCGCCCACTATGTCACATTATACCGTTAATAACGAATTGTTCAAGAAAAAAAATTTTTGAAAATAAATAAAATTCAAAAATTACAGGAACATAAAAGTCAATGGCAAGGATTTGAATTGTGTAATAATTGCAAATTGAAAATAATAGTTACGGTATATAAGAGGCATTGAAATCGAACGGTTTATTGTAAAAGGTTAAAGTTTTATTCTATCGCATTCTTGGTTCTATCTTTACAAGTTGACGTGTTATTGAGTTAAATGTGTTTAACCGCGTGACGACAACGCGATGGTTGTTGGTTTTTATTTTATGATGGAAGGAGTTTTTAATCTCATTAAGGAGAGATCAGTGTTTTCACTTCGCCTCACTTATACTTTACTTATGTACCCATGGGAAAGAAAAATGAAGATTGCGCCTGGATAGAAAGTCAGTCTCCGCTTACTTCTCGGATACGTTCGTGAAAGGCGAGTGTTCTTCAACGGCGACGTCCTTTTTCTCTTTCTTTTTTTCAAAATAAAGATTTTCATTTGAATTTATTAAATTACTTTATTCTAAATTCATTTATCTCGAAATTAACATAAATCTACAGTTACTTCCGAGACTAGATATTGAAAAGAGAGTTGAACTGAGACAAAAGAGTTGAAATATTGCCAGAAAACTAGATACTATTTCCAAAAGACTTGACATACTTCCAGAAGACTTGATATTGTTTCCAGAAGAGTTGAAAAGTTGCTAGAAGACTTAGGCATTGCCTCTGGAAGACTAGATACTGCTTCCAAAAGTCTCGAAATGCTTCCAAAAGACTTGAAATGCTGCCAGAAGACTTGAAATTGCTTCCAAAAGAGTTGAAATATTTCCAGAAATCTAGATACTATTTCCAAAAGACTTGACATGTTACCAGAAGACTTGATATTGCTTCCAGAAGAGTTGAAAAGTTGCCAGAAGACTTGATATTGCTTCCAAAAGAGTTGAAATATTCCCAGAAAATTACATACTATTTCCAAAAGACTTGACATGCTTCCAGAAGACCTGGTATTGCTTCCAGAAGAGTTGAAAAATAGCAAGAAGACTAAATATTGCCTCTGGAAGATGCCTCTCGTAATGCTTTCAAAAAACTTGAAATGCTGCCAGAAGACTTGATATTGCTTCTAAAAGGTATGGTCTGGCGCCATACGACTTGATAACCTTTCTAAAATCCTTGAAATACTACCAGAAGGATTGAAATGCTGCCAAAAGACTAGATATTGTTTCCAAAAGACTTAAAATGCAGTCAGAAAAGTTAATAAGATGGAATAAATGTAAAAAGATTGTTTTAATATCTAATTGATATAAAAGTTCTATTTTCAAACATATCCCTTTTTCGTGCAAAATTTTAAAAAAGGATTGTAGCTTAGGTCTAGGGTAGTTTTAGTTTTACTTCAATTGAAGTGTAGAGGGCCGCCAAATTAGTTTTTAAAGTACACTGTTTCAGAAACTATTTGTTAAGAAAATGTCGTCAGGTGCATGTCTAAACCCAACCCAACCCAACCCAATCCTGTATTAGTATTAAGTCTAGAATCATTCGTGTTTAGCCATTTTGAGATGTTTTGGGTTTAATAAATGTTTTTTAATGTTTTGGGTTTAGCCAGTTAGTAAAGATTTAAACCCTAATCTTTCCACTTCTAGGTCTAGTGTTAGTTCTAGTTTTATTTCAACTGAAATATACAGGGTTGTGAAATCAATTTGTAAAATACTGTATTTCAAAAAGTATTTATCGTAGCGACCTTCATTAAAAAAATATTTTCAGATCACGGCTATACCCAACCTAATCCAACCCTGTATTAGTACTAATTCTAGATCTAGAACTAGAATCATTCGGGTTTAGCCATTTTGAGCGATGTACGGCTAAACCCGAATGTTTCTAGTTCTAGATCTAGAGTTAGTACTAATATAAAACTAGAACTGACACTAGATCTAGAAGTTAAAAATGTCCTAGCTTTAAAGGTCCATGTCTTAGCCATTTATGGTCGCAAGGCCAAACATTTTTAAGCGAATCATCATTTTTATTCTGGTATGAAACACAAAACGATGTCATGAGTTGCAAAAGCACCTTTTCCATTAATATAAGCGCAAGTTACAGTAGCAGAAATTTTTCAAAAGATTTTTAGAAGAGACAAATATGTTCGGTGTTTTTCAAAAAATCGTAATAAATCGGGGTTATAACCAATCGATATCATATTACTAACATTAATAAATATTATAAGTTTTCCAATAAAAATGGTCGTTTTTAAGATATTTAATAATAAACACAATCGTGCTTATTCACGGTTGCCAAATCATTGTAAAGTACTGTATTTCAAAAAGTATTCATTGTAGAGGCCTTCATTAAAAAAATCTAGAGATCTAAAGAGATTAAAAAATATCTAGAGTTAGTACTAATATAAAACTAGAACTGACACTAGATCTAGAAGTTAAAAATGTCCTAGCTTTAAAGGTCCATGTCTTAGCCATTTATGGTCGCAAGGCCAAACATTTTTAAGCGAATCATCATATTTATTCTGGTATGAAACATAAAACGATGTCATGAGTTGCAGAAGCACCTTTTCCATTAATATAAGCGGAAATTACAGTAGCAGAAATTTTTCAAAAGATTTTTAGAAGAAGCAAATATGTTCGGTGTTTTTCAAAAAATCGTAATAAATCGGGGTTATAACCAATCGATATCATATTACTAACATTAATAAACATTATAAGTTTTCCAATAAAAATGGTCGTTTTTAAGATATTTAATAATAAACACAATCGTGCTTATTCACGGTTGCAAAAATCATTGTAAAGTACTGTAATTCAAAAAGTATTCATTGTAGAGGCCTTCATTAAAAAAAATCTAGAGATCTAAAGAGATTAAAAAATATCTAGAGTTAGTACTAATATAAAACTAGAACTAACACTAGATCTAGAAGTTAAAAATGTCCTAGCTTTAAAGGTCCATGTCTTAGCCATTTATGGTCGCAAGGCCAAACATTTTTAAGCGAATCATCATTTTTATTCTGGTATGAAACATAAAACGATGTCATGAGTTGCAGAAGCACCTTTTCCATTAATATAAGCGGAAATTACAGTAGCAGAAATTTTTCAAAAGATTTTTAGAAGAAGCAAATATGTTCGGTGTTTTTCAAAAAATCGTAATAAATCGGGGTTATAACCAATCGATATCATATTACTAACATTAATAAACATTATAAGTTTTCCAATAAAAATGGTCGTTTTTAAAATATTTAATAATAAACACAATCGTGCTTATTCACGGTTGCCAAATCATTGTAAAGTACTGTATTTCAAAAAGTATTCATTGTAGAGGCCTTCATTAAAAAAATCTAAAGAGATCTAAAGAGATTAAAAAAAATCTAGAGTTAGTACTAATATAAAACTAGAACTAACACTAGACCTAGAAGTGGAAAGATTTAAACATAACTTAATAACGTAATTTAATATTCTCCAATTTGTCAGAATTGATGATGTCATAATCGATATCTTAAATCATGGTGAAAAAGGGTGGGGTGAGATCTTGTTTAGAAAAATGTAGAGTGCATAATTGATATGTAAGATCCTCTAGACATGCGGAAATGATAAGATGATGGACTGTTTGCGAAGATGACGAGTGTTGCAAAATTTTCAAAATCGAGTAACTTTTTTCTTTCATTGCCAAAGATAGATCATCTGCACTTATCGTGTCCAATAGACATTGAAAAAGCTTTAACAATCATAAGTCTTCAATCTGAACTCCTTGATTGTGTGTCTTTACCATCTAAACCGAAGATTCCCAATATTTTTCGGTTTGTTGCTCCCTAAATAAACGGAGTTTTATTGCGTGGTGCTCTTAATACATCCTATTTTGTTAAAAATTGTCAACTTTCTTGAAAATTTGGAAAACTTTTAACATTTGGGTTGACGAAAAAACTCCAGATTATATTATGAGGGATGAGGTTGGGGATAGTTGAAACAGTAAAGGTGGAGGCTAGGGCTTTCTAAAATATCTCTAAGATCAAGGAAAGAAGGTTAATATACAGGCAGAGAGATATAGAAGGATATTATAGGAACATGTGTAATTATTACCTGGGATGGAAAAGAAAAGAATGGAAAGAGGGGAAATGTGGGGGGAACTAAAGGATAGAAATAGGAATACACAGACGCAGGAAAGGAGGTCAAAGATATGGGAATGGGATGAGGAGATATAATAATAGAAAGATTTCAATTTGGAAATAAGGAGGGAGAGAATAGAAACTGGGCAAACGATGTGGACTAGCGGACTGGGAGGTTTTAGCGTTAGTGTTCACTGTATGTTTAGTTGTTATTCAGTCTTAAATTGTAGTATACTTGTATCGAACTAAAACTAGACCTAAAAGTAGAATGTTTTGGGTCTAGAGTTAGTTCTACTTTTATATTAATACTAACTCTAGATCTGGAACTAGAAACATTCGGGTTTAGCCGTACATCTCTCAAAACGGCTAAACCCGAATGATTCTAGTTCTAGATATATAGTTAGTACAAATACAGGGTTAGGTTGGGTTGGTTTGGGTTTAGCTATGCACCTGAAGACATTTTTGAACGAAGACCTTTACAATGAATGGTTTCTGAAATAGAGTACTTTACAAACTAATTTCTCCGTGCGATAATAAATTTGGGTTCAGCCGTGTGTCTGCAGACATTCCAAAACATTCCACTTCTAAGTCTAGTGTTAGTTCTAGTTTTATTTCAATTGAAATATACAGGATGGCCAAATCAATATGTAAAGTACTGTATTTCGAAAAGCATTTATTGTGGCGACCATCATTAAAAAAATGTTTTCAGATGAACGGCTATACCCAACCCAATCCTGTATTAGTGAAATCATTACATTCCTTTTATGGTCTTTCGTGTTTACGTTTAACGATGTTATCTAGAGACAAAAGTTTGGTACCCCCAAGAGTAGCCCATTAACCCCAATTATGGCCAATATCGTCATGGATAAACTTATAGATGTTTGCATACCTAAATTAAATTTTCAACTTCCTTTGAAATACAAGTATGTAGATGACATTGTTTGTTCTATTTCGGGTGATCAAACTGATCACATTTCGGAGATTTTCAACGGCTTCGACCGGCATTTTCAATTCACTATGGAGACTGAAAGTAACAGACTTTCCTTTTCTAGACACAAAGGTGATTCGTAGTGAAAACCAAGTAGTTTTACCAGTTTTACTGCAATTATCATTCTAACTATCCTTTTAACCAAAAGATCAATACTGTTGTTGCTATGAAAAATAGAGTTACAATAATCACCAATGTTAAAATTAAACATTTCAACCTCTCCAAACTTGAAAATATTTTTATTAATAATGGTTATCCGCCCCGCCGGATTCTTGAGGCAATTTTCAGCCGTACACCTCAAAATCGGGGATTACTAAACCGTCACGGTTGCTTGTAAACAGTAACATTCAAAAAGATTTGTAAAAATTCGGTTTATACCTAAGTTAACCCATACATTGAAATCAGTCCTCCGTTCGGATGAGATTTTGTTTACTAAATTTGATTACACCTTGAATAATATCTTTTTGCTAATGTTAATGACAAAGTTCCAAAACTGAAATGTTCGAATGTTGTTTATAAGATCTCATTTGCAGTTAAAGTGAAAAATCGCACATTGGTACCACTTCTCAATATCTTAGTAGTAGGGTTCATCAGTATAAATATGATTAAGTTGTTATGAACAATGAAAATTCTAAAAAAAGTGCGTTAGTGGCTCATCATCAGCTTTCTGTCCACGATTTTGACTTTCATATTGTTGCAATTCTTGAAAAAGAACCTAATTATTCTAAACGCATGTTTTTCAAAATGACCCACATCTTCAAGGAACAACATTCGGTAAATTTTAGAACTGATATTGAAAATCTTAGTATTTTTTTGCTTTCAGCGAGCTTTTCTGATGATACGGTGGATGATTCTTTTTGTACTTTTTATTTTTATAAATCTTAAACTTCCTTCCTTTTTGAGATTTTGGTGATTTTTCTGGAGTTTTTGGATTTTTTAGATATCTTTTGATATTTTAACAGTTTTGGTCGTTTATATCAGAATTTTTATTTTAATTAAAGGTAATCAGTTTTTAGTAAGGAATTTTATAGATTTTTATCGATTGGAAAAATTTTTAGTACTCTTAATTTAATTTTCCCATTTGACTCTACACGTTGGTTCCTAAGAAAAACTTTAAGATAATTAACCTTTTTGAATGAATTTAGCGAGTTTTGCGACTTCCACTGTGAGAACTTTAAGAGTTTTTGTTTCTAATGTGGTTACATAGTGTTAAGAAATGATTTTTTTGAATTTGTGTTATTCAATCTTTGTAGTTTTTGCCCTGATCAATTTAAATAAATTCGAAAATTTGTTAATGAAAAAAGGAAACCTTTCTTGAAATTCCCTAGCAAATTTGGTCGCTTTTCCGAGAATTTCCCTTCGTGTTCGATTCTAGTTTAGGTTCTAGTTTTACTTCAATTGACATATACATATACAGCGTAGCCAAATTAGTTCGTAAAGTACGCTATTTCAGAAACCATTCATTGTAAAGGTTTTCGTTAAAAAATGTCTTCAGGTGCATGGCTAAACCCAAACCAACCCAACCTAACCCTGTATTTGTACTAACTATATATCTAGAACTAGAATCATTCGGGTTTAGCCGTTTTGAGAGATGTACGGCTAAACCCGAATGTTTCTAGTTCCAGATCTAGAGTTAGTATTAATATAAAAGTAGAACTAACTCTAGACCCAAAACATTTTTAGGTCTAGTTTTAGTTCGATACAAGTATACTACAATTTAAGACTGAATAACAACTAAACATACAGTGAACACTAACGCTAAAGCCTCTCAGTCCGCTAGTCCACATCGTTTGCCCAGTTTCTATTCTCTCCCTCCTTATTTCCAAATTGAAATCTTGCTATTATTATATCTCCTCATCCCATTCCCATATCTTTGACCTCCTTTCCTGCGTCTGTGTGTTCCTATTTCTGTCCTTTAGTTCCCCCCACATTTCCCCTCTTTCTATTCTTTTCTTTTCCATCCCAGGTAATAATTACACATTCTCCTGTAATATCCTTCTCTATTTCCCTCCCTGTATATTAACCTTCTTTCCTTGATTTTAGAGATACTTCAGGAAGCCCAAGCCTCCTCCTTTACTGTCTTAACTATCCCCAACCTCTTTCCTCACAATATAATCTGGAGTTTTTTTCAAAGTTGACAATTTTTTACAAAATATGATGTATTAAGAGCACCACGGAATAAAACTCCATTTATTTAGAGAGCAACAAACCGAAAAATATTGGGAATCTTTGGTTTAGATGGTAAAGACATACAATCAAGGAGTTCAAATTGATGACTTATGATTGTTAAAGCTTTTTCAATGTCTATTGGACACGGTAAGTGCATATAATCTATCTTTGGCAATGAAAGAAAAAAGTTACTCGATTTTGAAAATTTTGCAACACCCGTCATCTTTGCAAACAGTCCATAATCTCATCATTTCCGCATGTCTAGAGGATGTTACATATCAATTATCCACTCTACATTTTTCTAAACAAGATCTCAGCCCACCCTTTTTCACCATGATTTAAGATATCGATTATGACATCATCAATTCTGACAAATTGGAGAATATTAAATTACGTTATTAAGTTATCAGTCAAATTTTTGCTAATTAAATAAATCTATCAACGACGTTATTTCATACATGATTCAACATGTTTAATTTATTTATGGCGAAGTAATTGGCTATATTCCAAACATAGAATAATATACAGGGTGTATCAAATTCTTTTTGATGATGAATTTCTCTAGTTTCCAATTAAGTGTCAGTTTTTCTAAAAACTTTTAAGATTTACGAGTTGTATAGATATATTAAACTTCCACTAAATCTTTAATACCTTCCAATTTTCTGGCAAATTCAATAAAATAAAAAGATTGATTGCGATGGGTTGCTCTGCGCTCAAAGTCTTTTCGTAATCCAAAGCAAACGAAATGCGTTGTAATTATCTACCATTGGGTACACTGGCAAATCGTTTATAATTCGATGATTCAATCTTGCGGTTTCGATTCGTTCGTGAGTAATCCAGGAAGGAGAGTAACGTTACGAGTTTTCGGATAAACGCCTCTAAAATTAATTCCACGTTTTATGGCACGATGATACATAATCCCGTTGTGCCGTCAATCAAAAAGTAACAGTAAGGAGAGCGCGTTTTGTTCCGGCCGTGATGGAACCGAAATTCGTCGATTTCTCGTATACAGATAAAGACCATGTTACAATTTCAAAATGGTAATAACGTTAGACGGGGTCTTTCGTAACAGTTAAGTTTCGGTACTTCTGGTACTACCGTTTAGCGAAGACGGTAAACGCCACGAACACGGTTTCCACACAGAAAGTGACAGTTCGAATAATAATAACAGTTCTGCCTTGGAGGGATATGACTTGGGGCGCTTAACAGAAGAAGCAAAAGCAAAACGGTTCGCTCGCATTATACGATGAAATGGTATAATAGAAAACGATCGAGAAACGATCCGCAAAGAACAGTGGAATTGTATATTGTCGATTTCCGTTATGAGATCGTAACAAATTTTTATTTAATCTGGAAAAACCGTTTTTACGTTTAATATCGATCGGGACAAAAGAAATTTTTGGAGTTGGAAGAGAAATCAAGTAAGAAAGTACAGTATTAGTTTTATGGCCGAAAACCGCACGGGAGAGCAATGCGGAACGAGTCGTCTTCTTCTTCTTCTCCTGCCATAGATGGAGGAACTTTCTATGCGGTAGAAGTGAAACCAGACTGTTTGGCGTGACTGAACAAGGTTGGAAAAATCCAACTGTAATGAGAAAACGTCTCTTAACACTTTCTACTTTTATCGTTTCCTGTATTGTTTTGTAAGAAACCATTTCGGGTATTGTCTCGCCACCTCTGTATTTTCTAGGTAGCTTTTTCCTGCTTTGGCAAAAACAATTCCATTCATTTCAAAATATTCCTTAATTAACGTTTTCTTATTTACAATCGCAATTAAAAGAAGAACCAAATTAACCGTTAATTTTATACTATTAACTACAATTCGTCTTGTTTACTTCAATTCTAGTCCAAAATAATTTAATGAATTAGCAACAATTGGAGCGTTGATTCTGCGGGATATGCAATGATTTAGAAAGTTTGATAGAAAGAGAAGAAACGGTGTATCTCCGAGTTCCCATGGACTATCATTGTCGAGCGGCTGAAAAGAAGAAGCGATAACATTGTCAGAAAATGAAAAGAATGAAAAGAAGAAGGCCGGGTGGGGTAAGGAAGCGTGTAATGCGATAACCGCGAATTAGTCTCGTTTAATGCTGATACGAAACGAGGTGGTCGCGTAATGATATTATTGTAGAACGAATTAAGTAGAGCGAGCTTAAAAAATGTTCTCTTTCTTTACAAGACAATCGCGTTATTCTGTAACGATGTTGTCACAATGAGTTTACAAAACTTTTGTTTTTGTGAAAAGAACACAATACGTTCTCTATTGGTACAAAATTTGTTCCAACGACACTTATTTAACCATTAGATTACTTAATTGATAATAGAAATTAAAAGTTTTCTTCTCGTTGAAAGTCGATAGAAATGTAATTACGCAACTCGCAAAACCTTTGGTTACACGTTTAAGCAATCGACAACGGCGACCTTATTAAGTCCAAGAGATTTCTATTAGGAAATAAAAGATGATAGCAACGTATACCGTGACAACGATACACCAATAACTCAAACGCTCGTTAACTTTTAAATCGCTTGCTTGAATCCGCTGGGATTCGCAGACGACAACGACCGCACGACGCTTGCCGCTGCGGTTACTTCTTTGCTCAACAGCAAAGTTTTCCTCGGCGTCGTCGAAACATTACGTAACGTCCAACTAACCGACCTAACCGAACACTTTCACCTGCGCGCCCGTCTTTTCAAGGATCCCAACGGCTCGCAGGCTTAACCTGGGAGAGCCTAAGCTGCTCCCGCGAGCGAAATTCTTCAACCGTTAACCTTGGTGGAACTCTTAAAAAGGAAATTGCAGGTGTTTACTCACGATTATTATGACATATTCGGTCCTTTTAAAAAAATTATCTGTTTCTATTAATATGACGTTATGAACTTGATTTCTGAATGTAGTCGAATTTTTGAATTTTAGTTCTCATCATTACAACTTTAGATACTCACAAGACTTTATGTCAAAGAATTTATGTTAAATTAAAAAGAAGAGGATTGTAGATATGGACTATATCAACCCAACCCAACTTAACAAAATTAAGCCCAACCTAATAGATGAATTAGTTTAATAGGAATATATCTAATAATTATTGAATAATTAGCAAAAATTCCGTTTGTGACCTTACTAAAATGCAAACCAACCTTCTGAAATCACTACATTTTTGAATAGCTCAGGCTAAACTGTTTTAAAATTCGAAATTTGGTGGTACAAAGTTTGAAGAACAATGTTTAATGTTATCCAGTCACCATCAAACATGATAGTGACAGATAATAATCATGATGATACTGATGTAGCCCAAGACTAAGATTATGTTGGACATAATCTCTGACTTGGACATAATAAATTTGGTGATAAAAACGATGTTAATGGATAAAATTGGAAAAATGTTGAAGAAGACTAAGACAAGATTAAGCAATGTCAAGGATTATATTGATGGATAATGAAACAAATGTAGAAATCCTATCCAATGTTGTGATCTTAGGAATTAATATAGTCAGAGATAATAAAGACGATGTTGATGGATGATTGGAGGACAGATGTCAAAAATACGACGTAGAAAGGTACTATCTTTGAGAATGATGATCTTATAGTTGAGATTTTATTTAAAAATGTTGACGAATTCCAAAAAAATGTCGAAAAAAGATATCACAAAGAATGTTTAAGAAACAACTTCACAGATAATCCAAATCAACTATACGTAATTATATATAATTGATAATGTTGATGAGACTGAAGTGGACAACATAAAACAACGAACAATGTTCTGAAAAATCTTACAATTATTCATAGATAATGTTGGAAGGTGATAAAGCCAATGTTGATGCATGATTGGAAAAGATGTTGAAACAGACCAAGACAACATTAAGCAATTGCAAGGATGATCTTGATGGGTAATAAAAAAAATATATATAAATCCTGAACAATGTTCTGAATGACCTTAGGGATTAGTCTGTGGTATTGACAGTTAACAAAAATGATGTTGAAATGTTGTCTTTGAATGATAACCTCTAGGGTCAGAGATATTATTCATTTATATTTATTTATAAAAATGGTGAGGAACATGGGAACAAACAAGAATACGGATCTTGAAGGATGATTAAAAAAAATGTTGATAAGGAAGAAAATATAAAAATCTTGAACAATGGTCAAAAAGACCCAAAAAGGCCAAAACGTTCGTGTCAAAATAATCTGATTAAAAGTTATATCACCATTTTCAATTTGTTGCGAGCAACATTTAAGATCTTAGTGTTAACCCTGTTGATAAACCTCAAATGATTTAGCAACACGATTTTTTTTGCAATGAAAGTTGGTATCAAGTCGAAGCAGTATTAAGTCAAAGTATTGCAAGTTTTCTACAAACATTTTAAAGTTTCTAAAAGAAATATCAAGTCTTTCAGGGGCAGCATTAAGTATTCAGATAGCAGGTCAAATTTTCTGGAATCATTTTAACTGTTTTAGAATTATTGTAAGTCTTTTGGAATCTGTATTAAGTCATTTAGGAACATTTCATGTCTTCCAAAAGCAGATCAAGTCTTTTTAATACATTTCAAGTTTTTTGGAAGGATTTCAAGTCTTCTAGAGGTAATATGATATTTTCTAGAAGCAGTATCAAATCTTCCAAGGGCACTATCAAGTCTTCAGGAATCATTCACCAAAAAGTTACAAAAAATAAACCTTTAGAGGATTTATTTATTTTGTTTAAAAAACATGTTGATAAGGAAGAAAACATAAAAATCTTGAACAATGGTCAAAAAGATCCAAAAAGGCTAAAACGTTCGTGTCAAAATAATCTGATTAAAAGTGTACTCTGGTGTATTTACCACCATTTTCAACACAAAAACATTTTCTGCCAGCAATTTTATAAGTAAGATCAAGTTTTCTGGAAACAATGTCTTGACAGTTTTTGATCTTTTATCATGAAGATCAAGATGTTACATATTGTCCAAGAGCATTTAACCCTTTTGTTGCGAGCAACATTTAAGATCTTAGTGTTAATTCTGTTGATAAACCTCAAATGATTTAGCAACAAAATCTTGTTTTTTTGCAATGAAAGTTAGTGTCAAGTCGAAACAGTATTAAGTCAAAGTATTGCAAGTTTTCTACAAACATTTTAAAGTTTCTGAAAGCAATATCAAGTTTTTCAGGGGCAGCATTAAGTATTTTGATAGCAGGTCAAATTTTCTGGAATCATTTTAACTATTTTAGAATTATTGTAAGTCTTTTGGAATCTGTATTAACTCATTTAGGAACATTTCATGTCTTCCAAAAGCAGATCAAGTCTTTTTAATTAATACATTTCAAGTTTTTTGGAAGGATTTCAAGTCTTCTAGAGGTAATATGATATTTTCTAGAAGCAGTATCAAATCTTCCAAGGGCTCTATCAAGTCTTCAGGAATCATTCACCAAAAAGTTACAAAAAATAAACCTTTAGAAGGTTTATTTATTTTGTTTAAAAAAATGTTGATAAGGAAGAAAATATAAAAATCTTGAACAATGGTTAAAAAAGACCCGAAAAGGCCAAAACGTTCGTGTCAAAATAACCTGTTTAAAAGTATGCTCTTGTGTATTTACCATCATTTTTAACATAAAAACATTTTCTGCCAGCAATTTTATAAGTAACATCAAGTTTTCTTAAAACAATATTAAGTCTTGACAGTTTTTGATCTTTTATCATGAAGATCAAGATGTTGCATATTGTCCAAGAGCATTTAACCAATTTGTTGCGAGCAACATTTAAGATCTTAGTGTTAATCCTGTTGATAAACCTCAAATGATTTAGCAACACGATTTTTTTTGCAATGAAAGTTGGTATCAAGTCGAAGCAGTATTAAGTCAAAGTATTGCAAGTTTTCTACAAACATTTTAAAGTTTCTGAAAGAAATATCAAGTGTTTCAGGGGCAGCATTAAGTATTTTGATAGCAGGTCAAATTTTCTGGAATCATTTTAACTATTTTAGAATTATTGTAAGTCTTTTGGAATCTGTATTAACTCATTTAGGAACATTTCATGTCTTCCAAAAGCAGATCAAGTCTTTTTAATTAATACATTTCAAGTTTTTTGGAAGGATTTCAAGTCTTCTAGAGGTAATATGATATTTTCTAGAAGCAGTATCAAATCTTCCAAAGGCACTATCAAGTCTTCAGGAATCATTCACCAAAAAGTTACAAAAAATAAACCTTTAGAGGGTTTATTTATTTATTTTGTTTAAAGAAGATGTTGATAAGGAAGAAAATATAAAAAGCTTGAACAATGTTAAAAAAGACCCAAAAAGGCCAAAACGTTCGTGTCAAAATAACCTGTTTAAAAGTATGCTCTTGTGTATTTACCATAATTTTTAACATAAAAACATTTTCTGCCAGCAATTTTATAAGTAACATCAAGTTTTCTTAAAACAATATTAAGTCTTGACAGTTTTTGATCTTTTATCATGAAGATCAAGATGTTGCATATTGTCCAAGAGCATTTAACCAATTTGTTGCGAGCAACATTATGATCTTAGTGTTAATCCTGTTGATAAACCTCAAATGATTTAGCAACATGATTTTTTTTGCAATTAAAGTTGGTATCAAGTCGAAGCAGTATTAAGTCAAAGTATTGCAAGTTTTCTACAAACATTTTAAAGTTTCTGAAAGAAATATCAAGTTTTTCAGGGGCAGCATTAAGTATTTTGATAGCAGGTCAAATTTTCTGGAATCATTTTAACTATTTTAGAATTATTGTAAGTCTTTTGGAATCTGTATTAAGTCATTTAAGAACATTTCATGTCTTCCAAAAGCAGATCAAGTCGTTTGAATACATTTCAAGTTTTTTGGAAGGATTTCAAGTGTTCCAGAGGTAACATTATATTTTTTAGAAGCAGCATCAAATCTTCCAAGGGCATTATCAAGTCTTCAGGAATCATTCAAAAAAAGTTACAAAAAATAAACCTTTCGAGTGTTTATTTATTTTGTTTAAAAAAAAATGTTGATAAGGAAGAAAATATAAAAAGCTTGAACAATGTTAAAAAAGACAAAAAAGGCCAAAACGTTCGTGTCAAAATAACCTGTTTAAAAGTATGCTCTTGTGTATTTACCACCATTTTTAACATAAAAACATTTTCTGCCAGCAATTTTATAAGTAACATCAAGTTTTCTTAAAACAATATTAAGTCTTGACAGTTTTTGATCTTTTATCATGAAGATCAAGATGTTGCATATTGTCCAAGAGCATTTAACCAATTTGTTGCGAGCAACATTTAAGATCTTAGTGTTAATCCTGTTGATAAACCTCAAATGATTTAGCAACACGATTCTTTTTGCAATGAAAGTTGGTATCAAGTCGAAGCAGTATTAAGTCAAAGTATTGCAAGTTTTCTACAAACATTTTAAAGTTTCTGAAAGAAATATCAAGTCTTTCAGGGGCAGCATTAAGTATTCAGATAGCAGGTCAAGTTTTCTGGAATCATTTTAAGTGTTTTAGAATTATTGCAAGTCTTTTGGAATCTGTATTAAGTCATTTAGAAGCATTTCAAGTCTTCCTAAAGCAGATCAAGTCGTTTGAATACATTTCAAGTTTTTTGGAAGGATTTCAAGTGTTCCAGAGGTAATATGATATTTTCTAGAAGCAGTATGAAATCTTCCAAGGGCTCTATCAAGTCTCCAGGAATCATTCACCAAAAAGTTACAAAAAATAAACCTTTAGAGTGTTTATTTATTTTGTTTAAAAAAATGTTGATAAGGAAGAAAATATAAAAATCTTGAACAATAGTTAAAAAAGACCCAAAAAGGCCAAAACGTTCGTATCAAAATAACCTGTTTAAAAGTATGCTCTTGTGTATTTACCACCATTTTTAACATAAAAACATTTTCTGCCAGCAATTTTATAAGTAACATCAAGTTTTCTTAAAACAGTATTAAGTCTTGACAGTTTTTGATCTTTTATCATGAAGATCAAGATGTTGCATATTGTCCAAGAGCATTTAACCCTTTTGTTGTGAGCAGCATTTAAGATCTTAGTGTTAATCCTGTTGATAAACCTCAAATGATTTAGCAACACGATCTTGTTTTTTTGCAATGAAAGTTGGTATCAAGTCGAAGCAGTATTAAGTCAAAGTATTGCAAGTTTTCTACAAACATTTTAAAGTTTCTGAAAGCAATATCAAGTTTTTCAGGGGCAGCATTAAGTATTCAGATAGCAGGTCAAGTTTTCTGGAATCATTTTAAGTGTTTTAGAATTATTGCAAGTCTTTTGGAATCTGTATTCAGTCATTTAGAAGCATTTCAAGTCTTCCAAAAGCAGATCAAGTCGTTTGAATACATTTCAAGTTTTTTGGAAGGATTTCAAGTGTTCCAGAGGTAATATGATATTTTCTAGAAGCAGTATCAAATCTTCCAAGGGCTCTATCAAGTCTTCAGGAATCATTCACCAAAAAGTTACAAAAAATAAACCTTTAGAGTGATTATTTATTTTGTTTAAAAAAAAATGTTGATAAGGAAGAAAATATAAAAAGCTTGAACAATGTTAAAAAAGACCCAAAAAGGCCAAAACGTTCGTGTCAAAATAACCTGTTTAAAAGTATGCTCTTGTGTATTTACCATCATTTTTAACATAAAAACATTTTCTGCCAGCAATTTTATAAGTAACATCAAGTTTTCTTAAAACAATATTAAGTCTTGACAGTTTTTGATCTTTTATCATGAAGATCAAGATGTTGCATATTGTCCAAGAGCATTTAACCAATTTGTTGCGAGCAACATTTAAGATCTTAGTGTTAATCCTGTTGATAAACCTCAAATGATTTAGCAACACGATTTTTTTTGCAATGAAAGTTGGTATCAAGTCGAAGCAGTATTAAGTCAAAGTATTGCAAGGTTTCTACAAACATTTTAAAGTTTCTGAAAGCAATATCAAGTTTTTCAAGGGCAGCATTAAGTTTTTGATAGCAGGTCAAATTTTCTGGAATCATTTTAACTATTTAGAATTATTGTAAGTCTTTTGGAATCTGTATTAAGTCATTTAGGAACATTTCATGTCTTCCAAAAGCAGATCAAGTTTTTTTAATACATTTCAAGTTTTTTGGAAGGATTTCAAGTCTTCTAGAGGTAATATGATATTTTCTAGAAGCAGTATCAAATCTTCCAAAGGCACTATCAAGTCTTCAGGAATCATTCACCAAAAAGTTACAAAAAATAAACCTTTAGAGGGTTTATTTATTTATTTTGTTTAAAAAAGATGTTGATAAGGAAGAAAATATAAAAATCTTGAACAATGGTTAAAAAAGACCCAAAAAGGCCAAAACGTTCGTATCAAAATAACCTGTTTAAAAGTATGCTCTTGTGTATTTACCACCATTTTTAACATAAAAACAATTTCTGCCAACAATTTTATAAGTAACATCAAGTTTTCTTAAAACAGTATTAAGTCTTGGCAGTTTTTGATCTTTTATCATGAAGATCAAGATGTTGCATATTGTCCAAGAGCATTTAACCAATTTGTTGCGAGCAACATTTAAGATCTTAGTGTTAATCCTGTTGATAAACCTCAAATGATTTAGCAACACGATTCTTTTTGCAATGAAAGTTGGTATCAAGTCGAAGCAGTATTAAGTCAAAGTATTGCAAGTTTTCTACAAACATTTTAAAGTTTCTGAAAGAAATATCAAGTCTTTCAGGGGCAGCATTAAGTATTCAGATAGCAGGTCAAGTTTTCTGGAATCATTTTAAGTGTTTTAGAATTATTGCAAGTCTTTTGGAATCTGTATTAAGTCATTTAGAAGCATTTCAAGTCTTCCTAAAGCAGATCAAGTCGTTTGAATACATTTCAAGTTTTTTGGAAGGATTTCAAGTGTTCCAGAGGTAATATGATATTTTCTAGAAGCAGTATGAAATCTTCCAAGGGCTCTATCAAGTCTCCAGGAATCATTCACCAAAAAGTTACAAAAAATAAACCTTTAGAGTGTTTATTTATTTTGTTTAAAAAAATGTTGATAAGGAAGAAAATATAAAAATCTTGAACAATAGTTAAAAAAGACCCAAAAAGGCCAAAACGTTCGTATCAAAATAACCTGTTTAAAAGTATGCTCTTGTGTATTTACCACCATTTTTAACATAAAAACATTTTCTGCCAGCAATTTTATAAGTAACATCAAGTTTTCTTAAAACAGTATTAAGTCTTGACAGTTTTTGATCTTTTATCATGAAGATCAAGATGTTGCATATTGTCCAAGAGCATTTAACCCTTTTGTTGTGAGCAGCATTTAAGATCTTAGTGTTAATCCTGTTGATAAACCTCAAATGATTTAGCAACACGATTTTTTTTGCAATGAAAGTTGGTATCAAGTCGAAGCAGTATTAAGTCAAAGTATTGCAAGTTTTCTACAAACATTTTAAAGTTTCTGAAAGAAATATCAAGTGTTTCAGGGGCAGCATTAAGTATTTTGATAGCAGGTCAAATTTTCTGGAATCATTTTAACTATTTTAGAATTATTGTAAGTCTTTTAGAATCTGTATTAAGTCATTTAGAAGCATTTCAAGTCTTCCAAAAGCAGATCAAATCTTTTGAATACATTTCAAGTTTTTTGGAAGGATTTCAAGTCTTCTAGAGGTAATATCATATTTTCTAGAAGCAGTATCAAATCTTCCAAGGGCATTATCAAGTCTTCAGAAATCATTCGCCAAAAAATTACAAAAAAAAACCTTTAGAGGGTTTATTTATTTTGTTTAAAGGGATTTTTCCATAAACCGTTTATGAGTTTATCGCCTATATCCATTACCTTACGGACACAATGTTTGTTAATAACATAAACTTCTGCAAAATGATTATTGTTCATTTGATACGCACTGAAAGGGTTTTAATGCAATTCAGTTATGAAATAAGATGTGGAAATGTACAATATTTCCAAACTAGACCGAGAATTAAATTTTTGAGTGTGGAAAAGTTCATTTTCAGTGATGTTATAATTTTTATTAGTTCGGGTATCATGTAGTCATAGAAAAAAATATTTAACTTTCAGCTAAACCCGCACAGTTTTTAATTCTAGATCTAGAGTTAGATTTAGTGGAATAAAACTAGAACTAACACTAGACCTAGAAGTGGAAAGTTTTGGGTTTAGCCGTGCGTCTTCAGACGTCTGAAGGATTGCCAAATCAGTTAGTAAAGTACTCAATTTCAGAAACTATTCATTGAAGAGGCTTTCGTTAAAAAAAACATTTTTTTTTCATCTCGAGATCAACATCATCTTGAGAAATGTATGGCTAAACCCGAATGTTTCTAATTCTAGATCTACAGTTAGATGTAATGATATAAAACTAGAACTACCACTAGACCAAGCAAAACCAGAGACTCACACCTACTGGTATAAAGAAATAAGAGCAATAATAAAGTTCGTCAAAAATCTAGACCTGCTCTAAACCTTTCGAGTAACTTACACTAACAATAAATCTTACAGATCACGATGATCGTGAAGATATCCAGACAAAGCGAAAATGAATCATGAGACAGCAAAACAAGCCAAATTATATATTATACAAAAAATGGTGAAGGATCTTTTAAAGTAAAAAGAAACAAAATAAATTCCTAAAAGATTCCCACTTATTAAGATTAATAGAACACGAATGAAAAGAAATAATCGACCAATACAATTTTTTTTGATATTGTTAACCATATGGAAGACGAAGAATATTCATTCGGAATGATTACTACCTTTTACTGATGAACTACTTTCATCGAAATTGACGCACGTCTTTCGTCAACACACGTTTGCTGGGAATCGTGCCACACACTATGTTCGTAACAATACTCCACCATCGTTAACGAAGACGTTCTCCAATAAAAAGTTTCCCGGATCTAGACTGTTAATTACATATTAATCCTTTCCACTCTCTCAATCTTCTCGAGCGTGCATCAACATACCACAACGTATGTATCAATTACCAAGGCATAAAACACAAAGGGCTTTTCTTCTTTTTTCTTTATCCTCGTGCGCGCGTTACACAAACCGTGACCTATTCATTATCGTCATCCTGGCATGAAAAAGTTGAAATTCGTGAATATAAACAAAGAGAAATAAAAATTTACCGCTTTAAATGATTCAGATTAAAATTAAAATTGATTGAAGTGTATACCTTAACCTAAATCGTTATTGGATAAAACGACGGGTTGTTAAAGAATAATTTAACAATAGGAAGTTGAGAAATACCGGCGCGAAGATGAGGGACAAGTACATCAGATTTCAAAGCAAGTTTCCCAACAAGGAAAAATCAAACTCCTTTTCCCCTTAAGCAATCTCCTTTTTTTCTCGATACCCAACGAAGGAAAAAAATAATAAATATTATTAGACTCTACAACTATATAACCTTCGCGATCCATATAATTTCCTTGAGGCCTTGAATTTCGTACGATCAAAGAATAATTTCAAGGTTTGCTATTCCTTTTACGGGCAGATAACCAAACCAATCGAGTCATTATATTTGTGTATCACGTATTTTTAAGATTCCGACAAAGGAATTACTATTCTTCAATATTCAAACGCGGCGATGAAAAGCGAGAGTGGCAATCCTTTTGATGTTACAGACATTTAAATGTCAACTTACGCACTCCAGTCGTCGTACACAGCAAATTATGCAGGAATTCGTTCGGCCGCGTTTAAACGCGCAAGTTTTCCAAACCTAAAACGTGTCTTGAACAAATTGCGCTTACGATAATCGCTCGCGGTAATTTTAACCTAGTTTTAAACTGTTGTTTAACAGAACAGTTTGTACTTCCGCTGAAAATAAAAAAAATAATAGTAACAAGAACGTCGTCAACTTGACCTCAGTTAAAAGACCTGTCGCGCAATTTCTGCTCGTCGAGATGTTATTTTTTGCTCGGTGTCGAGTCATTAAGGTGTGCCAGCATTATCGTGTAAGGTGAGCAGCAGCGTCGAGATATACCTTTAAGCCGTCCGCAACGATAAATTAGCGCATTCTATGCCGTGGGTTTTCGCAATTGAGCAACTAACACCGCGAGTACCTTGGGAACTATTACTTCTTGGTGGTTTGTTTCAATACCAGGAGGTATTGAGTCTTACTATTGACCAATGGTTGAGGTAAAACCAAAAAAAGGGTTAATTGAAAAGAATTAGCTGCAGAAAAATGCAAGTTGGCTGAAAAAATAAGATGGTTAAGAGTTGGTAGTTGCTAGTTCGAAGTGAAATCGAGAGATTTAGTTTCACTAACGCAGCGAAAACCGCAAGCGTAGCGGAGCTTTTATTATAAAGGAGGAACCCGTTACAGTTACGACCGTTTTGAGGAAAAACGTTAAAGGTGACTCATTGATGGGGGTCAAATCATTTTTACATTTCTGCAAAACGTTCGATTCGAATAACGGAATCTTTCGTTTTCGATGTTTGTTTTCATTAAGTTTTAACGAACACTTTCTATAAAAGGCTGCACCTTTTTACAAAGGGTATTTTTAAAAGATACCAGTTTTTGGATTGCAGTTCACCTTTTCCTTTGTTAAAAATGTTTTGGAGTGTGATTCAGTGTAAAGCGTTCAACGACCTTTAAATAATAAAGAAAGGAATTCTAAGGATCATGATCAATAACACCATGATAAATTCATTTAAAAATTCTCACTTTCTTTTTATTAAAAATGGAAAAGATGCCCCATTTTCTTTTTGAGTGAATTCCGAAGAAAGTGTTTAGACAGCTCAAACAGCGAGGATTTATTTTTAAGAACACAATAACGTTATACCTGTTTGTTGCAATTTCTCTTTTAGTTGAATAATTTCGCTACATTTTATTTTGCTTATTCATTTCCGATCGATGTGAGTCATATAATATTCATCAAATTTATGCGCAGAATATGTTGTGAAATCATAACAGAAACGATTTGAATACCTAATAATTTTTTACTTCTTTCACATTATTGTTTATTTTAACAAACCAACCTAAAAATTAATGATGTGAAACATCTCGCAGAATTTTACACCAAGACTTAATCGTTTATTTCCTTATCAACTTTTCATCTTCAGGAAGAAAAAGTTATCGTTTTATGTGTTTCGAAGATGCTATATAACTGCAATATCCCAGCAATTTGTTTTTATGTTGGAAAACATTTTGATTCTACCTTCCTCAAAGGAAGTTGTGCTTGATTATTGTTTATGAAAGCACCCAAAGGGTGTATGTCGACAAAAATTAACATTGATGTGAGTAAGAAGGTGATGAGAAACTGTTAGGATCGAGTACAGAAATGGATTGCAGAAAACGCAATAATCTGCTTGACATTATCTTTTATGCAGTGCCTTCCTAAGATATTTGGTGCTCCAGGGTTAGGGTTAGCCGTTTTGAAAGATGTACGGCTAAACCCGAATGTTTCTAGTTCCAGATCTAAAGTTAGATCTAATATTCTTCAGACGCACGGCTAAACCCAAAACTTTCCACTTCTAGGTCTACTGTTAGTTCTAGTTTTATTTTAATCGAAATATACACGGTTCATTGTAGAAGCCTTCATTAAACATGCAGAGTTGGATTTAAAAAAATCATAACATTGACGTTTATGGTACAATACGAAGAAATGATCTTCGAATTATTAAACACTTGATAAATTTGCTTTAAATTGCAAATCTTTATTCCATAATGTTAAAATTTTTCTCAAGTAGTTTTTGAGATACATAAACATTGATTATCTGTAATAATTTTTCTTATAAGAACGTTCTATAAGCCATGGCATAATTTTAATTACAAACTCGAGTAAAAATGATGATGATTCATATGAAAATATTTGGTCTAAACTTAGACCTGGCTTTTAAAAAGATGAGCATTTTTAATACATACTCTTAGATATTTTCAGTATCGATCTTAGTATGGTATCTTGGAAAGATAAAATTAGGATAAAAAAGTTATCATGAGAAATCGTTTATGATCACTTTACTATCAACTGATTTTTTCTAAAATTGTTTATAATCTCCAAATTTCAAGGACTCTTAAAAAATGATGGATATCTGAAAAACCGATTAAGTTATTCAAATATGGGTTTCTTCTCGAAAAAGTACGTACTTTCCATCATAAAAGGCAGAAAATATGATGAACATATCTTAAGAAATCGATTTTTACAATTTTTTCATTTAATGAAATCGTTAATTTTTTATGAAATACTCTAAATATAGGTTGAGTTCAAAACCTGATATCTCAAAATCGAAAAGAGATTTTTTTTTGAGAGTGCTGCTCTCAAAAAAGTACATACTTTCCTTTATAAATAGCAAAAAATATAAAGGCTCTAAAATTGGATTGAAATCAAAACTTGGTATCTCAAAAAGGGCTTAACATATTCAAATATGGTTTTATTCAAGAAAAAGTACATACTTTCCTTTATAAACCAGAAAATATGATAAAAAGATCTTAAAAGCTCGATTTTTTATGATTTTTCAAAATGATTTAGGAAATAGTTAATTGTATAAAATGCTCTAAATTTAGATTAAGTTCATTTACACCCCAAAATGTAATCGGAATGAGATATTTAAATATGGCTTTGTTCTCGAAAAAGTACATACTTTCCTTTATAAACAGCAGGTAAATGTTATCAAGATATCTCAAAAATTCGATTTTTTTAGATCATTACATTTCATGAAACGCTCTAAATTTGAGTTCAAAACTTGGTATCTCAAAAACGACTTGAAATATTCAAATATGCCTTTGGTCTCGAAAAAGTACATACTTTCCTTTATTTAAATTTTTTACGATTTTTTCTAAATAAGTAACAAAATCCTTAATTTTATGAAACGCTCTAAATTTAGGTTGGTTCAAAACTTGGTATCTCATAAAACGGAATGAGATATTTAATTATGATTTTGTTCTTGACAAAGTAGAGACTTTCTTTTATAAATGACAGAACATTTCATCAAAATATCTTAAGAATTCGATTTTTTGGAAACGATTAAGCCATCTTAAGATATTCGACGCCCCAGGATTGGGTTGAACAAAAAGTGCCAGGGGCGCACTTTTTCTTTCATGCAAAATTCCTCAAAGAGCTTGCTCTAGTATTAGTTCTAGTTTTACTTCAATTGAAATATACAGGATTCCCAAATTAAAGTACTTTGTTTTAGAAAATATTCATTATAGAAGCCTTCCTTTAAAAAGTCTTCAAATGCATAACTCAACCCAAAGCAAAAACGAGGACTCAGAGGGGACATTGGGTACATGTATGATGGGGATGCCATACATTTTATTGCAAAAACAGGGTATACAGAGCGTCAGACCCTGTTGTTATACTGGGTAAGGCACTTAACTTGAGATAACCTTATCTCATAAGCCATCGATTTTATCCAAAACAGTTTCAAATTATCCCTATTTTAAAAACGCAAGAAAAAATCAACATTAGAACTCATAGACATAATTCACCTCATTACAAACCTATAAAATCTATTAAACTTAAAACTAATAATAACAATGCTGTATTCGCTAAAGCTGATAAAAATGCTTGGGTACTTTTAATAAATTAGGAATAAGTAGTTATAATTTGGCACCCTAGAATTCTTATATACCTCAAATTTACTCTATGATTAAATTACATAAAACGAATCTACCTATAACTGCATTCAAAGATTCACCTACCTCAAAAATTACTGATATTTTATGACATTTTTAAAGAGAGCAATTTCAAACCTCAGTATGCAGTCAAAAATTCATTAAAATTCATAAACGAAATAAAAGATTTAAAAGTAGTCAATAGTCGATACTGATTTTACAATAGATATCATCCAAAATTTACTGAGAGATTTTTATAAAGATGACAAAATTATTTCAGATTTGATATTGTTGATTGAATTTATATTGAAACAGAATTATTGTAAATTTAATGATAAATTTTATAAATTAAAGAATGGTTTACCCATGGGTATGTCAATATCCGGTTTCATAGCAGACTTGTATATTGATTACATTGAAAAACATTACATAAACAAACAGCAAACGTAATGCTTATTATAAAAATATTTAAAAAAGGTCAGATATGAGGACGATATTTTTTGTATTTGGGAAGGAATAATAGCGAAGAACTTGATAATATACTGTTTTATATGAATAATATACACACAAAACTTAGAAATTGAAGAAAACAAAAAACTAAATGTCGTAGACTTATCCATATGTAGAAATAATACCAAGCTGGAATTTGATATATTTAGAAAACCTACTTCTCTTAACACCATAATACCCTATGATTCGTTAACAATCTATTTCGCTTCAGATTTGGCTGATGATGTTAATTTATTAACGAAATTTTCTTTATTGTTATATAACTAATGATATATTGCAAGAAGGAGGGCCCTAATGAACCATAATTTGAGATATAACAAAAATTCCTCAACTACACTTTGATGACTGATAACACTTTTTTATTTCCTCTTGATTTTTTGATAAAACTTAGAGGTGGTAAGATCTTCTTTAAATCAAGATGGCGGATATAAAATAGAGAATTAAAATTGCAAGACATAGGATAATTTAGGCAAAGCTGGATATATGAAGATTCACAACTCTCAGAGACAATAATTAGGATATAAGGGATTCGGAATGCAGCATACTAGAAACTCCTTATAATCATTTATGATTTATTGCCAACAATGTCGTGGATGAAATCTTTTACCATCTATTTAGAATATTGAGTTCTGAAAGAAATTTGCGATAAAAATCATCAATTCTAATATTGTAGAGATATTTATAACGAATAGGTTTCATATATAAGGCTTCTTCATGGATTTTAATTTTATAGTTTTACTTAATTCTTATAGTAAGACTCTTAAATGAGGACATTTTGGAGATTTTTGACCATTGTTTCACAGTTTTCTTATCTAGGTTGTGTTGGGTTATGGCCTTTTTGCGTTCATGCTAAAAGTATCTCTCTATATTTTGAAGATTCTTGTTGTATTCCTGCAATCTTCTGATATTTAGGCACGAACGCAATATTCAATTTTGAACGTTCAGGAGAGCCTCGCCCGCAAACGATCTCGGCGATTTAAAACAAAATCGTTCCTTACATGTCTCAGTAAAGATACAAAGTCTTCTAGAACAAGATTTTCTCCTAAAATGCCGAGGTCGCTTGCTACAATCCTTCAAAATTGAAAATTTTGTATCAATTCAATAAATCCGGCGTCTCGCCCGCAAGCGACCTCGACGAAGTGGGACAAAATCGTTTATTACATATCTTAGTAAAGATACAAAGTCTTCTAGAACAAGATTTTCTCCCAAAACGCCGAGGTCGCTTACGGGCGAGGCGCTACAATACTTCAAAATTAAAAATTTTGTGTCGATTCAATAAATCCGGCGTCTCGCCCGCAAGCGACCTCGACGAAGTGGGACAAAATCGTTTCTTACATATCTTAGTAAAGATACAAAGTGTTCTAGAACAAGATTTACTCCCAAAACGCCGAGGTCGCTTACGGGCGAGGCGCTACAATACTTCAAAATTAAAAATTTTGTGTCGATTCAATAAATCCGGCGTCTCGCCCGCAAGCGACCTCGATGAAGTGGGACAAAATCGTTTCTTACATATCTTAGTAAAGATACAAAGTCTTCTAGAACAAGATTTACTCCCAAAACGCCGAGGTCGCTTACGGGCGAGGCGCTACAATACTTCAAAATTAAAAATTTTGTGTCGATTTATTGAATCTGGCGTCTCGCCCGCAAGCGACCTCGACAAAGTGGGACAAAATCGTTCCTTACGTGTCTTAGTAAAAATACAAAGTCTTCTCGAAAAAGATTTTCTCCCAAAACGCCGAGGTCGTTTGCGGGTGAGGCGCTACAATCCTTCAAAATTAAAAATGTTGTGTCGATTTATTGAATCTGGCGTCTCGCCCGCTAGCGATCTCGACGAAGTGGGACAAAATCGTTCCTTACGTGTCTTAGTAAAGATACAAAGTCTTCTCGAAGAAGATTTTCTCCCAAAACGGCGAGGTCGTTTGTGGGCGAAGAGCTACAATCCTCCAAAATTGAAAATTTTGTATCAATTCAATAAATCCGGAGGCTCGCCCGCAAGCGACCTCGACGAAGTGGGACAAAATCGTTTCTTACATATCTTAGTAAAGATACAAAGGCTTCTAGAACAAGATTTTCTTTCAAAACGCCGAGGTCGTTTGCGAGCGAGGCGTTACAATCCTCCAAAATAGACGATTTTATCCAAATGTTTCAAATTCAGTGCCTCGTCCGCAAGCGATCTCGGCGATTTGAAGCAAAATCGTTCCTTACATGTCTCAGTAAAGATACAAAGTCTTCTAGAACAAGATTTTCTCCCAAAACGCCGAGGTCGCTTGCGGGCGAAGCGCTACAATCGTTTAAAATTGAAAATTTTGTGTTAATTTATTAAATCCGGCGTCTCGCCCGCAAGCGATCTCGACGAAGTGGGACAAAATCGTTCCTTGCATATCTTAGTAAAAATACAAAGTCTTCTAGAACAAGATTTTCTCCCAAAACGCCGAAGTCGCTTGCGTACGAGGGGCTATTCTCAACTCAACAATACTTCAAAATTAAAAATTTTGTGTCGATTTATTGAATCTGGCATCTCGCCCGCAAGCGACCTCGACAAAGTGGAACAAAATCGTTCCTTACGTGTCTTAGTAAAGATACAAAGTCTTCTCGAAGAAGATTTTCTCCCAAAACGAGGAGGTCGTTTGCGGGCGAGGCGCTACAATCATTCAAAATTGAAAATTTTGTACCAATTCAATAAATCCGGCGTCTCGCCCGCAAGCGACCTCGACGAAGTGGGACAAAATCGTTTCTTACATATTTTAGTAAAGATACAAAGTCTTCTAGATCAAGATTTTCTCCCAAAACGCCGAGGTCGCTTGCGGGCGAAGCGCTACAATCGTTTAAAATTGAAAATTTTGTGTTAATTTATTAAATCCGGCGTCTCGCCCGCAAGCGATCTCGACGAAGTGGGACAAAATCGTTCCTTGCATATCTTAGTAAAAATACAAAGTCTTCTAGAACAAAATTTTCTCCCAAAACGCCGAAGTCGCTTGCGTACGAGGGGCTATTCTCAACTCAACAATACTTCAAAATTAAAAATTTTGTGTCGATTTATTGAATCTGGCATCTCGCCCGCAAGCGATCTCGACGAAGTGGGACAAAGTCGTTCCTTGCGTGTCTTAGTAAAGATACAAAGTTTTCTCGAAGAAGATTTTCTCCCAAAACGCAGAGATCGTTTGTGGGCGAGGCGCTACAATCCTTCAAAATTGAAAATTTTGTATCAATTCAATAAATCCGGCGTCTCGCCCGCAAGCGACCTCGACGAAGTGGGACATAATCGTTTCTTACACATTTTAGTAAAGATACAACGTCTTCTAGAACAAGATTTTCTCCCAAAACGCCGAGGTCGCTTGCGGGCGAAGCGCTACAATCCTTCAAAATTGAAAATTTTGTATCAATTCAATAAATCCGGCGTCTCGCCCGCAAGCGACCTCGACGAAGTGGGACAAAATCGTTTCTTACATATTTTAGTAAAGATACAAAGTCTTCTCGAAGAAGATTTTCTCCCAAAACGAGGAGGTCGTTTGCGGGCGAGGCGCTACAATCATTCAAAATTGAAAATTTTGTATCAATTCAATAAATCCGGCGTCTCGCCCGCAAGCGACCTCGACGAAGTGGGACAAAATCGTTTCTTACATATCTTAGTAAAGATACAAAGTCTTCTAGAACAAGATTTTCTCCCAAAACGCCGAAGTCGCTTGCGTACGAGGGGCTATTCTCAACTCAACAATACTTCAAAATTAAAAATTTTGTGTCGATTTATTGAATCTGGCATCTCGCCCGCAAGCGATCTCGACGAAGTGGGACAAAGTCGTTCCTTGCGTGTCTTAGTAAAGATACAAAGTTTTCTCGAAGAAGATTTTCTCCCAAAACGCAGAGATCGTTTGTGGGCGAGGCGCTACAATCCTTCAAAATTGAAAATTTTGTATCAATTCAATAAATCCGGCGTCTCGCCCGCAAGCGACCTCGACGAAGTGGGACATAATCGTTTCTTACACATTTTAGTAAAGATACAAAGTCTTCTAGAACAAGATTTTCTCCCAAAACGCCGAGGTCGCTTGCGGGCGAAGCGCTACAATCCTTCAAAATTGAAAATTTTGTATCAATTCAATAAATCCGGCGTCTCGCCCGCAAGCGACCTCGACGAAGTGGGACAAAATCGTTTCTTACATATTTTAGTAAAGATACAAAGTCTTCTCGAAGAAGATTTTCTCCCAAAACGAGGAGGTCGTTTGCGGGCGAGGCGCTACAATCATTCAAAATTGAAAATTTTGTATCAATTCAATAAATCCGGCGTCTCGCCCGCAAGCGACCTCGACGAAGTGGGACAAAATCGTTTCTTACATATCTTAGTAAAGATACAAAGTTTTCTAGAACAAGATTTTCTCCCAAAACGCCGAAGTCGCTTGCGTACGAGGGGCTATTCTCAACTCAACAATACTTCAAAATTAAAAATTTTGTGTCGATTTATTGAATCTGGCATCTCGCCCGCAAGCGATCTCGACGAAGTGGGACAAAGTCGTTCCTTGCGTGTCTTAGTAAAGATACAAAGTTTTCTCGAAGAAGATTTTCTCCCAAAACGCAGAGATCGTTTGCGGGTGAGGCGCTACAATCCTTCAAAATTGAAAATTTTGTATCAATTCAATAAATCCGGCGTCTCGCCCGCAAGCGACCTCGACGAAGTGGGACAAAATCGTTTCTTACATATTTTAGAAAGATACAAAGTCTTCTAGAACAAGATTTTCTCCCAAAACGCCGAGGTCGCTTGCGGGCGAAGCGCTACAATCCTTCAAAATTGAAAATTTTGTATCAATTCAATAAATCCGGCGTCTCGCCCGCAAGCGACCTCGACGAAGTGGGACAAAATCGTTTCTTACATATTTTAGTAAAGATACAAAGTCTTCTAGAACAAGATTTTCTCCCAAAACGCCGAGGTCGCTTGCGGGCGAAGCGCTACAATCCTTCAAAATTGAAAATTTTGTATCAATTCAATAAATCCGGCGTCTCGCCCGCAAGCGACCTCGACGAAGTGGGACATAATCGTTTCTTACATATTTTAGTAAAGATACAAAGTCTTCTCGAAGAAGATTTTCTCCCAAAACGAGGAGGTCGTTTGCGGGCGAGGCGCTACAATCCTTCAAAATTGAAAATTTTGTATCAATTCAATAAATCCGGCGTCTCGCCCGCAAGCGACCTCGACGAAGTGGGACAAAATCGTTTCTTACATATTTTAGTAAAGATACAAAGTCTTCTAGAACAAGATTTTCTCCCAAAACGCCGAGGTCGCTTGCGGGCGAAGCGCTACAATCCTTCAAAATTGAAAGTTTTGTATCAATTCAATAAATCCGGCGTCTCGCCCGCAAGCGACCTCGACGAAGTGGGACATAATCGTTTCTTACATATTTTAGTAAAGATACAAAGTCTTCTCGAAGAAGATTTTCTCCCAAAACGAGGAGGTCGTTTGCGGGCGAGGCGCTACAATCGTTTAAAATTGAAAATTTTGTGTTAATTTATTAAATCCGGCGTCTCGCCCGCAAGCGACTTCGACGAAGTTGGACAAAATCGTTCCTTACATATTTTAGTAAAGATACAAAGTCTTCTAGAACAAGATTTTCTCCCAAAACGTCGAGGTCGCTTGCGGGCGAAGCGCTACAATCGTTTAAAATTGAAAATTTTGTGTTAATTTATTAAATCCGGCGTCTCGCCCGCAAGCGACTTCGACGAAGTTGGACAAAATCGTTCCTTGCATATCTTAGTAAAAATACAAAGTCTTCTAGAACAAGATTTTCTCCCAAAACGCCGAAGTCGCTTGCGTACGAGGGGCTATTCTCCAAAATTGCGTAGTTCATAACCAGATTATACAACAATGAATCATTATCGATAATCTTGTTATCATATTATTTTTTAAGGTATAATTTAAAATAATTTTGTCCAGCTATAACTGGGAATCGGCGCAATGTGCAGCGCTGCTTTTATTATATCCCATTTTATCCATCCCGTATTATATTATATAAATCTAAAAGGATCAACAAAATTATTTTACTGCAAAACACGCAGTACACATATCAAAGAAGCCGACTCGATTTGCACTTACTGCTTCTTTCTATTTTTATGGTTTTTAAAATCCAGTCGCTCGTAAAATGTTCTGTCTACTAAATCTAAAAGATCATTCATTTTGTGCCTGTTATTTTACAAGATGTATATTTAGAATTTATAACAATAACGGTTTTACCATTAAATTTTATGCAAATCTAAACTTAACAATTTGAGATGCACATTAATAATTAAAATGTTCAAAGTTATAACTTCGTTGCATAATTTTTTTGAAGTTGTAGGAGATTAACTTTTCACTTTCAAATATCTTTCCATGTAAAGACACAATTCACATTGTGTCACAAACGCATTATCTTCGTAAAAGTAGCCATAAAAAGTAAACCAACATTCAAAGATTTTTAACTACCTCCACAAATTACCCGCAATAAAAATTTGAGCAAGAAAATTTCTAATTTTTGTTGATGATAGGGCAACTCTTAAGATAGGTAAGTAAGCACTCCACAGACCGTATCGTATTATTTCCTTGCTGACCAAGTAATTGGAGAAAGCCGGCAACGCCAAAATTGCCGGTCGCAAAGTCAGTAAGAGCGGAAGAGGGCGCCGCCGACGCGACTCTTGATTATCGGGACGTGAAGACCGAAATTAGAAAGCGACAAACGAACCGACCCATTGTCTTTTAGCTCGCTTCTTTTCTCGGGCTGCTTCCGAAAAGCGGTCGATTGTTCTCTCCGTAATTAAACGGTCGTTGAAAATATGCCGTCAACGCAGGATGCAATTAACACTTTGTTCTGGTCTGGTGGCGATTTCGTAGGCGTGGTCAATTTTATGTCGCTATAACATAAATGCATAACTATTTTAACTTTACCGTCCTACTTCTTTAACTCGAGAAAAGCACTTTCATAGCACACGAGAAATTATCTCATTTAATTTTTAGATTTCTTCGAGTTATTCTAGCAAAACTTGGATGATGTTAATAGTGAAGAGTTATAGATTTCATTATTTGTTAAGGAGCATCAAAGCGGGTGCCAACACGGTTGGACAGCCGTCTCACCTTGTAAAGCGGACGATTCAATAATGCGATTACCTTAATTGGAAACAGCCGTATATGGCCATTGTCCTGCCATAAATTACCGCTCCCTCAGAGCGTATTGAGTCTGTGTACAGGTCATTTTTACCGAAAAGAGGACATTCCTTACGCGTACGGTAGCAATAAAACAATCATTGAAGGACACTTGTTCGTATATTTGTCGTTTAATATACACAAATATTTGAGTTATCGTTGTAATTTACAACAATATCAACTTATTGATCTATATACAACGAAGAAAACGAAAATACATAATCAAACTACAAAAAAAAAAACTGGGTATAATGATTAAAACATCTAAAACGATGTTTTAGAAGGCTAAATTAGAAAAGAAATAATTTAAGATACAAAATAGTTTTAAAACGATTCAAATATAAAGTTTGAGATCAATCGTAGATTTTAAATAATTAAGGTAGCAAAAATAAAGTGATATGAAAAGATGGTTTAAATTAAGAGCAAACTACCGCTTGACTCAATTGTCGTGCAGTTAATGATGATTTGATTAAATAATCGGAACCGCCGGAGACCATAATAACCGGCTGACATCGTTAAATACTGACCCAGATTATTAATGACCACATGTGATACGAATCTCGGACGCGCAGAGAACATATCACCTGCCATCAACCGACTATGATGAGCAATTTTACCGTTTTGCCATGAAACCGCAGCCTATAAGCTAACTCATTTAATATTCAGTTTCTGGTCTACGTTATTACCTCAAACGATCAAAAAGAATAAAAATATTAAGAACAAAATAACAAAGACAATTTTTTTAATAAAACAAATCATAATATTATTTAATTTCCTTGAACGACAGTCGAAAAAAACTTAATCTCCAAGTCTCTGTGTTGCCCATTCATCGACGTCACAATTTCCGTGGACACCTCTAAATCTCGGGAAACTCTTGGACTCGACGACGGCGACGCAACCCCATCATCCAACGAAAGCGACGATAAACTATCAACTAAAGACGATTGCGAATCAACACTTACACTCGATTCTAATCGCCGATAAGAACAGTATTTATCGTATTGTTTTTCCCAAACTTCTTTGTTGTCTTTTAATAAATAATCACTTTTATTAAAATTAAAATCATCGATTTTATTAAAATCACCAGTTTTATTAATATCATCATTTTTTATTTCACTTCCGAAAAAATCCCAAATCCCAACAGGTTCACAATATTTACATTGACAACAAGTGCTCGATGTCGATTCTGATTGATTTCCATTCAAATCGAAATCGTCCAAGTCGTCGAAAGAGTGTTGAAGATTCGGCACTTCTTCGCGTTCTTCAAAGACGAAGGGATGGGTGGTCCCCATTGAAGTGGAATTCTGATGATGATGATGATAAATGGAATAAATAGGTGCTTGAAGAAAATATGGCATTATCCTCGTTTGTGGTGAAACCGGTGTAGATTGAATAAAAGGACCATTAAAAACGTGAGGTTTCCTATCTTTTTTACGTCGTTTCCTCGGCTTGATGATCCTCGGAAGACAAGTATTATCCGAACTTGCGTTAACTGATGAGCTCGATGTTGAAGAGGAATCACTCGTTACACTCAAAGAATCCATTCCTCCACTATTATTATTATTATTATTACTATCCTGCTTAAGACTATTACAGTAATTTTCCTTTCTATTCTTGCGGTAACTTTGTTGGGGGACGTTCGAAGTCGGGTTCGCATTCAAAATAAGTGGTACACCGTGAACAGCTAAAACGCTGCTTTTACTCCTGGTGTTGGTGTTTCTACCCGCCGAAGACGTCGGATACACCAAAGGAATCCCCCCGAAAACGTCCGGACACCTTTGGTACCTCTCAAAATTCTTTTTTTCACCTCCGTTCGTCGAATATTTCTTCCTCCCCGATCCATGATGGTTATTATTCGAAGAAATCAAACACGCGCCTATGTACTTCTCCACTTCTAACACTCCTGAAGAAGCCGGACTCATTTCGAAACAGCACGTGGTGCGCGAAACAAGACTTCGAAACTGCAGGGAAGACTTCGTCGACGGACTGACGAAGGAAAACTAAACAGAAAGTCTGTGAGGATCGTCTGGTCGTCCACCACCAAGGTATCAAGAGATAGAGAAGAGGAAGAGAGAGTGAGAGCGATGGTGGAGTGTGCGAGGAGAGAGGTCTATTGCCCCACTGTATACGACGACGATGTCTGGCTACACGGCTGGTTAGGTACCACTAGTACAGTATAATAGTAACCCAGTTCCGCGCCGGACGGCTCTTTACGTCTTTCTTGGCTGCTTTCTGCTCCTGCTAGTGGCGAGCGATCCAAAGAGACTGGTAGACGCTCACCTACGCTAAGATGTGGGTCAATATGCCGCGGTTCGATTGTTTTTGTAGAAGAGGAGGATTCAAGAATGGTATATGATTATTCAGAAATTCATGGAGATTTTTTTTCTTCTAATCTAATTAAAATAAGTATGGTATACTGAACGTGCACTCATTTTTTGCTAAATGAAATTTTTTTTAGCGTAATGATGTGATTGCATTTTTTTCGTAACGACCTCTTCTTTAGGATTTGTGATTTTTAGATAATTTAAAAATTTGAAATAATCTAAGCAAAATGCAATTCTAAATAAAAGAAACTTAAACCGAGGGATATCTTAGAGGAGTGGCAAAACTCGGTTGGAATCACGGACACACTTTTGAGTTACTTTGTAGCCTTCAGCAAATCCTTATACTGGTTGGAACATCTGGCCAAAACCAGTGCCGCGGCAACGAAATGTTTAAGATGTCATGAAAATTTGAATTTACAATGAGGGTCTTCATCAATGGGAGTCTTGAAACTATCAATTTCCAAAAATTTTTTCAAGTTTTGGGACTAAATTTTAAATCTCGGTACTTGGGTTAAATGTCTCGAAATTCCCGAAAATAGTCTTGAAATCAAAATAAGTTTGCATTGTTTTTTTTACATGGAGGACTTAAGAATTAAGATTTGATGCTGCTTCCAGAAGTCTTGATACTGCTGTTAAGAGACTTGGTCTGTTTCCAGAATGCTTGATACTGCTTCTAGATCATTTGATATTTACTTCTAGAAAACTTGGTATTGCTTGCAGAAGCCTTGCAATTCTTACAGAAGATTTGCAATGCTTACATGAAACTTCCAATGCTTCCAAAAAACTTGCACTGCTTTTAGAAGACTTGATACTACATCTAGAAGAGTTGAAATGCTTCCAAAAGACTTCATATTCCATCTGAAAGAATTCAAATGCTTTCAGAAGATTTGATACTGATTCTAACAGATTTAATATTGCTTTTAGAAAACTTGCCATGCTTCTACAAGTCATGATACTGCATCTAGAAGACTTCAAATATTTCCAGAAATCTCGATCTTAGCTTTGCTTCCAAAAGATTCACTGCTGTACTTGGAAGGCTTGATACTGCTTCTAAAAAGCCTGATATTGCTTCCAAAAGACTTACACTGCTTCTAGAAGACTTGATACTACATCTAGAAGAGTTGAAATGCTTCCAAAAGTTTTCATATACCATCTGAAAGAATTCAAATGTTTTCAGAAGACTTGATACTGATTCTAATAGATTTAATATTGCTTTTAGAAGACTTGCAATGCTTCTACAAGTCTTGATACTGCATCTAGAAGACTTAAAATGTTTACAGAAGAATATTTATCTCAGCTCTGCTTCCAAAAGATTCACTGCTGCCGCTGGAAGACTTGATACTGCTTCTAAAGAACCTGATATTAAAATGCTCCCAAAAGACTTGAAATAATGCCAGAAGACTTACGCCTGCTTTTAGAAGAGTTGATACTGCTTCTAAAAATATTGAAATGCTTCCAAACGACTTGACATTGCTTCTTAAAGGCTATAAATGCTCCCAAAAGAGCACCCATACTAAGTCATCACACTAATCAACTCAACATAATGGTACGACTTAAATGGGACAAATAAATCGTACTTAATCCTTTCTTCCAGAAGCTTCAGCTTCTTTTTTCTCTTAACTCCCTACATGCTCTCAACATATGTTCTAGCGTTCTCTCCATACAACAGACATCACCTCTCCACATCATTTGCCCAGTATCTTTTCGCTCTCTCCTTATTGTCACAACGGTATTTGGTCACCATCTTCATTCTTTCTTCACAAAGTATTTTGAAAACCCCTCCTCATCTGTGGTCTCCTTGCCACATTTGTAGCACAGATGTGAGCGATCAGGTCCCTTACATTCATTCGACTCATGACCATAACACCAGCACTTAAAACATCGACTTATTCTAATTACATTTTTTTATGCTACACTTTGTATAGCCTATCTTTATTTTTCCTTCTTTCAATAGCTTATCAGAATCTTCTTTTGATAGTGTAATTATATTAATATTCCTCATTGGTCTCAACTCACTCAAACCTAAGTCAACCCAATCCAACCCAACGCAATCCAATGGAATGACTTAAGTGGAACTAATCTGTCAAATCATTACACAAAGTCTATCAAAGTAATCATCGCTCTTATCGGTGTTATCTCTCCTATCCCTGTTGCTTACCTCAACAAATTAATTAATAATATAACCCAAACCAACAAAACACAACACAACTTAGTCCAATGGAATCCAACACAACCCAATGGTACGACTTCAGTATTTACGTTCATTTACGTATTCCTATAAGAAAGTGTTTTTCATAACTCTATAAGTACGAAGGCTTTCACGACGGGTGTTAATTGAACTAAAATTAGAACTAACACTAGCACTAACACTAGAACTATCACTAGGACTAACACTAGATCTAAAACTAGAAACTTTCGGGTTTCGCCGTGCGTTTTTTGAAAAAATGTTTGACGTTTCGGATGCCATGTTGCAACCTTCTTCAGAAACTGGTTCTAACTGAAAAACGCACTGCGAAACCCGAAAGTTTCTAGTTTTAGATCTAGTGTTAGTCCTAGTGATAGTTCTAGTGATAGTTCTACTGATAGTTCTAGTGTTAGTGCTAGTGTTAGTTCTAATTTTAGTTCAAAGCATAACTCATGTGTGAACGATGAACTTAATGCACCTACTAAACAAGGTAAGGTAACGAAGTCATTTACCCACAAAAATGAAAATGACTTATTTATTATTTATCCTCAATAATATTGTTTCGCTTTGGATGAGTAAAAAAACCGATTTTAAAATAATAGGAATACCGAAAACCGGTATTAAGATTTTGAAAGCACTAATCTTCAGAATCAAGGTTACACAATTTGAAGATCGTTTTGGGATGCTAAAACATTAAATTTGTATATCTTGTACTGTACGACATTGGAGAAAGGATTTACTCCTTGATAATATCGATAAAAAACATACATGAAACCGCTGAATATAAACGAAAGTATTTTAGCCGCCGATCGCAATCAACAAACACCAGACAAACCACCAATAAATTGACGCTATTAGACTTTCTCTTATAACATCCATTCCGATAAGAAACCCGTTACAACGAGACAATTTCAATCGTCACAAACAAGTACCAAATCGGACGTTATCTCAATTCTGCGAATGGGACAAGAGGAAGAAGGCACTGGAGGCGTTCTCTCGCCTCGATGACCCGGTTGCTTGGCCCTAATGGTTACTGGGTCGCTATCGGGGTCACGCCATCACCTCCGGTAAGGAACAACATCGTCATCGTAGTCAACAGCATCCGTCTTAGCGCTGCTAGCCATAGAAGAACAACGAGGAAGAAACGTGTGCGAACAGCGCTTCTTTCTCATCTCCGGACACTGCTTTCTTTCTTAACTCTACGAGTCGGGACGGAGGTGACGATTGGGGTCTAATGGAGGCGGAAATTAAGCTTCGGGGTCAGATTTCTCGAGCCCGCTTTGGAGTTAACTCTTAAAAGAGTGTTTAAGGTCTTAAGCCTGCCGGCTATGACCTCTACTACTCTACGCGAAAACGGAGATCGACCCAGAATCGACATCATAAAATGTTCAATATCCGTATTAGGGAAGCTTTAAACTCGATCAAGACTTGTATAGAAGATGATTATATAGAATATGTAGATTAAATAAATCCCTTATGTATCTAATGTATAAAAAGTATGTCACTTGTTATTCATACAAATCAGATTGCACAATTTCCTCTTTTTAACTGAGTGGGCACAATACTATTTGAAATCCACTAATATTTTATTCGTGCAACCTTCACATCCAACGCGTTTTATATTCACTCTTTTTTAAACAGGTGTTTAAATAACACAACATTTGCTCAATTTTTTCGCTAAACCTTACAAAGTTAAACTCAATATTGACATACGAAAATGTATTATGCGACAAGATGTTTTGTATGTAAACAGGATCTAAAGGAGACGGTATACATGATTCTCGATCCACTTTGAAAACGAAGAACGAAACAAAGAGACAAAGACGGAACGATTTACAATGTATAGGTTGTGGTTCGAGACGGTTCGCGTGCGTGTACAAATGTAGGTTAGGAGTCTTGTATTAATCGAATCCTGTCGATTTGTTTTTCGTAGAAACGTCCGGAGACAACGACTTTTTCGCCGTCCGAACGCAGTCGCTTTCTACTTTATTATGCACGGCACGGCAATAAATGAAATTTCACTCGGAGGAGTTTCGCGGGAAACCGCTTTTGTGGATCGCACAAAAACGCGGACCCAGTTTTTACTTTTCAATCTGTAACGGGCAGGCAAAAGCGTGACCGATGGGGTTTTCAATTGGTTACGGGAGAAATTTTCGGCGTCGTTTCTATTTCACTATCAACGTAACACGGCTTTGTCTTGGATAGACAAAGAGAAAGATCGCTTTTATGAACTTGAACTTGGGTCACTATCTTTTTTTTAATACGGCTTTCTAAATTGGAAAGTCTCTATCAGACGATAAGTCTTGGAACAGGTTTTACTAAATAAGAAAGAAAGATCCGATGACCCCCAGTTTGACATTGACCTATATCTCTTTCAAGTCTTCTTTTCTAATTATAAATTTCCACTCCTACCTTTAATAATTAATTGGGAATTCTTAACCAAGTCTTAACTTACCTAAAACAAAAAGAAAAAAATAATTAAAATTACGAAACATGACACTTAACATTTACATAATCAACAAAAAATGAAGAGATGCAAATTTCCTCAACATCGCATAATGTCTTTCTGTGACATTAGATACTTGGGAGTTGCGACATGGTAAATTACAGAGGCTGATCGGGGAAGGATTTACGAGGAGGAACTCACTCGACCATTCCGCGCGGGGGCCTTTCACTCCGGGGCCCAAAGGAGAGTCCGTTACACCTCGCGCTGTATGTAATTTTGAACAGCGGTATCTATTTCTTTCAATTTTCAAGACGCGGCACGACGCAAAATTAACGTCTGCTCCGAAACGAGCTCCGACCGTAGATCTCTAATCGTGCAAGAAAATCATTCTTAACCTATTCGCAAACTCCTCATTGAAAACTGGACAATCTCGAGAACAATATAATGAATATTATCTAAGCGAAATTTGCACGAAATTGATCTTAAAGTTTCAAGCGAAATTGTAGGTTGTTTTAATAAAGATAATTTGCGTATTAAGATTTTTTTATAAAAATTATTTTTGATTTTAACACAGCATTAGTTGATGTTATGTAATTCAATGCCCATGATATTGGATTATATTAAATTATTCTAAGACTGCTGATGCGTTTGAATAGAGAAGCCATTTTTGGCCTTGCACCTCCGAATAGCTAAGTTACTTTTCAACGTTTGCAAAATGCGACATTTTAATGCGATCTAGTTTTGAAACACTTCATGCTTTACTCAAATATGCTAATGTGTGAACTATTGATAAAATATTGAGGGATTCGTAACCAATTAATATCAATGGAGCTTCAAAAATTCAAAGTAATATGAATATAACTTTGGTTTTTATGACTTTGATGGATGTAAGGAATCAAGCATTATATTCGAATCTATTTCGAATAGACTTAGAACTAAACATATTTGGGGTCATTCTTATTATTACTTATTGTAGACTTAATTACTACAATTTTGACGTTATTTTGATCAGAGCTGCGCAGTTGTTAACTATAAAAATAGTTAAAAATATTACATTACGATGATCCCGCGCGATCCTGCGAATGATCCTAATAGCAGAATGAAAGAAGTCAATTGGCGAGCCAATTTATATCCTACAAGTCTACAGACTTGTTATTACTGCTTAAATACTTCAGGAAGACTTAATAATACTTCAAGAAGACTTGAAATGCTGCTAAAAAACTTGATATTGCTTTCGGAAAATTTGAACATCCTCTAGATAGAATAGATGTTCTTGTTATTGCTTCCAAAAGACTTGGAATGCTTACACAAGACTTGAAATGCCTTTGGAAAACTTGAAATGCCTCTAAAAATCTTGATACTACTTTCAGAAGGTTTGATATTGCTTCTAGAAGACTTGATATCGCTTCTACAATATTTGATACTGTTTCCTAAAGACTTGACATTTTTCCAGAAGACTTGTCATTATTGCTGGAAGACTTGATATTGCTTTCAGTAGACTTGAATTGCTTCCAATAGACTTGAAATGATTCTGGAAAACTTAATACTACTTCAAGAAGACTTGAAAAGCTCCCAGAAGACTTGAAATGCTTCTAGAGAACTTGATATTGCTTTCAGAAAATTTGAACTTCTTCTACATGGTTTGTTATTATTGTTAATAACATGGTAATATTACATGCAAAATTTGAAACCATGATGTGTTATAGCATTTAAGATAGTTAATCAATAACCCAACATTTTCTTATACTCTGTACCTATCAAGTCATAGAATTCTTTTACAGTTTTAATGCATACATATAAAATCAATTGGCAAGCAATCAGCAGTTTTATTGAGATTGTGGACATTATGAGCTCCACAGCCAATCCCTATTCGTACTCGTTCCAGCTATGTGCTTGGTTTTGTATGAAATCGACTATTTTCGTTATATCCGGTTTCCATAATTTACTTTTTAACGGTTTTTAATTTTTTAACGAAAACATATCGTGTTTGGTATCAAATTAAAGCTTTTTGAATGATATTTAATGACTTATAAGAATTTTTTAATTTAACCTCACCATTTTCTCGAAATTCTCAAAATTAAGTTTTTTGTAACCAAATTCTTTTTTAAATTTTTCAAATTACTTTATAACCTTGTATAAAGTGGTTAAAAACGAGTAGAAACTTATTGCGATTACAAAAATATGTCATATTATATTATTAAATTATTGAGAATTCGCTTTTTTTTTCGTTGTATCCGGCTTCTATAATTCACTTCCGGTTCTTATTTTTAACGAAAACATCGTGTTTGGTATCAAATTAAAGCTTTTTGAATGATATTTAATGATTTATAAGAATTTTTTAATTTAACCCCACCGTTTTTGAAACATCCCCAAAATTCAGTATTTTCATTAACATTTTTTTTTTAGCGTGGACAGGTTTTAACCGTCCTAAGAGATGTACGGATAAATCTGAATGTTTCTAGTTCTAGGTCTAGTACCAGCTTTTATGTTATTGTTAGTTTTGGTTGTAGTTGTTTTTTAATGTTAGATTGTATATATTCCATTAAACTAAAACTAGAACTAATACTAGACCTATGACTAGAAACATTTGGGTTTAGCCGTGCGTCAAAGACGAGAAACTCTAATAGCGTCAATTTATTGGTGGTTTGTCTGATGTTTGTTGATTGCGATCGGTGGCTAAAATACTTTCGTTTATATTTAGCGGTTTCATGTATGTTTTTCATCGATATTATCAAGGAGTAAATCCTTTCTCCAATATCGTACAGTATAAGATATATAAATTTAATGATTAGGAACCCAAAACGATCTTCAAATTGTGTAAACTTGATTCTGAGGATTAGTGCTTACAAAATCTTAATACCGGTTTTCGGTATTCCTATTATTTTAAAATCGGTTTTTTTACTCATCCAAAGCGAAACAATATTATTGAGGATAAATAATAAATAAGTCATTTTCCTTTTTGTGGGTAAATGACTTCGTTACCTTACCTTGTTTAGTAGGTGCATTAAGTTCATCGTTCACACATGAGTTATGCTTTTTTTTAGGAATACGTAAATGAACGTAAATACTGAAGTCGTACTATTGGGTTGTGTTGGATTCGATTGGACTAAGTTGTGTTGTGTTTGGTTGGTTTGGGTTATATTATTAATTAATTTGTTGAGGTAAGCAACAGGGATAGGAGAGATTTGACAGATTAGTTCCACTTAAGTCGTTCCATTGGATTGCGTTGGGTTGACTTAGGTTTGAATGAGTATGAGGAATAATATGCAAGCTGCTGCAATTACATTATCAAAAGAAGATTCTGATAAGCTATTGAAAGAAGGAGTTAGAATAAGTCGATGTTTAAGTGCTGGTGTTATGGTCATGAGTCGAATGAATGTAAGGGACCTGATCGCTCACATCTGTGCTACAAATGTGGTCTCCTTGCCATGAAGGGGGTTTTCAAAATACTTTGTGAATTAAGAATGAAGATGACCAAATACCGTTGTGATAATGAGTAGAGAGTGAAAAGATACTGGGCGAATGATGTGGAGAGGTGATGTCTATTGTGTGGAGAGAACGCTAGAACATATGTTGAGAGCATGTAGGGAGTTAAGTGAAAAAAGAAGCTGAAGCTTCTGGAAGAAAGGATTAAGTACGATTTATTTGTCCCATTTAAGTCGTACCATTGTGTTGAGTTGGTTAGGTGTGATGACTTAGTATGGGTGCTCTTTTGGGAGCATTTATAGCCTTTAAGAGACAATGTTAAGTCGTTTAGAAGCATTTCAATATTTTTAGAAGCAGTATCAAGTCATCCGGAAGCAATATCAAGTCTTCTAAAAGCAGTCGTAAGTCTTGTGGCATTATTTAAAGACTTTTGGGAGCATTTTATGTCTTCTGCAAGTAATATCAGGTTTTTTAGAAGCAGTATCAAGTCTTCCAAGGGCAGCAGCGAATCTTTTGGAAACAGAGCTGAGATAAACATTCTTCTGTAAACATTTTAAGTCTTCTAGATGCAGTATCAAGACTTGTAGAAGCATTGCAAGTCTTCTAAAAGCAATATTACATCTATTAGAATCAGTATCAAGTCTTCTGAAAGCATTTGAATTCTTTCAGATGGAATATGAAGTCTTTTGGAAGCATTTCAACTCTTCTAGATGTAGTGTCAAGTCTTCTAGAAGCAGTGTAAGTCTTTTGGAAGCATTGGAAATTTTCTGCAAGCATTGCAAGTCTTTTGTAAGCAATATTAGGCTTTTTAGAAGCAGTATCAAACCTTCCAAGTACAGCAGTGAATCTTTTGAAAGCAAAGCTAAGATCGAGACTTCTGGAAATATTTGAAGTTTTCTAGATGCAGTATCAAGACTTATAGAAGCATTGCAAGTTTTCTAAAAGCAATATTAAATTTATTAGAATCAGTATCAAGTCTTCTGAAAGCATTTGAAATTTTTCAGATGGAATATGAAGTCTTTGGGAAGCATTTCAACTCTTCTAGATGTAGTATCAAGTCTTCTAAAGGCAGTGCAAGTTTTTTGGAAGCATTGGAAGTTTCATGTAAGCATTGCAAATCTTCTGTAAGTATTGCAAGTCTTCTGCAAGCAATACCAAGTTTTCTAGAAGTAAATATCAAATGATCTAGAAGCAGTACCAAGCATTCTGGAAACAGACCAAGTCTCTTAACAGCAGTATCAAGACTTCTGGAAGCAGCATCAAATCTTAATTCTTAAGTCCTCCATGTAAAAAAAACAATGCAAACTTATTTTGATTTCAAGACTATTTTCGGGAATTTCGAGACATTTAACCCAAGTACCGAGATTTAAAATTTAGTCCCAAAACCTGAACAAATTTTTGGAAATTGATAGTTTCAAGACGGGAAATCCGGAATGTCGGTATTAAAACTCCCATTGAAGAAGACCCTCATTGTAAATTCAAATTTTCATGACATCCTAAACCTTTCGTTCCGTGGCACTCGTTTTGGCCAGATGTTCCAACCAGTATAAGGATTTGCCGAAGGCTACAAAGTAACTCAAAAGTGTGTCCGTGATTCCAACCGAGTTTTGCTACTCCTCTAAGATATCCCCCGATTTAAGTTTCATTTATTTAGAATTGCATTTTGCTTAGATTATTTCAAATTTTTAAATTATCTAAAAATCACAAATCCTAAAGAAGAAGTCGTTACGAAAGAAAGGCAATCACATCATTACGTTAAAAAAAATTTCATTTGGCAAAAAATGAGTGCACGTTCAGTATACCATACTTATTCTAATTAGATTAGAAGAAAAAAAAATCTCCATGAATTTCTGAATAATCATATACCATTCTTCTAACGTCACCATTTTCTCGAAATTCTCAAAATTAAGTTTTTTGTAATCAAAAATTTTTTTTTAATTTTTCAAATTACTTTATAACCTTCTATAAAGTGGTTAAAAACGAGCAAAAACTTATTGGGATTACAAAAATATGTCATATTATATTATTAAATTATTGAGAAATCGCTTTTTTCCGTTGTATCCGGCTTCTGTAATTCACTTCCGGTTCTTATTTTTTAACGAAAACATATCATGGTTGGTATCAGATTAAAGCTTTTTGAATGATATTTAATGATTTATAAGAATTTTTTAGTTTAACCCCACCGTTTTTGAAACATCCTCAAAATTCAATATTTTCATTAACATTTTTTTTTAGCGTGGACTGCAGGTTTTAACCGTCTTAAGAGACGTCTAGGTCTAGTACCACCTTTTATGCTATTGTTAGTTTTGATTGTAGTTGTCTTTCAATGTTAGATTGTATATATTCCATTAAACTAAAACTAGAACTAACACTAGACCTAGGACTAGAAAGATTTGGGTTTAGCCGTGCGTCAAAGACGCACGGCTAAACCCGAATATTTGTAATCCTAGGTCTAGTGTTAGTTCTAGTTTTACTTGTGATTCAGTACAAACATGTTATATATGTTTAATGAACTAATAGAAGAACTCACACTAGACTTAGAACAAGAAACATTTTTTTTGGTTTGGCTAAATCCAAATGTTTCTAGTTCTAGATCTAGTGCCAGGTTTTGTGCTACTGTTAGTTTTTATTGTAGTTATTTTTCAATGTTAGATTGTATACATTTCATTGAACTAAAACTACAACTAACACTAGATTTAAGACTAGAAACATTTAGGTTTAGCCGTACGTCTCTTAAGATGGCTAAACCCAAATGTTTCTAGTCCTAAATCAAGTGTTAGCTCTAGTTTTAGTTGCGATTCAGTACAAACATGTTATATACGTTTAATGAACTAAAATCCAGCTTTAATACTAACGTTAAATAATGGGTTGCGTCTAACATTCGAACAAATACGGTATTTCCGTCATATCGAATAACAACCTAGTCGTCATAAAATACGACAGAAAACATCGTAAATAATGTCTTGGTTTTAGTTGAATGATTTTAGAACAAATTGCTTGTTTGAAATTTATTATGTACTGAAGATATTTATTTGAACTGTTGATGATGATCGAGTTTGTGAAACAGTAAATTAGCGGACGTCGCTTGGTATAAAGAGATAACGATCTGGAGCGGTAAGTCGATAGGTTTTGTAACGGTTCGAGGGGCCCCGAACAATAGGAGACTATCGCTCCTCGAAAGACACCGCCTTTTTCGCCTTAGTACTCCGCCCCAATCCGCGGCGGCCGGAACGAACGGGACACAATCGAATCCGCAAAAATGCTAATGGCACAAATAACTGGACCGCTTATGCTAATAGGTTATGGTTGTGTTACGGTTCCCATTCTTTTCCGTTACTCCTTTTTTCATCACCTCCTTTAAATCCATCCACACTCCTTTCAAGCTCAACAAAAAAAGTTGAATCTTTTTCTTTCTCTCCAAGTCAAGTTCGATGTCAAAAAGAGTATGAGTATGTGGTTCTCTCTCGCTTACCGGAGAGTATATGATATTCTTGGTACTCTTCTTGGTCATGGGTCGCTATCGGATGTAGACTACAATGGATCGTTTATAATTTGGACTAAACGGCGCGCGATCGCAAGCGCTATCCCGTGCGCATCTCGTAATTTAAAACGTGCAATTTTAAACGTTAAAAAAATCGGCGAGCGAACAATGTGTCGTTACGCGTGGAAAAATCGGGGACGGTCGTGTTCCCCAGGTCTATTGTTTCTCGACGGTATCCCCATTTATCCTTTTGGGCGTAAATTTTCGTTTTATTACTATATCAAGCTAAATATAAAATTTACTTTATGGAATTCACATATACACATAACAAACAAATCAATAAAAAATTATAATTAAAGATAACTTATAAAGCAATTATATTCCAAACCTTAATTGACGATAATTTAAAAGTTACGGTTATTTGAAAAGTAACTCAAACAAAATTTATGTGTTGCGATTTCTACCTCGCTTAAAACGTGGCATACAACTCTTTTGGATTCTTGGAGAAAAAGAAACTCTACCAACTCAAGTCTTGTTAAGATTTTCTCAGAAAACCAAGACAATCTCTACACAAAATTGACTGTTGTAACACCAATTTTTTTCTTCCTCTTTATTAATGCAGTCGGTCCACGTCTCTAAATCCAAAAGATAAGTCTCCGAGAAAGCCTCCTAATAAAAAGGCGACTTCTCGATTCCGCCGGTTCCCGGGGCACACAGCACCGTGGGACCGACCTTCTAAGGTACTTTGTATGAAGAGGCCTTCCTCTTAATCTGATACTTCTATCGCGTCGGTTCGGGGTCGCTATATTAAACCGTCGCTTTGTTTGCGGTTTCTTAGAAATTTTCTCCACTACGACCGTACGTCTTTCTGTCGTACCCGTCGATTAAACACCACCAAAGTGGTAATACTTCTAACCGTACAGTAATGTCCGCATTAAGCCGTCAATGAAATCTTCATTAGGAACTGTATTGGACTATTAACTAGACCGAGTGTTTAGGACGCATTAGCAGACCAACTCGAAAGAACACAATGGGTCTTAACAGTTCGGGCCGACGCTAATTGCGTTACAAGCTTTTAAATTCCCGCAATCCGACCCGGATTGCCATCGGTTCAAATCGACCATTTCAACTATATATTATTTAGACGTGTATGTGAATGTTTTTAAGAAGAAACGATTATGAATGGTGATGATTTGTTATCTTTAAATAATAGAAAGGCCGGTAAACGAGCGCGTGCGTGGAAATCGGGCTAAAGCGGCGATCCATCAACGAGATCATCTCGGTTCGACTAACCGAGTTAACGTTCTGAAGAGAAAGTGGCGACAATTTAAAAGGCGCAGCCGCGTGGGTACGCGTTCGCGCCGAAGAGGACGCACACGGCACACTTCCCGTGATTTCTACGCCCTCGATTTTTGGAGAAATTCGACCATTTTCTTTCTTTCCACTAACGAACATTATAATCTTTATTATTGGACAACTAAATTACATACTAATAAGAATAAGCTACATAGAGAAACTATAAATTAAAGGAGAAAACAGAACTAATTGTATTAGTTATCTAAAGTCAACAAAGGAATCATTAATAATCGAGACAAAGGAATGAATCATGGTGTTTAAATTGATGTATGTAGTGAAAAAAAATAGTTATACCATCAATTTCCAGTAACTCAAACCTATACAGATTCTTAATGGGCCAAACCGCTAGATGGAGAGTTAAATCTTTTAAAAACTAATTTTATTGAATGAATCAACCACAATGTGCTCCGCCAGCTATCTAGCGGCACGATCTCCTAAGAAACTATACCGCCTTTAGCAAGATTAAGTTAAACTAATAATTTTGCCTTACGCGATTTCTGTTTGCGTTGTTGTTCGAATACGGGAGAATTGATATTCTTGTTTAGAATGAACACAATTCCTTTGTTATTTGATAAAGTATGTTTTTACTAAAAAAAATTGAGGGATTAGAAAAAGAATTATGGAAAAGAATCACGTCACCTATAATTTGTTAAAGGATTTTATTGAAATTTTTGGCAGCGATGTCCTTAATTAAAACAAATAAAAAAAGTTTTTTTTTGAGATTGGGAGATGGCGTAAGTAATTTATTGGGTCCAAAACGTTACAATATAACTCTTTCCACCGCCCTTCCCTTCCTCGATGCAGCGTTGCCAACCTTACCGATTTTTCGGTAGATCTACCGATATAGAAATTAAGCTGCCTTTAGTGCGAGGGAAAATTGGGTATTTGTGTAGCGGGTATTTCGTTCTGATTGACTGATGGCGAAGGTCCTTGCGTCACGTGGTCGCCATCAGCCAATCCGAACGAAATACCTGATACACAAATACCCAATTCTCCCTCGCACTAAAGGCAGCTTTAGTCTAGCAATTTGAATGAATATTGTTATTTTAATCGGATCAAATTTAATCAAATTTCGACAAGAAAATTTCTTACTGTATATGCTATTGTGTCTTTCTAACAAGATGTGGTTTAGACAGTTAAGAAAGTACAGTTTAGTCAGTTTAGTATCTGTTGCATGTTCAAACATGTCGCCGAGTGATTATGAAAATCAACCAATATCAAAAAAAATTAAATATGACTTTTTCTTTTCTTTAAAGAAGGTTTTTTATTTATATATGTTTTATTTATTGAAACACATTTTTTCTTCTTATGACTTTTTTTTCGACGTTTCGAGCGTATTTGCCCATCATCAGGTACATAAGAATCATCAATGTATTTTTTATTATTTATGTACATTTATTTGTACATTTTATATGGAACTTCATGTGACTTTTATATTATAGTATAAAAGTCGCAACTTGTAATGTGAAATTGAGAACTTCCATATAAAATGTACATAAATAATAAAAAAATACATTGATGATTCTTATGTACCTGATGATAGGCAAATACTGTTCCTTCCAAACACTCCCTCAACCAATCCCCAGACTTGCATTCATAATTACTAATCTCTCTTCATAATTAGTTGTCCTTCTCTCGCCTTTACCATCATTTTATTCACATTCATTTCCTCCCTTACAATATATCCTGATGTTTCCATCGCCAAACCCAGAACCCACCTTCAGTATCGATTCTATACGTCCTCCAGAATATGCTGCCTCTTCCATCCCCAAACCTCCACCCCGTATATCATTATACTCCTCATCAGCCCATTAAACATAATCTTTCTTTTTCTGCTGTTCCTTCCAAAAACTTCCTCGACCCATCCCCAGCCTTGTCTTTACAATTACTAACATCTCTTCATAATTAGTTGCTCTTCTACCGCCTCCACCATCATTTCATTCACTTTCATTTCCTTCCTCACAATATATCCCAATATTTCAATCGCCAGACCCAGAACTCACCTTTAGTATCGATTTTGTACATCTCCAAACCTCCACTCCGTACATCAATATGCTCCTCATTAGCCCAATAAACACGATTTTTCTTTATCTACTGTTCCTTTCAAACACTCCCTCAACCCATCCCCAGAATTGTCCCATCACCATATTCGCTCTTTTAGCCATGTCCCTCACATGCGCCGTGTTCTTGCTATCCTCTCTGAACTTGTATCCCAGATATGTAAATTCTCTCACTTCCCCAGCCTCACTCCCTTTCCACATCCATTCCTTCCTCTTTCTTCTCTCCGCTTTGCAAAACTTTATAATTTTCATCTTTGATACATTCACCTTTAAACCCTTCGCCTTAAAGTATCTCTCCAAGCATCTTTTCGCCATAACCAGCATGTCATCCGCCATCTTCCATGTGGGTTTAGCTGTGCGTCTGAAAACGAATCTTTCATGTTCTAGTTCTAGTGGTAGTTGTAGGTTTATATTATTAATTACCAATAACCATTAATTATCAATAACTCTTGATTTAGAACTAGAAACTTTCGCGTTTAGGCGTACATCTTTCAATACAGCTAAACCCGAATGATTCTATTTCTAGGTCTAGTATCAGTTTTTCTTCAGTTCGAATGTACAGGGTTGGGTTGGGTTGAGTTTAGCTGTGTATCTGAAGACGTTTTTTTAACCAAAACTTCTACAATGAATAGTTTCTGAGATACAATACTTTACAAACTAATTTGGCAATCTTGTATATTTTAATCAAAGTACCATCAAACCCAAAACTTATACCATCAAATCTATCTTTAGATCTAGAAACAATCGGGTTTAGCCGTAAAACTCTCAAGACGGTTAAACCCGAATGATTTCTAGTATCAGTTTTAATACAGGATTGGGTTGGGTTGGGTTTAGCCATGCATCTGAAGATATTTTTTAATCAAGACCTCTACAATAAATACTTTTTAAAATACAGTACTTTACAAACTGGTTTGGCAACTGTATATCTTAATCGAAGTAAAACTAGAGCTAACACTAAACCTAGAAGTTTTGGGTTTAGCCGTGTTAGTTCTAATTTTATATTGATAGATCTAACTCTAGATCTAGAACAATTTTTTAACGAAGACCTCTACAGCGAATAGTTTCTGAAATAGAGTATTTTACAAATTGATTTAGCAATTTGGGTGCCAAATATCTGCATTTTGCTTTACACGACAAGCAATTTTTGTAAACGAAAGTCCAGTCTCACTTATGCCAATAATACGACCAAATTCAAAAGCAATCAATTGATTCAAATATTGATTTTGACGTACTCTTGGCGTCGTTACCAAGTCCCAAACAATATTGTGAACAACTTGCAAGACATTGTACAAAGAAGTGTGCAAAGAAAAGACCAAAAAAATAACCAAAACTTACAGCTGGATGTTATTCAAATTTTAATCGTTTGTTATTGTTGACGAAAATTTCAATAAATTCATTCAACTTCTTTGTGTTTGTGCAATTTTTATTTAAGTCAGTATATTTGTTTAAGAATTTGAAAGTGATAAATAAAATAAAACGTCCATTTGATACAACCTTTGTAACAGAAGCGAACATTTATTTTGCAGCCGCAACTGAAAATACCTGTTGTCCCGACCCTGATATAGAGGCGACACAACGTAATTTATACGTTTCAGATCCACCATATTGGTGCTATTCTTAAATTATCCTTTGACAGCGCTGCATTTGTACCGTTTTTAGTACATTCGTGATTTATCATTGTAGTTTATCCAACAATTTTGTGATTATATAAATCAATTAGAAGTTCATTTTTATAAATTTCCTTGTATCTGAATATCTGATAATGAAAATTGAATAAAAGCCGCGTTAATATCCACACATACACACCGTCCAAATGGCATTCCCACCTTTGTATCGCACTCCTGACGCCCTTCCAGATGCTATCCGGACTCGGACAATGCCTGTCTCGTTACCGACCACTTTAATAAGCGTCGATTATGTATGTTCCGAGAAGGGGACGCATTGTGTACAACTCCGGTTTGCATACAATTTTTATTTTGCCACTTCGTACTTTTCGCCAACAACATAAACGCATAAAGAGGATTAATAAAAATTCAACTAATAAACTTCCAATCTCTTTGGATTCTTCATATTCAATCATTCATCATTACATTCAATCGTTAGGTAAGTTCTTTTTCCAACCCCGTGTTGTACAGTTTATTATACACATAACACATGATCTATTCCAACTTCCCGTTTACCGTTTCAACTCCGCCTACTTTGGATCGGCGCAGCTGAGTAACTGCGCGGGCGGCCGTGACTCGACAGACGGCAATTAGCCAGTCTTTTGTTTTCAAACCCAACCCCATTACTCGGCTTTTCTTCATCTTTCTTTTGCATCTTCTTGCACCTCTTATTATTCACTTCCTCTGCGTGTGTGTTCTCGGTTAAACCACGTGAAACCAGGAGGAAAAGGGGAGGGTTTTTAATTTATTTTCCGATTCGCGCTACTTGGTACCGTGGCGCTCGGGGGCGCCGTGCCGTCCCCGTCTCAGCCAAACGTACCAAACAGATGGCCGAAGATTACCGGGACCACGAACGGTAACTGTACCGGAGTCGGACCACGCCGGATTAATTGAGGAAGTCGGCTGTGTAATCGCGTTTTAATACGTTTCACGGTTCGCGGGGAAATTGCGACCCGAAGACTGGGGCGTATTACACGGTAAAGGAGTTGAATTATAGTCAACCACCAATCGCACCTTGTCACGATCTCAACAGATTTAAACGAAAAATTTATTACTTCGTATTTGCTTCTTATTACCACCAACAAACAATACCTAAAAGATATTTTAAAAATGTAATTTCATATACACTTAGCAGCAGAAGTCTGCGTACAAAAAACTTCTAACACTTTAACTGAAAAAATAAGGGTCATGATCTAATGTGATAAACTTCAATTTTTTTTTATTTTGTGTATTAACTACATATAATTCTATTAACAAAATATGCATCAATAAAACAGAAATATTATTTACAAAAAAAAAATTAAAATTAACCTTTCGGTACACGCACCTGACTCTCACTCCGGGTTCTGCACCCTCTATTGTTTAACAGAAAAGGCAACTTTTTTACCGACATAATTATGTCATTTTAGTGTCAAAAATTTCTTAGTGTACAACACAGTAAAATACGAATATGAATACGATAGCGAAGAAAAATACTCTTTGAAGGTGAAGACTGAAGCTTTTCAAAAAATTTTGCAGACGGTAAGATGTTTTTTTCCGTTCAAAATGGCTTCTTATCTGATTAGAAGAAACGAAGAAGATAATGAAAGCTGTAGAACATAAATGCCCCGAAAAATGTGCAGCGTATTCAACGCGGGCATTTATTTGCCTATCGCAAATTTTATGATAATAAAAAATTTTTTAAAATTATTGTCTTAAAAAGAATACAAATTAAAGTCCCTAGATTTATAAAGTACCGCGGCTTCCAGAAGACTGTTACTGCTTCTAGAGGATTTAAAATACTTCCAGACGACTTACAATGCTTTCAGATAACTTGATATAGCATCTAGAAAACTTAAAATGTTTCCAGAACACTTGATGTTGTTACCTCTAGATGATTTGATACTGTCTTAAGAAAACTTTATATTGCTTTCAGAAGACTTGAATTTCTAGACTGATATTTCTAGAAGACTTAAAATGATGAATTTACAGATGTCTTACAATGCATCCAGACGACTTACAATGCTTACAGATGACTTACAACGCTTTTAGAAGCCTTGATATTGCATCTAGAGGACTTGAAGTATGTCCAGACGACCTACAATGCTTCCAAAGTACTTTATGTCGCTGTTAGAAGACTGAAGATGCTTCCAGAAGACTTGATACTGCTTCTAGATGTTTTAAAATGACTCCTAAAGCTTGATACTGCCCCTATAAGACTTTATATTGCTTCTAGACGATTTCAAATGCTTTCAGAAGACTTGAGAAGTTTTCAAAAGACTTGATACTGCTTCTAGAAAACATTAATAATTAAGAATCGATACTGCTTCTAGATATTTTAAAATGCTTTCAAAAGATTAGATATAGTCCCTGTAAGACTTTATACTATTTCTGGAAGATTTGAAATGCTTTCAGAAGACTCGAGAAGATTCCAGAAGACTTTATACTGCTTCTAGATGTTTTAAAATGCTTCCTAAAGGCTTGATACTGTCCCTGTAAGACTTTATACTGCTTCCAGAAGATTTCAAATGCTTTCAGAAGACTTGAGAAGTTTCCAAAAGGCTTGATACTGCTTCTAGAAGATTTTAATAATTAAGACATGATACTGCTTCTAGATATTTTAAAATGCTTCCAAAAGATTAGATATAGCCCCTGTAAGACTTTATACTGTTTCTGGATGATTTGAAATACTTTCAGAAGACTCGAGAAGATTCCAGAAGACTTGATACTACTTCTAGAAGATTTAAAATGGTTACAAAAGTCTCGATATTGGCTCAGGTAGGCTTAATATTGCTTCTAGAAGATCTAAATTGCTTCCAAAATATTTGGAATGCCAACAAAAGATTTGATATTGCTGTCAGAATACTTGACATTGCGTCTATAGGCTTGAAATGCTTCCAGAAAATTAATTTATTTGGTGCCAATCGTATTTTCATTGCAAATCTTTCTTAAAGCTCCCAAACTTCTAAACGATAAATCCTCTTTCATGAAATCCCGGCATGAACCCGGAATATACTAGGACTGGACTGAAACTGAAATGTACAAGTATCTTAAAATTGAGATACCATTCCTAAGATGACTACTTGTTTAATTGTTAAGATTTCGAGACATTAAAGATGGTATTTGCACCTCCTAGCGGTCATCTCAGAATCCTGAAAATAATTTCCTGTATTTTCTCTTAGCCACTTTAGTCATAAAGTTTTTTTCCTGTAAGTCTGATGTCAAATAATTTCCAGTATTTTCTCGTAGCCACGATTTTATGATTAATGAAATCTTTTCCTGCAAGTTTAACTATCGACTTACAGAGTCTTTTAGCAATTTGCAACCGCTGGTTCGGCGGACCGCGTTCTTGTCTATGAAAAAAGGACTTAGTTTCGAAAATAAGTGTTGGTGAAAACAGCTAATAAAGGTAAACAGGTCATTTCGTCAGTTTCTAGTTAGTTAATCCCTTTTTTCTGTATTTGCCGATGTTGAAGGACGTCAAAGTATTATTTCAGATCAGAATATTGTCGTTGTTAATGGCGTTAGTTGCTAGTTGCAGATTTCTAAATATATAATACTGTAGAAGTGAGTTTGTAAATATAATTATATTGGACTTTTTTATTACTGATTGCGCAAGTGAGGAATAATCTTGAGATTGAATGAGAACACAAGCTGAGTAACTCATCCCCACAAAGCTAGAAATCAAGTAGAGGATTATCAAAATTTGTGTGGAAATACAGATGGCTCAAACGGTTCGTCGTTTTAACTACACTGAGGTCACTCTGGAAGTGCTGCCAATGAAACGGCAGATAAGCTAGTGCTAAAGCGTTTTTTGGACCAGAACCAGCAATTTGTGTAAGATTTACGATGCCCAAATAGAGGATTCGAAGAATTCTGCAGCTAACTGATTTATCTTTAGATCGTCAGTGGTACATCTAACACAATCTTCGTAGCTTCATAAGCGCCGGTTTTTGAAAATAAGTATGGGCGCTGGATAGTGAAAAAACTGAATTGGGAAAAGATTCAAACGACGAATGACTGTTCTCAAAACAAGAGTGACATGAAAAACGTCCATATATCTGGCGGCTATGGTTAATTTGCAATGGAAATGCCTTATATCAACAGTGCTTACACCTTCACAAGCAATATTTGGTCTATAATTGAAATTTTTTGAACTTTTGAAATGAACATTTTGTATCCTAGCAGTATTTGGTATTTTGGAAGCAAAATCAAATTGTATTAACAATTTCGTGCCTTTTGCAATAAAAATGTCTTTTTTAAGAGTTTGCATTTTCAAACATTTTTTTGCCAGTAATTTTACAAACGGTATCAAGTCTTTTGGAATCATTTAAAATCTTCTAGAAATAGTATCAAGTTTTTCAGCTGCAGTATAAAATCTTGTGGAAGCAGTTCAAGCCTTCTGAAAGCTATGTTAAGGCTTCTAGAAGCATTATCAAGTCTTCCAGAGGTAGTATCAACATTTTTGAAAGCAGTTCAAGGCTCCTGGTAGCTTATCAAGTTTGTTTTAAGCAGTATCAGCCACCGAAGAAACGAAAGGTGAAGTTTAATAATATTCTCGAATCGGGGGCGGAGCAAAACGTTTTTCTCACACATAAACTCCCTACTCGTACACCTGGTCACGTATTATCACGTATTATTATTATTCAAAGTTAATGCCATTTCATTTTACATAATTTACAATTAAGACAATATTTTTCAAAATAATTTACCGGTCCATGCAATTTTTTGATAAATTCTATAGGTCTGCAGATCAAAAGAGTGGTTTCATCAAGAATTTATTGACAATAAAAAAAACGGCATTGTTACAAACGCATTTTTTTTTTTTTAAAAGCAATGACATATGCTTCAAATTACACATCAGCACCATCTCTTATTTGGCAAAGAAACCCGGACTCTCAGTCCGGTGCGAGCACTTACGTCAAAAAAAAATGCGCGTGTACTGGGGGGTTAAAAAGTCTCCAAATAATGCGTATGCAAAAATCTGCGTACAAATAAAGACGCCTTCTCCAAAATATACTTATTTACTTAAATACGTAGTTGGCGATGTACGCTTTCCGATTTAAATAAAAGATAATCGGTGTCAATTATATTAGCAGAGGCTTAGAAGCTAAAAGTTAGAATGGACACGAAAGGAAAGGAAATTGAATTGGGAGAGAGAAAAATTTGTGTAAAGTTATGGAAAGAGGGAAAATCTTTTCGAAAAATAGGAGAAACTGTCGGCAGGTCACACTCTTCCATTCAAAGAGTAATTAATAATTATAAAGACACTGAAGATTACCTCTCACGTCCGCGATCTGGTAGACCACCCCTTTTAACAAACCGAGAGAAGCGAAAAATTGTACAGCAGGTTAGAAAAGAACCTAGGCTGACGGCAAAAAAATAGTAGAAAATGTACAAGAAGAATTTCATAAAACTATCAGCAAAGATACGGTGAGAAGGACGTTAAAAAAAGCTAACTATCACAGTCGCATTTGTGTCAGAGGTCAATCGTCAGAAGCGGATCGCCTTTGCAAAAAAACTCTTAGACAAGCCCATTGAATTCTGGGAGAAAGTTCTCTTTACAGATGAGAGCAAATTTTGCATTTTCGGCATTAAGGGTAAACAACTTGTATGGAGAAAACCTAATACTGCCCTTAATCCCGAAAATTTGAAAGCGACTGTAAAACACGGAGGTGGTGGAGTTATGGTTTGGGGGTGTATGTGCACCAAAGGGGTGGGAAGGTTGGTTTTCATAACATCGACAATGGACCATAAAATGTATATAGACATTTTAAAAGAAAATTTGAAGCCTAGCATCGAAAACTTGGGCTTGGGGCCCGAATATTTTTTTCAACAAGATAATGACCCCAAACATTGCGCCCACAACACCAAGCTTTGGCTACTATACAATACCCCAAAGCAACTTAAAACACCTCCACAATCGCCGGACTTGAATCCCATCGAACACCTCTGGGATTTACTGGAACGCAGGATTCGGCAACACAACATAACGTCGAAGGAAATGTTAAAAAATGTTATGATTGAGGAATGGGCCAAAATCAGTTCGGACGAAACGAAGAAATTAGTGCACTCCATGCCTAAACGTTTAAGGGAGGTCATTAAACGTAAAGGTTATCCGACCTTATATTAATATAGAAACAATGATCTCATTTATGAATTTTTTATAAATACTGTCCTGACTTGTGCGCAGATTTTTGCATACCCGTTATTTGTAGAATTTTTAGTTTTGATTTTTTTCTGTAACTACTGTTTCTGTTTTGTTGAAGCATATTTTGTTAATAGAATTATATGTAGTTAATATACAAAATAAAAAAAAAATCAAGTTTATCACATTAGATTATGACTCTTATTTTTTCAATTAAAGTATTACAAGTTTTTTGTACGCAGACTTCTGCTGCTGAGTGTATGTTATCCGGAAACTCTATTGTAATAAATTTTATCGAGGTTATAGTATTTCTGCGGTTGACTGGTTTACATAAAATAATGATTAAATTGGCAATAAATGTGATCAAAAAATTTTATTACCTTACAGATGAATATTTATTAGGAGTAGTATTTTAGTACGATTTCATCATATATTTTATCGCTTAATTCCACTTTAATGAATGTAATGAATCATTTATTATTATTACGTTTATTATTACATAATAAAATTTTATTTTTATTTCTAATCATTTTCGAGAATCTTTGTTTGTTGCGGCAATATTTTAATAAAATGACTATATAATCAATAACTGCATATACAGGATGTCTCACGTAACTGGTTCATTAAAACTTTTTTAGGTTTCACTGTACGTAAAGGCTTGAAATTTTCGTAACATGGGATGTTCATTCCGATCGTTTAATCTAAAATATTTTCAAGATGGTCACCATTTCCGGTCTACCGAAAGTAGACCTCAACTTCGTTATTTTAAATGGAATGCTATAGTTTTTATTACACCATTCAATTATACGTAAGAAAATGTGTTGACTTTGATAACAGTTATTGGTACCTAGCGATTTTTGTTTTCACCATGCTCTTTAAAAGCACATATCTCAGCCAACGTTAATCCAAAAACGTTTTGCATTGGTACGATAACTCTTCATATGCTGTCAAATAGATTGTCACTTGTTATATTAGTGTACCTTATACAGCGTGGTCAAAAATTGAATTACCGTTTCGCTGTATTCAATTACGAGAAAGTCGAAAATTTTAAATGGAACGACCTATATCTTTTTAAGATCAAATGAAGAAACAAAAAAGACTTGTGGTTGTATTAATTACGATGTATATTTTATTATTTATTTTCAACTAGTTTCGGGGAAACTTCGTCCCCATCTTCAAGAAAATACCTGTATACAGAAAAATTTTGGTATAGAACCTTATGTAAACTTATTATAATATAAAAAACAAACAAATTAACACATTAAAAAACATTGAGTTATCTAATAATATTAAAAATCAATCCTTAATTTCAACTAATATGTTATTAAATAGACATACGTCAAAAGTTTGAATTTGCGTCTAAAAAACAAAGTTTCATTTCGTTCTCTAAAAAACTAAAAGTTAACTAAAATTTAATTTAGAGAACGAAATGAAACTTTGATTTTTAGACGCAATTTCAAACTTTTGACGTAAGTCTATTTAATAACATATTAGTTGAAATTAAGGATTGATTTTTAGTATTATTAGATAATTCAATGTTTTTTAATGTGTTAATTTGTTTTTTATATTATAATAAGTTTACATAAGGTTCTATACCAAAATTTTTCTGTATACAGGTATTTTCCTGAAGATGGGGACGAAGTTTCCACGAAACTAGTTGAAAATAAATAATAAAATATACATCGTAATTAGTACAACCACAAGTCTTTTTTGTTTCTTCATTTGATCTTAAAATAACAACGATGTATAAAAACCAAAATAACACTTCTTATATCTTTTTAGCCTATCAAAACCGGAATTTAATTCTCTACAAATTATCTAGAAACATTGCTATACCTATTTATAGTTTTAATTAGGATATAAGATTTTGACAGTTTATCGCTTAATTTATTTAAATTATCATTGGTTTTATTTCTAGAATGATCTGCGATTGAATAAACTTTAGTTTGTTAGCTTTTATTTACCTAAAATAACCAGCAGAAGAACGCATAAATGAAACAATGAAAAACAACAATATGGCGTAATATTCTATAAAATGATGGGCGAAATATTCCTAGAGCGTTCACTTTATCTATTAACGGTGCTTTGTTGGAAAATATTATTTATTTAAATCGCACCTCTTACCGAAGAATTTGGTAAAACAATAAAATATGACAAAACATTTGTTCCATTATCTTAATCTGCTGGTAATAGATATTTATGGTTTCTTGTTATTTGATCTTTCCAAAACTAGGAAACAGATCCTATCCAAAACTTTATTACATCCTCCATGAATATAAAACAAATTTAAAATGTTTACGTTGGAATAATTCGCCATGATATTCAAAAGCATTAACAGAAGTAAGTGATGACACAACTAAGTAATGACAACAATAACATAAATATGGCTGAAAAGCTATCAAAACTCCATGGCTTTCTAACATAAAACCCAGAAGCATTCCAGCATTGCATGTGTCCATTAATTTCCAAATATGAAGGCAACTACAACAAATAGGTACAGGAAAGTTTCTAGATAGTTTGTAGAGAATTAAATTCCCGTAATTTATTTTTATAATTTTAAGTTTTTGATTCTTTTATGTTATTCATTTTAATTTTTGTCATTAAATTATTGTTTCTCATTGTTTCATTTATTCGGTTTTCTTTTGTTTATTTTTGGTAAATAACAGCTAGCAATCTAAAGTTTATTCAATCGCACTTCATTGAAGAAATAATACTAATAATGGTTTAATAAAAACTATAGCATTCCATTTAAAATAACGAAGTTGAGGTCTACTTCCGGTAATGAAAAGGAAATTAAGTTATCCACGATGAAAATTTATTTAATTCTGTACTACAATGTTTCGCCCTTTCTAAAAGCGTCTTCAGGTACAACTAGAAAAATTGAAACTTAAATTAAAAAATATAAAGTAAGTATTTTATCTAGGGGACGGGTATTGCCAACCTGTTTAAAATATAAGTTACTGTATTTATAACCATTCTTCTTCTTCCTTATGCCAAGATTATTCAGTCCGATGTTATATAATTTAACTAAACTTATCGCTCAACGTTGTGTTAACCCTTTAAATGGTAACACACGTTGATTTAAAAAAAATTATCTTTTTGTATTTTCAACATCGTTCGTTTTTATACTTCGATTTATAAGGATTTATCCACAAAATCATGTGCCACGCTTACATTTTTTCTTAGTTTTTGACGATAAGATCTAGTTTTATAATTTTTTAATTTCCACCTTTTATAAACCCGTCCCCTAGATAAAATACTTACTTTATATTTTTTAATTTAAGTTTCAATTTTTCTAGTTGTACCTGAAGACGCTCTTAGAAAGGGCGAAACATTGTAGTACAGAATTAAATAAATTTTCATCTTAATTTCCTTTTCATTAAATTCCACCACGATGACCATGGAGACAGTAATCGCTAATTTACTTCCGGTAGACCGGAAGTGGTGGTGATCATCTTGAAAATATTTTAGATTAATAGATCGGAATGAACAACCAATGTTACCAGAAATTTCAAGCCTCTACGAATAGTGGAACCTAAAAAAGTTCTAATGAACCAGTTACGTGAGACACCCTGTAGATTAATCAAATATAACTTACTAGATATTGGAAATTTGCAGAAATACGTTTAAACGTATCTCGCGTCTTAAGAACGAAAAGGTCAACTCAAGTAGAGATGTTTTTAGAAGAATGTTAGGAATCATTAATCTTAATCAAGATCGAAGGGATTAAATAGCCACTCAATAAAGCTGCAGCTTTATATCAAGCTTCATCCATCGCAAAATGAGACCTTACTGATGATATACTTTTATGAGTTAACTTCAACATTGACGTTGAATAAATACATTTGGCAAAGCAAAACGCAAACTCTTAGTGGAGTAACATAAAATGGATTAAATATATCAAAATAATACGTTTTGCTATATATAAATGTCGAATCTGTACGATACAAGACAAGAGTGGTTTCCAGCATCTCTATACCATCCGACCCAACCTTACTCAATACAACTCAACCCAACTCATCTCAAGTCAACTGAGGACTATAAAGAACGATTTGGATAAACCATACAATTATTGGAGATTGACAGTTATTGGTTTTAGTATTAGCTCTATTCCTAATTGTTATTCAGTCTTAGATTATTGTATACTTGCATCGAACTAAAACTAGAAATAACACCACTTAATACATCTAATCTTTTTTATAAATTGTTAACTTAAAGCTTTAAAGATAAAAACAAAAAGACTTCTTGCTTGCATATTTTAATTAAGTAATTATCGGTACCGGTTATGTTCTGGTTCTTGCATTGACGAGTTTTAAAGAATGTTTTAGTTTGTTCTATTTTGTTATTTAAAAAAAATTTAATGTGTTATAATTCGTTCACCTGATTTTATTATAATAGTCCCTTTGTGACAGTAAGTTTTTATATAAAAGAAATCTCTTTAATATTTTTATAATAAGTTATAATAAGTCGGCTGATGATGAATTTATCAATTCGAAATCGGTACCAATAATTACACTACTTTACAAAAAAAAATCTCAAAGACTGTGATATACCCAAAAATGTGGAAAATCGTGTTCAATGCTTCGGAATTTAGAGAATTAAATGTTCTACAGGATAGAATAGTTAACTTTTTTGTTCATATATAATTCTTTTTCGTTACCGTGCGATTAAGTGAAAAGAAAATGGGAAAATACTAAAAAATTTTATTTTGTTGAGTTGTTTTAGGCTGTAGCAAAATAACGGAGTCCGATTTATGCCATCAATACCTCAAAATGTTCGTCTAGATCTCCAAACTAACAAATATACTGAACATGAACCGTTACCTTGTTTTTTAATTTACGATTTTCCACATTTTTGGGTATATCTTGAAAACTGGACGTGATAGAGAAAAACTGAATACAGTTTCAGAATCAGCACAACAGGAAAACATTATTATTATTATTAAAAAATTTGTAAACAAGTGTTATTTAATTGAAATGCGCAATCAACAAGTCTTTTTGTTTTTATCTTTAAAACAGTAACTTGCAACATGGATCACATAATTAGAACTTTAAATTCTTGGAAAATTGAAAAACTTTCTCTTTTAAAAGCGAAATATGAGTAATATTTAGGCGTATAATTTTGAAAATATATAGAATGTTATCCTAAATCCTATTTTTTATTTCTATCATATAAACTGGTATAAACGTGATCTCACCTAGCCAAGAGACTTCAGTTTTTATTGCCATTTCATTTCATAAAAATAAATCATACAGATTTATTAGTTTATAGTACTGTGATTAGGAAGTTTACACCAAAATCTTTATTAAGTTGGGCTACTTTTATGCAAACAGTTATTTGATAGATTGCGTTTTTAAGAATGGAATGTCATCTTTGTTAGAAGTAATAGATGAGATTGAAGTCACAATTAGAACCCAAATATATTTGTTTTGTTCAACGAAATATCATATAATCAGCTCTACATGAGTGAAGCCGATATGTGGGCGCATTATAAACGAGCCAGAGCTCAATCAGGATTGTTTATCATCTCAATCTACATTAGATTTTCTAAACAGAAAAATAAACTTAACTCTTTAAACGCGTTTTTCTCGAAACCAAAATTTCTTTTCTTTCAATTAAAATCGTTTTCAAATTTTGTTTGAATTTTGACCTCCTTTATCTACATTAACTTTTTGCCCTCTAAAAAAGCGATCTTATTTTTTTTTATTTTAAGCAAAATATTTCTAAATACATTTATTCCTAAATAAAGTTCAAGGAAGCACAGCAGACAATTACTAATTATTCAGAACCTAAGACGCTAGGAAGTCCTTGTATAAAAAGTTTCGATTAATTTTTATAATAAAAAAACATTTTGAAGATTTTTTAAAGTCTTTTTTGTTGTTGTCATTGATTTTTATGCTATAAACCCGAAATTATGATATTTTAAAGAATTTTGCTGTATTCTTACAAACTTCGCATATCTAAGCTGTGGATTGTTTTTCTATTTCATTACAAAATGAAAAAAAAAAATGCTTTTCTGCACCTTTTTTGATTTTTGAGTTATTGCCAATTTTTTAACTGAAAAAATCCTATATACTTCACTTGCGAATATCATTAAAAAATGTATCTTTAAGATTTAAAATTTAGAAATTGTTCAAAATTGAAGATGTTAATCTCACAAATTTTTTTAAAAGTTAAGTGACTTAAAAATTGTCCTGCACATAAACATTTTTGTATATCACTTCTGAATAATCAATTATACAAACACTAATAAAATTTTCCATTCCAAAATTGTCCACTCTAAACAAAGGGCTCTTTGAGGATGTCTCTTTTTGTTCTTTTTTAGCAATTAAATGGTTTATTTTCGTTCATTATGTAGCCTTTGTTTAATGTAATGAAAATATATTGACTTCTTGCGGTTCTTATACTTTTGTATGTCTTTTATTATCTCAATTTTAGCCAACTTCCTCTTAAACCACCTTCTATTACCCCTCCGTCTATCGGGTGTGATCTACGAGTCCACGACAAAATGATTAATTGAAATATTTTTTAAATTATGTTGCTCAAAACTTCTACGGTCACAGTATTCGAATGTATACAGTTACCGTATCGTTGACACGTCAGTTTATTATTGAACCCCATTTTGAGGCGTTGTGTTATGTGTTATTTATTTCACAAATATAGAGAATAGAAAAGTGCATAAAAAATTATTTATAACTAATATCAAATATCTAGTTCGCAATCTACAAATAGCATACTTACAAATAGGTAAGTAGTATCACACAATTTTCTGATATGATTTGATAAAATAATAAATGATTTATTATTTGATAGCATTGTGATATGGATCCTTATGAAAAGGAGAGAGAAAGATTACAGAAACTGTATGAAGAAGTTAGCACGGGCAGTGAAATAGAAGAGTCTGACGATGCAAAGTTCGATATCAGATCCAGATTTTGTAAGTATCAGTGATCATGATACAGAAACCAAGCAGGAAAACGTAAATGAAGATGCAGATATTATGCATCAGGATGACGGCGAGGATGATGAAGATGAACAACCCGTGATTCGTAATAGATGCTCGTATTTTTTTGGTAAACATGGAACTAAATGGAAAAAGGCTGTCCCACCTAGAAATATTAGAACTCGCAATGAAAACATAGTGTCTCACTTGCCGGGGGTCATCGGTGAAGCACGTGACGCATTATCTCCCATTCAATGCTGGATGTACATGTTTGGAAAGTGCATTGATATTGTAGTTGAAAACACTAATTTATTTATTGATAAAATTTCTGTTAAATACCAAGATAAGACTGAGTGTAGACCTACCGACTCTGTAGAAATCCAAGCGCTGATGGGTTTGCTTTATTTAGCTGGGCTCCATCATGGATCAAGGACACATCTAGCAGAGTATTGGTCATCAGACGGTATGGGATATGAGATATTTCCTGCTACAATGGCAAAACGGAGGTTCGTCTTCTTATTGAAATGCATTCACTTAGACGATACCACAACTAGAGGTTAAAGAAAAATGGACAAACTAGCAGCAGTTCGTACTATTGTTGACAAGTTCAACGACAATTGTAAGAAAACTTATTCTGTGGGCGAGTATGTAACATTAGATGAAATGCTGCTTGCCTTTAGGGGTAGGTGCAGTTTCCGAATGTACATTTCAAGTAAACCAAACAAATACGGATTGAAAGTCTTCGCCGTTGTTGATGCCAAATCATTTTTCACTTCACACATAGAAATTTACGCTGGTGTTCAACCCAATGGTCCATTTAAAACTGACAACTCTACCGCTGCAGCAGTAACTGAAAGAATGTGTTCACATTTATTAGGATCAGGAAGAAATGTTACAATAGATCGTTGGTTCACAGGATATTCAATTGTAAAGAAACTGCTAAGAGAGTACCGCCTTACTGTGGTTGGTACAATTAAAGCCAATAGAAGAGAACTACTTCTTGAAATAACACAAGTTAAAAACAGGAAAGTATATTCTTCGTTATTCGCATTTGGTAATGATATGACTGCAGTTTCAAATATACCCAAAAAAGGAAAGAATGTGCTTGTAGTTTCAACAATGCACCGAAACGATCATATCGATGAAGCTACCGGTGATCGGAAAAAGCCCAAAATAATTACTTTCTATAATAGCACAAAAAGTGGAGTAAATGTTGTTGATCGAATGATCACATCATACAATGTTGCAAGAAACACAAAGCGTTGGCCAATGGTAATTTTCTATAACCTCCTCAATATAGCAGCAAATAACGCTTTTGTTATCTACAAAAGCAACATACCAGATGGTGAATTTGCTAAAACTCGCAGACTGTTTCAAAAAAATCTTGGTGTGGAGTTAGTGAAAAATATCATGCAAAGAAGAGCCATTGATAAGCACTTGACCAAAAGTGTGCGTACTTCTGCCTTGAGGCTCTGAGGTATTGAAGAGGAGATTATTCCAGAGGCACAACCAGGGAAAAGAGGAATCTGTAAATATTGCAAAAGACGAAAAACTCGTTATTTTTGCAAAATTTGTAAATGTTCGTTGTGCAAATCAAATTAACATAAAACGTGAGTTTGGAATTGGCCCTGTATTAGGCTATTATATAGTACAAGCATCATATAAAACATATTTATGAGAAATTAGCACTGGAGGACAAATTAGCGTCCTTTAGAGTTTTTTCTATTTTAGACTCCACAGACCACACCTGATCGAAAGTGTTAAAAAAGCGCGCCCGACAGCCGGAGGGTTACAAAAGATTCCTGCAAAGAACTCTTTAGACACATAGCACCACTTAATTTTAATTCAATAAGTTACTCTTTTTTACACTTTACCAATTTCTTCTTGTACATTGAAACACTTTAATGGAACACAAAGATGATTTCAAAAATCATCTTTTTATAATCAATATTTAACCGTGTAGGCAACCAATTATACATCACATCTTTCTTTTTAAATTAAAAGAAATCTCTTCATTTTTGTTAATTACTCCGCATAAAATTATATTCTTAATAATTAAAAAAATAAAACAAAAACAAAATTCTTACCTTGCAAATTATCGAGCATAAATGTTAACAATTTTGGAATTCCATTTGGTTCGGTGTAAAGCGTCATTATATCCTTACTCAAGGGGTTCCCTTGTAATCCAAGCACAATCAGGTTGAACAACTTTCCTAGTTCATACGGCAGGATTCTCAAGCAATTGTGATTCAACAGTAATTCCCTTAAAAATAGAAGAAAAATCATTTTTTAAGGCAACCCTTAAAGTAACTTGGAAAGGGGCAAAAAAGGGGTAAAAACTTGTTTTTGGGATCACTTTAATAAGGATCTTTAACTTACTGTATCTTTGAGAGGATAATAAAAGGAGGTACACAATGCGAGAAGCTCAGGTGGCCGGTAGTAATGGGATAATGCGGGGATCCAGGTACGTATGCGGAGGGGCGAGCAGTTTGTTGAATTGGATTAACACTAAAAATATAGTATTTAGGACTGTTTCATTGATTGACATAGAAGGGATATAAAAAGGGGGAAATAATTTACCTTAAATGTATGAGGTCTCCAAGTTCGGCGGGTAACGAGCGCAGTTTATTATGGGATAGGTCGAGCGTACGCAAATTAATTAACTGACATATGGTGGGCGGAAGTCTCTGGAGATGATTATTTTTCAAATAAAGGGCGGTAAGGTACTGGAGATGAAACAGATTGGGACTAAGATTCCTTATGGTGCCTGTTATCTCGAGTTCAGTCCAAAAAGACTTCTTCCCGGCCGCCAGATCCTCCGGGGACATGATAGTGTGCCCCCGCCGACCCGATCCATTGTTATCAAACTTCTCTTTGCGGGGCATAATATATCCTAAAACGTTTAGACACGCGGTGAGTTTTTGGTGGTTTTTCATGGTTTAATAAAACACTGGAATTTTGACAGCCAAAAAATGATAAACAACAGACACTAAAGTAAATTAGACAGGCACTAATAGATTTTTGTTTTCCCCTGTACAATAAAGTTTTAATTTTTTTAAACGCCCCTCTAGGAACGTTATGCAGTTCCTACCCTGGGGCCCCGCTCGGCCAACCGATCTATTTTTCTCCTCATTTCATCTTAACCTTTTAAATTAATAAATGTTTACAGACTAAATAAAAGTGCAATTTGACTAAAAAAATATCTCGATCGCAACCGTTCGAAACCAAAATTCGATTACGTGATTAGAAACGATTCGTTCCCTAATTTTAACTCACCTTCATCTACTCCTGAATTCGTTTATTATAGAAGGAGATCAAGCGAAAATTCGTCAATGTCACTGGTTTCGCTGAACTGTCTTGTTCGCCATAAAAAACGCTTTGACGAGGCAGGGAATTTTCGAGAGATAACAAGAAATTCCCTAGAACATTCCCAATTACCTATCACTATGTTAATTTTAACTTTCCCTTTTTCATTAAAATCGTTGATTTATTCATCTTTATCACGTTTTTCATCTTGATTATTTTATTAATTACATTTTTAACGCGTTTATTTATTCTTAACAACAAAAATAAAGTGACATTTCGGACAGCTGTTTCAAGAACACCAACTTTAAAAAAATATTTGCCCAAGCTTCTTTTTGTTATGTTTTGACAATTCAATGTTGGTTGGTATAACGGAAATTTAAATTTGATTCGAAATTAATCGATTTAAACGAGATAAGAGATAATATCTAATCTTATTGTTAATAAATGTTGAAATAGACTGTAAGAGTTTGATTAACTTAAAAGCAATAAAGATATATAATGTTATACATACCATCATTTTACTTTTTCAAAAAAAAAAAAAATAGTAACTGATAAATGGAGCATCTTTTCAAATTTCGTGATGCTTCTTAAAACAACAAAAACTCCTTTCATTCCTAATCACTAAAAGATATTAATTAGAGTACTGCAGTACTTCCATAATAAGTTTCTTGGCCTCCTTTGAAGTTGTGGTATATATTTCGATGTCTTTAAAATGTTGAACCATCAAAAAGTCTCGAATACTATTGTAATAAGGAATCCAATTAGGTATGGCGAAGAAAGCTTAATATTTAGCAAAGGTTGCATCATGAAATTTCTTGAAAGGATTATTTTATGTTCTAATTTGTTGTAAATAGCTTAATTGCAAAATTAAGCTGCACATCTCCTCATAATTACGAAGTTAATATTTGTCATGATAATCAGACTGCGTTATTACTATAATTATAAACTCGGAAATAATCCACGTTTTATTGTAATTCTTAGAAACTTTGCTAAAGAAAACCAAAAAATGTACTACCTCTGTTTCATAATAAGTGAGCTATTTGTAGAAAAAAAACGGAATTGGAGAAACATTCTCGCAAAAAAAAGTCTGAATTGGGTCTGAAACAATTCAAAATATGTGCCCTTCAAGAAAAAGTTTGCTAAAGATGCAAAATTAAAAAAATAATTAAAAATGGTAACTTCAGTCCAGATAAAACCGTTAACAATTTTGCAAGGATGCTCTTTTGGATGTATTTAAAGTCTTCCGAAAGCATTTCAAGTTTGCTAGAAGCAGCATTAAGTATTACATCTGCTGCATTAATGATCAAATCTGCTGGAAGCATTTCAAATCTTCCAGAGGCAATATCAACTCTTTTGGAAGTATTTCAAGTCTTCTAGAATAAGTATCACGTCTTCTGGAAACTTTTCAAATCGTTCAAAGGTAATACCAAGTCTTTTGGAAGCATTTCAAATTCTCCAGAGGCAATATCAAGTTTTCAGGAAGCATTACAAGTTTTCCAGAATAAGTATCATGTCTTCCGAAAGCAATTCAATCCACTACAGGCAGTATCAAGACATATAGAAGCAGTATCAAATCTTCTGGAAGCGATATCAAGTCTTCTAGACGCAGTATTAAATCTACTGAATGTATTTCAAGTTTCCCACAGGCAATATCAAGTCTTCTGGAAGCATTTCAACTCATCCAAAGAAAATATTAAGCCATCTAGTAGTATTTTAAGTCTTTTGAAAGCAATATCATGTCTTCTAGAAGCAGTATCAAGTGTACTGAGAAGCAATATCTCATCTTCTGGGAGCATTTTAAGTCGTAAAGAGGCAATATCAAGTCTTCTAGAATAAGTATCAATTCTTCAGGAAGTATTTCAAATGTTCTAAAATAAGTATCATGTCTTCTGAAGGCAGTTCAATCTACTACAGGCAGTATCAAGACATCTAGAAGCAGTATCAAATCTTCTGGAAGCGATATTAAGTCTTCTAGAAGCAGTATTAAGTCTACTAAAAGCATTTCAAGTTTTCCACAGGCAATATCAAGTCTTCTGGAAGCATTTCAATTCATTCAAAGAAAATGTTAAGCCATCTAGTAGTATTTCAAGTCTTCTGAAAGCAATATCAAGTCTTCTAGAAGTTGTATCAAGTGTATTGGAAGCATTTCACGTTTTCCACAAGCTATCTCATCTTCTGGAAGCATTCCAAATTTTCCAGAAGCAATATCTCATCTTCTGGAAGCATTTTAAGTCGTAAAGAGGCAATATCAAGTCTTGTGAAAGCAGTTCAATCTACTACAGGCAGTATCAAGACATATTGAAGCAGTATCAAATCTTCTGGAAGCGATATCAAGTCTTCTAGACGCAGTATTAAGTCTACTGAATGCATTTCAAGTTTTCCACAGGCAATATCAAGTCTTCTGGAAGCATTTCAACTCATCCAAAGAAAATATTAAGCCATCTAGTAGTATTTTAAGTCTTCTGAAAGCAATATCATGTCTTTTAGAAGCAGTATCACGTGTACTAAGAAGCAATATCTCATCTTCTGGGAGGATTTTAAGTCGTAAAGAGGCAATGTCAAGTCTTCAGGAAGCATTTCAAGTCTTCTAGAATAAGTATCAATTCTTCAGGAAGTATTTCAAATGTTCTAGAATAAGTATCATGTCTTCTGAAGGCAGTTCAATCTACTACAGGCAGTATCAACCCATCTAGAAGTAGTATCAAATTTTCTGGAAGCGATGTCAAGTCTTCTAGAAGCAGTATTAAGTCTACTAAAAGCATTTCAAGTTTTCCACATGCAATATCAAGTCTTCTGGAAGCATTTCAATTCATCCAAAGTAAATGTTAAACCATCTAGTAGTATTTCAAGTCTTCTGAAAGCAATATCAAGTCTTCTAGAAGTTGTATCAACTTTATTGGAAGCATTTCACGTTTTCCAGAAGCTATCTCATCTTCTGGAAGCATTCCAAATTTTCCAGAAGCAATATCTCGTCTTCTGGAAGCATTTCAAGTCGTAAAGAGGCAATATCAATTCTTCAGGAAGCATTTCAAGTCTTCTAGAATAAGTATCAAGTCTTCAGAAAGCATTTCAAGTGTTTTAGAATAAGTATCATATCTTCTGGAAGTTTTTCAAATTACTAAAATTCTTTTGAAATCGTCTAAAGGCAACATCAAGTCTTCAGGAAGCATTTCAAGATTTCTAGAATATCAAGTCTTCTGGAAGCATTTGAAATCGTCTAAAGGCAACATCAAGTCTTCAGGAAGCATTTCAAGATTTCTAGAATAAGTATCATGTCTTCTGGAAGCTTTTCAAATCGCTCAAAGGAATATCAAGTCTTCTGGAAGCATTTGAAATCGTCTAAAGGCAACATCAAGTCTCCAGGAAGCATTTCAAGATTTCTAGAATATCAAGTCTTCTAGAAGTATTTGAAATCGTCTAAAGGCAACATCAAGTCTTCAGGAAGCATTTCAAGATTTCTAGAATAAATACCATGTCTGGAAGCTTTTCAAATCGCTCAAAGGTAATATCAAGTCTTCAGGAAGCATTTCAAATCGTCCAGAGGCAATATTAAGCTTCAGGAAGCGTTTCAAGTTTTCTAGAATAAGTATGTCTTCTGGAAACTTTTTAAATCGCTCAGAGGCAATATCAAATTTTCTGAAATCAGTTGAATTTACAACTGGGAGTATCAAGACCTCTAGAAGCAGTATCAAATTTTCTGGAAGCGATATCAAGTCTTCTAGAAGCAGTGTCAAGTTTACTGGAAGCATTTAAAGTTTTTCAGAAGCAATATCTCATCTTTTGGAAGCACTTCAAGTCGTCTAGAATAAGTATCATATCTTCTGGAAGTTTTTCAAATCACTCAAAGGGAATATCAAGTCTTCTGGAAACATTTCAAATCGGCTAAAAGCAACATCAAGTTTTCTGGAAGCATTTCAAATCATTCAGAGCCAATATCAAGTCTTTAGGAAGCATTTCAAATAGTCTAGAGACAATATCAAATCGTTAAGAAGCGCTTCAAGTTTTCTAGAATAAGTATATCTCCTGGAAACTGTTGAAATCGCTCAGAGGCAATATCAAATCTTCTGAAAGCAGTTGAATCTACAACAGGCAGTATGAAGACATCTAGAAGCAGTATCAAATCTTCTGGAAGTGATATCAAGTCTTCTGGAAGTGATATCAAGTCTTCTAGAAGCAATATCAAGTCTAGTGGCAGCATTTAAAGTTTTCCAGAAGCAATATCTCATCTTCTGGAAGCATTTTTAGTAGTCCAGAAGTGATATTAAGTCTTCTGGAAGCATTTCAAGTTTTCTAAAATAAGCTTGAGGCAATATCAGGTTTTCTTGTAGCATTTCAAATGTATCAGCGGCAGTATCAACTCTTCTGGAAGCATTTTACCACATCCAAAGGCAATATTAAGCAATATTAATATTCAGGAAGCATTTCAACTTTTCTAGAATAAGTATGTCTTCTGGAAACTTTTGAAATCGCTCAGAGGCAATATCAAGTCTTCTGAAAGCAGTTCAGTCTACTACAGGCAGTTTTTGGCCAAAATTGATTCCAAATTCATCGTCTTTGAATTTAAACAAATAGAGTCTATTTATTAATGATGAATGTACAACGTGTTTGTAACAATTTTAAGTCGTTGCGTTCTGAATGACTTTTTATTTTGTTATTATTGTTTATTAACACACCAACATATAAGCCGTTTTTTCCCATAATTTTTTTAAACTACCAACGTGATGTCTGGAGTAGACATTCAAGTTTCTTCCACATTATAACTTCATTGACGTTGTGACAGAAGAAGATTTGTCCGAAATAGGTATAGCACTTAAATAAAGATATTTCATTCCTCACTTCAGTATTGTTATTATTTTAAATACTACAGGCTGTATCAAGACATCTAGAAGTAGTATCAAATCTTCTGGAAGCGATATCAAGTTTTCTAGAAGCAATATCTTATATTCTGAAAGCATTTTTAGTCGGCCAGAGGCAATATTAACTCTTCTAGAATAAGAATCATGTCTTCTGGAAGCTTTTCAAGTCGCTTTAAGGCAATACCAGGTCTTCTCCAAGCATTTCAAGTCGCTTTGATGCAATACCAGGCCTTCTCAAACCATTTCAAAGTAGTACCAAATCTTCTGGAAGCAATATCAAGTCTTCTAGAAACAACATCGTCTTCTAAGGGCAGCAGCAAGCGTTCTGAAAGTAGTTAAATTTTTCTGGGTATGTTTCAAGTCTCCCAAAAGCATTTCAAGTCATTGAATCTTATTGGTTCTGTTAAATACTTGTCTTTAATGTTGAAATTGTAGGCTAAGAGACAAAGTTTCTTATCATTTCTTACCCCCATCAATGATTCCATCCCATATTCCAGTCTTCATATCCTTTTATTCCTAATTTTCAAAAAAAAAATCAAAATGTAAAATAAAATATAAACATAATAAATAAAAATGTAACCAAATAAAACTCCAATCATAATTTTTTTGGTATTTTTTATTTTGATTTATTATTTATTGACCTTAAAAATAAAAAGCACATACTCACATAGTTCTTAAAGGGGGGATTTCGAGGGGGGTCGCCGCAGCAGGTGGGTCTTAATAAGATTCGGAGAGCGAAATCGCGATTAATTACGTCCAATCGGTTTCGTACTCATTCACATTCGTTCAATCCTAAAAATTATGATGAATAAAAAAACAAGGAGAACGCGTAAGACGCGAATCGTCGAGGGGGGCAAGGCCTCGCCGGCTGCGGCAACAACCGAACGTACCTAAAATTATAGAAATACGAGTTATACAAGAGGTCGAAGGTCGATCGCCGTCCCCCAAAACAAAAAATAAATCGTGCGTCGAGATTATGGGGAGTCCAAACTGGCGAACGTCCTAACATCCCCAAAATTTCCCCCATTCATGGGGATAGATGATGGATATGAACCAATCTTAGTTGACCGAAATTCGGACGAGCGGGTCCATTTTGGTCAAAATAAAACGTGTGTTTCTTTATTCTTAACTAATATTTTATAAGTAACAAAAAGAAACAAGAAACGATTCATTAAAGGAGTTCTAAATCACAATGACACGTTTCTTTTATTAATTCATTTCCGGTTGTTTTAATGCACTGATTATGTAATACGTTATAAGAGGGGGCAATTGAAAATATAATAAAATTAAGTTCAAATTAGGTTGTCGATTGCACGTCGAAAAAAAAAATACGATTATACGAAATGTTTATGACGTGATATCGGTTGCTTATGTTCCAAAGATCCTGTTTTGTATTTTTTATACTGGCCCAACAAAATCATCGTGAAAGAACCAACTAAAAAATATTTATTTTTAATTTGAGAACATAGCCAATATTAAAATACAAAAAAAGAAGAAACAATTAGAAAAATAACATCACAGTTTGTTGCATCAGAAAGCGTCATCTTAACTAAATCTATCTCATTTCTTTTATTATTTAAATACAAGTCGATTCATAATAATATTTTTTGAATCCCTGTATGTAACAATAAAGATAACGCCATCCCTTTTTTTATTTTACAGAGCATAGCAACCGAATCTACAACAATAATAATAAACGGCCACTGTTATTTTGGAATGAAAAACTCGTTTAATTTCTTTTTCACTTCATATCGACGCGAAAGTCACATGGACTATTTTTTTTTCTAGTTTTTTTTTTAATTTTTTGGATTTCTCAACAAGAGATAGAGACGACGACAAACTGAAAATAAAAAAGTATTGGAACTGAAGAAAACGCAACGAACGGCTATAGAGATTGAGGCACTAAGATACACGAGTTCTTTTTTTAGTGTTTTTTTTATGTTTAAGAGTAGAAAACTCCAACTTTTTCGCTTGTTCGAAAAGATGACGACCAAAAAAATATATATAATTAACGAACAAAAAAAAAGTACATGCACGCGCATTAGACGTTTTTTTCCTTCCGTGTTTTCCTTTTAACTTAAAAAAAATAATCAGAATGACTCTTCAAAATTGGCACGTGTGATTAACCGTCCTCTTTTGGGGGTGTGAACCAACCTAAAAGATTTAATAAGGACTTTGATTATTATTAATTTTTTTGCTTACCATTTTTTTCGTGAATTTGTACAAGTGACTTAAAGCTCTGTTGGGCCCGCGCCAGACTGTATTGTCCTTGGGAGCACACTTTTGGCGCCCCAAATTGGATTCTCGCCTTTCCTTTGACCAGAGTCGCTGAAATTTGCATTATAACGGCTTCTACTGTGTACGCACTCGACCATCCTTGTTTAGTTAATAATTCCATGCATATCGCTCCGCCAACCAAAACATAACCACCTTAAATTACATCAATATTAATTTATTATTGTAAATTACAAAAATCATAGAATATGTAGTTTTGCGATACAATAGATGATTATATCTTAAAAATTAAAAAGGATAGAAACAATGTTTTGAGACAAAAACTTTTTAAATATATAAAAAAAGTTGCTTATTATCTTAGAAAACATAACCTAAAAAGGATTTTATCCCATCGCTTATTGTTATTAACCTAAGTCATCATAATTTGCAAATTTGACGTTTTCATAACAAACTGTTTTATATCTCAGAAATGAATAGCGATGGAAGGAAATATTTTACAAAAAAAGAGTTGCTTTTAATTTTAGAAAACATAATCTAAAAAGGATTCTATCCCATTGCTTATTGTTATTAACCTAAGTCATCATAATTTGCAAATTTGACGTTTTCATAACAAACTGTTTTATATCTCAGAAATGAATAGCGATGGAAGGAAATGTTTTATATAAAAAGAGTTGCTTTTAATTTTAGAAAACATAATCTAAAAAGGATTTTATCCCATCGCTTATTGTTATTAACATAAGTCATCATAATTTGCAAATTTGACGTTTTCATAACAAACTTTTTTATATCTCAGAAATGAATAGCGATGGAAGGAAATGTTTTATATAAAAAGAGTTGCTTTTAATTTTAGAAAACATAATCTAAAAAGGATTTTATCCCATCGCTTATTGTTATTAACCTAAGTCATCATAACATGCAAATTTGACGTTTTGATAACAAAATATTTTATATCTCGGAAATTAATGGCGATGGAAAGAAATGTTTTATATAAAAAGAGTTGCTTATAATTTTAGAAAGCATAATCTAAAAAGGATTTTATCCCATCGCTTATTGTTATTAACCTAAGTCATCATAATTTGCAAATTTGACGTTTTCATAACAAACTGTTTTATATCTCAGAAATGAATAGTGATGGAAGGAAATGTTTTATATAAAAAGAGTTGCTTTTAATTTTAGAAAACATAATCTAAAAAGGATTTTATCCCATCGCTTATTGTTATTAACCTAAGTCATCATAACATGCAAATTTGACGTTTTGATAACAAACTATTTTATATCTCGGAAATTAATGGCGCTTGAAAGAAATGTTTTATATAAAAAGAGTTGCTTATAATTTTAGAAAACGTAATCTTAAAAGGATTTTATCCCATCGCTTATTCTTATTAACCTAAGTCATCATAATTTGCAAATTTGACATTTTGATAACAAACTATTTTATATCTCGGAAATTAATGGCGATGGAAGAAATGTTTTGTATAAAAAGAGTTGCTTATAATTTTAGAAAACATAATCTAAAAAGGATTTTATCCCATCGCTTATTGTTATTAACCTAAGTCATCATAATTTGCAAATTTGACGTTTTCATAACAAACTGTTTTATATCTCAGAAATGAATAGTGATGGAAGGAAATGTTTTATATAAAAAGAGTTGCTTTTAATTTTAGAAAACATAATCTAAAAAGGATTTTATCCCATCGCTTATTGTTATTAACCTAAGTCATCATAATTTGCAAATTTGACGTTTTCATAACAAACTGTTTTATATCTCAGAAATGAATAGTGATGGAAGGAAATGTTTTATATAAAAAGAGTTGCTTTTAATTTTGGAAAACATAATCTAAAAAGGATTTTATCCCATCGCTTATTGTTATTAACCTAAGTCATCATAACATGCAAATTTGACGTTTTGATAACAAACTATTTAACATCTCGGAAATTAATGGCGATGGAAAGAAATGTTTTATATAAAAAGAGTTGCTTATAATTTTAGAAAACGTAATCTTAAAAGGATTTTATCACATCGCTTATTCTTATTAACCTAAGTCATCATAATTTGCAAATTTGACATTTTGATAACAAACTATTTTATATCTCGGAAATTAATGGCGATGGAAGAAATGTTTTGTATAAAAAGAGTTGCTTATAATTTTAGAAAACATAATCTAAAAAGGATTTTATCCCATCGCTTATTGTTATTAACCTAAGTCATCATAATTTGCAAATTTGACGATTTCATAACAAACTGTTTTATATCTCAGAAATGAATAGCGATGGAAGGAAATGTTTTATATAAAAAGAGTTGCTTTTAATTTTGGAAAACATAATCTAAAAAGGATTTTATCCCATCGCTTATTGTTATTAACCTAAGTCATCATAACATGCAAATTTGACGTTTTGATAACAAACTATTTAATATCTCGGAAATTAATGGCGATGGAAAGAAATGTTTTATATAAAAAGAGTTGCTTATAATTTTAGAAAACGTAATCTTAAAAGGATTTTATCACATCGCTTATTCTTATTAACCTAAGTCATCATAATTTGCAAATTTGACATTTTGATAACAAACTATTTTATATCTCGGAAATTAATGGCGATGGAAGAAATGTTTTGTATAAAAAGAGTTGCTTATAATTTTAGAAAACATAATCTAAAAAGGATTTTATCCCATCGCTTATTGTTATTAACCTAAGTCATCATAATTTGCAAATTTGACGATTTCATAACAAACTGTTTTATATCTCAGAAATGAATAGCGATGGAAGGAAATGTTTTATATAAAAAGAGTTGCTTTTAATTTTGGAAAACATAATCTAAAAAGGATTTTATCCCATCGCTTATTGTTATTAACCTAAGTCATCATAACATGCAAATTTGACGTTTTGATAACAAACTATTTAATATCTCGGAAATTAATGGCGATGGAAAGAAATGTTTTATATAAAAAGAGTTGCTTATAATTTTAGAAAACGTAATCTTAAAAGGATTTTATCACATCGCTTATTCTTATTAACCTAAGTCATCATAATTTGCAAATTTGACATTTTGATAACAAACTATTTTATATCTCGGAAATTAATGGCGATGGAAGAAATGTTTTGTATAAAAAGAGTTGCTTATAATTTTAGAAAACATAATCTAAAAAGGATTTTATCCCATCGCTCATTGTTATTAACCTAAGTCATCATAATTTGCAAATTTGACGTTTTCATAACAAACTGTTTTATATCTCAGAAATGAATAGCGATGGAAGGAAATGTTTTATATAAAAAGAGTTGCTTTTAATTTTAGAAAACATAATCTAAAAAGGATTTTATCCCATCGCTTATTGTTATTAACCTAAGTCATCATAACATGCAAATTTGACGTTTTGATAACAAACTATTTAATATCTCGGAAATTAATGGCGATGGAAAGAAATGTTTTATATAAAAAGAGTTGCTTATAATTTTAGAAAACGTAATCTTAAAAGGATTTCATCACATCGCTTATTCTTATTAACTTAAGTCATCATAATTTGCAAATTTGACATTTTGATAACAAACTATTTTATATCTCGGAAATTAATGGCGATGGAAGAAATGTTTTATATAAAAAGAGTTGCTTACAATTTTAGAAAACATAATCTAAAAAGGATTTTATCCCATCGCTTATTCTTATTAACCTAAGTCATCATAACTTGCAAATTTGACATTTTGATAACAAACTATTTTATATTTCGGAAATTAATGGCGATGGAAAGAAATGTTTTATATAAAAAGAGTTGCTTATAATTTTAGAAAACATAATCTAAAAAGGATTTTATCCCATCGCTTATTGTTATTAACCTAAGTCATCATAACTTGCAAATTTCACATTTGAATAACAAACTGTTTTATATCTCAGAAATGAATAGCGATGGAAGGAAATATTTTATATAAAATGAGTTGCTTTTAATTTTAGAAAACATAATCTATAAAGGATTTTATCTCATCGCTTATTGTTATTAACCTAAGTCATCATAATTTGCAAATTTGACGTTTTCATAACAAACTGTTTTATATCTCAGAAATGAATAGCGATGGAAGGAAATGTTTTATATAAAAAGAGTTGCTTTTAATTTTAGAAAACATAATCTAAAAAGGATTTTATCCCATCGCTTATTGTTATTAACCTAAGTCATCATAATTTGCAAATTTGACGTTTTCATAACAAACTGTTTTATATCTCAGAAATGAATAGCGATGGAAGGAAATGTTTTATATAAAAAGAGTTGCTTTTAATTTTAGAAAACATAATCTAAAAAGGATTTTATCCCATCGCTTATTGTTATTAACCTAAGTCATCATAACATGCAAATTTGACATTTTGATAACAAACTATTTTATATTTCGGAAATTAATGGCGATGGAAGGAAATGTTTTACATAAAAAGAGTTGCTTATAATTTTAGAACACATAATCTAAAAAGGATTTTATCCCATCGCTTATTGTTATTAACCTAAATCTTCGTAACTTGCAAATTTGACATTTTGATAACAAACTATTTTATATTTCGGAAAGTAATGGCGATGGAAGGAAATGTTTTATATAAAAAGAGTTGTTTATAATTTTGGAAAACATAATCTAAAAAGGATTTTATCTCATCGCTTATTGTTATTAACCCAAGTCATCATAACTTGCAAATTTGACGTTTTGATAACAAACTATTTTATATCTCGGAAATTAATGACGATGGAAGGAAATGTTTTATATAAAAAGAGTTGCTTATAATTTTAGAAAACATAATCTACAAAGGATTTTATCCCATCGCTTATTGTTATTAACCTAAGTCATCATAACTTGCAAATTTGACATTTTGGAGAAGGAAATGTTACCAATCCAAGATTCAAAAATCATTAGAATCCTCAAATTTATTGTTTTGAGTTCAAAATGGATTGTGTATCAAAAATTAAAAATGATAGAAGGAATCTTTTCAGGTAAAAATCTTTTTATATCATCCTTCGAATGCATATCATTAATAATATTCGTGTATTATTCATAGTTACCAACCCAAGATTCAAAAATGCTTATGATCTTCACATCAAAATGGTTCAATTCACAACTAATAACTGATTTAATCTGAAATCTGCATTACTGGAAAAGTTATTAATGTTTTTAAATCATTTTGAATGGATCAAAATCATAAATAAAACTTTACATTCCCATCTTTTATAGCACTCAATTAAGAAACCAATATCTTAACAAAATATTTTAAATATCTAAATTATATTATTTCAAACTAATTATGTTTGTTTACCTGATATGATGGGATGAACAACTCTAACAAATGGTGGCTCGAATGGATAAGTATCCTTGAATAACATATTGAGTAAAATAGCGTCCTTGCCTTCCTTTTCTTTAAGAAGGGCTAAATCATGGCTCAACGGGCTATCGGGGTCTACAGCGAGTAAACGGACGTTCCACTCGTACAGTGAATCGTTAACCAATTCAATTTGATACATTTTATTTTTAAAAGTGTCTGAACGATAAATATCCCTAAGCTCTTTCATTAATCTGTCTGTGGCTTGCACTGAACCAGATACAGATCCCTAAAAAAACAAAGAAATCCATCAATAAATACATTAAATTATTTTGATTTTAAACATGCAAAGTTGACTAACATTTACCTGTAAATAATCCCTTCTTTGATTCTGTCTGAGACGTTCAAGCGTCGCCAAATGTTCGACCCCCATTTCGTCCGTTTTCGATCGTCCATCTTCCATTTCCATGGCGAGTTCTTCATCTTCGTCACTTTCTTCCGCTTCTTGATCACTATCTCCTAATTCTGCGTCCGCTTCACTGTCTAATCCTTCATCTTCCATTTGTTCAACACCACTACTTATTCTATTTAATAAAAAAATAATAATATTAAATCAATGAAAAAAGAGAGGTTTTTATTTAAAATCACTTTCAATCATTTTGGAAAGATTTGTTCCAATCTAACTTTAAAACAGGGTTTTTATCTAAAATCATCTCTATTATTTAATCAATTTGGAATAAATTGCAAATTGAATAGATTAGGGTTTAATTTAATCTTTGCTCAATGTGTGATTTTTTTATAAAAAATAATAATCAATTCAATACAGAATTTCTCGAAATCGTTCTTTGATTCATACCTTATCACATCGATTAAATTTTTTTGAATTGAAACATAAAACTAATCGGTACTTTTAGACAAAACAAATCCTTTAAGACACGTAAACAGTTTTTAAATGCTCAAACCTATTTTTAGGCTATTCTTAAATATTTTGATACATCCAGCCGAGATTTCAATTAAATTAACAAGATTTTAATCTGTGCTAATAATATTTTAAAGAATTATTAAAAATTATTCTGTTATAAAAAAAAATAAAAATTAAACATTGTTTTATGCGCACAATCGATTTCTTTGAATTCGTGCTACATTTTAGTAAAATTTTTCATAAAAAACCATTTCAAATAAGAATGGTGAATTTAGGATAAACACCTAAATATATAATAATCAAAAATATATGGTTATAAATTCCATAAGATATTGAAGACCTCTATCATATTACAGAAATTGTAATAACACACGAAAATGATAAAACTGAGATATAACAATCTATAATAGGAACACGATTTCGGTTTTATTAAACCGATAAACAAAATTTGATATGTGTGTAAACGTAAACAATGAAATATTCTTTGTAACTCACACTTAATAACTAAAACACAAAGTTATAACGATAACTTTTACATCGCACTTTAAGAATCTTAAAATAATTTAAATTAGTCAGAATATGTTCAAGTGATGTTGAAAGTTAAATACATTTCCATGATAAAAGACTCGTTCAAGAGCACTTGTAAAAATTGGAAAGCTGTTCGCAAAACATGTTGATAAATGATCTTTATGACGTGGGAGTCGTTGGCAAGCCGCCCTTAACTTTTGTAAACGTCGATTTTATATACTTTGTTTACGCTAGAAAATGAAACATAATCTATTCACATCTGTTAACTAAGCATTTAAGTAACACATCAACCGAAATTACTAAATAAACGATTTTAACAATAATATAATCGTATCAATATTAAACAATTCAATTTAAAAAAGTTTAAATTTTGTACTATTTATTTATACAGAGATGTGATTTGTGGATATTGTTGGAGTGATTCCAAAGTATTAAATCACACCTATTCAGGAATAATATTGACGAATAAATCTAATGGGAAATCTTTATAACAATTTAAATTTTAAAATTACATTGAATCCTTGAAATCCAATATCTCGTCGAGTCAATCCCGAAATAATTTTTTGAAATATAATATCAAACATACCATTAAACTATATGTTCCAACCCATATTTTTGGTTGAAAAATCGCAAAAAGTGGTGAATTGCCAAAAAACTGTTGCCAATTCGAAATGGTAGGCCTTTTTTTAATATCGCACAATTATTCAGAAATAACAAAACGGATGATTTTGTAACGCACACATATTACTCGCAAATGCTGAGTAATCTTTATTAATTTCCAATTTCGGCTCTTGCGAAGCAAATTGATGTGGAGAGAGAAACGGGAGTGAATACAGATAGAAATCTTTTAACAAATTTAATCGGAAGCTGTATTTTATCTGATCACATACTCAATTGAAAAATCAATCAAGCGTTGATAAACCGTTCGACTTCGAATTTTCTTACTCGCTTATCCAAATGAATTTTAATAATGTTAGAAGTGCCTATCACCCAAAAAAATAGTTGGAGAAGTGCGATTCTATCCAGCGAATAATAATTTTCGTTGTAGGAATTCAAAATGAAACTTATCTTGTTTTAAAAGATTAATATGTGCTAAGACTAAACATAAACAACATCAAGAAGTTGGTCTAAAAATAATAAATAAAAAGGCAAGATAGGAATGGACTCGAAAATAGCGAAGACTGGTTAAGTATTGTGTGGCAAAATTGGATATTTGACTGAATCGGGGCAAAATCTGCATAACACATATTTGTTCATATTTAACATTTTTGGTACATGGGGCATAACCCATATTCGTCGTCTTGTAAGCGAAGAATCTAAGCCAGAATGTGTTGTATTGACAGTAAAACAGCATCATGATTAGATCTTGATGTGGGGTTGCATGAGCGCTTCTACAGTGGAAGAAATATTCAAGTGTGAACGCCATATAAACATTATAAAATAAATAAATGTCTTGAAACAGCATTAGCGCCCTCTTTAAAATTACTTTCTGGAGACACAAACTTGGACGGTGTTAAGTTTCAACAAGATTTTGAGAATATAAATCCCATAGAGCATTTATGGCTTAGAAGATCGCTTGCATCTGGAGTAGAACCATATATATCTCCAATACTATACTGTATACAATAGTGTGTCCTCTTTACAAAAAAAATTTTTTAGCGCTGCTTAAGGTAAAAGGTGACAATTACAAGTACAATTAATTTTAATTTGATATATAAAGCCAAGTACCACTCTCTACCAATTATAATGATGATGACATTTCAGTTTTGTATCTCATCATATATGATGATTAAGTAAAAATATAATGTGATGCAATAAGTTGATAAAAAGACAAATATTGCACTCAATTAAATATGTGCACTCTTCACCTGATTATTTTATCCTAGTAATCACCAATTCGGACAAAGAGGTACTTTTAGCTATGATTACAGTGTTAAAATTTTTAGTTTACATCACATTGTATCAAAAAAAAAAAATTAAAATAAAAGGCAATTTGAAGGAATTTCAGATTAGAAAATGATATTTTTATTTAATACAATAATTAACTAAATAAAAGACCGGTTTTGAAGTTACAACTTCATCTTTAAAAGAAAATGTCTGATTTAGCTAACAGATAAAATCATAGATGAAACATTGACCATTTCATAAAATTTCAGAATATATTTTGTGGAAAAGGGAAGAGAAGATAAAGAGTGATTAACGTGATAGTCGATGTTAGTGAAGAAAATTAAGGGTTCAAAAAAGTTCTTTTTGAAAAATCAAAGTCAAGATAAATTGACGTGAACCATCTTAGCGGGACGAGGAGAGATGAGAATTATTCATTTCACTAGCAACATGGATAATTTTCAAACTAATCATTAAGCATTCTGTAGGAACATAAATAGAAGTCAACTTAAGTCTTTAAGATGATAACGATGATAATATTGATGTGAGGCACACACACTCTTTTATTGTAATTGATTACCATTTTCAGCTTTGTATTACACTGTATATTATGATCATGTAAAATATGTAATTTAGTAAAATTATGTGAACTTATACCGTATTCATAGTTAAAAAATATTTAAAATATTGAATCTTTTTATACGTGGCATTAATATAATTACTATGCTATGTGCAATAAATGATAGTTACAAAATCATAAATATGTGCACACTTAATCACAGTATTACCAACGTAGTATTGACTAATTCAAGTAAAGACGTACTCATGACCGTGATTCATATCATATTTTATCAAAAAATTAAACTTTATTGCAATATAAAGGAATTTCAGATTAAAAAATGAAATTCCTTTTGGTTACAATGATTAAACAATCTTTAAATAACCAATTACACCGCAATACTGATTAGAAAACTGTTCTTCTTGTGTATAATCAGGTATTCAGATATTTGGCATTTGTCAAAATTTTAGAAAAAACTGAAATTATTCAAAAATGATGCACAAAAATCTAGCTATATGTTTTATATAAAATAATGAATTTGGGATCCATTTCCGGTATAAGCGGAAGTTGGAAAAAACTCAAAATATTTTAAATGAAATGAGCACCTCGAATAAACCTGTATATATATTTTCATAAAAATAGTGGCAGTGGTTTTCCATAAACGTATAGACTCAGTTCGTCGTGACAAACCCTGTATACTTGTAGTGATCTAAAACTAGAACTAACACTAGACCTAGAACTAAAAAGATTTAGTTTAGCCGTGCACGCATAATTACAAAAAAAATTTTTTGTAACGGATTTTAAATATCAATTATTAATTGAAGACATAAGTGGATAAAGGTGTCATGTCACATTTTTAAACTTTTGAGTAAACTAGCATAACACATCTTAAACTGGAACTTTCTTGTGAAGTTCTGGATTCAATTTATTGTAACCTCAAAAAATAGTAATAAATAGAATATTTCCTATCACGTACTTTCTTATTAAAGAAAAACATCCTTTTCTGGAAAAATTAAGATATAGTGTACATAACACCTTTATCCACCAACTCTCAGCTTGAAATGTTATTTCTTTTATCATGAATGAAGGTGTCATGTAACATCTAAATCTATATATTTTTGAAGATATAGAAAAAAAGCAAGATGACAGAATGAAAAACACTTCAATTTATAGTTTAAACTATTTTATTTATAGAAATTTATAAACTGCTTATGAACTTAAAATATGAAACAAATAAAAAATTTAAAGTAAATAGGTATAGATAAGCAACTAATATGATGTTCTCCTTTTCTGCTTGGGATTTAGACTAGTTTGTTCCAACACATCTTTATAGTACCATCTGTAATCCTCTTCAACGAACTTTATTTGTTCTTTCAAGTTGGCAATTTTTTCGGTAGTTAAACCCCCACATTTAGGTAATACGCTTAGAGTAACTTCCCCAGTTTGAATTTTCCTTGCACCTTTCTTATGTAAATCAACCTGCAGAAACGGTGAATGAGAGTCTAAATTTGTTTTATATAAATAAACTCCAAAACTGTCTACTCTAATCCATTTGACACTGTCTCGTAGATTAATCTTCCCGTTAATAGTGTTCTTAGTTTTTTTATATAAACGAAGTTTCATTGGAAGTTCTTCTAAATTATAAAAAAAATTTTCCATATTTAAACATAAACTATGTCTAGTACTTGCAGATCTGATAATCTCCCGATATTGGTCCGGAATAAAAATATTTTGATGCTTTCTGAGTTCTTTCTCAATACGACCAAAATCTCGACCTGAGTCGAGGTAGCTGTGGCCAACCTCAGGAAATTTATGATCTATGACTCTGAAAATCTTGTTTAGAATAAAATACTGGTAAAGACAAAGGATGGAGAAATTCTTATTTTGCCCTGCACATGAATCAGACCAAATTATCAAGTGATCGACATCAGGGTGTTCTTTTTTGAGTAATTTGCAGAACCTTAATAAACAACTTCCAATTTCGTTACTGCCTCTATTGGCAATGTCTTCTGTCCAATTAAAAAAATATGACTTGTGGTCTGAATGAGTGATGCAGTGAATACCAAAGTTGTAAAGCCACATTTGTCTCAAGTAGAAAGCCTTTGATGTTGATAATTTGGGTAATGGCATAGTTTGTTGTAAATCCATGGTTATGTAACATTTTGTTCTATCACTTGTTGGTATTTGCCTGTCTACTTTTTGGGAATAAAAGGCATATTCCCAGTTGTTTTTGTGTTCAACTGAATTTTCTCCAGCATCACATATGCTGCAAGTGTCACTTTTTGGGTGACCAAAAGACAAATTAAACTTTGTTTCAAAAATATGTCTATAGAATGAAATTTTGACCATGTATTTATCATCCAGTTTGTTCTCCTTGCAATGCTGTATATAAAGCTGGTAAAGTTGATTCACATTAAGTAAAGAGGACAGATATTTTTTGTTATGTTTTTTGTTACGGGAGTAATGTGATTGTTCAGCAGGAAACATATTAACATGATTAATGATGTAGTTGATAACATCCTCACCTATCTTATGAGGGCGATTTATATGATGCCCTCGCTTATCTGGAGAAGGAGCAGACTGGCCAAGTTTTAACTGTTTTTGTGTTATTTCAATTTTTTTTCTTCCTATTTTATATAGAGAGCATAAAGCATCTTTACACACTGGTATCAGCTGCTTATCATAAGTAATTGCATATTTAAATGAGTAATTTTTTGATGTCTTTCTGCCTAATCGGTGACGAAGAACTGGCTTAATTTCGACGCTCTTGAAAATCAGGATACTCTTACTATTTACATCTAAGCTGTAAAATTTCTTCAAAATTGCTTTTCTGTCTTCAATGTTGAATTTATCAGAACAATTCATGCGACATTTCTGTTTGCAGAGTACTCCTTCCTTTATTGTCTTTTTTTCCATAGCTCTTCCAGTTTGTGATACATATTCTTGACCCTTTTGCCTTAATAGAGCAGCTTTTTTCCGTTTCCATTTTTCTGGATTACGGGTTCTTTTTTTGGAAACCTTAGGCTGCAATTCAAATATCTTCAATTTTTTAACTTCTGGGCCTTCAGCAATATCATGAATAGCATTACTTGTTTCTTATCTGTTAGAAGAGTCTATATCTTCCTTTTCTGCTTCGATTTCTTTTAGTTTCAATTCTGTATTTAATAATTTTTTCTTAATATTCTGCTGCAAGTTGACATCCGAGTTTTGATTATTTATCGCTTGTACTAACTCCAGCATCCGTTTACCCCTAGATCCCATAATGGTTTACTTATATTTGCTAATAAAAATCGCTTTTTAAATGAAACACTCTATAAACACTGTCTAAAAATAATGTTACGCAAGAGGAACATAACCTCAAAATATGACATGATACTTCACAGCTAACCTGAACCCTTCAAATTTTGAGCTGATAAAGGTGTCATGTAACAAAAACGTAACATAACACCTTTCTCCACTAGATAATATATGTAGCATGTGCGACATGACACCTTTATCATCTGAAAACTACCAGAAAATATCGGAAATAAGGAATCCCTGTTTATTAAAGGTTAGATCAATATCAGGGGGTGCCCACAAATGCATAAAGTCATTTTTTGAAAAAATGAGACATGACACCTTTATCCACTTATGTCTTCAATTACTATATGTTATATCTATATGAATAGTTATTAACTGAATAATTAACCAGTGTTCACTAGGAATACTGGTAGGTGGCAAATAAAGATATTTTAATACAATTTATTACAAGATAGGGGTACGGTCTAGAATTCCAATATGAGTATATATCGGCATACCAGTGAAGTTTTGGTTCAAACAAATCGCACACTGGCCAAAACGGAAATCGAGTATGGTCTCAGCACGTGGTATACAGCAGGTATAGCCAGTAGCAGGTGTACCATACCTCTCCACTTTTCAACATACCTAAATAGAATTTTTGAAAAGTTGTTTTCTTAATACTATTGTCTGTGCACAGATCCATACTTTTCCGTTCTTTTACGAAATAAACTTACTTGCATTTGTTTAAAAATGTCTTCTTCATAGGCTATTTCTTGTGAAAAATCAAGTTTATGCCGACATATTTAAAATAGTGTAATTATCTCAAAAAGTACACATGTTAGATATACCGTATGCTTAACAAAAATGTAAGATAATTCATAAAGCCTTCTGAGGTTTTGAAAAAATATAGGGTGTTCCATTTAAAATAACAAAATTATGGTCCCTCAAACATTTCATAAATTAACCGGTTCTAGTAACCAGCCCGTATAATATTATCAAATTGTATTAGTGGGGTTTCAAAGACTAAAGCTTTGTTTATCGATATGCCAAATTGCAATCTTCAATATTTAATAATAATGGTGATAATGAAAGTCACCACAATATTTTTCAAAAATTTGCACAAAATGATTAATAACTTGGCAACCTTGCATTCAAAATTTGAAAACAAGATACGCATTTATAGCATTTAAGACAGGTAATCAACATATCTAAAAAGATGTATAGGGTTCCATTAAAAAAAAAAATGAAGTTGACTAGGGTTCTGGAATTGTGAAACACCCTATATAGTTGAAAATAATTTTAGTCGATGCAGCTTTGATTATAACCTATGATGACACAAAAACATTTTCTTTATTTCTAACAGTAAGGCCACAATTTTCCGTCCTCGCACTATTGACTCACCCTGTAGAATACACATTCTGAGGAACAGAGGTCTTTTATTTTTATTTATACATATTGGTTATAGTTTACCTCAGATAATTACTGAGGACTTACACAAATTCAGTAATGAACTGTATATTAAATGTACAGTTCTGGTTATTTGTGGTACAGTTTCTTTTGGGTTCGGCTTGTTATTATACCCACTTGGGATTAAATAAATATATAAATAAAAATTAACCAAAACGGTTCTAATGCACCAAAAACAGTTTTCCAATACATAGTTAAACGCAAATGTTTGTAGTTTTATGTCTAGTATTAGTTCTAGTGAAAGTGGCTAATTTAATTCGGATTCTTGGTAACCCTAAAAAAATTGTCTGGCGTTCAGTAAAATATTATTATTAAAGAAAAATTAAGAAATCGATTCATTCATACCAGAAAACCAATAGGCGATTTCAATTGGATAAAAAATGTTGATCCAATAACTGTTGCTCTGATATTTACTTAATGCTATAACGTACGAGAAAAATGATATTGACTAATTCAGGTAATGAAGTCCTCATGACTCATGATTCATATCGCAATGTATCAAAAAATTTAAATGTATGCCAATATAAAGGAATTTTAGATTAAAAAATGAATTTCCTATTGATTATAACGATTAAACATTCTTTAAATAACCAATCACACCGGAAAATAAATGTTAATTAAAAAACTATTTTTCTTATCATCTATAATTGTATACAGGGTGAGTCAATAGTGCGAGGACGGAAGATTGTGGCCTTACTGTTGAAAATAAGAAAATGTTTTTGTGTCATCATAGATTATAATCAATGCTGCATCGATTAAAATTATTTTCAGCTATACTCTGTATCACGAGAAGTGAAGGTGACTCATTGCCAGTGCTGTCAGGTGGCATGCTGGTTGCGCGGTAGATTTGGTTCAGAAAAAGCGGTAGATTTGAACATAAAAACGGTAGAAACAATAATATCAACATTTATTATGTTATATTTATTAATATTATTACTTACATGAATAGAGATAATTATGGCGCATCAATCGGAATCAGAAAAATATTCTGATTTAGAATACATATTATTATTATGTTTTGATAATATGAAACTATCAATATTTATATTAAAACATTCTTCTTTTATGTAGTTTTTTGTATGCAATAAACCTATAATTGAAGCTGTTGACAAACAATTATGCTGCTTGGTCTTCATTAAATTTATTTGGGAAAATACTCTTTCGACATTTGCGGAGGAGTGTGGCAAAGATAGTACACTAAATACAAAAGATGTTAAATTTGAATAAACGCCATTTCCGTCACCACATTTTTCGGCATTTACCTCTAACCAAAACTTTTCAATACCTTCTTCTTCATTATATTTGAACATTGAATTACGAAGAAGACGCCATTCGTTATCCATTTTCCGAATATTTTCAGAAGTTACTAAATTGGGAAACAATTGTAACAATGGCACAATAAATCTTCATTGCTATTTAGTATTATCTCCGGATCTATTAAATTCATAGATTGCAGGATTTTGCAGTTAAAATTAAATCGCTGTTTGATCTGTTCTGCACCTTCAATATAACACAACAAACAATTATGTTTAAATGTATGTACATCTTCACTATTTACAGTAATTTGAAGTAAATATGAAGTTACTTTGGCTCCCAAATATATATTGTTAAGCTCCTTAAAATTGTCGCTGTTTTTTGTATCAATTTCTAGTAATGGTTTAGTTTGCAAGACTGATCTTTTTATAAAGAAATCTAATAAAGTTCTATATAACGACTTAACCCTGTTAAATAATTTATGAATTTGTGGTTTTGTTGATTGGATCTCTTTATTTAAATTGGTAAATATTGATAAAGCATGCTCAAGAAACAAAAGATAAAGATATGTGATTGGGTCGTTCATTCTTCCTAATATATTTGTCGCTTTGATAAAATTATCCGCTGTCGAAGCATCTATAAAATATAACTTTAATGCATTAAATTGCTCAATTAATCGACATACGACGCTTTCTAAAGACAACCAACGCGTTTGTGCCGGATGCAAAATTTTGTGGGGTTTAATACGACAAAAGCTTTGAAATTCTTGAAAAAGCACTACTCGTTTTGGACTATTTGCGAAATAATTACATACACTTAGCAGCAGAAGTCTGCGTACAAAAAACTTCTAACACTTTAACTGAAAAAGTAAGGGTCATGATCTAACGTAATAAACTTCAATTTTTTTTATTTTGTGTATTAACTACATATAATTCTATTAACAAAATATGCATCAATAAAACAGAAATATTAGTTACAAAAAAAATTTAAATTAAAAATTCTCCAAATAATGCGTATGCAAAAATCTGCGTACAAATAAAGACGCCTTCTCCAAAATATACTTATTTACTTAAGTACGTAGTTGGGGATGTACGCTTTCCGATTTAAATAAAAGATAATCGGTGTCAATTATATTAGCAGAGGCTTAGAAGCTAAAAGTTAGAATGGACACGAAAGGAAAGGAAATTGAATTGGGAGAGAGAAAAATTATTGTAAAGTTATGGAAAGAGCGAAAATCTTTTCGAAAAATAGGAGAAACTGTCGGCAGGTCACACTCTTCCATTCAAAGAGTAATTAATAATTATAAAGACACTGAAGATTACCTCTCACGTTCGCGATCTGGTAGACCACCCCTTTTAACAAACCGAGAGAAGCGAAAAATTGTACACTCTTACAAAATCTACCTTTTTTTCTGAACCAAATCTACCGCGCAACCAGCATGCCACCTGACAGCACTGGCAATGAGTCACCTTCACTTCTCGTGATACAGAGTATAGCTGAAAATAATTTTAATCGATGCAGTTTTGATAATAATGTATGATGACATAAAAACATTATTTTTATTTTCAAAGGTAAAGCCACAATTTTCCGTCCCCGTACTATTGACTCACCCTGTATAATTCAGATATTTGGAGTTATAACCCAAATTTATTAATTCAAAGCATTAATAAAACACAAAAATTAACTTTATTGATTAATTTTTTATGTAATAATTCTTACCTGTTCGCTGTCTGTGGGTTTGGTATAGTCAGTCTATGAATATCAGGCGGTTCTGGTACAGCATGCAACCTACACAGTTCTCGTAAAAGTATAGCAACTTGATGAAGTACATGATTATCCAATCCTTCCGTATTACTCAAAATTTGCACGGCGTTAGTGATGCTGGTCTCTTCCGAGTCAGCAAACCAAACCGGGGGAACCGCTGGGTAAGTCTCCTATTAAAAAAAAAAAGATTTTAGCTAAGATGTAATCATTAATTCGAAAATGAAATAAAAAAATAATATTGTAATAAAACCAATTCAATTAGATGGTTTTATTTACTTTTGCACGTGTACAAGCAACCTCTCAGCTGGCTGACATGCTACAATACGTCAAATAATTAAAAAAAAAAGGCCAAGACAATACGTTTTGGAGTTTCTTTGTTGGGAAATGGCGTTACTATGGATGAACGTAAAAGTTGAAAAGGAATCTTAATTAATTTAAAAATACGATAAACTTACTGTGATATTCGCGTGGATTTCGTATCGCTTGCCATTTTTCCCAACGAACCTGCAACTCAGCTCGTCAACACTGGCGGACACGATCTGAAACCTATCATGGTTTTTCGGGAATATCGCCTCTAATGTCCTTATCTCTTGCTTGAGAGTATTTAAACAAGCCATAGGTGTCCTGTAAGACGTATTTCCGGGGGCCCGGTAGCACTACACAAGTCTCGCAAAAAAACGACACACTCGCTGGGGCTCTCGACGTTTTATAACTGTTCACTCCCTATATAGATCAAAATGGCCGATTCTGGTCCTCTTTAAAATTGAAACCCGGTCGTGTTCGGTCGGGAGACGTCGTGGCGGCCTCGTGCCGCATGGAATAATAACGGGACTAACAATTTTTCTTCGGCGAGATTATCGGAAAAATCGGGGCCATCGCAACGAAAGAGAAAAAAACACCGACCCTCAGGAACGATCCGTGCGGTACATCTAGCCGAATATAGCGAACTGTCGTTTGCGGGTTATAAGCGCAAAACCCAGCTAAGCTGTCATCCAAATGTCATCCATCACTTGTTTTGTTTACCATCTTCACTGCGGTTAAAAGACTTTTTCATCAAAACAACTCGTTATTAAACTTAATTAAAAGAAAATTTTTATTAATACCTCAATAAAATCGTTTAAAATTAAAATTTATTTAATAATTTCAATTAAATCAATTTAATTTCATTTTTAATTAGGAAAACAACTTCACACTAGCCCCATCTATTAATTACATTTAAAATTAAAAATTAAATTTATGATTAAATCGATTATTTATAAAAAAATTTATGTTTATTTAACATAATAAATAAATTCTTATTATTAACTAATTAAAATGATTAAATAAAATTAAAAAAAATCCTTTTATTAAATATTTAAATTAATTTAATCACATTAATCACTGAATTATAGAGGGCGCTTTATATTAATAAAACTTTCTTTAACAAAAAATTATATATTTTTAATTAATTATCTTAATTAAATATTATTTATAAAAAAATTATTCAAATTTACTCATAATTAAAGCATTTATTTTTAATTAATATTTAATTTTTTACCATTTTTTTAAAATTGTTATTTATATGAACCCATTCTGAAGTTGGTTATAATCATAGCTTATAATCAAATCGTTTATTTATAAAAAAAATTAATATTTATTTATCATAATAAATAAAGCCTTATTCTAATTAAAATGATTAAATAAAATTTAAAAAAATTCTTTTATTAAAATTAATCTAATCAAATTAATCACTGAATAATAGAGGGCGCTTTATATTAATAAAATTTTCTTTAACATAAATTTTTTTTTAATTTAATACATTATTAATAAATTATCTTAACTAAACATTATTACAATATGATACAAAATGACTGAAATTTAATCATAATTAAACCATTTATTTATATTTATATAAACCCATCTTACTGATAAACCATTCTGAAGTTGGTTATAATAATAGCTTATAATCAAATCGATTATTTATAAAAAAAGTAATATTTATTTATCATAATAAATAAACCCTTATTCTAATTAAAATGATTAAATAAAATTTAAAAAAATCTTTTATTAAATATTAAAAAATATTGAAATTAATCCAATTAAATTAATCACTGAATTATAGAGGGCGCTTTATATTAATAAAACTTTCTTTAACATAATTTTTTTTTTAATTTAATACATTATTAATAAATTATCTTAATTAAACATTATTATAATATGATACAAAATGACTGAAATTTAATCATAATTAAACCATTTATTTATATTTATATAAACCCATCTTACAGATAAACCATTCTGAAGTTGGTTATAATAATAGCTTATAATCAAATCGATTATTTCTAAAAAAAAATAATATTTATTTATCATAATAAATAAACCCTTATTCTAATTAAAATGATTAAATAAAATTTAAAAAATTCTTTTATTAAATATTAAAAAATATTAAAATTAATCCAATTAAATTAATCACTGAATAATAGAGGGCGCTTTATATTAATAAAATTTTCTTTAACATAATTTTTTTTTAATTTAATACATTATTAATAAATTATCTTAATTAAACATTATTATAATATGATAAAAAATGACTGAAATTTATTCATAATTAAACCATTTATTTATATTTATATAAACCCATCTTACTGATAAACCATTCTGAAGTTGGTTATAATCTGTCACGGGGTGTGGTGAAGTGAGAAACGTTGTGAGGTTATGTGAATTTTTTAAACAATTTTAAATTACAACAAATATGTTGGAATTAAATCATAGGGCGCACAAAAAGTACTTAAAGAGGTTTTTACAAATGTTACCGGCGTACGGGGCTTCGTACGATAGCACAAGGTAAATAATACTAATTACTTAGTCATAGGATTTAATCCTAATAAATCGGTGTAATACTCAAAATATCTTATTATAAATGAATTAATCGATTTCTTTGAAGGGTCGTAATAGCTTATTTTTCAATATCTGGGTTAGATATCCTCCAAGATATCAAGAACTTAAGTGACGATTACAAAAAGAAGATCATCGAATGGGTTTATAGTTTGCAAGTTATTAATGATGAAGGTGAGATTTTAATTGATTATTTAATCTTATTATTATCTTAATTTATTTGAATTATTTTAATTTATCAGATATATTTTAATTAAAAATTTATTTTGACAATTTTAAGTCAACTAGCGCCATCTCTTATTTCATTAACGAACTAATTTAAAATTATTTTTTTAATTATTTTTTTAATAATTTTTAATTAATTTTCAGAATTAGTGAGTGGATTTCAAGGATCATCATCATTAAACACATTAGAAAATCATGATAAACCAGCTCCGTATAAATGGGGGCACGTTGCAAGCACATACACAGCTCTATGCATATTATTGATACTCGGAGATGATTTATCGAGAGTCGATAAACCTTCTTTGTTGAGAAGTTTGAGGACTTTGCAACAACCCGACGGCGTTTTTAGCAGCTTTAAAGAAGGCTCCGAAAGCGACATGCGTTTTATTTATTGTGCGGCTTCTATTTGCTACATTTTAAACGATTGGTCCGGAATTGACGTTGAAAAAGCCACAGAATACATTCTTAACAGTTTTGTGAGTTAAAACGACAATTTAAATTTAAATTTAAAATTAAAATATGTACTTTTTTTAATTTTAGACATACGAGTCTGCTTTCGCTCAAGGCCCCGATTTAGAGGCGCATGGAGGTTCATCGTTTTGTGCAATAGCTGCGTTATCGTTAATGAATAAATTGTCTTGTTTAAATAAAAAACAAAAAGATTATTTAGTTAGATGGTTGATAATGAGGCAAAAATCGGGATTTCAGGGTCGGCCTGATAAAGAGGTCGATACTTGTTATTCATTTTGGATTGGGGCTTCGTTGAAGATTTTAAACGCTTTCGATTGCGTTAATTTTGAGGAAAATCGGACGTACATTTTAATGACGCAGGAAGGGGTTTATGGGGGGTTTTCTAAGTGGGTTAATACGCAAAGTGATCCTTTACATACTTATATGGGGTTGGCCGGGTTGAGTTTGATGAAGGAAAATGGGTTAAATGAAGTTATGCCTGTTTTGAATGTTAGTTATAGGGCTTATAATCATTTGAAAGAGTTACACAAGAAATGGATGGGTTAGATTTATATTTTAATTTATTTAGGCGCACAATTTTATATCGATTAAATTAAATGACTGAAATAAATTTCTTATTCTTTTTATTGGTACATTCTTAATAACTAAAAAGTCTAAAATTAAAAAATAACTACATTCAATACTTTTATGAAACAACAACTTAATTTTTTGATCTTTTTTAACACTAACGCTTACATTAATAACTTAAAAAGATGGCATTTAATTTATTTTTTCTTTTTTTATATAAAAATATCCAAAAGTCTAATTTTCGTTCTCACTTTTTGGTTAGTTGACTGGAATTTTTCGGTTTTAATCCATTTATTTGGCGCGAGATTCATTTAACAAAGTAAAATTAATATCCTGCTTTTTTGAGGGCCTTTAAGTCCACATCCTTGTAGTAGTCTTCGCTGAAATTGGACGAAACAATCAGATTTTCATCCAGAAAATTAAATTTATTTAAAACACCATCATCCTCCACACAAAATTAATTTAGTAATTTAGTAATTTATTTACAAAAATTAAAATAAAATTAAAACAAATAGATAGATAAGAATTGAAATGAAACGAAATGAAAGGAAAAAAGGTGATTAATTAACAAAAACCCATTTTTTACTTAAAAAATAATTCGTTTATTTCTATTATAAAAAAGAAAATAATTTTGTACCGCATCGACAAATTTACACTCACAAAAATTCAAAGAAAAAATTAAATAATACAGTGTGTTTTCGCATTAAAAGCGACACGAAACACCCTGTATTAGGGGAGAAAAGGGGGATCTAACAAAATAATAATTACTAAAAATTAATCGTAAGGGTTTTACGTGTCGCTGATAATTCATTTTCCGGGGTTAATTTCCTTTTCTTTTAATTTAGTCGGGAGGGATTTGATTTGGGAAGGGAAAGTTGGAGGTAGAAAATTTTTAATTTGACGCATCTCCGCCGCTACGCGCCGCTGGGGCTGGCCTTGGTTTTCCCGTTTTCGGCGCTCCACTGCCTTTCGACGAACTGCTCTGGAGCCCAGCCAACAGCTCACTCTTTCTTATACTCTTCAAGTCTAAGTCCCCGTAATAATCCTCACTGTGAATATTTCGTTTTTATTTAGATTTCATTTAATCTCTTTTTGGTTTATTTAATCGTGTATGTACATGTTGTTTTTGCAACAATTCAGTGTCATGTATTTATTTGGTTTGAAATCGAATTTGGTGTAAATGCGGTACAAAGTTTTAAAAGGAAAAAGTTAGTCACAAACCCCAAATACCGTAAGAAAAAACTCACCATCCGGGGACGTCTTCGGGATCTTCGCAGTTTCCGGTGCCTTCGGCGTCGCCGATTTTGAAAACTGTACCAATTGGACATCCGTATTCTCTGGCTACTCCTTCCAAGCAAATGTAGTATTTGCGGCAATCATCGGGGTGAGCGTGGCGGGAGAACGATCCGGAGTTGCTTACTTCGCCAGGGGCTGGGCAAGAGAAACCTCCAGCTACTTCTAGCAGAAGGAAGAATCAGAAACCATTAACGTGATTGATGATGACGATGAAGGGGGAGTGAAAAGGAAAATAAAGAAAGTTTTTCGAAGAAGAATTTGACTTAAAAAGAAGAGCATTTTGAAAGCTTTGACAAGTATTAGATTGAGCGAAAAATTTTTGGTCTAAACCCAAAAATCTTTCTTAAATATGGTTTGTCTTAGAAAGATAAAATTTGTTAAAATGTTATCATGAGAAGTCACTTAAGATCATTTTCAAAGTTGTGATGGGATCAATACTATAAAAGGTTACGTCGTGAACCCCAAAATTTTCCAAAAATCAGTTTGTTTTTGCTTTTAATTTATAAAGAAAAGTATCGACTTTATATTCTTAAAACCACACTTGAATATCTTAATTCCTTTTTGTGATATCAAGTTTTGAACTCAACCTAAATTTCATAAAATTAAAAATTTCCTTAATTATTTTAGAAAAATTGTATAAAATCGAATTTTCAAAGATATTGTGCTGAAATTTTCTGTAAATTATAAAGAAAAGTATGTATTTTTCCGAAATCAAAACCATACTTGAATATCTCAATTCTATTTTGAGATATCAAGTTTTGAACTCAACCTACATTTTATAAAATTAAAAATTTCATCAATTATTTTTGAAAAATCGTAAAAATCTAATTCTTAAGATATTTTGCTGAAATTTTCTGTAAATTATAAAGAAAAATATCTATTTTACCGAAATCAAAGCTATACTTGAATATCTCAATTTCGTTTTTGAGATATCATGTTTTGAACTCAACCTAAATTTCATAAAATTAAAAATTTCCTTAATTATTTTAGAAAAATTGTATAAAATCGAATTCTCAAGATATTTTGCTGAAATTTTCTGTAAATTATAAAGAAAAGTATGTATTTTTTCGAAATCAAAAGCATAGTTAAATATCTCAATCCGTTTTTGTGATATCAAGTTTTGAACTCAACCTAAATTTCATAAAATTCAAAATTTCCTTAATGGTTTTTAAAAAATCGTGAATAATCAAATTCTTAAGATATTCTGCTGAAATTTTTTGTGAATTGTAAAGAAAAGTATGTATTTTTCCGAAATTAGAATCATACTTGAGTATCTCAATTCGTTTTTGAGATAACATGTTTTGAACTCAACCTAAATTTCATAAAATTAATAAATTTCTTAATCGTTTTTGAAAAATCGAATTCTTAAGATATCTTAATGAAATATTTTGTGAATTGTAAAGAAAAGTATGTATTTTTCCGAAATTAGAATCATACTTGAATATCTCAATTCCATTTTGAGATATCCAGTTTTGAACTCAACCTACATTTTATAAAATTAAAAATTTCCTCAATTATTTTTGAAAAATCGTAAAAATCTAATTCTTAACATATTTTGCTGAAATTTTCTGTAAATTATGAAGAAAAATATCTATTTTTCCGAAATCAAAACTATACTTGAATATCTTAATTTAGTTTTTGAGATATCAAGTTTGAAACTCAACCTAAATTTCAGAAAATTCAAATGATTTTTGAAAAGTCGTGAAAAATCGAATTCTTAAGATATTTTGATGGAAAATTCTGTGAGTTATAAAGAAAATGTGTATTTTTCCATTCTTGAATATCTCAATTCGTTTTTGAGATATCAAGTTTTGAACTGAACCTAAATTTCATAAAATTAAAAATTTCTTTAATCATTTTTGAAAAATCGTAAGAAATTGAATTCTTAAGATATCTTCATGAAATTTTCTGTGAATTATAATGAAAAGGTTATAATTTTTTGAAATCTGAACCACACATCGATATCTCAATTTATTTTTGAGATATTAAGCTTTGAATTCTACCTAAATTTCATAAAATTCAAAATATCCTTAATGATTTTTGAAAAGTCGTGAAAAATCGAATTCTTAAGATATTTTGATCAAAAATTCTGTGAGTTATAAAGAAAAGTGTGAATTTTTCCAAAATGAAAACCATTCTTGAATATCTCAATTCGTTTTTGAGATATCAAGTTTTGAACTGAACCTAAATTTCATAAAATTAAAAATTTCTTTAATCATTTTTGAAAAATCGTAAGAAATTGAATTCTTAGGATATCTTCATGAAATTTTCTGTGAATTATAATGAAAAGGTTGTATTTTTTTGAAATCTGAACCACACATCGATATCTCAATTTATTTTTGAGATATTAAGTTTTGAACTGAACCTAAATTTTTATAAAATTTTGAATTTTCTTAATTATTTTTAAAAACTCGTAGGAAATTGAATTCTTAAGATATCTTAATAAAAATTTTTATGATTTATAACGAAAAGTATGTATTTTTCCAAAATTAAAAGTATACTTGAATATCTCAATTCGTTTTTGAGATACCAAGCTTTGAACTCTACCTAAATTTCATAAAATTCAAAATATCCTTAATGATTTTTGAAAAGTCGTGAAAAATCGAATTCTTAAGATATTTTGATCGAAAATTCTGTGAGTTATAAAGAAAAGTGTGTATTTTTCCGATTGAAAACCATTCTTGAATATCTCAATTCGTTTTTGAGATATCAACTTTTGAACTGAACCTAAATTTCATAAAGTTAAAAATTTTTTTAATCATTTTTGAAAAATCGTAAGAAATTGAATTCTTAAGATATCTTCATGAAATTTTCTGTGAATTATAATGAAAAGGTTGTAATTTTTTGAAATCTGAACCACACATCGATATCTCAATTTATTTTTGAGATATTAAGTTTAATCACTCTACCTAAATTTCATAAAATTCAAAATATCCTTAATGATTTTTGAAAAGTCGTGAAAAATCGAATTCTTAAGATATTTTGATCGAAAATTCTGTGAGTTATAAAGAAAAGTGTGTATTTTTCCGATTGAAAACCATTCTTGAATATCTCAATTCGTTTTTGAGATGTTAAGTTTTGAACTGAACCTAAATTTCATAAAATTAAAATTTTTTTTAATCATTTTTGAAAAATCGTAAGAAATTGAATTCTTAAGATATCTTCATGAAATTTTCTGTGAATTATAACGAAAAGGTTGTAATTTTTTGAAATCTGAACCACACATCGATATCTCAATTTATTTTTGAGATATTAAGTTTTGAACTCAACCTAAATTTCATAAAATTTAGAATTTTCTTAATTATTTTTAAAAACTCGTAGGAAATTGAATTCTTAAGATATCTTAATAAAAATTTTTATGATTTATAACGAAAAATATGTATTTTTTCGAAATTAAAAGTATACTTGAATATCTCAATTCGTTTTTGAGATATCAAGCTTTGAACTCTACCTAAATTTCATAAAATTCAAAATATCCTTAATGATTTTTGAAAAGTCGTGAAAAATCGAATTCTTAAGATATTTTGATCGAAAATTCTGTGAGTTATAAAGAAAAGTGTGTATTTTTCCGAAATGAAAACCATTCTTGAATATCTCAATTCGTTTTTGAGATATCAAGTTTTGAACTGAACCTAAATTTCATAAAATTAAAAATTTTTTTAATCATTTTTGAAAAATCGTAAGAAATTGAATTCTTAAGATATCTTCATGAAATTTTCTGTGAATTATAATGAAAAGGTTGTATTTTTTTGAAATCTGAACCACACATCGATATCTCAATTTATTTTTGAGATATTAAGTTTTGAACTCAACCTAAATTTCATAAAATTTAGAATTTTCTTAATTATTTTTAAAAACCCGTAGGAAATTGAATTCTTAAGATATCTTAATAAAAATTTTTATGATTTATAACGAAAAATATGTATTTTTTCGAAATTAAAAGTATACTTGAATATCTCAATTCGTTTTTGAGATATCGAGTTTTGAGCTCAACCTAAATTTAATTAAATTAAGAATTTCCTTAATTATTTTTAAAAACTCGTAGGAAATTGAATTCTTAAGATGTCTTAATAAAAATTTTTATGATTTATAACGAAAAATATGTATTTTTTCGAAATTAAAAGTATACTTGAATATCTCAATTCGTTTTTGAGATATCGAGTTTTGAGCTCAACCTAAATTTAATTAAATTAAGAATTTCCTTAATTATTTTTGAAAAATCGTAGGAAATCGAAATCTTAAGATATCTTCATGAATTTTTTTCTAATTTATAAAGGAAAATGTGCACTTTCCTTAGAACAAAATCATACTTGAATATCTCAATGCGTTTTTGAGATATCTTTTGAGATAAATTTATAGTATTTAATAAAAACAACAATTTCCATAATTATTTTTAAAAAATTGTAAAAAATCGAATTCTTAAGATATCAGAATGATTTTTTTTCTGATTTATAAAGGAAAATATGCACTTTTCCTAGAACGAAATCATACTTGAATATCTCAATGCGTTTTTGAGATATCTTTTGAGATAAATTTATAGTATTTAATAAAAACAACAATTTCCATAATTATTTTTAAAAAATTGTAAAAAATCGAATTCTTAAGATATCATAATGATTTTTTTCTGATTTATAAAGAAAAATATGCACTTTCCTTAGAACAAAATCATACTTGAATATCTCAATGCGTTTTTGAGATATCTTTTGAGATAAATTTATAGTATTTAATAAAAACAACAATTTCCATAATTATTTTTAAAAAATTGTATTGTGAATTTTTTTTGCGATTTATAAAGGAAAATGTGCACTTTCCTCAGAATAAAATCATGCTTGAGCATCTCGCTTCGTTTTTGAGATACCATACTTTGTGCAACATTTCATAAAAATCATAATTTTCTTAAACATTTTTGGAAAAATTGTATTTTTATTGGAAAAATGTATTAAGATATCTTGCTGAAATTTCTTACAATTTACAAAGACGAATATGCTCAAAATCCTACTTGAATATCTCAATGCGTTTTTGAGATAAATTTATAGTATTTCATAAAAACAACAATTTCCATAAAAAATTGTAAAAATCGAATTTTTAAGATATCATAATGATTTTTTTCTGATTTATAAAGAAAAATATGCACTTTCCTTAGAACAAAATCATACTTGAATATCTCAATGCGTTTTTGAGATATCTTTTGAGATAAATTTATAGTATTTAATAAAAACAACAATTTCCATAATCATTTTTAAAAAATTGTAAAAAATTGAATTCTTAGGATATCATGATGAATTTTTTTTGCGATTTATAAAGGAAAATGTGCACTTTCCTCAGAATAAAATCATGCTTGAGCATCTCGCTTCGTTTTTGAGATACCATACTTTGTGCAACATTTCATAAAAATCATAATTTTCTTAAACATTTTTGGAAAAATTGTATTTTTATTGGAAAAATGTATTAAGATATCTTGCTGAAATTTCTTACAATTTACAAAGACGAATATGCTCAAAATCCTACTTGAATATCTCAATGCGTTTTTGAGATAAATTTATAGTATTTCATAAAAACAACAATTTCCATAAAAAATTGTAAAAAATCGAATTTTTAAGATATCTTAATGATTTTTTTCTGATGTATAAAGAAAAATATGCACTTTCCTTAGAACAAAATCATACTTGAATTTCTCAATGCGTTTTTGAGATATCTTTTGAGATAAATTTATAGTATTTAATAAAAACAACAATTTCCATAATCATTTTTAAAAAATTGTAAAAAATTGAATTCTTAGGATATCATGATGAATTTTTTTTGCGATTTATAAAGGAAAATGTGCACTTTCCTCAGAATAAAATCATGCTTGAGCATCTCGCTTCGTTTTTGAGATACCATACTTTGTGCAACATTTCATAAAAATCATAATTTTCTTAAACATTTTTGGAAAAATTGTAAAAAATTGGCTAATGAAGATATCTTGCTGAAATTTCTTACAATTTACAAAAACGAATATGCTCAAAATCCTACTTGAATATCTCAATGCGTTTTTGAGATAAATTTATAGTATTTCATAAAAACAACAATTTCCATAAAAAATTGCAAAAAATCGAATTTTTAAGATATCTTAATGAAATTTTTCATGATTTGTAACGAAAAGTATGTATTTTTCCGAAATCAAAACCGAACTTGAATATCTTAATTCGTTTTTGAGATATCAAGTTTTGAACTCAACTTAAATTTCATAAAATTAAGAATTTTCTTAATCATTTTTGAGAAATCTAATTCTTAAGATATCTTAATGAAATTGTTTATGATTTATAACAAAAAGTATGTATTTTTCCGAAATCACAACCATACTTGAATATCTCAATTCGTTTTTGAGATATAAAGTTTTGAACTCAACCTAAATTTCATGAAATTAAAAATTTCCTTAAATTTTTTGAAAAATCGTAAAAATCGAATTCTTAAGATATTTTAATGAAATTTTTTATGATTTATAACCAAAAGTATGCATTTTTCTAAAACTAAAACCGTACTTGAATATCTCAATTCGTTTTTGAGATATCAAGTTTTGAATTCAACTTAAATTTCATAAAATTAAAAATTTTCTTAATCGTGTTTGAAAAATCGTAGGAAATCGAATTCTTAAGATATCTTATGAAATTTTTTTATGATTATTTTATAATAAGAAGTATGTATTTTTCCGAAATCATAACAATACTTGAATATCTCAATTCGATTTTGAACTATCAACTTTTAAACTCAACCTAAATATCATAAAATTAAAAATTTCCTTAATTATTTTTGAAAAATCGTAAATAATCGAATTCTTAAGATATTTTGCTGAAATTTTCTGTGAATTATAAAGAAAAGTATGTATTTTTCCGAAATTAGAATCATACTTGAATATCTCAATTCGTTTTTGAACTCAACCTAAATTAACAATTTCTTTAAACATTTTAGAAATTTCGTAGCAAATCGAAGAGTAAAATAATTTTAAGAAAATATCGGCTTATAGAGTCAAAAAAATTTAAAATTTACGACAGAATAAACAGTTTTAAGTAAATAATCTTTGTAAACACCTGTATAACATTATTCAGGTCATCAAGATGTTTTCAAAATGTTTAGTAACTTAGTTAAGAATATTTCTTATCTTTAAAGGCAAATATAGAGGTTTAGACAAAATATTTTTGCACAAATCTATATAAATTTGAAGTCCAAATAATAATTTTGTTTTTGAAGTTTAAGGTTTAAAGGAAGATTTTAGGAAGTACATGAAAAATAGTGCAAATACAAAACAAAGAATCCAACCACCAAAATCCCAAAAAATTACCTTCATTTTTACATTCTGGTACTTGATCGGCCCACATACAAACACGAGCTTCCCTATCATAAGCTAACCCAGGTGAACATTGATACCTGGAAGCTTCTCCGTTCCAACAATTCCAGAAAACATCGCACTTTTTATCATCGGCGAAAATACCATAAAGTCGTTCGCAATGTGGCGTAGAAATAGCCGGTTCCAACTGCGTTCTATCGCCGCAATCAACGTTGTGAATGTAGTCGCAATTTTCTGTTAGGTATTTTGGATCACTTGCATCGAACGCCAAACCGTTTCCGCATGTTTTTAATTCTGCTACGTTATTGTCGCACTTCCAGTATTTGTCGCATGATGTGAGATGTGGGTAGAAACCGAAATCATCGGGACATTTAAAACTGTCCTGAGAGAATGCTAAAAAAAATTAAATTTAAATTAAAATTAAAACATTTTCTGCAATAAAAAGAAATGCCTATAAATGTCGTTGTTTGCAACTTTCCCTTTTTGTCTTCATTGTTCGATTTAGCAACCGCGAAAAGAAGGCGATATAAACAGGTTCGGGCCCCGTTTTGGGTTGAAGGACCCCGAACTGGGGCACCAAATTCACTCTCGCGACTCTTATGAGACAAGCAAGATGAAAAAAGTGTTGTAAGTGTACCGAGAAGGAGAAAATTAAGAAAAAAAAAGTGATCGAGCCGACGAGCCACTTTCCATTTTTAATGGAAATGTCAACCGGTTACCTACCATGAAGAGACTCAATGGAGCAGAATGTTAACTTAACAGAACGTTAATTATATTTTTTTAAAAATTGTTTATAATTGACGTTTTAGTTCGAAATAATAAATTAAATTTGGTTTAAATATTGAAAAACTTGTCATATTATCAAACAAAATTAATTGGTAAATTAATTAACGTTTTCTTTGGACATGAACGGAAATATTAGCGATAAATAACCGTTGTTAAAATTATAAAGGCCATACATCAATATGTAGGCTAGATAAACTGTAGGTTTAAATGAGCTCAACCTTAATTTTCGTTTAAAAGGTCTTATTTGTTCACGTGAATACATATATTGACATTTCCACCAAATCTTTAATGAGAAATACACATTTTATTCAAATGAGTACGAATTAACGCGGAGTTTATTCAGCTTTAGTTGCGAATATACGGATGATTTTACTCGTTGACAACCGATTCATTTGATTCTTTTTATTGAATAAATTGAAATAAATATTTATTTTATTATCGGGATATATTTACAATTTAATTTTATTGGAATATTACTATTTAATAGGATTGAATTATTAATTATTATTTTAAAAATATATAAATTTGTTGGATAATTTCGCTTATTATTTTGCTTCATTTCGGAGTTCATAGTTTAGGTATTAGAATGAAAAAAATGTGTAGATGATACAATTAAAATGGGAGATGTTAAATATTAATACTTTTCCATATTAAGCATGGAAAAAGTTATTGAGTTAAATTGTGGATAAGAATATGGAAAAAGAAGGAGGTGTGTCTAGGACTGTTAGAAATATGAAATTGTAGTATTGAGGATGCGTTAGATTGAGGATCTAATAGATGTGTAAAATGACAAAGTTGAGAATATGATATGCAGAGATTATAGATGCTGGGATAAGATGATGCAATTAAACTGGGAGATACTAATATGGGAGAAGATAATATCAAGATACATGAAAAAGTAATTGAGGTAAATTGAGGGTATGAATATGGAAAAAAGGAAGGAGGTGTGTTTAGGAGTGCTAAAAACATGAAATTGTAGTCTTGAGGATGCGTTGGATTGAGGATCTAATCGATGTGTACAATGACAAAGTAGAGAATATGATATGCAGAGATTATAGATGCTGGTATAAGATGATGCAATTAAAATGGGAGATGCTAAATATGAGAGAAAATAATATCAAGATGCATGAAAAAGTAATTGAGGTAAATTGAGGGTATGAATATGGAAAAAGGAAGGAGGTGTGTTTAGGAGTGTTAGAAATATGAAATTGTAGTCTTGAGGATTCGTTGGATTGAGGATCTAATAGATGTGTTGAATGACAAAGTTGAGAATATGATATGCAGAGATTATAGATGCTGGGATAAGATGATGCAATTAAAATGGGAGATCCTAAATATGAGAGAAAATAATATCAAGATGCATGAAAAAGTAATTGAGGTAAATTGAGGGTATGAATATGGAAAAAGGGAGGAGGTGTGTTTAGGAGTGTTAGAAATATGAAATTGTAGTCTTGAGGATTCGTTGGATTGAAGATCTAATCGATGTGTACAATGACAAAGTAGAGAATATGATATGCAGAGATTATAGATGCTGGGATAATATGATACAATTAAAATGGGAGATACTAAATATGGGACAAGATACAATGAAGATGCATGCAAAAATAATTGAGTTAAATTGTAGATATGAATATAGAAAAGGAAGGAGGTATGTTTAAGAGTGTTAGAAATATGAGACTATAGTCTTGAGGACGGGTTGAATTGAAGATCTAATAAGTGTCCGAGGGTTCTAAGTACTATTAGAATCTTGCTAATCTCTAAATTGGAGGTGCTCTTGTTAATTAGCTAGAAATCCTCATGCAAAGAAATATTTGTTGCACAAGGTATAATACAGCATCTCAAAGTAGTCTAAATATCTCTGTGGGATATTTGTGGGAAAGAAATCATTTTAAGATATAAAAAGTTAATTAAAGTCGCTTTAAAATGTCGACATTTAATGCTAATATCTCAAATCATTCTTAAGATACGAATTATAAATTTGTGTGCAATTCAACCCAACCTCAATAATCGTAGAGTTGAATTAAAAAAATCGTATTTTAAATTTATGGAAACGTAGCAAATATTTTCGGTGTGAAGAAACTAGATAAAATTTACCATAAAATGGCGTTTAAATCATCTTGAGATCTCAATTATTTTTGGAAATATTATCTTTCATATTTGTTATTTTAGGTCGATTTGAAGGATATGTAGAAAAAAAACATTATAACACCAAAATTTCGTAAAAAGAAATGATGTTTTTGGCTAAATTTGCTTTAAAATCGTTCTTATCTCATACTAATATCTCAAATCATTCTTAAGATACGATTTATTAATTTATATGCAATTCAATCTCAATAATCGTACAGATTGAATTTAAAAAATCATATCTTTAGAATTTATGGAAACGAATCAAAGATTTTTGGTGTGATAACAGTAGATAAAATTTACCATAAAATGGTGTTTAAATCATCTTAATATCTCAATTATTTTTTGAGATATGATCTTTCAAATTTGATGTTTGTCAATTTAAGTTGATTTGAGAAATATTTAAAAAAACATTATAACATCAAAATTTGTAGGAATAAAGAAATTGTTTTGGCTAAATTTGCTTTACAATCATTATTTCATTTTAATATCTCAAATCATTCTTAAGATACGATTTATATGCAATTCAACCCAACCTCAATAATCGTAAAGTTTAATTTAAAAAATTGTATCACTGAAATTTATGGAAACGAAGCAAAAATTTTCAGTGTGATAAAAGTAGATAAAATTTACCATAAAATGGTATTTAAATCATCTTGATATTTCAATTATTTTTTGAGATATGATCTTTCAAATTTTATGTTTGTCAATTTAAGTTGATTTGAGAGATATTTAAAAAAAACATTATAACATCAAAATTTGTAGGAATAAAAAAATTGTTTTGGCTAAATTTGCTTTACAATCATCATTTCATTTTAATATTTCAAATCATTCTTAAGATACGATTTATATGCAATTCAACCCAACCTCAATAATCGTAAAGTTTAATTTAAAAAATCGTATCACTGAAATTTATGGAAACGAAGCAAAAATTTTCGGTGTGATAAAAGTAGATAAAATTTACCATAAAATGGTATTTAAATCATTTTGATATCTCAATTATTTTTTGAGATATGATCTTTCAAATTTTATGTTTGTCAATTTAAGTTGATTTGAGAGATATTTAAAAAAAACATTATAACATCAAAATTTGTAGGAATAAAGAAATTGTTTTGGCTAAATTTGCTTTACAATCATTATTTCATTTTAATATCTCAAATCATTCTTAAGATACGATTTATATGCAATTCAACCCAACCTCAAAAATCGTAGAGTTTAATTTAAAAAATCGTATCATTGAAATTTATGGAAACGAAGCAAAAATTTTCGGTGTGATAAAAGTAGATAAAATTTACCATAAAATGGTGTTTAAATCATCTTGATATCTCAATTATTTTTTGAGATATGATCTTTCAAATTTGATGTTTGTCAATTTAAGTTGATTTGAGAGATATTTAAAAAAACATTATAACATCAAAATTTGTAGGAATAAAGAAATTGTTTTGGCTAAATTTGCTTTACAATCATTATTTCATTTTAATATCTCAAATCATTCTTAAGATACGATTTATATGCAATTCAACCCAACCTCAATAATCGTAGTTTAATTTAAAAAATCGTATCACTGAAATTTATGGAAACGAAGCAAACATTTTCGGTGTGATAAAAGTAGATAAAATTTACCATAAAATGGTGTTTAAATCATTTTGATATCTCAATTATTTTTTGAGATATGATCTTTCAAATTTGATGTTTGTCAATTTAAGTTGATTTGAGAGATATTTAAAAAAACATTATAACATCAAAATTTGTAGGAATAAAGAAATTGTTTTAGCTAAATTTGCTTTACAATCATTATTTGATTTTAATATCTCAAATCATTCTTAAGATACGATTTATATGCAATTCAACCCAACCTCAATAATCGTAAAGTCTAATTTAAAAAATCGTATCACTGAAATTTATGGAAACGAAGCAAAAATTTTTGGTGCGATAAAAGTAGATAAAATTTACCGTAAAATGGTGTCTAAATCATCTTGATATCTCAATAATTTTTTGAGACATGATCTTTCAAATTTGATGTTTGTCAATTTAAGTTGGTTTGAGAGATATTAAAAAAAACATTATAACATCAAGATTTGTAGGAATAAAGAAATTGTTTTGGCTAAATTTGCTTTATAATCATTATTTGATTTTAATATCTCAAATCATTCTTAAGATACGATTTATATGCAATTCAACCCAACCTCAAAAATCGTAGAGTTTAATTTAAAAAATCGTATCACTGAAATTTATGGAAACGAAGCAAAAATTTTCGGTGTGATAAAAGTAGATAAAATTTAACATAAAATGGTGTTTAAATCATTTTGATATCTCAATTATTTTTTGAGATATGATCTTTCAAATTTGATGTTTGTCAATTTAAGCTGATTTAAGAGATATTTAAAAAAACATCATAACATCAAAATTTGTAAGAATAAAGAAATTGTTTTGGTTAAATTTGCTTTACAATCATTATTTCATTTTAATATCTCAAATCATTCTTAAGATACGATTTATATGCAATTCAACCCAACCTCAATAATCGTAGAGTTTAATTTAAAAAATCGTATCACTGAAATTTATGGAAACGAAGCAAAAATTTTCGGTGTGATAAAAGTAGATAAAATTTAACATAAAATGGTGTTTAAATCATCTTGATATCTCAATTATTTTTTGAGATATGATCTTTGAAATTTTATGTTTGTCAATTTAAGTTGATTTGAGAGATATTTAAAAAAAACATTATAACATCAAAATTTGTAGGAATAAAGAAATTGTTTTGGCTAAATTTGCTTTACAATCATCATTTCATTTTAATATTTCAAATCATTCTTAAGATACTATTTATATGCAATTCAACCCAACCTCAATAATCGTAGAGTTTAATTTAAAAAATCGTATCACTGAAATTTATGGAAACGAAGCAAAAATTTTCGGTGTGATAAAAGTAGATAAAATTTAACACAAAATGGTTTTTAAATCATCCTGATATCTCAATTATTTTATGAGATATAATCTTTCAAATTTGATGTTTGTCAATTTAAGTTGATTTGAGAGATATTTAAAAAAGCATTATAACATCAAAATTTGTAGGAATAAAGAAATTGTTTTGGATAAATTTGCTTTACAATCATTATTTCATTTTAATATCTCAAATCATTCTTAAGATACGATTTATATGCAATTCAACCCAACCTCAATAATCGTAGAGTTTAATTTAAAAAATCGTATCACTGAAATTTATGGAAACGAAGCAAAAATTTTCGGTGTGATAAAAGTAGATAAAATTTAACACAAAATGGTTTTTAAATCATCCTGATATCTCAATTATTTTATGAGATATAATCTTTCAAATTTGATGTTTGTCAATTTAAGTTGATTTGAGAGATATTTAAAAAAGCATTATAACATCAAAATTTGTAGGAATAAAGAAATTGTTTTGGATAAATTTGCTTTACAATCATTATTTCATTTTAATATCTCAAATCATTCTTAAGATACGATTTATATGCAATTCAACCCAACCTCAATAATCGTAGAGTTTAATTTAAAAAATCGTATCACTGAAATTTATGGAAACGAAGCAAAAATTTTAGGTGTGATAAAAGTAGATAAAATTTAACATAAAATGGTTTTTAAATCATTTTGATATCTCAATTATTTTTTGAGATATGTTCTTCCAAATTTGATGTTTGTCAATTTAAGTTGATTTGAGAGATATTTAAAAAAAACATTATAACATCAAAATTTGTAGGAATAAAGAAATTGTTTTGGCTAAATTTGCTTTACAATCATTATTTCATTTTAATATCTCAAATCATTCTTTAGATACGATTTATATGCAATTCAACCCAACCTCAATAATCGTAAAGTTTAATTTAAAAAATCGTATCACTGAAATTTATGGAAACGAAGCAAAAATTTTCGGTGTGATAAAAGTAGATAAAATTTACCATAAAGTGGTGTTTAAATCATCTTGATGTCTCAATTAATTTTTGAGATATGATCTTTCAAATTTGATGTTTGTCAATTCAAGTTGATTTGAGAGATATTTAAAAAAACATTATAACATCAAAATTTGTAGGAATAAAGAAATTGTTCTGGCTAAATTTGCTTTACAATCATTATTTCATTTTAATATCTCAAATCATTCTTAAGATACGATTTATATGCAATTCAACCCAACCTCAATAATCGTAAAGTTTTATTTAAAAAATCGTATCACTGAAATTTATGGAAACGAAGCAAAAATTTTCGGTGTGATAAAAGTAGATAAAATTTACCATAAAATGGTGTTTAAACCATCTTGATATCTCAATTATTTTTTGAGATATGAGCTTTCAAATTTGATGTTTGTCAATTTAAGTTGATTTGAGAGATATTTAAAAAAAAATTATAACATCAAAATTTGTAGGAATAAAGAAATTGTTCTGGCTAAATTTGCTTTACAATCATTATTTCATTTTAATATCTCAAATCATTCTTAAGATACGATTTATATGCAATTCAACCCAACCTCAATAATCGTAGAGTTTAATTTAAAAAATCGTATCACTGAAATTTATGGAAACGAAGCAAAAATATTCGGTGTTATAAAAGTAGATAAAATTTAACATAAAATGGTATTTAAATCATCTTGATATCTCAATTATTTTTTGAGATATGAGCTTTCAAATTTGATGTTTGTCAATTTAAGTTGATTTGAGAGATATTTAAAAAAACATTATAACATCAAAATTTGTAGGAATAAAGAAATTGTTTTGGCTAAATTTGGTTACAATCTTTATTTAATTTTAATATCTCAAATCATTCTTAAGATACGATTTATATGCAATTCAACCCAACCTCAATAATCGTAAAGTTTAATTTAAAAAATCGTATCACTGAAATTTATGGAAACGAAGCAAAAATTTTCGGTGTGATAAAAGTAGATAAAATTTACCATAAAGTGGTGTTTAAATCATCTTGATGTCTCAATTAATTTTTGAGATATGATCTTTCAAATTTGATGTTTGTCAATTCAAGTTGATTTGAGAGATATTTAAAAAAACATTATAACATCAAAATTTGTAGGAATAAAGAAATTGTTCTGGCTAAATTTGCTTTACAATCATTATTTCATTTTAATATCTCAAATCATTCTTAAGATACGATTTATATGCAATTCAACCCAACCTCAATAATCGTAAAGTTTTATTTAAAAAATCGTATCACTGAAATTTATGGAAACGAAGCAAAAATTTTCGGTGTGATAAAAGTAGATAAAATTTACCATAAAATGGTGTTTAAACCATCTTGATATCTCAATTATTTTTTGAGATATGAGCTTTCAAATTTGATGTTTGTCAATTTAAGTTGATTTGAGAGATATTTAAAAAAAAATTATAACATCAAAATTTGTAGGAATAAAGAAATTGTTCTGGCTAAATTTGCTTTACAATCATTATTTCATTTTAATATCTCAAATCATTCTTAAGATACGATTTATTTGCAATTCAACTCAATCTCAATAATCGTAGAGTTTAATTTAAAAAATCGTATCACTGAAATTAATGGAAACGAAGCAAAAATTTTTGGTGTGATAAAAATAGATAAAATTTACCATAAAATGGTGTTTGAATCATCTTGATATCTCAATTATTTTTTGAGATATGATCTTTCAAATTTGATGTTTGTCAATTTAAGTTGATTTGAGAGATATTTAAAAAAACATCATAACATCAAAATTTGTAAGAATAAAGAAATTGTTTTGGCTAAATTTGCTTTACAATCATTATTTCATTTTAATATCTCAAATCATTCTTAAGATACGATTTATATGCAATTCAACCCAACCTCAATAATCGTAAAGTTTCATTTAAAAAATCGTATCACTGAAATTTATAGAAGCAAAGCAAAAATTTTCGGTGTGATAAAAGTAGATAAAATTTACCATAAAATGGTGTTTAAATCATTTTGATATCTCAATTATTTTTTGAGATATGATCTTTCAAATTTGATGTTTGTCAATTTAAGTTGACTTGAGAGATATTTAGAAAAACATTATAACATCAAAATTTGTAGGAATAAAGAAATTGTTTTGGCTAAATTTGCTTTACAATCATTATTTCATTTTAATATCTCAAATCATTCTTAAGATACGATTTATATGCAATTCAACCCAACCTCAATAATCGTAGAGTTTAATTTAAAAAATCGTATCATTGAAATTTATGGAAACAAAGCAAAAATTTTTGGTGTAAAGAAATTAGATAAAATTTACCATAAAATGGTATTTAAATCATTTTGATATCTCAATTATTTTTTGAGATATGATCTTTCAAATTTGATGTTTGTCAATTTAAGTTAATTTGAGAGATATTTAAAAAAAACATTATTACATTAAAATTTGTAGGAATAAAGAAATGATTTTTTTTTGCTAAATTTGCTTGAAAATCGTTATCTCATTTGAATATCTCAAATCGTTTTTAAGATATGATTTATTAATTTATATGCAATTCAATCCAACCTCAATAATCGTAGGGTTGAATTTAAAAAATCGTATCATTGAAATTTATGGAAACGAAGCAAAAATTTTCGGTGTGATAAAAGTAGATAAAATTTACCATAAAATGGTGTTTAAATCATCTTGATATCTCAATTATTTTTTGAGATATGATCTTCCAAATTTGATGTTTGTCAATTTAAGCTGATTTGAGAGATATTTAAAAAAACATTATAACATCAAAATTTGTAGGAATAAAGAAATTGTTTTGGCAAAATTTGCTTTACAATCATTATTTCATTTTAATATCTCAAATCATTCTTAAGATACGATTTATTTGCAATTCAACTCAACCTCAATAATCGTAGAGTTTAATTTAAAAAATCGTATCACTGAAATTAATGGAAACGAAGCAAAAATTTTTGGTGTGATAAAAATAGATAAAATTTACCATAAAATGGTGTTTGAATCATCTTGATATCTCAATTATTTTTTGAGATATGATCTTTCAAATTTGATGTTTGTCAATTTAAGTTGATTTGAGAGATATTTAAAAAAAACATCATAACATCAAAATTTGTAAGAATAAAGAAATTGTTTTGGCTAAATTTGCATTACAATCATTATTTCATTTTAATATCTCAAATCATTCTTAAGATACGATTTATATGCAATTCAACCCAACCTCAATAATCGTAAAGTTTCATTTAAAAAATCGTATCACTGAAATTTATAGAAGCAAAGCAAAAATTTTCGGTGTGATAAAAGTAGATAAAATTTACCATAAAATGGTGTTTAAATCATTTTGATATCTCAATTATTTTTTGAGATATGATCTTTCAAATTTGATGTTTGTCAATTTAAGTTGACTTGAGAGATATTTAGAAAAACATTATAACATCAAAATTTGTAGGAATAAAGAAATTGTTTTGGCTAAATTTGCTTTACAATCATTATTTCATTTTAATATCTCAAATCATTCTTAAGATACTATTTATATGCAATTCAACCCAACCTCAATAATCGTAGAGTTTAATTTAAAAAATCGTATCATTGAAATTTATGGAAACGAAGCAAAAATTTTCGGTGTAAAGAAATTAGATAAAATTTACCATAAAATGGTATTTAAATCATTTTGATATCTCAATTATTTTTTGAGATATGATCTTTCAAATTTGATGTTTGTCAATTTAAGTTGATTTGAGAGATATTTAAAAAAACATTATAACATCAAAATTTGTAGGAATAAAGAAATTGTTTTGGCTAAATTTGCTTTACAATCTTTATTTAATTTTAATATCTCAAATCATTCTTAAGATACTATTTATATGCAATTCAACCCAACCTCAATAATCGTAGAGTTTAATTTAAAAAATCGTATCATTGAAATTTATGGAAACGAAGCAAAAATTTTCGGTGTGATAAAAGTAGATAAAATTTACCATAAAATGGTGTTTAAATCATCTTGATATCTCAATTATTTTTTGAGATATGTTCTTTCAAATTTGATGTTTGTCAATTTAAGTTGATTTGAGAGATATTTAAAAAAACATTATAACATCAAAATTTGTAGGAATAAAAAAATTGTTTTGGCTAAATTTGCTTTACAATCATGATTTCATTTTAATATCTCAAATCATTCTTAAGATACGATTTATATGCAATTCAACTCAACCTCAATAATCGTAGAGTTTAATTTAAAAAATCGTATCACTGAAATTTATGGAAACGAAGCAAAAATTTTCGGTGTGATAAAAGTAGATAAAATTTAACATAAAATGGTGTTTAAATCATTTTGATATCTCAATTATTTTTTGAGATATGATCTTTCAAATTTGATGTTTGTCAATTTAAGTTAATTTGAGAGATATTTAAAAAAAACATTATTACATTAAAATTTGTAGGAATAAAAAAATGATTTTTTTTTGCTAAATTTGCTTGAAAATCGTTATCTCATTTGAATATCTCAAATCGTTTTTAAGATACGATTTATTAATTTATGTGCAATTCAATCCAACCTCAATAATCGTAGGGTTGAATTTAAAAAATCGTATCATTGAAATTTATGGAAACGAAGCAAAAATTTTCGGTGTGAAGAAATTAGATAAAATTTACCATAAAATGGTATTTAAATCATTTTGATATCTCAATTATTTTTTGAGATATGATCTTTCAAATTTGATGTTTGTTAATTTAAGTTGGTTTGAGGAATATGTAGAAAAAAAACATTATAACATCAAAATTTCGAAAAAAGGAATGATTTTTTTTGGCCAAATTTGCTTTGTACTCGTTCTTATCTCATGCTAATATCTCAAATCATTCTTAAGATACGATTTAATAATTTTTATGCAATTCAACCCAACCTCAATCATCGTAGAGTTGAATTAATAAAATTGTATCATTGGAATTTATGAAATTGAGGCAAATATTTTCTTATTTCATTTTAATATCTCAGATCATTCTTAAGATACGATTTATTAATTTGTATGCAACTCAACCCAGCTATAAGCGCATTAAAAAGATTATAACGTCAAAATTTGTAGAAATAAAGAAATGACTTTGGCAAAATTTGCTTTAAAATCGTTCTTATCTTATTTTAATATCTCAAATCATTCTTAAGATATAGTTTAATAATTTGTATGCAATTCAACGCAACCTCAATAATCGTAGAGTTGAATTAACAAAATTGTATCATTGGAATTTATGGAAGATCAAAGCAAAAATGTTCGATGTGATGAAATTAGATAAAATTTATCACAAAATGATGTTTAAATCATCTTGATATCTTAATTTAATAAAAAAAGAAACATTATAACATCATAATTTGTAGGAGTAAAAAATGATTTTTGGTACAATAAAAGTTAACTAAACTTGCTTTAAAATATTGTTTAGTTTATGGTTTTAGCTCAAATCGTTCTTGAGATACAGTAATATCAAATCTAAGCCAAATGTAACCAAATCTTTCTAGTGTTAGTTCTAGTTTTATATCAGATCTAACTCTTGATCCACAATAGATTTTAGTTCTAGGTCTAGTGTCAATTCTAGTTTTACTTCAGTTCAAATATACAGGGTTGGGTTGGATTGGGTTTAGCCATGCATCTGAAGACATTTTTTAACGAAGGCCTCTATTATGAATAGTTTCTGAAATAGAGTTCTTTACAAACTAATTTGGTAACACTGTGTATTTCAATTGAAGTAAAACTAGAACTAACACTAGACCTAGAAGTGGAAAGTTTCTGGTTTAGCCGTGCGTCTTCAGACGCACGGCTAAACCTAAATCTTTCCACTTCTAGGTCTAGTGTTAGTTCTAGTTTTATATTAGATATAACTCTAGATCTAAAACTAAAAACGTTCAGTTTTAGTTTTATCAAATCATATTTGTTTATGTTTTTGGAGTTGTATTAATTATAAATTGTTAAAAAAAATAAATCAACGTTAAATTTCGTTTGATAGACATTACAAAATTTTGCTTTTTAGTTCTAAAATCAAGGCAAAATAATATCGGTATAATAAACTCAAAATTGAATGAAATTATTTTTAAAACACTATACTCATTGAACATTTATATTAAAACTACATTATTAAACCATTGACATTTATAAACTAAACACTAATTGAGTAATATCCACTTTACGTAATCGTTTTGCTATTTTACCCCCACATTTCGAGTTTATCTATACATTTCAAAACTACACCATTTAGTAGTAGTAAACACGATTTTACTCTACTTTCTAGCCTAATCACACACTCCAGTTACTACTATAACACTTAACACTTTGATCGATTTAGGTGAAATCTCCCCTGAAGCAATTAAGGTCATTTGGATCGGATTGAAAATAAATTAAACATCAAAGACTAATAAATAAACAAATCTGATTAATTAACGGTTTGTATAAATGGAGTGATAAAAGTGGAGTTTTGATTTAGTTTGTGGTTTCGAGTTAGTACAAATACGGAAATGTCTGCGTTTGGGGCAAAATCCGTTTCTAGTTGTAGTTAACATGGTTAAGATAAAAACTGGGTTATTTCTTGCTCCACTTGCTGCGGTGAATGTTAAATGCAACTAAAGTTTGTTTAGAATTTGAAGACAACTAGAAATTTTGCTGGATTTAGCTCAAATTTGCTTTATTAGTTATTATGTAAAGCGTCTTTTTTATAAAGATTATATAAACTATAAAAGTGTTTAATATTCAATAAGATTCGGTTGAGTAACTATTTTTTTTGTTGATTATCGCTAAATGTTTTTAACTTATGTAACGACGATTAATGATGAACCAGAAAAAAAGTGAAAGGATTTTTAAGAAGTGAACTTAAATCTATTATGGTTATTTTAATTTGTTCTAGAATGTCCTTGATCGTTTTTTCCACCTCAATTAATTTATAATTAACTTATTAAGGTTTTTATAATAAACATACATTTTTGAGACAATCTTATGTCCCCATTTCAAACGAGAAATCATCGAAAGTAAAACCATCTGTCGTCCTCAAACCGATGTTTAATGTATAAAGCTTATAATAAAATAAGAAGCTTTCCCCTTATTAAAAGATCTCCCCAGATGTCTCCATCAAACACTTTTTTATTCTAGATTTATCCCCGCAAATAAATCGGATTTCTAAATCCGAATTTTTCTGCAATTCCTTAAAGCTTAATCTAGAAGTGAACTAGAAAGTTAAGTTCCACAATAAAACCAGATTTTTCTCACACAACCAAAATAAAATAAAAAAAAGCCTTGAAAAAAAGCGTTTCCTAGAAAATTGGTTAATTTCCTAAAATTGGCAACCGCACCGTTTTAATAAGGATATGACCGATTTTAACTTGGGAAATGTTGAAAAACAGGAAATCAAGTTTGAGTTATTCGATCTGAATTGCTTTCTCTTACGGGATATATTCGTTTTACACTAAGAAATGAAGTATTAATTCGGTTAGGTAATGTTTTCTTTTATCCATACTAAGAACCTCTCACTGCATTCTTTCCACCTATTGTTAAGCTAAGAAAAGCGAAGAAGTGGGTGTGATTCAAGGACCTGACACACCACAGGAAATGCCATTCGTTGGAAAAACCCGTTTCGAAAAAAAAATGAAAGGAAAATTCCTAATCAAGCAAATATTAATTGACGGTGTTAAATTTTTGTGGGTACTCACCAGAAGTGCAAAGAATTGCTAAAACGACAAGACACGTCACGGACCTCATCTTCTTTCACTAGAAATATAACTATAACTGATTGTCGAGGTGTACTTTCCTTGATTTATACCAAGAGTAAGAAGGTATGAGGTTCCCCACCACCATCGCAAGACACCATCGTTTACCAACGGCGACGACGATGACTTCGAGGCTCTTTCTTGAAATCCAAACGACATCGTTTGCTTTTAATCTTTCAACGAATCGATTCACCACGATGAATCGTTAAATTGTAATAATTTTTAATTAAAAAATCGTTTCCGGCGGTGTTATCGTCCTTAAAATATTATGAACTAACGGATGATGACGGTCTTAAATTATTCACTACGGTTTATTTACCCAAAACGGTTTCGTTATGCGATGTGATATTCATGTTAATCGATACTAACGGGATTTATGGTGGGAAGAAAAAAATTTTTAATAAGAATTATTTCGTGTTATGTGAGTAGAATTATTGAATTTTTTTTGGGTAAAATTTGCTGGGAAAGGGTTAAAAATCGATTTAGTTAATAATTTATAAAGAGAAAAGAAAGTTTTCGTGGAGATTCTTTGATGGTAATTTTCGTCAGGTTGAAAGGAAGAGTTGAAAGTGTGAGGTGGCATCACTTTTTATTAGTTGTGTTAAGACACATTGATAATTAATCGATTTCTCTGCCACTAATTAGTGAGGATACTTTTCTATGCGTTTCTTGTTAGAGGATTCATTAAAGCTATGGTACTATTTTAAATATTATTTCCAGTTTAGGGCAGTCAGTTATCCAACCCAACCTAACTTAATCTAATTAAATGTTCAAAACTTTACTTACTCAATCCAAGAGATTCTTATGTTCCTGGAATTCCTGAATGTCTACTGAAGCATCACTATGTATTATGATTTAGTCGATGGTATTCTTAGTTTATCACAGCGTTGTTCTAAACCTAAGGGCTACAGCTTCCGAGCGCCATCTCCCAGGGGGACACAATGAATAGTTTCTGAAATAGAGTACTTTACAAACTAATTTGGTAACCTTGTATATTTCAATTGAAGTAAAACTAGAACTAAAACTAGACCTAGAAGTGGAAAGTTTTGAATCTTTCCACTTCTAGGTTTAGTGTTAGTTCTAGATTTGTATTAGTTCTAACTCTAGATCTAGAACTAGAAGCTTTCGGGTTTAGCCGTTCACTTCTCAAGACGGCTAAACCTAAATGATTCTAATTGTAGGTCTAGTGTCAGTTCTAGTTTTACTTCAGTTCAAATGAAGAGGCTTGGGTTAGATTGGGTTTAGCCATCCATCTGAAGACTTTTTAATGAAGAAAGTCTTTACGATGAAGTTTCTGAAATAGAGTATTTCACAAGTAGATTTGACAACCTGTATATTTGAATTGAAGTAAAACAAGAACTAACACTAGACCTAGAAGCGGAAAGTCTTGGGTTTAGCCGTGCGTCTTCAGACGCACGGCTAAACCCGAATCTTTCCACTTCTAGGTCTAGTGTTAGTTCTTGTTTTATATTAATTCTAACTCTAGATCTAAAACTAAAAACATCCGGGTTTAGCCGTATATCTTTCAAGACGGCTAAATCCGCATGATTCTAGTTCTAGGTCTAGCGTCAGTTTTTAGTTTTACTTCATAATCTTTCCACATCTTAATTTCATTTAATCGAAGTGTTTCCACAATTGCTGTTTAACTTGAAGTTCCTTTTCAAATATTCGTCTCCTTGATCTTCATTGTTATGTAATAAATGAGATCTGGATGAAGATTAAATAAAATATGCTGCTATATCTGAGCTTCATGGAGATTTTTAATCTTTATTCTCAATCTTATTAAAATGTCCTCAATTTGACCTCATTCAACATAGTTATTTAATCAATTGCAATCTTATGATCTGTTTCAATGTAGTTCAGGAGTTATAGATATTGCTGGACTGCTTGTACTACCAACATCGTCTGCTTGACCTCAGTTGTCATGTACTTTATCATGGCCGTTTTAACTTTCGTTGCTTTAATAAACCATTTTGGACACCTTGATTATTCTAGATATGTCCAAAATCCAAAAATTTTCGTGATCCTAGATTAATTAAAGATTCTTCCTTGGACTGTTGAATCTGATAGATCGCGATGAATCCGAATCTACATAGAGATGCATCCTATCCTATAATTTGTGAACAGCATTGAGTGCTCTTGCCATTCAATTCAAGAAATTCTAATAATTACGACTTCCTGGATTTTCACCAATTTCTTATCAAGAATATATTGAATCAAAGTGGCCAAAAACCTTGATTATTCTAGATATGTCCAGAACCCAAAAATTTTCGTGATCCTGGATTAATTAAAGATTTTTTCTTGGACTGTTGAATCTGATAGATCGCGATGAATCCGAATCTACCTGGAGATGCATCCTATCCTATAATTTGTGAACAGCATTGAGTGCTCTTGCCATTCAATTCAAGAAATTCTAATAATTCCGACTTCCTGGATTTTCACCAATTTCTTATCAAGAATATATTGAATCAAAGCGTCCAAAAACCTTGATTATTCTAGATATGTCCAGAATCCAAAAATTTTCGTGATCCTGGATTAATAAAAGATTTTTTCTTGGACTGTTGAATCGGATAGATCGCGATAAATCAGAATCTACCTGGAGATGCATCCTATCTTATAATTTGTGAACAACATTGAGAGCTCTTGCTATTTTATTCAAGAAATTCTAAGACTTTCTGGATTTTCACAAATTTCTTATCAAAAAGATATTGATGATTGTGGTTTATTTGGTAACCTACATCTCTCTGTTTGATCCATATTGCTCTTTAATCTTGGTGATTCAGGATAGCTTCGATATTCATCATTTACATTTTAGCTTCTCTTTTCATATACTCTAGGTTTTCCACAGTTTTTAGTTTTCTTCTCCTTCATTCTTGGCAAAATGAAGGAGACTTTTAACAACCTTTTAGTGATTTTGGTTAATTGGAGGTTCTGTGAATTCGTCTTATTCTTCTAATATTCCAAAATTGTCTGGATATGTTGATTATTGTACATATGTGGTAAGGGCCATCAGAAAATCCTCCTGATCCTGGATTAATTATAGATTCGTCGTAATTCTTAGTCATCATATTTACTTAATTTAACAGATTCGCAAAGAACCAGAATCGCCATTAATACAGTCAGCACTAATCATCCTGACTTCCTAATCTCTTATCTAGGAAATATACATGATTTTGATTTATTTGGAAGAGTACATTTATCTATTTGATCCGCAACGTTATTTAATCCAGAAAATCTTGGTAATTCAGGATAACTGAAAAATCCACCATTACATTTTAATCTCCGTTTCAATTTAGCTTTTTGTCAATTTCTGATTTACTTGGAAGTTCATCTTTCGTTTCTTTGACCTTCGCTATAACGTAATTTAGAGCCGAGGCGCTACAATATTTCAAAATGGACCATTTTCTATTGATATTTCATATCTAGCGCTTCTCCGCAGGCGACCTTGGCGATTTGAGGCGAAAAAGTTCCAAAATGAACGATTTCGTATTAATATTTCATATCCAGGTATTTAATCCTCATGGTTCTAGAGTACTTGAGGGATCCCTATTGCTTTCTTGACTTTTGTGGTCATCTCACTTAACTTCTGTCATCTAATCTATTCTGTTCGGTCATTTAATCTAAGAGATCTTGATGACACCCTTAGAGATCCATCATTTACACTTAGGCCTTCATTTTCATTTAGTCTCAAGACGGCTAAATTCAAATGATTCTAATTCTAGGTCTAGTGTCAGTTCTAGTTTTACTTCAGTTCAAACGAAGAGGCTTGGGTTGGATTGGGTTTAGCCGTTCATCTGAAGACTTTTTAATGAAGAAAGTCTCTACGATGAAGTTTCTGAAATAGAGATTTCAAACGTAGATTTGACAACCTGTATATTTGAATTGAAGTAAAACAAGAACTAACACTAGACCTAGAAGTGGAAAGTCTTGGGTTTAGCCGTGCGTCTTCAGACCCGAATCCCGAATCTTTCCACTTCCAGGTCTAGTGTTAGTTCTTGTTTTATATTAATTCTATCTCTAGATCTAAAACTAAAAACATCCGGGTTTAGCCGTATATCTTTCAAGACGGCTAAATCCGCATGATTCTAGTTCTAGGTCTAGCGTCAGTTTTTAGTTTTACTTCATAATCTTTCCACATCTTAATTCCATTTAATCGAAGTGCTTCCACAACTGCTGCTTAACATGAAGTTCCTTTTCAAATATTCGTCTCCTTGATCTTCATTGTTATGTAATAAATGAGATCTGGATGAAGATTAAATAAAAAATGCTGCTTTTTTAAATTAAATGTCCTCAATTTGACCATTTTCTATTGATATTTCATATCTAGCGCCTCTCCGCAGGCGACTTTGGCGATTTGAGGCGAAAAAGTTCCAAAATGAACGATTTCGTGTTAATATTTCATACCCAGGTATTTAATCCTCATGGTTCTAGAGTACTTGAGGGATCCCTATTGCTTTCTTGACTTTTGTGGTCATCTCACTTAACTTGTTATCTAATCTAGGACATCTTGATGACTCCCTTAGAGATCCATCATTTACACTTAGGCCTTCATTTTCATTTAGTCCAAGATTTCCCACAATTTCTGGTTTATTTAAAACTGCTTCATTGGCATTTATGGCCTTTTTTGTCATCTACTTTATTTTAATTTGTCATCGTTATCATGCAATGTGAGAGATCTTCATGAAGATCAAAGGTGATAATTAATTTTTTATTTTCGTTTTGAATTCTTTCAATTTTTAACTTAATTGAGGAGTTTCTGGTGATTTTAGGCTAATTGGAAGTTTTCTGGATTCGTCTTATCGAGCTTCGTCACTATTATTTCCTTGACATTTAATTCAGAAGATTCAGAAGAAGATTAGAGAGCAACTAGTGATCCATGTGTCTTTCTTGACTTCAGTGATCATCTAAGTCATTGTTGTATCCTTGTGATAAGTTGCCGAATAATCTAGGAAGTTTTGACTTACCTTACTATCTACCTTCGGAGATCTTGGTACCTCAGTGTAACCTATTTACATTTTGACCTCCATTTCCATTTAGTCCAGTCTTGTATTCTCGACTTTTTGAGTGCACAATAACACCTTGCCATTTCTTGCTATCTAATCATGGTTCTAGAGTACTTCGAGATCCGTTGCTGTTTTCTTGATTTCTCTAGCCATCAAATCCTTCATTATATCCTTGAATTTAGCTGCTGTTTAATCTAAGAGATCCTTACTTACCTTTCTCTTTAATCCATCCAAATCATTCGATTTTTCCACCTTGACCTTCTTTATCCACTTAACTTGTATGATATTTGTCGATATCACGAAAATATATTTCCGATAAAATTTTACATAGTCTTAACCATTTATTCGATTTTAAAGACGATGATTTATTCAACAAGTCAAGTCGGGTTTAAAGTTTAAATTGCAGACAAGGCAAGTTATTTTCTTATAGGTCATGATTGCGAATTGAAAAATAGACGTTTTACATAACGATCGGTTCCGTATTCAATACTACAAGGCCGGATAACTGCATCTGTTTGAACCAAGAGTACCGGAGACGGTTTTGCATAATCGACACGTTTTCGATTGCACCAGCAAAAATGTTTTTTCCTACCATCAGATTCAAGAGCCGAAAGAATCTCTCTTTTGAAAGGACACGGGAGTTAGACCTTGAATTTGATGGGTACCGGTTAAATAAGTCGTCCGTTTTTGACGGTTGTTGTCGAACAGGTTTCGAAGATGAAATAAATAATACGATTTTGGTCAACAACTTTAACGAGCTTATCTTAACCACCTTTGTGGGTAAAATTTTTATGGGGTACATATTTTTTTTATACTTTACCCGAGGACTTTCACCTGGTCTTTTTCTCCGTTAAAAAAACACCTAATAAATTAATGGATCCTTCTTGGAAAAGTTGACAAAAAATAAATTTAAATTCACGATGTGTTATCGTCTGTTACAACGACTTTACCTTTTTAATATGTACTCTTCTTCGCCGTCGGTTGCATTTAATGCAGGATGGATATATCACACGTTGTCTATGCTCGAACCCACACTCAGAATGCCAATACAGCAATGTAAGTTTATGTAAGTTCTTATTGGGTGACGCAACATTTTTCTTTTAAATTTCTTTTTAACCTTTTTTATCGAATAAGCTAAAGAGAGATTTAAGGTAAAACGTCTTTGCAAGGTTAAAGCTGTCTCTTATTGAGAGCAATGCTACCTTTGAGGAATGTTCTATTGAAGACTATAATTTTCTAGATGTGGTTACAGATTTTTTCACCTTGGATTTGACTCGAATGAATAAGATTGAATAATATTGTTGGAAAGAGTTATAGAGGAGATGTTTTCTATTTACCGTTTACATTTTCGAGGAAATGATTTTTTCCTATTATAAAGTCGTTGCATAACGAAAATTTGTATTTAGAAAGCTGGCATTGAGTAGCTGGGCGTGGACAATATAGTGTCAAATCTATTAATACGTTATTGCAATAGTTTCTTAACGTTCTTTGTGTGTGAGTCAAGATAATACAATTTAAATTATTGGGTTTGTCATACAATTAAATCTATTGCCTAAATTTATGTGTAATTTTGATAATTTTCGAATGAGTTATTTTAACACACTTTGCAATTTAAATTTTGATACCAATATTTAAACAATTTCATCTCATTCAATTTAACTCGATTTTTTACGTCTTAACTTTTTTAAATTCCTTCTAAACTCTTCCACACTGAACTATATAAACCACACCTTAAATACCTTGGTCTAATTATGCAGCAACATTCCTAGGTCAACTTGAAACGTTTAAATATGAAATTACAAATCGTCAAACTTGACACCTGCTTTATATTCGTAAATTGTACGGTTAATATTAGAGCGATAATAACAATAATATAACAACGATTTTAACAAAACGAATTAATATATTTGCACAGTTGACACACGCCGATTTTATTAATATCTTTTAATAATTAAATTACAAACCGCAAACATTCATAATATTATGGATATCAAATTTTAGTGGAAACGTGGTGGTTTTCGTTTAATAATTTCAAACCAATATAACAAGTTGGATATTATTTTTGATTTAAAATTCAGAACAGAAAATCGAATTTTGGGAAATTTACTTTCAGGAACGGGAACGTGTCGGCTTGGTTAAATATTCAACTTCGATCTAATTACCATAAGCGTGTGCGGCATTCCTCAAGCGAATTTCTAACTTTCTTTCTCTTAATTTCGTTTTTACCCGCTCGAGTAAGTCACTTATTCGCCTGCGAAATAATTTGAACGAGGAGAAAACTCTCTTTTTTAACTAAACCCTCCTAAAGCCAAAAAAGCCAGAAAAAGAAAGATCGTTTCTTTTTAGTCGATTAGTTCCAAATTATCCGCCCGTAATCCAATCAGATCCAAGATAAATTTAATTACAGTAATAAGATACTGTTTTGTCAAGTAATTATTTTTTTAACGCATTACACCACCGTTAAATTTTAATAATTTTTATATAACTATCTTATAAAACCGTCTCGAACTTTATTTAATCCTTTGGGGAAAAACAGTAAGAAAAAAAATAGACTCAGTTATTACATAAGAATCACACAGCATCTTATCGAATAAAGATCACCCAAGAAGCGAAGTGAAGAAGTGAAAGTGAGATGCGCCGATCTCGCGGAGGCCTAATTTCACATAACGAAGTTTCAAACGAGAAAAAGAACTAATTTTTACTAAAAAGGAAACGTGGTAAAAAATAATCGACCTTCACATCTTAATCATTTCCTCCAGTAAATTACCCATCGTAATTTGGGAAAAGTCACTCTCACCTTGTACTAAATTACTCAGAAAAAATCTAGTTTAAATAAATCCTTTTTAAAACTAAGAAGTGTATATTATTAACACTTATAATATTACTCTCTTGAACTCTTTCTTTCAAATTAAGGTAACACTCAAGAATCGGAACATGATATAAGAAGACTTTTAGAAGAAAAGTGGTACATTTTAATTTTAACAATGTTTCCTTTTTAATCTGTATTATATCAGTTTAATTCTCTGTGCTTATAAAGGTTAGATGTTTTAAAAGTATGTTCCCAATTGGAAACAATGAGTGTAGAAAGAGCAACCCTAAAGAGACAATCGAGATGGATGCAACAAGAAAAAAGTATCAAATGATAGTCTCTGAGCTTTCTGATGCTGATTATGAAGATGACGGTTAAATCCTCTGTTGATTGAGATGTACGGTTAAATCCGAATATTTCTAGTTCTAGAGTTTCTAGTTCTAACACTAAGACTAGACTTAGAAGTGAAAACATTTTAATTTTAAAAATATTGTACTCTTATAAAATAAATAATTGACCTTCAAATCTGACTAAAAAAATAATCATTTCCTTACACTCTCCTTGATCTAAATTAACAAGAAAAAATCAACTTTAAATAAATCCTCCTTAAAACTAAGAAATTTATATTGGCATATTTGCCAAGGACTAATCAATCCAATCCTGAAGTTATGACCCAGCTACCGCACCTCTAAGAGTTTAAAACGCCTTGAGAGTTAAAGTTCGCTTTGAGCAATGCGAATTCCAATAGAAATTTAATCGAATTAAATAGATGATTAGACAGAAAAATTGATCTCTTTAACTAATATTAGAATAGGAAGTTGAAATGATGTTTTAAATTGAAGTAACTCTCTAAGATTAAGCCCAAAGAAATTGAAGAATTTTAAAGAACAATTTCCTTATTGCATTAGACATCTACACACATCTACAATCTTCAAGGTTATTTATAGACCCCAAGGCAACCAGCAACGACAACGTAAAGCCTAAAGAATTACTTGAATATTTAAATCTTGGTCACTAATACAATTCACTTTCACTACGAAACCGTGTTTCAAAACCCAACCCATGTCTTTTACACTCTCGATGGAGATGACTACATCTCAATATTAAAATGTTAAGCAGACAACGATCTTTTCTTCAACAACAAGAATCCCTTTAGTTGAAATTTTAAAATTCCTTCATTTAGGTACGGCTTTAGAGGGCTCTACTAATTTAGTTTTTATTTATAATTTTTTTATGAACCACACACGTCGGTTGGTTTGGTGAAAGCGTGCGGTGTGTCTTTGTTGTGTTGAGACTGCGTATACGTTGAGGACTTTCACTGCATAACGTCCGTGGAACGCGAAAAATTCAACTCTGCGACCTTTACGCCGAACGGGCAATTATGTAATGAGGTGGTACGTCGGTGGGTTATGTCACGAGAGAGCTTTCTTTAACGAGTATAAGACGTGGTTAATTTTTATATATTCATCCATAAACTACCTGGATTTATGTTGGAAGACATCATTGATGTATGGTCGTTATTTGAAGATTAAATTAATGAGAATGTCTAAATCGATAAATTTTTTTTATTGCTATTGAAGATATTGTGAAGAAAGGATGCGATTATATATTCTAAAGATGATTCTTCGTTCGATATTGATTAAATCTGCCATTTATAAAAGCAAGATGAATTGAGAAAAATGTTTACAGGAATTAGGTCAAACTTTACTTAGAAAATCTCTTGGGAGGAGAAACTTGGCTTGATTAATAAGTAATGTCGAGAAATAAAGGAGATTGCATGATATTCTGATAAGAAGGTGCAAATTTCCAAAGTATCATAGCAAGATTAAGCCATCATGGAGAACATTCTGTCAAAAATTTAATAAAGGTAAACAATATCTTGTAGCTATTTAATATTTACAAAAATCTTGACATAACAATAACCATTTCTGACTAAAGCAAAACCGTATTAGCATAATTTATAATATAAATCAATGTTGGTTCATTCACAGAAGACGACTTGGGAAGAACTTGACTTCCTTGATATACAATGTCAAGAAGTAAAGGAGATTGCTAAAAGTTCGAACTGAGCATGAAATTGTAGCTGAAGGAGGCAAATTTCCAAAGTATCATATATAGGATTTAAGCCATCATGTAAAACTTTCTATCAAAAATTTAATGAGGGTAAACATTATCTGATATTTTCAAAAATCTTGACGTAACAGTAACCATTCTCAATTAAAAAAATCGTTTCAATATAGATGTATAGTATAAACATATCTGCGTTGGGTCATTCACAGAAGATGATTTGAGAAGGAAATCTTTACTTGATTGATATGAAATGCTGCAAGTAAAAGAGATTGTGCTCAAAGCTCATACTGAATATGATGAAATTTTCAATGTACCATAAGTAAGATTAAGTCGTCATATAAAATTTGCATTCAAGCATTGAATTCGAACTTTTTGCAATAGATGGAATGGAATGTCATTGCAAAAAAAACTTTGCTCTACCCTAACCGGAAGAGATTTACTCAATTTTTAGAAAAATCGAAAAGTAATTTGAGGCTCACCCACTTAGCGACTGGACAAAGTATGTTGCGTAAATACATGTTCCACAGGAAGCTGGCAAACCATTTCCATTTTCGAAATACCATAGCTCCAAATTTCGGATATAAGGAACATACCTTTCTGTTCTACATTAACATTCATGCAAGGCATTGGGCTGATTTTCTGATCCTTGAATCAACTGTTAATCGTGGTGCTGCGAAAGAAAGTACATAAATTTATTCTTAACAATATTTCTTTGTTGCACTGTCAGTTGCATAAATATCGAAAAAATACGCAAATTTCATGAATTCGTAGTTTAATAAGTTGTTAATAGTAATGCATGGGATTCAGAATGAATTTCAAAAAGTTTTCTAGAACAAAGAATTGTGGAAAATTTTATTCTTGCTCTTTTGCTATCAGATGCATAATACCGAGAAAAATACGAATAACATTGTTTTAAAACATACAATAATTCGTTATAAAACTGTTTTTCACAAATAAACACCAATTTTTGTTTTAAATAAATCTCAAAACAAAAAAAATAGCACTTCACAACCAGACACATATTTTAATTCAAATTTTTTATATTCCTCTTCACACATTTGGAAATATTCATATTAAAACAATTCATTCTAGAAAAAAAGTCGATTATTTCCCTTCAATAACAAAACAACAGAATGTCCATTTCCATTTGGACCGAGCAAACGTGGAAACATAAATCGATAACTTCTTTTTATTGCTATTGAAGATATTGTGAAGAAAGGATGCGATTATATATTCTAAAGATGATTCTTCGTTCGATATTGATTAAATCTGTCATTTATAAAAGCAAGATGAATTGAGAAAAATGTTTACAGGAATTAGGTCAAACTTTACTTAGAAAATCACTTGGGAAGAGAAACTTGGCTTGATTAATAAGTAATGTCGAGAAATAAAGGAGATTGCATGATATTCTGATAAGAAGGTGCAAATTTCCAATGTATCATAGCAAGATCAAACCATCATGCACAACATTCTGTCAAAAATTTAATAAGGGTAAACAATATCTTGTAGCTATTTAATATTTACTAAAATCTTGACATAACAATAACCATTTCTGACTAAAGCAAAACCGTATTAGCATAATTTATAGTATAAATCAATGTTGGTTCATTCACAGAAGATGACTTGGGAAGAACTTGACTTCCTTGATATACAATGTCAAGAAGTAAAGGAGATTGCTAAAAGCTCGAACTGAGCATGAAATTGTAACTGAAGGAGGCAAATTTCCAAAGTATCATATGTAGGATTTAAGCCATCATGTAAAACTTTCTATCAAAAATTTAATGAGGGTAAACATTATCTGATATTTTCAAAAATCTTGACGTAACAGTAACCATTCTCAATTAAAAAAATCGTTTCAATATAGATGTATAGTATCAACATATCTGCGTTGGGTCATTCACAGAAGATGATTTGAGAAGGAAATCTTTACTTGATTGATATGAAATGCTGCAAGTAAAAGAGATTGTGCTCAAAGCTCATACTGAATATGATGAAATTTCCAATGTACCATAAATAAGATTAACCCATCATATAAAATTTGCATTCAAGCATTGAATATCGAACTTTTTGCAATAGATGGGATGGAATGTCATTGCAAAAATAACTTTGCTCCACCCTACCCGGAAGAGATTTACTCAATTTTTAGAAAAATCGAAAAGTAATTTGAGGCTCACCCACTTAGCGACTGGACACTGCATGTTACGTAAGTACATGTTCCACATGAAGCTGGCAAACACATCCCTATGTATAAGGTGTGAATGGAAGACGAGTCACATTCTTTATGACTGTCTCAACCTGGTGTACTTAAGGGAATCCATTTTTGGAATAAAACTGTTCTATATTAATGTTCATGCAAGCATTGGGCTGATTTTCTGACCGTTGAATGAAATTAGTAAACATTATCTTGTAGCTATTTGATATTTACAAAAATCTTGACATAACAATAACAATTCCTGACTAAAGCAAAACCGTATTAGCATAATTTATAGTATAAATGCATCAACGTTGGTTCATTCACAGGAGATGTCTTGGGAAGAACTTGACTTCCTTGATATGCAATGTCGAGAAGTAAAGGACATTGCTAAAAACTCGTACTGAATATGAAATTGTACTGAGGGATGCAAATTTCCAAAGTATCATATATGTAAGATTTAAGCCATCATGTAAAACTTTCTATCAAAAATTTAATGAGGGTAAACATTATCTGATATTTTCAAAAATCTTGACGTAACAGTAACCATTCTCAATTAAAAAAATCGTTTCAATATAGATGTATAGTATAAACATATCTGCGTTGGGTCATTCACAGAAGATGATTTGAGAATGAAACCTTTACTTGATTGATATGAAATGCTGCAAGTAAAAGAGATTGTGCTCAAAGCTCATACTGAATATGATGAAATTTTCATTGTACCATAAGTAAGATTAAGCCGTCATATAAAATTTCGCAAGCATTGAATATTGAGCTTTTTGCAATAGATGGGATGGAATGTCATTGCAAAAAAAACTTTGCTCTACCCTAACCGGAAGAGATTTACTCAATTTTTAGAAAAATCGAAAAGTAATATGAGGCTCACCCACTTAGCGACTGGACACAGTATGTTGCGTAAATACAAGTTCCACAGGAAGCTGGCAAACCATTTCCATTTTCGAAATATCATAGCTCCAAATTCCGGATATAAGGAACATACCTTTCTGTTCTACATTAACATTCATGCAAGGCATTAGGCTGATTTTCTGATCCTTGAATCAACTGTTAATCGTGGTGCTGTGAAAGAAAGTACATAAATTTATTCTTAACAATATTACTTTGTTGCACTGTCAGTTGCATAAATATCGAAAAAATACGAAAATTTCATGAATTCGTAGTTTAATAAGTTGTTAATAGTAATGCACGGGATTCCGAATGACTTTCAAAAAGTCTTCTAGAACAAAGAATTGTGGAAAATTTTATTCTTGCTCTTTTGCTATCAGATGCATAATACCGAGAAAAATACGAATAACATTGTTTTAAAACATACAACAATTCGTTATAAAACTGTTTTTCACAAACAAACACCAATTTTTGTTTTAAATAAATCTGAAAACAAAAAAAATAACACTTCACAACCAGACACATATTTTAATTCAAATTTTTTATATTCCTCTTCACACATTTGGAAATATTCATATTAAAACAATTCATTCTAGAAAAAAAGTCGATTATTTCCCTTCAATAACAAAAAAACAGAATGTCCATTTCCATTTGGACCGAGCAAACGTGGAAACATAACTCGATAACTTTTTTTTATTGCTATTGAAGATATTGTGAAGAAAGAATGCGATTATATATTCTAAAGATGATTCTTCGTTCGATATTGATTAAATCTGCCATTTATAAAAGCAAGATGAATTGAGAAAAATGTTTACAGGAATTAGGTCAAACTTTACTTAGAAAATCACTTGGGAGGAGAAACTTGGCTTGATTAATAAGTAATGTCGAGAAATAAAGGAGATTGCATGATATTCTGATAAGAAGGTGCAAATTTCCAATGTATCATAGGAAGATTAAGCCATCATGCAGAACATTCTGTCAAAAATTTAATAAGGGTAAACAATATTTTGTAGCTATTTAATATTTACTAAAATCTTGACATAACAATAACCATTTCTGACTAAAGCAAAACCGTATTAGCATAATTTATAGTATAAATCAATGTTGGTTCATTCACAGAAGATGACTTGGTAAGAACTTGACTTCCTTGATATGCAATGTCAAGAAGTAAAGGAGATTGCTAAAAGCTCGAACTGAGCATGAAATTGTAACTGAAGGAGGCAAATTTCCTAAGTATCATATGTAGGATTTAAGCCATCATGTAAAACTTTCTATCAAAAATTTAATGAGGGTAAACATTATCTGATATTTTCAAAAATCTTGACGTAGCAGTAACCATTCTCAATAAAAAAAATCGTTTCAATATAGGTGTATAGTATAAACATATCTGCGTTGGGTCATTCACAGAAGATGATTTGAGAATGAAATCTTTACTTGATTGATATGAAATGCTGCAAGTAAAAGAGATTGTGCTCAAAGCTCATACTGAATATGATGAAATTTCCAATGTACCATAAGTAAGATTAAGCCGTCATATAAAATTTGCATTCAAGCATTGAATATCGAACTTTAAAACAATTCATTCTAGAAAAAACGTCGATTATTTCCCTTCAATAACAAAAAAACAGAATGTCCATTTCCATTTGGACCGAGCAAACGTGTAAACATAAATCGATAACTTTTTTTTATTGCTATTGAAGATATTGTGAAGAAAGGATGCGATTATATATTCTAAAGATGATTCTTCGTTCGCTATTAATTAAATCTGCCATTTATAAAAGCAAGATGAATTGAGAAAAATGTTTACAGGAATTAGGTCAAACTTTACTTAGAAAATCACAGAAGATGACTTGGGAAGAACTTGACTTCCTTGATATGCAATGTCAAGAAGTAAAGGAGATTGCTAAAAGGTCGAACTGAGCATGAAATTGTAACTGAAGGAGGCAAATTTTCAAAGTATCATATGTAGGATTTAAGCCATCATGTAAAACTTTCTATCAAAAATTGAATGAGGGTAAACATTATCTGATATTTTTAAAAATCTTGACGTAACAGTAACCATTCTCAATTAAAAAAATCGTTTCAATATAGATGTATAGTATAAACATATCTGCGTTGGGTCATTCACAGAAGATGATTTGAGAAGGAAATCTTTATGATTGATATGAAATGCTGCAAGTAAAAGAGATTGTGCTCAAAGCTCATACTGAATATGATGAAATTTCCAATGTACCATAAGTAAGATTAAGCCGTCATATAAAATTTCGCAAGCATTGAATATCGAGCTTTTTGCAATAGATGGGATGGAATGTCATTGCAAAAAAAACTTTGCTCTACCCTACCCGGAAGAGATTTACTCAATTTTAAAAAAAATCGAAAAGTAATTTGAGGCTCACCCACTTAGCGACACTGCATGTTAAGTAAGTACATGTTCCACATGAAGCTGGCAAACACATCCCTATGTATAAGGTGTGAATGGAAGACGAGTCGCATTCTTTATGACTGTCTCAACCTGGTGTACTTAAGGGAATCCATTTTTGAAATAAAACTGTTCTACATTAATGTTCATGCAAGCATCGGGCTGATTTTTTGACCGTTGAATGAAATTAGTAAACATTATCTTGTAGCTATTTGATATTTACAAAAATCTTGACATAACAATAACCATTCCTGACTAAAGCAAAACCGTATTAGCATAATTTATAGTATAAATGTATCAACGTTGGTTCATTCACAGAAGATGTCTTGGGAAGAACTTGACTTCCTTGATATGCAATGTCGAGAAGTAAAGGACATTGCTAAAAATTCGTACTGAATATGAAATTGTACTGAGGGATGCAAATTTTCAAAGTATCATATGTAGGATTTAAGCCATCATGTAAAACTTTCTATCAAAAATTTAATGAGGGTAAACATTATCTGATATTTTCAAAAATCTTGACGTAACAGTAACCATTCTCAATTAAAAAAATCGTTTCAATATAGATGTATAGTATAAACATATCTGCGTTGGGTCATTCATAGAAGATGATTTGAGAAGGAAATCTTTACTTGATTGATATGTAATGCTGCAAGTAAAAGAGATTGTGCTCAAAGCTCATACTGAATATGATGAAATTTTCAATGTACCATAAGTAAGATTAAGTCATCATATAAAATTTGCATTTAAGCATTGAATCTCGAGCTTTTTGCAATAGATAGGATGGAATGTCTTTACAAAAAAAACTTTGCTCCACCCTACCCGGAAGAGATTTACTCAATTTTTAGAAAAACCGAAAAGTAATTTGAGGCTCACCCACTTAGCGACTGGACACAGTATGTTGCGTAAATACATGTTCCACAGGAAGCTGGCAAACCATTTCCATTTTCGAAATACCATAGCTCCAAATTTCGGATATAAGGAACATACCTTTCTGTTCTACATTAACATTCATGCAAGGCATTGGGCTGATTTTCTGATCCTTGAATCAACTATTAATCGTGGTGCTGTGAAAGAAAGTACATAAATTTATTCTTAACAATATTGCTTTTTTGCACTGTCAGTTGCATAAATATCGAAAAAATACGAAAATTTCATGAATTCGTAGTTTAATAAGTTGTTAATAGTAATGCATGGGATTCAGAATGACTTTCAAAAAGTTTTCTAGAACAAAGAATTGTGGAAAATTTTATTCTTGCTCTTTTGCTATCAGATGCATAATACCCAGAAAAATACGAATAACATTGTTTTAAAACATACAATAATTCGTTATAAAACTGTTTTTCACAAACAAACACCAATTTTTGTTTTAAATAAATCTCAAAACAAAAAAAAAATAGCACTTCACAACCAGACACATATTTTAATTCAAATTTTTTATATTCCTCTTCACACATTTGGAAATATTCATATTAGAACAATTCATTCTAGAAAAAAAGTCGATTATTTCCCTTCAATAACAAAAAAAAACAGAATGTCTATTTCCATTTGGACCGAGCAAACGTGGAAACATAAATCGATAACTTTTTTTATTGCTATTGAAGATATTGTGAAGAAAGGATGCGATTATATATTCTAAAGATGATTCTTCGTTCAATATTGATTAAATCTGCCATTTATAAAAGCAAGATGAATTGAGAAAAATGTTTACAGGAATTAGGTCAAACTTTACTTAGAAAATCACTTGGGAGGAGAAACTTGGCTTGATTAATAAGTAATGTCGAGAAATAAAGGAGATTGCATGATATTCTGATAAGAAGGTGCAAATTTCCAATGTATCATAGGAAGATTAAGCCATCATGCAGAACATTCTGTCAAAAATTTAATAAGGGTAAACAATATTTTGTAGCTATTTAATATTTACTAAAATCTTGACATAACAATAACCATTTCTGACTAAAGAAAAACCGTATTAGCATAATTTATAGTATAAATCAATGTTGGTTCATTCACAGAAGATGACTTGGTAAGAACTTGACTTCCTTGATATGCAATGTCAAGAAGTAAAGGAGATTGCTAAAAGCTCGAACTGAGCATGAAATTGTAACTGAAGGAGGCAAATTTCCTAAGTATCATATGTAGGATTTAAGCCATCATGTATTATTATCTGATATTTTTAAAAATCTTGACGTAACAGTAACCATTCTGAATTAAAAAAATCGTTTCAATATAGATGTATAGTATAAACATATCTGCGTTGGGTCATTCACAGAAGATGATTTGAGAAGGAAATCTTTACTTGATTGATACGAAATGCTGCAAGTAAAAGAGATTGTGCTCAAAGCTCATACTGAATATGATGAAATTTTCAATGTACCATAAGTAAGATTAAGCCGTCATAAAATTTGCATTCAAGCATTGAATATCGAGCTTTTTGCAATAGATGGGATGGAATGTCATTGCAAAAAAAACTTTGCTCTACCCTAACCGGAAGAGATTTACTCAATTTTTAGAAAAATCGAAAAGTAATTTGAGGCTCACCCACTTAGCGACTGGACACAGTATGTTGCGTAAATACATGTTCCACAGGAAGCTGGCAAACCATTTCCATTTTCGAAATACCATAGCTCCAAATTCCGGATTAAGGAACATACCTTTCTGTTCTACATTAACATTCATGCAAGGCATTGGGCTGATTTTCTGGTCCTTGAATCAACTGTTAATCGTGTTGCTGTGAAAGAAAGTACATAAATTTATTCTTAACAATATTGTTTTGTTGCACTGTCAGTTGCATAAATATCGAAAAAATACGCAAATTTCATGAATTCGTAGTTTAATAAGTTGTTAATAGTAATGCATGTGATTCAGAATGACTTTCAAAAAGTTTTCTAGAACAAAGAATTGTGGAAAATTTTATTCTTGCTCTTTTGCTATCAGATGCATAATACCGAGAAAAATACGAATAACATTGTTTTAAAACATACAATAATTCGTTATAAAACTGTTTTTCACAAACAAACACCAATTTTTGTTTTAAATAAATCTCAAAACAAAAAAAATAGCACTTCACAACCAGACACATATTTTAATTCAAATTTTTCATATTCCTCTTCATACATTTGGAAATATTCATATTAAAACAATTCATTCTAGAAAAAAGTCGATTATTTCCCTTCAATAACAAAAAAACAGAATGTCCATTTCCACTTGGATCGAGCAAACGTGGAAACATAAATCGATAACTTTTTTTTATTGCTATTGAAGATATTGTGAAGAAAGGATGCGATTATATATTCTAAAGATGATTCTTCGTTCGATATTGATTAAATCTGCCATTTATAAAAGCAAGATGAATTGAGAAAAATGTTTACAGGAATTAGGTCAAACTTTACTTAGAAAATCACTTGGGAAGAGAAACTTGGCTTGATTAATAAGTAATGTCGAGAAATAAAGGAGATTGCATGATATTCTGATAAGAAGGTGCAAATTTCCAACGTATCATAGCAAGATTAAACCATCATGCAGAACATTCTGTCAAAATTTTAATAAGGGTAAACAATATCTTGTAGCTATTTAATATTTACAAAAATCTTGACATAACAATAACCATTTCTGACTAAAGCAAAACCGTATTAGCATAATTTATGGTATAAATCAATGTTGGTTCATTCACAGAAGATGACTTGGGAAGAACTTGACTTCCTTGATATGCAATGTCAAGAAGTAAAGGAGATTGGTAAAAGCTCGAACTGAGCATGAAATTGTAACTGAAGGAGGCAAATTTCCTAAGTATCATATGTAGGATTTAAGCCATCATGTAAAACTTTCTATCAAAAATTTAATGAGGGTAAACATTATCTGATATTTTCAAAAATCTTGACGTAGCAGTAACCATTCTCAATTAAAAAAATCGTTTCAATATAGATGTATAGTGTAAACATATCTGCGTTGGGTCATTCACAGAAGATGATTTGAGAATGAAATCTTTACTTGATTGATATGAAATGCTGCAAGTAAAAGAGATTGTGCTCAAAGCTCATACTGAATATCATGAAATTTTCAATGTACCATAAGTAAGATTAAGCCATCATATAAAATTTGCATTCAAGCATTGAATATCGAACTTTTTGCAATAGATGGGATGGAATGTCATTGCAAAAAAAACTTTGCTCTACCCTAACCGGAAGAGATTTACTCAATTTTTAGAAAAATCGAAAAGTAATTTGAGGCTCACCCACTTAGCGACTGGACACTGCATGTTAAGTAAGTACATGTTCCACATGAAGCTGGCAAACACATCCCTATGTATAAGGTGTGATTGGAAGACGAGTCACATTCTTTATGACTGTCTCAACCTTGTGTACTTAAGGGAATCCATTTTTGAAATAAAACTGTTCTACATTAATGTTCATGCAAGCATTGGGCTGATTTTCTGACCGTTGAATGAAATTAGTAAACATTATCTTGTAGCTATTTGATATTTACAAAAATCTTGACATAACAATAACCATTCCTGACTAAAGCAAAACCGTATTAGCATAATTTATAGTATAAATGTATCAACGTTGGTTCATTCACAGAAGATGTCTTGGGAAGAACTTGACTTCCTTGATATGCAATGTCGAGAAGTAAAGAACATTGCTAAAAATTCGTACTGAATATGAAATTGTACTGAGGGATGCAAATTTCCAAAGTATCATACGTAGGATTTAAGCCATCATGTAAAACTTTCTATCAAAAATTTAATGAGGGTAAACATTATCTGATATTTTCAAAAATCTTGACGTAACAGTAACCATTCTCAATTAAAAAAATCGTTTCAACATAGATGTATAGCATAAACATATCTGCGTTGGGTCATTCATAGAAGATGACTTCAGAAGGAAATCTTTAATTGATTGATATGAAATGCTGTAAGTAAAAGAGATTGTGCTCAAAGCTCATACTGAATATGATGAAATTTTCAATGTACCATAAGTAAGATTAAACCGTCATATAAAATTTCGCAAGCATTGAATATCGAGCTTTTTGCAATAGATGGGATGGAATGTCTTTGCAAAAAAAACTTTGCTCCACCCTACCCGGAAGAGATTTACTCAATTTTTAGAAAAATCGAAAAGTAATATGAGGCTCACCCACTTAGCGACTGGACACAGTATGTTGCGTAAATACATGTTCCACAGGAAGCTGGTAAACCATTTCCATTTTCGAAATACCATAGCTCCAAATTCCGGATATAAGGAACATACCTTTCTGTTCTACATTAACATTCATGCAAGGCATTGGGCTGATTTTCTGATCCTTGAATCAACTGTTAATCGTGGTGCTGTGAAAGAAAGTACATAAATTTATTCTTAACAATATTGCTTTTTTTGCACTGTCAGTTGCATAAATATCGAAAAAATACTATAAATTTCATGAATTCGTAGTTTAATAAGTTGTTAATAGTAATGCATGGGATTCAGAATGACTTTCAAAAAGTTTTCTAGAAGAAAGAATTGTGGAAAATTTTATTCTTGCTCTTTTGCTATCAGATGCATAATACCGAGAAAAATACGAATAACATTGTTTTAAAACATACAACAATTCGTTATAGAGCTGTTTTTCACAAACAAACACCAATTCTTGTTTTAAATAAATATTTTAATTCAAATTTTTCATATTCCTCTTCATACATTTGGAAATATTCATATTAAAACAATTCATTCTAGAAAAAAGTCGATTATTTCCCTTCAATAACAAAAAAAAACAGAATGTCCATTTCCATTTGGACCGAGCAAACGTGGAATCGCCACGAATTCTTCCTCCAAACGAACAAAATCCAATTTCCAAACACCGCGTGGTCGTCGCAAAATCGTCCAGCTCTTCGGGTATGTAACCAAATATGCATCCCCGGGAAAAAATTCAATTACACTTTTACGAAAAGGGAAAAAGGGAGAATTCAAAAAACCATGTTGAACAGCTCGTTCCGATTTGTATTTACACCTGTGTGGAGAACGTATATAATTTTTTTATTTTTACATTTTTCTCGAATGACGTCGAAAAAATCGATTTACGCAAGCTTTCACTTTCTTTTGGCACAGTACCATTTAGTACAGTTTTTTTTATTATTTAACGCTATAATTTTTCTTGTTTGATATTGATACTACCAAAAAGGACAACAATTATTATTTTTTTACAACATTTACAAAGATGATTTTAATTCTTTTTATAATCAAAAAAAATTCGCACACACCAGAAGCTAAATTAAACGAATTTCTCAAAAAATCAGTTGTGATATGTTAATCTTAGTTAAAATTTTTTTAATTTACTAAGTTTGTTTTATTTATTTACCTATTTACATTCTTTATCACAGTTGATTTTTTTTACTTTAACTCTAATTGCACTAGTTTACAAGAAAAATCTCGAAGACTTTGATATTTTTTTTTATAACGGTATCGAAGATGAAGAATTCTGAAATTGTCTTCAGTTTTTGCTTGCTTTTATAGCTAAATAGACATAAAAGTAGAGATCTAGACGAAGATTTTGAGGTATTCGTGACATAATAACCAAATTTATTTAATGATCGTAGATATTAGATTATTTCAACTTGGAATATCTTAATGTAGAACAACCAAAAAGCCGATTTCTTGCAGAGAAACGTCCAATTAATGCAATCCAGTAATAACGATCAAAGTAAAGGAGAAAATGAAGTTATGTCATGTAGCGGCCAGTATGATCTAAGCTAATCTATACAGTGCAATGTTGAGTATTACTTGCTATCTGTATCATCAGTTGAAGTCTCCTGTTGTGATCTTAATATTACGAGAAACAAAGTTGTCTCACCCAATATTCTCAAACGCAATGGAGAAATTTTAATCCGAGAGATGATGTCTCTTTCGGTATCTACCAATATTAAGTGAATAGTAACCCGAGCATTCTCCACAGAACTTCCATAGCTTATACACATTCATTTAACAGGGTTAATCTTCAATTGATGGTAATTAGCAACATTATGGACAATTTGTAAATTCCTATTTAAACTAATTTTTCCATCATGACTCCCACCACGATGAAGTGATAGATGTATTTGAATATCATCAGCAGAAGTATAGAGTCCAAAGAGAGAAGGCTGCGGGACAGAATTCTACGAAATACCTGAACCAACAATAACTTCTTTCAAATAATAATAATAATAGTTTTATCGCAAATACAAAAAGAAATTTATATATAATAAAAGAAAATAAAAGTTATACTTAAAAAATAAAAACATGAAATGAATTATAGTTAAGTAATACTTAATAATAATTAATTAATAATAATAAAAAAATTCTAGTAACAGTGCAACCGCAAGGTTTGAATTCAGTTAGGATAAAAAAACTGATTTTCAATCCAAGCCTTAAAAAAAGTTGATAGATACCCTCTGAACTGCTTGCTAATAGCTGCTCCGCTCCTTCAGACGTTTTTTAAAAGGTCCAATATTTAGCGACTTATGCAAATCATCAATGTCATTATACGATTTATATATATTATATATATAATCACACAACGTTTGCTTTAACTTAATTGGCAAGTAAGTTCTATGTGGATATAAAAGCCTCAAAGAATGGTAAGCTTTTTTTGATATAATTAATAATCTGATATCGATATCTGAATGTATTATCTTTCAGCTTTATCCACTAAAGGCAACTCAAATCCGTTAATGCAAACTTTAAAAGAATTTCTCAATTGCTAATAAAAAATTTTCCCAACAAACAGCAAAACTTCAGATTTTTCAGAATTAATTTTTAAAGAGTGTGAGTTTGATATTTTAGCAATTTCTTCCAACTTGAAGTTTAATTTAGATAACGCATCTCGCCACTGAGAAGGACTGAAGGAAATATAGACTTGGTGTCAAATGCCCTTAGAGAAGCCCAGAAGGCTACTACCATACCCTTATCAGCCAGACATTATCAATGAGTCTTAGCATAACTACAGTGCAAATATGATCAGGTTGAAAATCGGATTGCAGAACTGGTGACAAGCTGTTCTATTCAATGTAAGGAGTGTAACTGTTGTTTTAGGCTATAGTAAAAAATAACGAAGAGTCCGATTTATGTAACATTTTTAAGGATATCTCAAAAATTTGATGTGATGGAGAAAAACTGAAGAGAATTTCAGAATTAGCTTAACATTCTATCTTATAAAAAAATATCGCAACCATCGAGGAAAAAATTATTAAAATTTGTAAACTAGTGTTGTTGGCCAAACGAATGAATTTTTTGATTGGAATAAGTATCGAGAAAAAGAAATTAACATCTTTTCAAACTCAAAATAAAAGTAGAAAAGAACTGAAAGAGAGAAATCTCCTAGACCCAGAGTTGGATTTAAAATAATAGACGTTGGAGCGTCTAAAATTTGACAGAACTACGTCGACGCGCCACCGGGCTTCTTCTGTGGGGCCATTTTTCTGGTGCCGAAATTGCATTTCACAAGGCGAACCGTTCATATCCGGAAACGTCACGCTTTTCGCGAGTCCTTTCAATCATTTCCTTCCTTCCTCCCTTTTCCTGCTGTTCCCCATTTTAGTGGCGTCACCTGAGATCCGCACAGAGCGATGCCGCAACGACGAAGACGCCCGATAGAAGGAAAAGCGACGCCTTGAGGCGTCGTCCGCAGGCGTACGCCGTCGCCCTTTGACCTCTTGCCGGTTCCGCCAAACCTGCAAAACCCATTAGTTGATTACAACCGGAGGGAATCTTACTTGTATCTTTCTTTTTGATTTCTTTTTAGTTTGTTGAAGTGTGTTTTTACGGTTTCGGTGTCGTTGTTTTTGATTTGATGTTGAATTTTGTGGATAAGGTATGATTTATTTTGGGAGGAGGTAAAAACTTTATCATGTTCTTTTCAAAATGAAATTATTTGCTAAATTAAGGCAATAAAAAAGTTTTCCAATCGACGCTATCCATTTTTTTTTTCGAAATACATTGTTTAATTTTTGCCATATTCAGTTTTCTTGAAAATATCATTCATCGTCTTATTAGCTGTGATTAGCATCTAAATGGAGCTCCAATTTAGTTAGAATTCAGTTTATTCTTTTGAGCATAGACTGCTTATTTATGGATGTAAATTTTAGATACATTTTGGCAGAACTGTTATTGTATTTCCATCTTTATTCTTTATATTTGAGTTTTCTTCGCATTTCCGGATTACGTTTGTAATAACGTTAATTTTAATTAACATGATACAATAACACTCTAATTAAAAATGACAGCCATGTCGCGAAAAATAATTATTACAAACACAAAAATAATATTAAAAAGATTTTAAATTAATTTAAAACTTTTTTTAACAAATTTCATTTCCGCCGTTTCCGTTTCTTGGGTTACACTACGTGTTATGCAATACGATGTATTCGGCTACACTGTTGTACTAAATGTGGCACTTTATGCATGACGAGGGACGTCCTTTAGTGTCGAGAGTGCTCTAATTTAGTTTGATAGACGTACAGGAGTACTATTATTTAAACAAGAGCAGTTTGAATTGATCCCATTAAACCTTCAACACAACACCATAAAGTTCCATAATCTACAATTAAGCTCCCACAAATTTTAAACTTTAATCTATCACTCGAAAAAATGGTCCCTTTTTAAATAAAAAAAAAAAAATATTTTACTCACCGCCTAATATGCTCATTCGATTTTCTCGAGCCTCTTCTGGACTGACCTTAATCTCTAAAAACAAAAAAGACGACGTTAAAAATCGACTCGATCTGGGTGTGTTTGGTGTGGTTGGATATTTGAACGAACATTGAGGGCGGACTGGAAGATTGGAGGGGCGAGTGGATGGACCACGAAACCCATTTGCGGCTCTAATAGCGGCTACCATTACGAAGATTACTCCGTGTATTGTTTCATTATACTTTCTGTTTCGCGTGTGCGACAGAATCCTATTACGCGCCTGTCCATTGTGGGTAAGAGATTAATTTGCGTTCCCGTTACCTTTGTCGCGTCAATCTAAAACACGTACAACACCAAGAGTACGTGTGCAGTTTAAAGCGTTATTTCAAAGCCTTTTGAGTTTCAATCGAAAATCCTACTCTGGTTCATTTATTAATTCATAATGCTTAACGTGATATCCCTTTTGCTGTTAACATTAATTTAATTAATTCGCATTCATGGTCATAAAGAATTCACTCATTCAGGTTTGTTACCTTTTGGCATCTTTTGGTAACGAGCTCTATCAAATTCTAAATTGTGGTTTTACCAAAAGTCGGTGCATTTTGAGGAGAGGATATTGTACGATTTTGGGGGAGTGCCGAAGACAGATTAAAACAAGTAAGGGGCGTTATGGGCAGCAAGAAAGGGAAGAATACTATAAAGGGGTAGGGTATAGAGATGTGTGCGTGAGTGACTTTTTATACCTGCTCACGATTTAACCGCACGCCACTCACGTAAACACCATTCGTGAATCACGTGACTTACGCTAGATCAGGTGATCAAATGTATGATTCATGTTTGATTACGATTACTTGTTAATTTGATTATTAATTAATCGCTCCTTTTGATTGTAGATAGTGAAGCACTTTTGCTTTCGAGAATGGAAGTTGAAAGAGAACAAAAACTCTATTTTTAGTTATTCTTAAGTCTTAAATCGTTGTATACTTGTCTTCAGACGCACGGCTATATACTTGAATCTTTCTAATACTAGGTCTTCCAGTTTTAATTGCCACTCAGTGTTTGATTGTTTTAAATACTTCTGAAGCTAAAAGTATAATTAATACTAAATATACAACCAATCTATAGTAAATAGAATATGTTTCTAGTTCTAAAAATAGGTTGGGTTGGTTTGGGTTGGATTGCGTCCCGCCTTAAAAGCGCAGATGACAACTCAGGCACTACATCGATTGATGGGAAATACCTATGGTGTCCGACGGTGTCAAAAAGGGCAATAATAGCGAATACAGTATACGCCCAAATCCTGTACGGATGCAAAACTTGGAGAGAAGCATGTGCAATTAAAAAGCTGTTGATAAGCCTTACAAGAATTCAGAGACAACTGCTAATTACAACAACAAGTGCATACAGAACTGTATCTAGAGTGGCATTGCAGGTAGTGGGGGAGTGCCACCTGTTGAAATAATGGTCTAAAAAAGAGCTGAGTCTTTCGAGGGAGAAAGAGAGAAGGGAGAGCTGGAAAGGGAGGCCCTGAGCAAGTGGCAGGAAAGATGACGAGGGGAGACAGAAAAGGCAGCGTGGACCAGGAGAATAATAAGAGATGTGAGACTCTGGGTGAATAAACGATAGGGAGAAGTGAACTATCACCTCACCCAAATATTAACAGGTCATGAATGCTTTAAAAAGTATCTATATGAGTTTAAGAAGGTTGTCTCCCCGGTGTGTTGGTATTGCCCAGAAATCGATACAACATACTCTGTTTGAATGTGTAAGATGGAACCAAGCAAGAGAGGAGATGTGGAGAAAACTTGGAAGAAGACTGAATCCGCAGGAGATCGTTGATGAAATGTTAGAAAACGAGGGATTTTGGAAAACGATGAAAAGAAAACGGAGGAGTGTGGAGTGTTTTGCAACGTGGGTAATAGATGAAAAGGAGGGGGAAGAAAAAGAAATGGGAGAGGAGAGGGGGTAGGTTTGGTCTTTTTCGCGTTTCAGGTATGAATAGTTATGTAAAAATTTCAAAAAGTAATGGCATTTGGAGGGGGTTGTGGCCCCCTCATCCAGGCACGTTTCTTGAGTACTTATTTTCAAAAAATGATGAAAAGTTTTATTTTATTCACATGAGACACAAACATCATGTAGAGGAGTAATGAGACATGAAAATTGAAATACCAAACGCATTTTCGTCACTTAAATTGTGGTATACTTGTATCAAGATAAAACTAAAACTAACACTAGGCCTAAAACTAGAAATATTCTAGTCTTCAGACGCACGGCTAATCCCGAGTCTTTCTAGGTCTAGTTCTAGTGTTAGTTCTAGTTTTAATTGCCGTTTAGTGCTTGATTGTTGTAAATTCTTCTGGAACTAAAAGTATAACTAATAGTAGACTTAGGAACTTTTGGCATTTGTAAGCTTTTCTTCACTGATTCGAGAAATACAGATTTTAAATAAACTGTTGTAAATATTGTATTTTGCCTTAATGCGGATCTCAACAATTTCAATTAAGTTATTAAAGAAATATTCAAAAGTTGTTCTAACCGGGTCACGCCAGGATGCTCACGGTTGAAACTAAAGATGTTCACGACCATGCACGTTCACGTGAGTGGTACAACAATTGATGCCCGCTCACGGTGGGTCACGCATGACCCATCGTGACCAGGCGGGACTCACGTAATTTACACATATCTAATTGGAAGCGGGTATTTGGAGAGAGGAATGAAAATATCAAAGAATCATCACTAAAGATGTTAATGTAGTACATTTGTACCACTTTTTGGCCACCCAAAATGAGCTCTAAAAGGTAAATTGCAGATTTTGTACGGATTTAGTATAATCTTTCGGGAATTCAGAATCAAGCAAAAAAACTTGGCCATTCCAACTAAAATAAACGGGTGTTAAAGTGGCTAATTAACGGTACAAAGCCCCAATTTTATGACAGACAGGTTGTAGCAACAAGAAAAGCGGTTGGCAGATGAGTCCCGAGGATTCGCCCTTCTCGCGAAACCTAAAGGAGTTTACGTCGTGGTCCTGTTGCGGCGACGCCGCTGGATCTGGAACGGCTGAGCAGATTGCGACCGCAACTCCGAACTCGGCGGGCAACTTTACAACACTCCTCTTCGTTCCCCGTCCGGACGTATCTCTGTTTCTCTGTTCCATTAGATGTCTCGTAATGAAGCCCCATTAATTTCTATTGTCGCAAATGTGTCGCCAAGCGTCGTCGTCCTCGACGTCGTCGACGCCGTTACGATACGTTTTCCGGAGGCGACGCATCGCGTCGTTGTCTGCGGCTTTAACTCCGAGAACGGTTTGTCTCAAGCTTAAATTCCCTACGTATGTTAGTTGTGTTCTTGTATAACTCCTCCGTTTCCTATTATTTGCTTTTATTCAAGTGGGAGTCGTTTGTCTTCGCAATTTTGAATTAATTACAAAATTAAGCGCTAAGTCATCATTATAAAATATTAACATTTTTTGTTTGAAATTTTAAAGAAGATTTCGTTTCAAAAGATTTTTATATGAATGTAGATGGTTATCAGAAAATACTTAAGAGGAAATAAAGCGGGTACTTTTTTTGAATAAACCCCGTTGTATAAATCCGAAACTCCTGGAGTCGGCGATAAGTTTAAGGGGCTCAGCCTAATCCGTCCCTTTCTCAATGCCAGAAAAGGTTAGCCAACTTTTAAAGCCCACGGTTCCCTTTAGGTGGCCCTAAATTGACCTCTTTTGTACCGATAAGGACCGCGCAACTTTGCCTAAATTCGTCAATTTATCAATAAAAAAATCAAAAACCTTTCTTTAAAACCTTTTAAAGTCTTACTTTCGATTTAACCTGTTTGATTCAGAAATTTTATTTCAATAATAAAAGTGAATACTAACTTTTTCTTTCATAAATGAAATAAATTTTTTCTTGGGAACAATTGCTTTGACTTACAACTTTTTTTTGCAAAATACTTGAAGGAGTTCAAAAATTTGTTCAAAATTGTTATTGCATTAATACCGTAAATGTTAAATCAGGATATACTCGAATTTTATAGATTTGACTGGTCATTAGGTATAATCACCAAATAGTCTAGACAATGTGATAAATTAATCACTTTATCCGGACATTATTCATAACTGCTGGTCAAATTTAGCCAAAGTACAATCCAACTAACATGTTATCCCTCCTGCTCTTCATCCCGCTGCCGCGATTATTTATGTTTGTGTCGGTGTCTGCGGTGTCTGATGATGGCAGATGTAATGGAAAAACGTTTCTATGAAATTATCACTAAACTTATTGCAAGTAAAGGAAAAAATAATCAGTTGTTTACAAGTGACCAATATTTATCTTTAATTATAAAAGTAAAAGAATCAAAGAATAAAATAACTAAGAAAACACCTGAAGATTATAAAACTAATAATTTTACTAATAATGCTCACTTAGACGAAACTTTCCAAAGAATTCAAGACTGCCATACACACGGTGGTAGAGTCAGAATGATGAAAGAGTTAAAATTAAGATATAAAAATGTAACTGCTGAATTCGTCACAGTGTATTGGAATCTATGTGAAAGTTGTCTCAAAAAAGTTTGCCAAAAAAAGGTATTGTAAAATCCGATTATCAGCAACGAGCTTAATTCAAGGTGCCAAACTGATCTGATAGACATGTAGTCACAAGCTGATGGTGATTTTAAATTCATCAAGATTACCTAACGAAATTCGTGCAGATGCAGTCTTTTAGCGTATCATTTACTAGACATTTTTGCTAAATTTGGAACGCCTAGTATTTTGCAAAGTGATAAAGGGAAGGAATTTGATAACAAAGTGGTCAAAGAAGTAAAAAAAAAATCGTACACGGTAAGCCCCGACACACCTGAAGATTATAAAACTAATAATTTCACTAATAATGCTCACTTAGACGAAACTTTTCAAAGAATTCAAGACCGCCATACACACGGTGGTAGAGTCAGAATGATGAAAGAGTTAAAATTAAGATATAAAAATGTAACTGCTGAATTCGTCACAGTGGATTGGAATCTATGTGAAAGTTGTCTCAAAAAAGATTGCCAAAAAAAGGTCTTGTTGTAAATCCGATTATCTGCAACGAGCTTAATTCAAGGTACCAAACTGATCTGATAGACATGTAGTTACAAGCTGATGGTGATTTTAAATTCATCAAGATCACCTAACGAAATTCGTGCAGATGCAGTCTTTTAGCGTATCATTTACTAGACATTTTTGCTAAATTTGGAACGCCTAGTATTTTGCAAAGTCATAAAGGGAAGGAATTTAATAACGAAGTGGTCAAAGAAGTAAAAAAAAAATCGTACACGGTAAGCCCCGACACACCTGAAGATTATAAAACTAATAATTTCACTAATAATGCTCACTTAGACGAAACTTTCCAAAGAATTCAAGACTGCCTACACACGCTGGTAGAGTCAGAATGATGAAAGAGTTAAAATTAAGATATCAAAATGTAACTGCTGAATTCGTCACAGTGTATTGGAATCTATGTGAAAGTTGTTTCAAAAAAGATTGCCAAAAAAAGGTGTTGTTGTAAAACCGATTATCAGCAATGAGCTTAATTCAAGATACCAAACTGATCTGATAGACATGTAGTCACAAGCTGATGGTGATTTTAAATTCATCAAGATCACCTAACGAAATTCGTGCAGATGCAGTCTTTTAGCGTATCATTTACTAGACATTTTTGCTAAATTTGGAACGCCTAGTATTTTGCAAAGTGATAATGGGAAGGAATTTGATAACAAAGTGGTCAAAGAAGTAAAAAAAATCATACACGGTAAGCCCCGACACACCTGAAGATTATAAAACTAATAATTTCACTAATAATGCTCACTTAGACGAAACTTTCCAAAGAATTCAAGACTGCCATACACACGGTGGTAGAGTCAGAATGATGAAAGAGTTAAAATTAAGATATAAAAATGTAACTGCTGAATTCGTCACAGTGTATTGGAATCTATGTGAAAGTTGTCTCAAAAAAGTTTGCCAAAAAAAGGTATTGTAAAAGTCGATTATCAGCAACGAGCTTAATTCAAGATACCAAACTGATCTGATAGACATGTAGTCACAAGCTGATGGTGATTTTAAATTCATCAAGATCATCTAACGAAATTCGTGCAGATGCAGTCTTTTAGCGTATCATTTACTAGACATTTTTGCTAAACTTGGAACGCCTAGTATTTTACAAAGTGATAATGGGAAGGAATTTGATAACAAAGTGGTGAAAGAAGTAAAAAAAAATCGTACACGGTAAGCCCCGACACACCTGAAGATTATAAAACTAATAATTTCACTAATAATGCTCACTTAGACGAAACTTTCCAAAGAATTCAAGACTGCCATACACACGGTGGTAGAGTCAGAATGATGAAAGAGTTAAAATTAAGATATCAAAATGTAACTGCTGAATTCGTCACAGTGTATTGGAATCTATGTGAAAGTTGTTTCAAAAAAGATTGCCAAAAAAAGGTGTTGTTGTAAAACCGATTATCAGCAATGAGCTTAATTCAAGATACCAAACTGATCTGATAGACATGTAGTCACAAGCTGATGGTGATTTTAAATTCATCAAGATCACCTAACGAAATTCGTGCAGATGCAGTCTTTTAGCGTATCATTTACTAGACATTTTTGCTAAATTTGGAACGCCTAGTATTTTGCAAAGTGATAATGGGATGGAATTTGATAACAAAGTGGTCAAAGAAGTAAAAAAGAAATCGTACACGGAAAGCCCAGACACACCTGAAGATTATAAAACTAATAATTTCACTAATAATGCTCATTTAGACGAAACTTTCCAAAGAATTCAAGACTGCCATACACACGGTGGTAGAGTCAGAATGATGAAATAGTTAAAATTAAGATATAAAAATGTAACTGCTGAATTCGTCACAGTGTATTGGAATCAGTCTGCAGTCTTTTAGCATAACATTTACTAGGCATCTTTGCTAAATTTGGAATGCTTAGTATTTTGCAAAGTGATAATAGGAAGGAATTTGATAACAAAGTGGTCAAAGAAGTAAAAAAAATCGTACACGGTAAGCCCCGACACTCTGAAATACAAGGGTCTGATGAAAGGGCTAACCAAGACGTAGAGAAGATGCTTTGTACTTGGCTGGAATCTAACAACACGAAAATATGGTCTGAAGGATTACGTTTTATTCAATTTATGAAGAATAGAGCGTGTATCGCGCAGGGAAAAATCGTAGCCCTTACGAAGCAATGTTTAGCTGTAAGATTAAAGTCGGATAAAATATTTTCCTAAAACATTTTAGAACTAGAAAGATTAGGGTTTAGTCGCACGTCTGTTAAGACGGCTAAAGCCTAATTTTTCTAGTTCTAGATCCAGTGTTAAAGCTAGGTTGGGTTTGAGTTCTGTTCCATCTTAAGGGACGCACGGTTAAACCTTAATTTTTTTAGTTCTAGGTCTAGTATTAGATTTAGTTTTAATGTTTGTTAAACACTAGATTGTTTCAAATTCCTCTGGAACTAAAAGTATAACTAATACTAAACTTACAACCTAGCGTCAGATGGGAATAGTTAGTTAATTTCTACATTTAGAGCATAAAATTCGTGCGATTTAGTTATTCGATGCATAATTTAAGCTGAGATAAGTTTAAAAAATCAGTAATAAACTTTTTTCCTCTTTATAATTCAATTCGGGCACATAAGAATTCTTTCACTTAAAATTGCGTTTCAGTTATCAATTAATCTCCCACAAGCCGATCATTTTAATAATCCTTTATTATCACGACATATTAATTTTATTCGATAAAATAAAATTAAAAATAAATAATTTTTATGTTTCACATTTGAGGATAAAACAGGGAATTCTTCAACGCGTGATCGATAGCTTGTTGTATCTCCGCGTGCCCTTTAACATGATCTTTCTGGCTTAAATTCGAATGTAGGCTTTGTCTGCTTTGAGCAAACCTCACGTTCTTCCTTATAAATTCAGCGCTCCCGTAATCCTCCTTTCTCAATTTTAAATCTTTAAAATCAAAGTCCTCGTTCGGTTTCACATCAAACTCCCGCATCAAAAAGTTTGACTTAAAAATCGAATCTTGAATAGTGGGTGCACCGAGATTAACTTCAGTGCTGCACGTGCTATCGCATTTTCGATTTCTTAAAATTCCTTTTTGGGGAATTTTTTTATAATTAGAATTTTCGTTTAAATTAGGGTCATCGTTAAAGTTTTCGTTAATTTTAGGGTCCGATTTAAAATCATCGTTCCAATTGATGCCGTCGTTCCAATCGATTTGTTCTTCGAATTTAACTTCTTTATTAAATTCGATTTCTTGGTTCCTATTTTTTTTGATTAAATTAAAATTTTCGATGAGTTTGTGTTCCTCGTCGTTCCACGGGATATTTTCGGTTAAATTAAATTCGCTTTCGGTGAATTTTTGAAATTTCGGCGATAAAATAACTTCAAGTTTACTTTCTTCTTTGGGTTTTGTTTGTTGTTTTGGCTTTTGGGGTTGATGGATGGGTGTTGCGGTGGTCATGTTCGCTTCAAGTTGCGCTTTTATATCTTGGAATTTAACTTTCTCATCGTGTTTTTTCGCGTTTGATAAAATTTGATCGATCGTTCGAAAATTTGATTTAGGTTCGGAGAAGTATTTATCTTGTATTCTTTGTAATCTTGCATTCAAACCGTCTAATGTTACCATCAACTTTTTTCTGCCGTTTCTAGCAAAAGATGGATTCACTTTTAAATTCCATTCCGCTTTTGGAACTTCCTTAATCGATTTTCTTTGCGGTTTTTTTGGTACATAAATTTTTTTATCAGTTTTTTCCTTCTTAATTACATCACCTTTTTCTTCTTTTTCTTCCCCAGCTAATCTCGATTTTCTTTCAGCTAATAATGCTTTAATTTCTTCTAATTGAGTGGTAGCCAACAAGATTTCATTTTGCGTGGATTCTAATTGCTTTTCGATAAATTCGTTATGAATCCCCTGTTCGTCAAAACGAAAACTCGGTTCTCCATCATCATTTTCTTCCTCTTCATTTATATCAATTTTAGTTCCTCCAGACATGGAAGTTGCTTTTATTTGAGGTTTACTAATCCCTTTCGCAATTTCTATATATCGCGGTGACATTTGCATCGTCTGATGAATCCTCGATAAACTATTTGATACACTACATTCATCTGGTATTTGCATATGAATGGTTTTAACACTTTTTAGCGGCATTCGCTTCATTACGGGTTTCTCCTCGACTTTTTTCTTCAAGCCGTATCGCTTTAAGAACGATTTGAACACTTTCTCGTCGAAGAAATCTGCTGCAGAATTTGGAATTTTACTTTTTTCATTGGAACGATTCCTTTCGACCCTTAACGAGCTGAAATAGTATTTCAACTGGTTGTTTTTTAACTTTTTAACCGTGAGCGCCTCGGATAATGGAAGATCTCTTTTATCTTCGGTACTTTCGAGAACATATTGTTTTTGTCTGAACATTTTTGATTAATTGTAAAGTGTCATAATAAAAAAATCTAAATTGGCAAGTAGATTTGAAGTTTATAAAACAAAAAATAATTATTAACAATTAAGACTAGTGTTCTGGATTAATTAATTTTAATTTTTTCTTACATGTAACTTCATACCTCCCCATAAAGCAGCCAGACTTGTATGGTGTCAAAAACGAGAAGGGTGAGTTCATCAATGGAAAGATATCGTCTTTAGTGATGAATCAAGGTTTTGTTTTGGGGTGAATGATGGTCGTAAAGAGCGGAAGAACAGAAATGGCTTTCGTTCAAAGATGGCACAAAGCTTTAGCACATGGAGTGATGGTTTGAGAGGCGATATGTGCTGGACGAAATTCACCTCTTACGTTCATTCCAGACGTCGTTAGATCGACAACATTGTCTATATGTATAATGCTATGGTTACCAGAAGGTTCCTCCTGAGAATCTGCATGAACTTCGACACAATTTAGAGGTTGCATTAAATGAGATGCGCCAGGAGAACATCCACCACTTAATAGAGAGCATAGATAGAAGAGTTAATTGATGCATAGCTTATTTTTAATATTATTTGCGTTTGGTCATATAAGATCACGGATGGTATTTATGCAGCAACTTTACATGGTCACGATTTGCCCATCAATCCATTTCCAATTCGTGAAAATTTTGTTGCAACATCCGCTGCTAGCGATTCGGGATGGGAGTCCAATAAAAGTCTGGGGCAAATATTAAAGATAAAGTGGAAAATACGCGCTCTCGCTGTGGTAGTAGCAGTAGGTACGACTCGTTGTAGAGCGAATCTACAAACATCGCGTGCAGTAAACCGGAAATACAAATTTAGTACGAACGTAAAAACGGGGGCGCATTATATCGCCCTTACATTGTGTCCTTCGGAATTGCATTCCAGCCGCTACCGGCTCAGAATTCCCTGGAAAATAACAGGGAAGCGTCACTAAATAGTAACTGGAACCGGGGAAATGGTATTTAATATTCAAGAAGTTATAATGTCTAATTGTTACTATTTATTTGCTACTTTTTGGTATCATTTTTTTACCTGATGGATTTTGTTTGTTTGCGGTTTTGCGTTTGTCAATTGCCCGGGTTGGGATTTTATAACGGCTGGTTTTATCTGCAATGTGAGAGCCGCTGCGGCTCAATAAACGGAAATTTATAAACGACCTCTGGCGGCGATACGGACGCCCTCATTAATGCGTCCCGATCCTGCGAAATCCGACGGTGCCATAATCGCCCCGCTCGGTGCCGCTATTAGCGTTTTATCTGCATGGATTAATGGACGCGCGTGCCATAGATATTCCAAAACGAAATCTTCCATGTACGTGTCCGTTTTGCCTCGCGTTCAAACTATTCTGCCAACGACTATTATTAACGTTTATCGTCATTATTATTATTACCATAAATTTTAAACTCTCATCAACCTATAAATTTAACCGAGTTAACAAAAAGTCTGTAAAGCTGATTTGGTATGCATTGTAGATCGTCAGATACAAATAACCTTGTATTAGTGTAAGAAAAATGTATTAGTCCAGAACACTTATCTTTAGAGCACAGAACTTTTGAAACAAGATGGCACAATATCTTCTGAATATTACTCTGTCTAGAATTAGTCTGTCTAGAATCAACAGGGATTCTAGAAGAGTACCACCAAGAATTTATGTAGTACTGAAGATTGATAAACTAAACATCCCTTTCCGTCCTATCGGTGGCGCCATCAATTCTCTAACATACCTGTTGGGCCAACACCTCCCAAAAATTCTGTTTCCATTTACAAGAAATACAGAATCATATACAAAGATTTGACAAATTTTACAAAATCGGTAAAAAGTATAATATTTTTTTCTTTTTATTAGACTATCAATGAAATATACTACAGAATGCTACTTCGTTACTTCGAACCAGTTTCTGAAAAAAAGTTGCAATATAGCATTTGAAATGTCAATCACTTTTTGAAAAGACCCACGGCAAAACCTGAAAGTTTTGTTGGCAGTATTAATTCCAGTAAATACAAATATTATATGTTGGCTCACATTCAAAGCAAAACCAAGCAATAAAATGTACATATTCCTGTTTACACCGTTCAAATAACCAACAATAATCCTCTTAAACCCTCAAACCACGTTCGGGCGGTATTTTAAAAGTTTTGTCGCTTAAAATCGTAATTAAATAAAGCGGTTATTTATGAATATTCATCTGACGCAAGGTGGCGGCAGCGGCGGCGTAAACTGCCGGGGCCGCAACACGAAAACTTTCTGTTTTACAACGTAACGATGCTGCGCCCGGCTAAATTACGTTTGTTTGACTTTTCAATTTGCGAGTTTGCGCCGTTTTTTCATTATTTTTTTTTATTTTTTTGGGTCCTCAGCTCTAATTACGCCGGCTCCCGAAACTTTTGTTCCATACGGTACAACGACCCAAGTCGGGTACAATGACAATCAAAAAGAAACAGCAAAATAAAAGTGCCCCTTTAAAAACGAATTTTTAAATTATGTAAAAGTGCGCAGTTAAAAATGAGTTTGCACGAAACTTTTTTGGAATTCTTTGTAGATAAATGTAAGATTAATCAAAGTAACAAAAGGTGCGCAATTGGTGAACGCGGAGTTTGGTTGGTCAAGAAAGTTTCTATGCAAGCTGCAGGAGTTAATATGTACAACTTAATTTAACTTGTAAGTCTGTTTATAGTGACGAGGGGGTTGGGCGCATTCTCAACCCGTTTTTCTTCCACGGAGCGCTGGGAAAAGTTAATTATGGACAAACCACAAGCCGTGGCAAGTCTTTGTTCGGGTTCTTCGTTCTAAAACTCCGGATAACGCCGTGGAGCGCGCGATAACAACGGTCGTTATTCCCCTTCGTTATTTACGAAATAGTTTTCGTTCAAGTTATTGTTTTGAATTAAAACCAACAAACCAGAAAACAAATCGTGGGGAAAATTTAACGAACACTGTTATTGAAAAGCAATTGGAATAAAACACATAATCGATGCAAGACTTGAACAAAAAAGAACGACTTTTTAAAGCAAAGAAAAAATAAAAGTCTCAAATAGACCTAAACAATAACCGAACCTGAACCAGACCGGAAACGTAATCTTCCCGAGGCATCCGGTCAATTGGGTCCCTTTTATGCCGCTCTTAAAAGCTTCGGCCATCGGGCGCAGATGTTACAGATTTTCAGCAGATAAAGCGCGGCCCGATAAAAATAGAGTATATCCAATTATGCCCCGCCAGGATAGTCCCTGATGCCGATTCAGCCGCACAGCATCTGGCCCGGATTTTCGTCCAGCGAGGTTAAAATCCCGGAGCTGAACACTAATAATGGCCCCGCAGATTGCTGATTTTAATTGCATCAGCTCTACCGCTCGGCACTGAAACCAACGCCCGTGCGATGCTGAAACTTTTGCGTTCCTTTTTGCTCGTCGCTGTTTAGGGGTGTTAACCCTTCGCGTGCCCTTTACCGCCTGTACCCGAGATCCGAGAACGACCCTTTAATGCGATTGAAATGAAAACTTCTTAGGCATTTCTATCTTTTGTTTTTTACATTAATTTTTTTGGGGTACGATACAAAGCTCATTACAAATACCAATTTTCATTCAACTTACCGTAAAGTCTTAACGTTCCTTCTGCTTTTCCCAACGAATTTGTCGAGATACAATTATAAGTTCCAATATCATCCTCCGAAAAGCGGACGATCGTCATCCACATAAAAACTTTGTAGGAGTTCTTATTTTCACGAATATAATATTTCGATCTGCAATAAGATTAAATTTTATTTCTCAAATAGATAATCGATGATACATCTCTTACCCGTTCAATAACATTTCTCCTCGATTTTTTACCCAATAATTTATTGTATTGGGGTAAGCTTCAACGTAACATTCCAATTGAACGTTGGTATTTAATGGTGCACCTAAAAGTTGATTTGGCACTTTTATCATAGGAGCAACTGAAAAAAAAAGAAAAAGAAATCAAAGTCTAATATTAGAAGATCGATTAAAAACTAATGAGACGTTCTTTATATGTCTTAGTAATTTGATACATTTAGCGAGGTGCTAGAGTGATTTCAAAATGATTCCAATGATTTCGGTGATATGAGACGAAATCATTCCGTATCATTATCGTCTTAGTAAAGATTTCCCCGTAAAGAAGCCCCTCCTCCTTTCTTTTGAAAACCTTTGAGAGGCTGTGTGATCGCTATATTAGGGACTTCTGACTTCCAACTACACCGGTAAATCCTAATCAACATGCATACACTCAGGGCAAGTCCGCACTAACGGTTCTTTACTCGGTGACCAGCTTTGTTGGTGGGGCACTGGACTCAAAGGAGTCCGCCATGGGCGTTTTCATAGATATACAGGGAGCTTTTGATAAAACAACTTTCTCTGGTATTAACGATGCTTTTTTTGAGCACAAAGTTCCACAAGAATTTGTGGTTGGATTGAGAACGCTCTCAAACATAGGATAGTTAAGATTAGGGCTGGCGATGTCAGTCTTCATCAAGGAGTTACTCGAGGCTGTCCACAAGGAGATGTACTTTCCCTATTATTGTAGAATCTCACCCTGGACAGCCTCTTGGAATGCCTTGCTAAAGCTAACTTCACAACAGTTGGTTATGCAGATGGTCTAACCATCCTTGTCAAAGGTAAGCACATAAATGTACTTTTTGATAGGGTGCAAATTGCTCTCAAGTTGATTGAGTCTTGGTGTGACCGAATCGTCGGAATACAGATTTGATCCTTTTCACACGATGGAGAAAGCTTGGCAAACCCAGTTTGCCATTTCTTGCTAATACTCCATTAGTTTTGTCAAAAGAAGTCAAATATCTCGGCATTATACTTGACAACAAAATGACATGGAAGGCTCACCTAGACAATAGAGTAAAAGAAAAACCTAAAATTGCCCTCTGGATCTATACAGCTGTAATTCGACCTATATGGTGCAGTAATTTGGTAGTCAAAGACCTTAAAATTTATTTCTACTGCTGCACTAAATAAAGTACAGAGACTTGTGTATTTGTATGTTACAGGTGCGATGCGTCTCTTCTGAGCTGTATCCTAGCTTTCGGAAATTTCTTAGGCTGGTTGATAACTGATTATGATATTTATTGATCCTGTAACGCCTGTTACAGGATGTAACAGGCGTTTAAACTTGTTGAACGATGGTGTAAAGAACAATGCTATAAAGACGAAGGTTATTCTGTTCATTAAACAGAAGGAACTGGGACACTTAACACCATACAATTTTTGCAATAATCTTGAACAAAGGATTGAATGTCAAAAATAGTGTAAAAAAAATACTCTGAGCTAAAAATTACAAGCGGAGATCGATTGGAGGGACTTCTGTTGATATCAATATATATTCATCTAAAATTCTTATTGATCTGCCGACTTCTTATAGACATGAGGCGCATTTTGCTGATATACCACGACACTGGTAAGTTAGAAATCGTTTTCCATCATTTTCATCTTGATGGCATAGTCGGAAAATTTTAGTCTTCAGTTTATCCGTATTTCCAGGTATTTACATATTGTGATTGAATTTAAGACCTATTGTGATTGGATATTTATTGTAGGTAGAAGAGCATGAATGAGAAAAAATGGAATAAAACATGAAACTTGAATATTTCAGGAATAACTCTAAAACGAAGCGTTTAATAAAAAAATGTGATTAAAATTATGCCATAACTTACAGAAAGAGCCAATATAAAAGTATGGCGTCTTCTACATTACGTATCAATATATTTTTACGAAAAAAAGTATTTTTACAAATTGATCCCTTCGACATTTCTAAAAGGTTACAAAACTACCACAGAGTTTAACCGACATTTAGAAAGGTCTAAAGCAAGATAAGTAACAGCTTGACAGGTTTCGGGAAACGTCCAAACCAACCACGGGGGATTACGACGGAATATAACTCGTCGGAGTTTCAAGTCGAGAATCGGTTGTTTCATGGCGACTTTTTCAGTTTCACCTATAGATTAATTTCAGACATTGATTGACTCTGATGCTATTCAGTTAGGTAGAGAAAGGATCTGCTGTTGCCAATAACCCAATTAAAGCTGTCGCCTCAGGGAATTCGTCGTTCTCGGATTCGTCCAATCGGATAATGAACGCAATGCCGATATATCGCTCGATTAGCTAATTGAATAGAGAATTATTCAATAATGCAAACAGACAGGTACATTTCAAATCTTTCACTCATTCATTACTCCTTGACTTAACGAAACAGAGATAATAATTTAAATCGATTTTAAAATTTAATATTAATTCGTCTTAAAATTTCTCTTACGACTTCCAATATTTTATTCTTAATAATTTTATTTGCCTACCGGGGGGAGTTTTTCAAGAAACTTTACTATCAATGGCGAACTTTTAACTTTATTTCTTTCCGTTTATTTTTTTAGTTTCCATCCGAATTAAACTTTAATTCGATCGAATTTAAAAATTTTCTTTTTTCTGTCTAAACCTACCATTTTATGGTTTAATATAAAATCGAGGCGAAGACGTGTGCATCTCGAAAGAAAATTAGAAATAATCAAAATTTTATTGAGGGATGTAAAACCGGGAGTCAACTCGAAGAAATTAAATCTGCATGGAAAGTCGTAAAAGAACTGACAAAATTGAATTTTTCACGAAAATTGAAATTTTACAAAAAATCTGCGAACGATACGGAAACCGGAAAATTTTACATCCCCATTTTTTAATACTTACAATTAATGTTTAATGCGACTCTTTTACTAACAGCCGGTGGAACGTCGTTACTTGCGATGCATAAATATGCCCCCATTTGTCTTCGATCCAATTTCCAAAAATATAAATTACTCCCGCTGTAGTTATCCACTAAAACAAACGAGAAATTGTTTGAAAAACCGATTAAGTAAATAAAAAAAGATAAATAAGTTTTAGAGCAATAAATTCCAAAGTAGTAGAAGTATTTTATAATAGCACCACTAACAATCGATCGACCAAAAAGTTTTTTTTTCAAATCCAACCCCCACAAAACACGAGCAGTATTTCACTCCAACACAACGAACAACACCGATTCCCATTTTGTTATGTTAATGTACCCCATAAATTAATCCGCTTATTTAGTCGTTGTGTGTGCGCGTTCTATCGTTTTATTAGTTTCGTTCACCCCGCCCTAACTCCAATATTGAATGACCACGTAGATTTTTTTTCGATAGTATTTTGTACTTAACAAGATAAGAAAAAAATAAATGTTTATGGAAAGTTAAGGATGTTTAAAGTTAAAATTTCTTGCTTTAGATTTCGAACGTAGTTATGGATTGGAAAACAGAGAGGAAGGTAAAATGGGAGAGGCTAATGAGGTAATATTTCTCTTAGAAGATGGAGTTCTCTTTTTTAATAGGATTTTGAGGTAAAGTGGAAAAGAAGTACAAGTTTTGTTTTTATAAGTTTTTTTATGACATCCTCCGATTCTTGCTGAATAATTTGCCAAAGCAAATTTACATCAAATTTCGTATATTTATCAATATTAATGCATCTATGAGCAAAAAGGTGCAAAAAAAACCAATATTATAAAGAATATAAAAGCTTGACAAATTGAACAATACGAATCTCCGAGTCAAAGCTTAATGGCAAAATATAATATATTCTGGAAAGGTTAATAAAACAGAAAAAGAACAAAATGAAAAAGTTTTTAAATATATTTTTTGTATATAATATCCCATTATTTCCAGTGCCGTCATAAGCTTAAGGGCTAACAGAACTACAACCACCGAGGGTGCTTGTTTTTGCAATGACATGCATGATATTTCCATCATACATGTGATGGTCTGAATGTCTTAAGACGGTTCTGGTTCAAATATACAATATAAAGGGTTAAGTTGGGTTGGGTATTGTTTAGCCATGCATCTAAAGACATTTTTTTAATGAAGGCCTCTACAGTGAATAATTTCTGAAATACAATACTTTACAAAGTGATTTGGCAACCCTGTATATTTCAATTGAGATAAAACCAGAACTAACACTAGACCAAGAACTAACTAAACTCGTTTCGTTCGTCCAACCCAGCCTTGGGACGCCTAATACCTTAGGACGACACCGATTATTCAATATTATTCATTTTTAATAATTCATCGATATTCTTAAACGTATTATCTAAAATTTGTTGTAAATCATCTCTACTTATATCAATTCCTCTATGCCCGATAAGACATACTTGGAGTTTCCCCCCAAAAGAATAGACACACATCAGAAATCCTAAACGAAAAAATAATTAATTGATTAATTAAAATTTTTAAAATCATTTATTACTTGTGTTAGATAATTGATTAAGAAGAACATAAGATTCCTTCACATTGAAAGATCCTATCCGTCCTGAGTCAGGCCCAGGTATATTTGTAATCCCAACCAAGCAATCTTTTGTTAGCAAATTAAGCAAACTAGAAAATATTGGAGGAAGATGTGGATCCATTTTTGCAAGAAGCGATCCTACCTAAAAACCTTAAACCTAAACCTTTTCGATTCGATCGAATTTGAATTAAATTTACCTCCGAAGAACCGGTGTGTTTTTTACAAACATCCAACCACGATTTTGATTTTAAAAAATAATCTTCCGATAAACATTTAAATAAATACATATCAAGGGTGGTATGATTCCTAAGAATTTTTGCATCACTTAACTTGATTTTGTCTTCAAATCGAGGCCGACACGTATTCCCAACCAAAATTTCATTTGGAGAAATATTCTTCTAAAACAGATTTACTTCAATTTGATGATATCACAAAAGAATAAAATAATAACCGATTTTAAGTAATCCAAAATACTTTCAGCACAAGCACATACCAGCACGTTAGTAACCGTGCAACCCAATTTTCGGCTTAATTCACGAATTGATTTTAGATATGATTTGGATTGAAATTGTTTCGACTCATTTTCTGCAAATAACGCTAAATGTCTGTTACACATTTTGTTGGATATCAAATAATCGCAATTTATTTTTAAATAATTTGCTATAAATTTTAAGAAATTTATTGCTTTAAATTTTTTGGGGGAACTGTTCGATTTACGAATAACGTTTTTAAAATTTGTTTGGTCGACGTTGTTTAAAAAGTACGTATTTTGAAACGCTGTTAATTGTACCCCATCTCCTATGCTGTGGTTAAATCGAATTAAAACCGCATAATAATTAGAATCGCCCCAGTTAATAGGATTTTTAAACACATTTACTTCCCATAATTTCATTTTGCTGTTTAAATTATCGAAGAGATTTTCTTCTATGTACTTAACAAACTCAGATTTGTTATTAAATTTGTTATTTATGGTGGTTATAATATCGTTAGTATCTACTTGATTTTTCTTGTAAAAGTAAAGCCCAAAATGCTGTTGGATTGTGCTCGAAAATTTATAATGCGACGTAAATAAATTTTGGGTTGCCACTTTCACGTTTTTTTCGATTTCTTCGTAAGATCCTTCATCTTCGATTAAATACACATACGATACAGTCATTTTGAAGCGTTCAATAATTGTGTCCATTTTTAAAAAACCTCCAAATTCTTCTTTATATTTTATGTACACACATATTTTTAGACATAACATTAATAAAGAATGCGGGATTAATATTATTAGTGAGATTACAAAACTACCCAATATTAAAATTAATTTTTTTATAGGAACACATTTCTCCTTTATTTTAACTGTTAAGTTAAATACATTCTAAAATAAATATTGTTATTAAATCGATTTTTTATTGTAATGGAACTTACCTTTAAGAATGATTTAATATACGAAATAATAACGTTGTAAAAAAGGGACATTTGAGACTTGCAAGTATTGACGGGCTGGTATTTAATAAATACTTAATATTTTAGAAGTGCTTTTATAATATGTGATGTTAGAACTCAACCTTGAATATGTGTATAAAATAAATATGATCTTAATGCATAATCAATAATAATGGGTTTACATATGACGTGGGATTATTTAATATATTGTTAAAAAAACATGAAAATTAACACAAACGTGCGACAATCTTATTTACTTTAAATTGATGGGAAGGATTAAGTTAATTCATAGTTATAAATTAATATTTCTTTAGGAAATAGTTGTGCCTTAAAATGCATTTTTAAACAAATTACTTGATTTTCACTATAAAGGCTTCCTGACTCAAATTTCGAATAAAGTATCAGATAAACAAAAAATAACTCAACTCAATTTAATAAATTCCGTTCATCAGTTTGAAGTCTGCACAACTTGTTGGTAGCATGAGTTATTACTGTTCCATATACTATATATCATTTTAAAGTCTGCCAATTTGTTGGCAGCATGAATTATCACTGTTCTACAGACTGTATATTATCTTAAAGACTGCCAACTTATTGGCAACATGAGGTATTGTGTCTCCAAAGACCTGTTTATCACCTTGAAGTCTGCCAACTTGTTGGCAGCATGAGTTTTGTTCGGTTAAAATTTAAGAGACGTACGGCTAAATCCGAATGTTTCTAGTGCTAGGTCTAGCATTAGCTTTAATCTTAGTATTAGCTTTAACTTAGCTGTTATTTAGTTTCAGATTATTGTATACCTGTTCGAACTAAAACTAGAACTAACACTAGACCTAGAACTTGAAAGATTCAGGTTTAGCCGTGCGTCTAAAGACGCACGGCTAAACCGAAACTTTCTAGTTCTAGGTCTAGTGTTAGTTCTAGTTTTAGGTCTTGATTAACACTAGACTGTTTCAAATTCTTATATAACCAATACTAGACGTGCAACCCAACTTGAGAACTAACACTAGATCTGGAATTAAAAACATTAGGGTTTAGCCGCACGTCTCTTAAGACGGCTAAACCCTAATTTTTCTAGTTCTAGGTCTAGTGTTAGTTCTGAAGCTAGATTGGGTTGGGTTCGGTTCCATCTTACCAGACGTATGATTAAATCCAAATGTTTCTAGTGCTAGGTCTAATGTCAGCCTTTGTGTTAGTATTAGCTTTAATTTGGCAATTATTTACTGGACACTGAGTACTTGTATGATGGGGACACCATGCATTTCATTACAAAAACAGGCACACTCCAGGGCTATTAGCCCTCTTAGATTTAGGACGGCACTGCTTAAGAGACAAATAAATGAGAAAAACGCAAGTTCAGACAACATCTTAACATTATCTCAATACTATCCAATAACTTGTGAGCTATCCTGCTATTTCATTTCAACATTTAACATCTTGCCTACATTATTGACTCTGATAATCGATGATTCTGATGATGAAACTCAATACATATTACCATCAACTTTTACATAATCTCAAAAATCTCCCCATCAATTCCAATTACCTTCAAAACTCAATACTTGCATTTCCCTCAATATCGTTTCTAACATTTATTTATCGCCCGGTATATTTAACACCGTTAATTTTTGTTAAAATTAAACATTCCAAAATATCTCATTGCCATTCTATTTGATATTGATTTCATATTGTTTAATATAAACGCCACTATACAGGGCTATAATTACTGCAGTTTACAACATTGCGTAAATATAATACTGAGATTTAATAAACATGTTTCATTATTTTATTATTATTTTTTTAGAATTGAATTTCAAATTAAAAATTAACGACCTATCCCAGGAATTTTCACTGCACGGTCCAATTATTTTCCGATGCTTTGTCTTTCCCTATCATAAAACAAAGTTGAACTCCACCGAAGCAAGCGATGTAACTTTTTAGAAACCGAGTGACATTCCAAGAACCAAAAGAATTATTGGCAAACGCCTTTATCCCGAGACGGTCGCATTTTCCGACTTCGTCTCCGGGCGATCCAATAAGGGGCAGAAAATCTCGACGGTCTTAAATTCTCGGGGGTACTCGGAAGGATATTCCGGAGTAAAAACCGTTTAAATATTTAAAATCGCGTGGAGCACGCGAAATATGCGTACGAACAGCGACTAAGAATGTTGCAGATAACCCTATAATAGCAACAACCCCCAAGAGGACTTTTAAATATTTTTATTACAACAACATTTTTAAATTTAAAAATAACTTTGAATCTTTTTTTAGTATACCTCTTAACACCTTTTTCTTGCGGAGATAGGTAACGTAAAGCAGGGGAGTTAACAGATGGTTTGGGTCTTGGAGAAAAGGTAACACCGTTGGGTGGGTTTTAAGCCATCATAAATACTCTGCGATTTTAATATATATTCATAAGGCCACGAGACGCTAATAAACAACAGCTGCTGTGCTGCTTGTTAATTAAATTTTATGTATTATTCGTTCGGTTTGAAATCGCTCGCAACCCGACGTCCAGGACTTTAAAAGCTGCAAAACTGCCCGAATAAACCGCCATTAGCCTTATTTAGTCTGCAATTTCTGCGGAATTTGCCCGCACCCTTTCATGCTGAAACCGCTTCATCGCAAAAGTTTCCGATCCAACAAAGTTAAGACGAAATTAGATAATTTAAGCATGCTTTAAATAACCCCTTAAATTGACTAATCAGGATTATTTCCCCTTTTATTGTTCTCCAATACTAATATAGTATTGAAAATATTAAAGTTTCATTTTAATAATAAGGTGTAATTAAACTTTAACGTTCAAACTTTCCCTTAGGTGTCACTTGTGCTGTTTACGAGGCGATTTCGTGCCGAAAATATGGCCGTTAAGCGGGTTTACGATGATCATTAAACTACCTGCAGGGACGGTTATATTTCGCCCTTAGCTTCAAAATTGCCATACAAGACCCCGTCGCAACACCACCATCCCATCGGGGGCCTTTATTCTACAAGACCACTCGACAATTTCGAATGCGACGTCGAAATTCGAATCCAAATTGCATCGAATAACGAGCGAATTATTTTTTGATCAAATTTCAAACATTGCCTTTTGTTAACGTGCGCTTATAAGCTGAAACTAAATTAAACCCGCGTTGATTGATATTGAAGATGAAATGGGGTTAAGGATAATGTACGATGATAAATTTCGTTTAATCGAATTATTAATTATGGATAACGCGCACGCGAGTTTTCTAAATGGGGTGTCTGATTGGTTTTAATCAATCATCAATTAGTAAATATTGTTGTTTAATTTCGTCTATTATAACATAATTACTCCGTGGCAAAACAAGGGAATGTAGATTTTAATGAAGCTTTATGGTAAAGTTTGAAGGTTTCTTTATTTTAATTTAATTTGAAATCATTTATAAGCAAAAATAACTTTTAACAGCGAATTTAATCATTAAAAAGATCCACACAAGACGTCGCAAAGTGGGGCAACGCCGGAAAAAAGTCCCGAACGTGTAAAAATCAACTTTTTCTTAATAATACACCAATTGGTAGTTGTAAAATAGTTATTGTATGTTTGGTATAAAAGTAGCGAAAAATATAAACCAAATGAATAAACTGATTTAAAGAATAATTTTTAGGTTTAATGTTATTTTAAAAAAATCTTTATCTTGCTTTAATTTGGAACCGATAAAATTTCAATCAGCATGCATTACTGCAAACGAATCTGAAATGTCATTTACATATACCTGCGGGTTTAGTAATTACCATCACTGATCTCTAACACAACAAGGGAAGTGTGGCACATCCATTTCGATAAAATTTAGTACAATCATAGAATTGACCAAAATAAGCTTTACGTATTTATTATACGTGTGGTAAAAGCCGAGTTTTAAGGTTTTAAGGGTTCAAAGTTTGAAAATGAGAAATACTATGTAAATATGGTAAATTGAAACTGATATTCATTTTTAATAAGCTTTCATTTGATGTATTATTCATATATTACAAGGTGAACAGGGGTGAACTACCCTTATTTCTTTGAGTATATTTTAAAAAACAATCCGATCGATGATTAAAAATAATAAAAACCCGACTATTATCATAAATGAACAACAGTTTCAATTTACCAAATTTAGATAGCACTTTTTATTTTCCAAATATAGTCAAAGCGTACCTCCAAATTTTCAACTACCAAAACTCACCACATACTCACTCACCACTCTTTCAGTCGTTTAATTGTTTTATTCGGGAGATGTTTCCTAATATTGGCGAGGATCAAAGCCCCGTAATTTCCAAAGCAATTTCAACAAGAGAGAAATCTTGTTTCAAAGTAAAGTGGAGATAAGCTAATATAAATAAAATTATCTTTAAATAGAAGAACAGTGATTGGATGATACGTAACTTTGAGTACACGTTTCCCATTGATACCAATAAACACGACGGAGGTGATGGTATGAATATTTTATTACCTTCTGTGTCGAAAGTTAGCAAAGGAAGATCTAGTAAAGATTTTGAATGTTGTGGAAAGAGAAGTCAAACGAGCAAAATTCGTCAATTGAAAACTGCCACCTCGCAGTCGGGTTACCAAAGTGAGGTTTTCAGTTCTGATTTGGCGCTCTCAATATTTATACAGGCTACATTGACCAGATACTAATATGAAGTAATCAGAACTGCTACAAAAAAAATCGGCCACAATATATTTCTCAGCTACAAGAAAATATAAAGCGCAAAGGCAGACTGTTACTCAAGGGGAATAAAAGTCACAGAAAGTTCTGCGGAAGTGCCTTTACAAAGTTTAGTTGATCATACGGCAAAAAGAATTGTGGATACAAAACACGAAGAAGAACGGGGCAATCTGAAAGACCGTGAATTACTTTTACATACAAAATGGGGTTTTGACTTTTGATTGAAATTTATTTTATTTTGTTCAAACGATTCATTCACGACTATAGATGTGAGTTTCGGATCGTTATCCTGTTGAAATTTATAAGAGATAGGTAGATCTTCGTCAGCATAAGGTCCCATAACATTTCTTAATATATCACGGTACATAAATCTGTCCATTATTCCCATAATACGGTGTATAGGGCCTACACCAAAACTCACCACATACTCACTCTCCACTCTTTCAGTCGTTTAATTGTTTTATTCGGGAGATGTTTCCTAATATTGACGAGGATCAGAGCCCCGTAATTTCCAAAGCAATTTCAACAAGATAGAAATCTTGTTTCAAAGTAAAGTGAAGATAAGCTAATATAAATAAAATTACCTTTAAATAGAAGAACAGTGATTGGATGATACGTAACTTTGAGTACACGTTTTCAATTGATACCAATAAACACGACGGAGATGATGGTATGAATATTTTATTACCTTCTGTGTCGAAAGTTAGCAAAGGAAGATCTAGTAAAGGTTTTGAATGTTGTGGAAAGAGAAGTCAAACGAGCAAAATTCGTCAATTGAAAACTGCCACCTCCCAGTCGGGTTACCAAAGTGAGGTTTTCAGTTCTGATTTGGCGCTTTCAGTGTTTATTATTGACCAAATACTAATATGAAGTAATCAGAACTGCCACAAACAAATCGGCCACAATATATTTCTCAGCTACAAGAAAATATAAAGCGCAAAGGCAGACTGTTACTCAAGGGGAATAAAAGTCACAGAAAGTTCTGCGGAAGTGCCTTTACAAAGTTTAGTTGATCATACGGCAAAAAGAATTGTGGATACAAAACACGAAGAAGAACGGAGCAAACTGAAAGACCGTGAATTACTTTTACATACAAAATGGGGTTTTGACTTTTGATTGAAATTTATTTTATTTTGTTCAAACGATTCATTCACGACTATAAATGTGAGTTTCGGATCGTTATCCTGTTGAAATTTATAAGAGATAGGCAGATCTTCGTATTCCCATAATACGGTGTATAGGGCCTACATCAAAACCGGCGAAACATCCCCAAACCATTACAGAATCACCTCGATGTTTTAATGTTCGCTGCATGTACTTAGAAGTCAGCCTTTCTCCTATTGGACGCCTCCCATATTGCACTCCATCGCTTTTAATTAAGTTAAACTTGGATTCATCACTAAACAATACCCTTTCCATTCGTTGTATGTCCACTTTTGATGTGTACGTGCAACCAATAGTTGTGCGGCTTTTTTTATGATAGAAGTGGTTTTTTCGCTGGTCTTTGAGTAAACAGTTTATTTTCAATTAATCTATTGCGTATTGTACGAGTTTATACCTCCAAATTGTGTGTTTCTTGTAAATCAGCCTTAATTTTGGTTGAAGAATAAAATAGATCCAAATATCGTACAATAGCACTAGTCTTAGAAATTATAAAAGTTATTATTGTAGAACTATCTACCAAAAGCAGTGCATTTACGTTTACGGTGGTGTGCACTTCTTCATCATCCAACACATAGTTAATTGTAAATTTTGGGTAGCTTCAAAATTTCTCATTCTATAATTATCTTCACTCCTCAGTCTCCTTACAATCCGACAACCATTCAGGCGTCCCAATCATCCTATTGCCTGTGATATTGTATGTTCCATAATGTTTGGTCCATTCATGAACTGGCCCAATTCGTAGTCATACATATATTCAAAGTAGTCCATACATATCACAATCAACTTGTATTGGTTATTATTGGTCCTTCTTGGTCACCAAACTATTTGATGAGTAAGTTATTGTTTATACCGTGAAGTTATAATTGTGTATCAGTTTGGCAATGGCGTTTACTTCGCTTTAGAAGATTCACTGTTTGATTATTTTTTTAATAGCACTTTTTGAAGAGAATCAACAAGTTAGCACAAAATTTGAAGGACACATCATTAGTTTGGATAAAAAGTAAAGCAGTCTTATATCACCATTACATTTTATTCCGATTTGAGCAGTTTAAATATTTTTAAATACTTCAAAAATATTTATTTAATTACAGTTACAATAAAAAAATATAACAAAATAATAAATTAATTTTCATTAATAGCCAAATCATTAAAAGTATTAGGCCTTTTCCCCATCCATATTACCTTAAATTGCCTTTCAAACTTTTTTCTATCGAAAATCTCTTCTCCCTTGGCCAACTCACACAAAATATGCGTACAATTACGACGAAAAGAAGCAACAATCGAGTACGTTTTCCGAACGTTGTTCATTTTCAATTTCGAGTCACTCATCTCTAACAAACTCCGCAATTTTTGCATTTTTTTCCCCAACTTTCCCGTCCCTTCAAACACAAAATAACCGTTATTGAACCGTTGTCCTCGGGAAAATGGGGCGATATCGCTGATTTTATTTAACATATCCAAGGCTTCTTTTCGTTCCTTTCCGTTCATAAAACTTATTCGTCGTATCGTTTTCATAATCGTCGCCAATTCTCTACAATTGTACCATGGAAGGCATTCTATAGTGTCTACTTTTGCATTCCACTTTTCGTAGTGTGGAAAAGCCATTTTATGAAAAACTAACTTTAATTTAACCAATTTTGAGTCATTTTGACAAATTAAGAAAAAGTCAATAAAATTTTGAAGTGTTTGTTAATTTTTTTCAATATTTTAGATGATGGATGGAGAAAAATCATCCTAGTGTAATTTGAAATAACCAATTATGGGTTTGAAAATGTGCTTTTGGTGTGGGTTTAAAATGAAATCCATAATTGATATAGTTCAATTAAATATAAACTGTATCGGTTTTATTTGAGGGTGGCGACGCAAAAACGGTTAACCACCACGCTTCAATTTTAACATATTGGAGGGGTAGTAAAATTGCAAATTTCATAGTCCGATACCAGTCCGTAGGTTCACTCTAATAAATACTCTCGCAATCAACGTGAATATTCATGGTTCAACGCAAATATGCACCGTTCGCTCTGCGTATTCGCTTTAACCCTCTGTAACCTTTGAGTACATTTTTTCATTTTTTTTAATAATTCATCACAACACTTTTTTATACCTTCTGCATTTTTAAAAAATCGTTTATGTGATGAACAAGAGATGTCGACTACAATCAAATTATTTTATTCGACGTTTATTTCAAACGGTAATTAAATTTGAATATATTTTCGGATAATAAATTTCAAATTTTTTTTTGAAATATTAAATTAAAAATTTATTATCTATGCAGCAAATGAAATCGTATTTTATCCCTGTTTAATATTGATTTTATATCGGTCGAAATGAACGCGATTTTATGCTAATATAATAGCGGGTAATATTATTTTGTAGATTAAAATTAGAGCGTCCCGTGTAAATAAACGAAAACTGGTGCGTTTAATTTTAATTTCGTTTAAAAATTAATTACATTATATTCCCATTTTTATTCGAAATTTATCGAAATTAAATTAATATTAAAATTTGTATTGTCTCCAAAGTTATTGTCGATAAAAACGTCCCACATACTCGTATATAAAGAAAATTTCGTCCGTTTCAAAAAATCAAAAGAAAAATGAAGCTTATAATTTCGTTATTATTTTTATCTGGTTTGTTTTAATCACAATGTTTTTGTTACAAAATTTAATTTATTTTTTTTAGCATTTTGTGTGTTTACCTCTGAAGGAGGATGTAAAGAAAAGTGTCCAAACACACATGCTCCATTATGTGCTGTCAACAACGAAGCAGCAAAGATAACACTCAGCAATGAATGTTTCTTAGAATTGCAACAATGCAAAGAACCAAAAGCAAAATGGATGAAACTCAAGAACGGAGCTTGTGGAGACATAGTTAATTAAGAATGTAACTGAAATGATTGCCATAAAATTAATAAAAAATATTGAAAAGTAATTCCAAGATCAATATGATTTCGGTGTTGTTAAAAATAGCAAACATTTGAGTTTGTAGAACGTTGCTAAAGCACTTAGAGGATTTAGTCAACAAGAGGGCATTAATGGATACAGTAGTCGCTTAATCGATAGTTGAGGTACACTCCAAGTCGCCACATAAATGATTTAAGGGATCAACACATTTACAGGATCTAAGCTAATAATGTGTGTTCTTTGCGCTTATTTTGCCAATTATTAGAAATATCTGACTCCTTTTGGCGATTTTAGTAACCCTAAAATATTATGTATGACAAGTTTAGTTTGTTCATAAAAAAAATAATAAGTTTAAAGAGACTTGTTTTAGACTTGGAAGAGAATGCATTTTGAACAATAAGTTATATGAAAGATACCCCTAAATTTTCGCTCACAATTCCTCTAGAAATCTTTTGTATCAATTTAGAAATACCTGTATATACAATCTGATATTCAATAACAACTAAAACCAGAACTAAAATTAGAACTAACACTAGCACTAACACTAGAACTATCACTAGAACTATCACTAGCACTAACACTAGAAACTTTCGGGATTTGCCGTGCGTTTTTTGAAAAAATGTTTGTCGTTTCGGATGCCATGTTGTCTTCTTAAGAAAGAAAGGTTCTTAAGACGCACGGCTAAACCCAAATATTTCTAATCCTAGGTCTAGTGCTAGTTCTAGTTTTAGTTCCATAGAATATATACAATCTAACATTGAATAAGAAACCTAATAACCTGAAGTCGCACGGCTAAACAAAAACCTTATAGTTTTACTTTAATAGAAAATATACTAAAACCGATACTACACATAAAACTAGAAATATTCTTAAATATATCTTAAGTTATGTTAAGTTATCTCGGTGCTCCGCTATCCAAATGATATCACAACAAAGATAACTACTTATATGATGAGGAAACACAAAAGAAAAAATAATATTCTAATTATCATGGAGCAATTTATCATCAACCATACCGACATCACTGCACCTTTATTTATAGAGGACGCAGTTAAATGTCGTTAGTCGCCCCCATAGACCCAATTAATTCATGTAATAGCGTCCGTATTGCGCTGTCCTGGATGATATAAAGTCGATGTTCGCGGGATTTATGATTACCGTGCTGTATATTAAGGTCTTTCACACTTCCCCCAGAACACCCTAACGGGAACCGATTCCTTATCTCAACCTATGCAAATATCATAAAGTATGTATATATTTTTTTTTAAATTTTTAATGTATAAACTTGTTTTCTGTTTCTTTTAACTTTAAAGTTTTAGTGACAGCTTTTGGTATACGATAAAAAGGCGTGTTAATGCGAACAAGCTCCCCTGAAAGCGAGGTAGGATTTATTAAACGTCGCAATCAAAGGGAGAAAAGGGTTTCTGGACAAAGCTGACTTCCCTATGTTCGCGTTATAAAGGAAGGGGTGAGGTTCTATTGTGAAACGTTTCTCTTTTACCCTCGGTACAAATTAATAAAACCGAACTTCGAGATCAATGGATGTCTCGCATATTTTTAATTATTTTTTTAATAAAACAACTTTTCTTAACTTACCTTTAGCGAATTCTCTGGGTGATTTTCTTATAATAAAAGGTTGGTTATCTTCCCTTTTCCAAGAAATCCTCGGGGGTGGGTGTCCGGTTGCTCTACACCATAACGTGGCATTGTCTCCTTCGGATATTGACAGGTCGCCGCTATTGTCATTATCCATTATGTCTGGAGGAACTGGAAACCGACATACACGTGATTTCAAAATAAAGCAAACACAGCAAAATATGGAAAATAATAAAAGGGAGTAAAAACAAAATTAAAAAATGTGATGGTACTCGTCGCAGCTTATCCAAACGTGACCGGGTTATGGAAACTATTAGCAGTTGGAGAACCTGGCTCTTTCTCCCTTTCCGGACGTAATTTTAAATTCTCCTGGTCTCCTTGTTAGCGTTTATCCTACCGCCGTTTTTCATACCGCGAATAGAAAAAACTTTCCGGTTTTAACAATTTCACGCGTTAATACTAATTCCTCTAATTAAAATGATTTAAAAATGTCATAAAAAGAATGAAAAACGCACTTTTTTAGTAAATTTTCCTCGTTACTTCATTTGAGTAATTGGGGGTCTTACAACCCTACATAAAACTCGCTCTTGGAATGAACACAAAGCTAGACTTTCTTTGTGAAGTTGTAGTCTTTTATAGAATAAAATGGGAGACTCTATTATAGACCATAAACAAAATAATCTGCATATCGCAACATTTCCAATAATAACTTTAATTTAGAATTTCTAAGTTCCAAAAAGAGAAAATTGCTTTAAGGGGCATGAAGAATAAAGAGGAATGTGAAGTAGTTAGTATGCTTCTTAATACTTCCAATCTATCCTTGAATCACTAGAATGTTTTATTGTAAATGGAATGTGATTCTATGCACTTTTTCAATTTAAATTCAAACGTATTAGAAAAGCATTATGACCAAGAGATTTACATGATGTCTCAAGCAAATATTTTTTTGACTGAAGAGATGTAGCTGATAATCACATGACAATAAACGAAAGTGGACACTGAATCCCACTTAATGACATTGTTTATCACCATACTTCCAGCCCTGCATCAAGACTACCACGACTTTTATTGTAACTTACACCCATTTGTATAATTTATGTAATGTAATTGAGGTTTTAAAACAATACGAAAAATGTATGAGCTCAAAAAATTTAAACATCTTATCAAGATAATTAACGTTTTGTTAATGGCAGTAACACTGACAAAAAAGGAATGAGGTCATTCTTTCATTCGACGGCAAAGTGGTCGAGATCCTGATGAGATCATTTAAATTAATCCTAAAGCGGGGCGAGTCGTGCGCGCGGGGCCCAAATGGAAAATCCAATCTCATTAAAGTTCGCGTGGAAAAACAGTGGATGCAATCAAATCCTGGAACGATGGCGTCGGCGGCAGCGGTGGCGGTCTCGGCGACCTCGGGAGCTTTTGCGCTAGTATACCGGCCCCCGGAACGCCACTCCCGACAACTTTCGAAAACTTGCGTAATTACACACGACAATGCGACGTTTAAATTCGACCGTTTCTTTCGTTTCCTCTTAACCCGGTTCCTCCTATCCAGAACCTTTTCGGGTTAATTACTGAGCGTTAATTAGGAAGCTGGAAACGGTCCAGACGCCAAATCGGCTAACGAGATATTTATATCTTAAAGAGACTTTTTTCCTATCTCAAAAGAAATCATTTTCAAAAAGATAATATTAGTTTAAGGAATTATACATGATGTCATAATTTGTAAGCATACATCAATATTATTGAATCTAACCATAATGGATTGACTACAAATTTAGCCAGTAAGTCAGTAAATCAAACCAACCCAGTGTAGCAAATCAAGTTAACAATACATCTGCTTAATCATACAGTAACTTAATCACGAAGTAGTCCAAAGCGAATTTATTCAATCAAAAATCAAACCTAATTTTGAATCTAAAGCAAGGCTTTAACCTCACCAGCTACTTACTCAACCCGTAATTATAATCCATCATTGTTGTAAATTCTTCAGGAATTAAAAGTAAAACTTTTACTAGAACTACAACCTAGCATTACTAGTAATACTACGTCTCATAAGACGACTAAGCCCTAATGATGCTGTTTCTGAGTCTAGTGTTAGTTGTAAAGCTGGTTTGGGTTGAGTTCTGTCTTAAGAAACATTCTAGATTCTAGTTCTAGATCTAGTATTGGTTCTAGTTTTAGTATTAGCTCTACTTCTTGTTGGTATTCGGACTTAGACTGTTGTATACTTGTATAGAACTAAAACTAGAACTAACGCTAGACCTAGAACTAGAAAGTTAGATCTGAAATTACTAGACTATTTTAAATTCTTCTGGAACTAAAAGTATAACCAATACTAGACCTGCAACCCAACATGAGAACTAACACTAGACCTAGAACTAGAAACATTAGGGTTTATCCGCATGTCTTTTAAGACTGCTAAAACCCAATCTTTCTAGTTCTAGATCTAGTGTTAGTTTCGAAGCTAGATTGGGTTGGGTTCGTTTCCATCTTAACAGACGTATAGCTAAATCCAAATGCATTACAAACAGAATTGTTGCATTGAACGTACGCGTGGGTGGAAGTCAAAACTGGACTGAGATAACATGAAGGTGAGGGCTGCTATACATTTGAACAAGAACTATTAAACCTAGGCCACAAATTTTTCTTCATTTGAAAGATTTTTCGTTTCCATCTTTATATTAATTATATTTAAATAAAAGTAACTATGTTTTTTAGATGGCTTTGTTTTTTATTTATTGCTCTACCGGTTTCGAGTTTTTTAACTCATCTTCTGGAGCTTGTTACGTCAAAATCAACAATTATTTGTAACCACATAATGAGGTTCATAACCTCACATTTAAAAGTAGACACGTGAGTTACAAATAATTGTTGATTAAAAACAACCTTAATGTTTCTAGTTCTAACATAAGCCTCGTGTTAGTTCTAAAACTAAGTTGGGTTGGGTTGTGTCTTAAGAGAGGTACGGCTAAACTGTAATGATTCTAGTTGTAGATCTAGTATTAGTATTAATCTATCAACAGAACAACAGTTTGGGAATAACTGGTTTAGTTTGAATAAGTAGTACTTTTCTGCTTTTTATGGTATTAGATGAGAAAGTTTTTTGCTCCTATAATAATCTTTTTCATTGTTAAGAAATGAAATTGATTCCCCGTAATGTTTCAATAGGCTTCAACAAATTTTTCTGTAATGAAATTACACAATACCAAATATCCCATTGTTCGTTAGCCTTCACTAAATAATAGAGTTTCCGCTCGTTATGAAAAGATGAAGGACGGCTTGAAGAACTCCATAAGGAGTACAATAACGCGTGATTATGTAGAAAGGACACCCCCGCCGGTCGTAACGTATACATTATTAATAGAGCACCAGCAAAGTGATTAATGTAGTGTCAGTTTTTTTCTCTCCCTCCTGCGAAGACCGGAGCCATTAGTTCCTTTTTTTCCGGTACGGTCCAAGTCTTCCCGAGGCCCATTTGCATTATGAGGTGTTCGCGAAGGGACAAAAACTCCTTTTTTTAAGGGTTGGCGTAAGAGAGGCGAACGATTGAGAGGGGAAAGAACGGAAGCAATCAATTTAGGTGGTTTTCTGAAACGGATCGGCCGATTAAAATTTAAAGCGAAGTTAAATAATGGAAAACCCCGTTGGTTTTCTCGATTTAGGGGAGACACAGAATTCGATTTGATCGTATATAGTACGCCGGAGAACGAGTACATACAAACAAGCTGTTCCGGACTTTGGCCAAACAAATCCCGCGCAGAACCGTTAATTAATTTAGGACCCTTTTTAGCGTCGACGCCGTTATTAATTAATGGTAATTCGCGTGTTGACGTGCGTCGCCCTCGCTCCAAACTAACTGTTAAAATTGCACCAAAGCTAATAAGGTAATCAGTACGTATCAAAAGGAATTAACATTAATGTCTCTCTATCTCTCTGGACATTAAATGACATTTCGAATCCTGTTTCCTATTTATCCCGTTTTATTTTTTTCATTTTAAACACGTCATTTTGCGAGGTACGTGACTGTTGAGTGATCATCAATTAACCTAAAATCAATACTAAACGTGAACAAATACTCAAAATAAAACTGAAAAATTTAAAACTTTGAATAACATCAGACTTTAAACGTACATGTTAATTAGAGAGCTGCAGACGGACTTTATTATTTATATTCAACGTATGAAGGATTTTGAGATAGCACTAATTATGGCTATGTAAAATATTAGTTCTAGCACGAAGAGAACTTTATAAACTTGGATAGATGTGTTAGGAACGTATTTGAAGTTCTGGAAGAAGAGAATTAACTTTTCATGGAAAACCGGATTAACATATTTTAATTGATAAGCGGCGGACAACAATTTGAACCAAATCAAAATATTAATTTCCTGGTATATCAAACCTTTCAACAAATAAATTGACGTCATATACATGATTCCCTACCCCCGAGTCAAACAGCAATCTAATTATTCGCTTCTGCGCGACAAACACGCGCTTCCACTCAGTCACAGCATCCCATCAGTACAGTTATTAAGAAATGTCATATATGTAATGGTGTAATAGAAATGCGAAATGCATATTTAACATGGAATTTACATCCAAATATTGTTTAAGTTGTTAGATTTAAGCAGGAATTAAATTTAAATTAAGAAATTAATTGAGATATCTGTATGAAGTAAAAAGCAATTTGGAGTAAATATGATTAATGTTTAAGGTCCCATAGAGAGTTAGCTCTTACAAACTTACAAAGACTTATACGAACAGTTAGAGTGTTTTGGAGGATTCCGAGAAGTTTGAAATCACATTATTTTGGAATGGTAGATGTATAACATGAAATATGGGTGTTAAAATTCGAAAAAAAACTTTTCCATAAGAATAGATATAGGAATACGAAAAAAAATGGTTTGGATGTCAAATATAAAATTCCGCCCTGAACTTATTAATCTGAAAACCGAATTTTCACGGAAACCCGTCTCCTGTGCGAAAATACAAATTCGATAAGGAAGTTCCGCGCGTCTGGTCGTCGACTTCGTTGTCGATTCCATTCGATCATCTGTCGTCGTACCACCACCAGGACTTGGCATTTCCATAAAATTTACGGTCGCCGCGTGTCGCCGCGGAGGAATTCCATTACACGTGCATTATTTATGTAAAACTGACTCACTTAAAGCGGCACATCCGCCCTGATAAGTCGGATAAGACGTGAGATCCCGTTGCAAATGAGATCCAAAAATTAACTATGATAATTCGGACGAGGTGAGCGACAAGAGGATCGTTGGAATTAGGAATATAGGGGGAAAACGGAACGCCGAGGAATTCATTTTTCTTCCTCCATTCATCTATTCGACTGACTTCGCCTGCCATCCGCTCCCCTTTTAACCCATTTGTAAGCCAAATCGAATTTAGGCAATTTCGTCCCGTTCTGGAATGGTTTTACTTAATTCCGAACGGGAATATTGATCGTATTCTTCAAATTTTATTTTCAAACCGTTTTTATTATAATCAATGAATTTTTATTACACTATATTATTTTAAATTTGCAAAATTGTTTTAATAAAATTGTTTTTTAAAGAACCACTAATTAAATTAAAATTGCTAAAACTACATTTTGTTGTTATTATTGGAGAAGCAAATTTGTGAATTTGAATATTTAACAAATTTATTGAAACATAAAGTAAATATTGTATTGATTTCATCGTTTATTTATTTGACTGAATAGATTATGAATTTATTTAAACCTAATTAAACAATAATTCTTGTATCAATTCAAAATTTAATTGGGAAACGTCAAAACCTTTGCTTCAGTTTTTACCAAAAAATGAAGAAAAGAAATAAATTGCATCAAGCGAGATAGAAATTGAAATTCTTTTTCTTAATGATCCAATTCAAAGCAAAAATATGTAGACTGGAAAACGATTCATCAAAAATATCGAAGTAGAAAGTAGATTTAAATGTGAAATTTCATTTTCAGAGTAAGTATAACCTCAATATCACTCTCCTCATTCTATCCAAGTTAAGGTAATCACTACCTAATAAGCATCTACCAAATTCTTCAAATGAAATCTTAGCTAATTCCCCCTATAATTGTCCTGGTCCCATAGATTCTATCATATGAGCAGAAATATATTGAAAAATAATTCAATGTTGATGATGAGTTATTGGAATGTATTTTATTATGAATAAAAATTTTATTGGAATGTTGTTATTGGATGAATTAAAGAAAATCTAGGAAATTGAAAACGTTATAGTTCCAAGAATCTATAAATAAGAAGATATTATTATTCTTCTGCTATTATTATTGATTGTGGAGACCAATAATGAACTTGGTGAATCCAGACATCGAGGCTAACACAGATGGAAAAAAGATTTTCGAAAAATGAACAATTAATAGTTCACTACTATGAATTTATAGAAGAATGATCAAGAAGATCAACCTGTTAACTCTACATTCCCCATCAAGTTCGTGAAGCACGACAACAAAACTCAGATGCACATAGATCCTAGGCTTCAACTAAACCTTCTCAGGTGATATAGAGAAGATGTACAGATAAATAAGAATTTTAAAAGAACATGAACCATTTCAAAGAATATTATGGAGAATCAATACATCACGAGCTATACAAGAATATATACTTTGACGATTTAAACGTTAGAGCAATCAGCACAAGATATACAAAGAAAACTCTAAGAGCCGTCCAAAGTTGGTTTAGAAAACTTTTACATTGATGATGTGTTATCTGGTGCAGACTCCATAACAGAAACACAAACTGAGACAGCTTTTCCATATTGGATAAGCTAAGAATCAAACTTAACGATTTTAGAAGGACATGTCAGAAACAGCTGAATACACACTCAGAGCACAAAAAGATTCGCACCTCAAAGGGATAGTGGGTACATGTAGATGGGGTACCATGCATTTCATTGCTCCCCTAGGAGTTGGCGTCCTAGGGTTGTATCCCTATTACCCCTCATTTCTATTACGACGCAGATCGTTACATTCTATCAGAAGTAGCCAAATTATTTATCCCTCTCATTTGATTCTTGATTTCACGGGATATTGATTTGACTGAAAACATTATGAATACGTTTCGTGGATGTTTCAAAAAAAGGATATAATGAAAAAACATACGATCGGATTTCGTGTGTTTTTCGGTTCAAATAATTTGTCTTAGCGTTCGGTTTCGGCTTGAAATGTCGGGTTCGTCCATTTATTTACGACGAAATTAGCATCGTTTATTTTGCTGGCACCTTGATGGAGAGGAGAAGGGAACGTCGTCGTTCGGTTCCCGTTATTTTTCTCTGGTCGATTTTGGCTTCGGGTCGCGATCCCTAACATCTGTCTCATGATTAATGACAATCGGAGAAGAACCGAACGAAAAATCAAAAAAGAAAATCTCGGTAGGTAGATATTGATGGTGAAAATGATAAAAGAAAGCAAGCAACAACGACACATTTTTTTAAGGAAATCGTTAAGGATGGTTTGCCCTTTTTTTAACATTGGATATTAATCGAAAAATGTGTAACCTACGTCGTTGTTGGGGACAAAGCATAAAAAGGGGTTAAACACAATAGCTGACAAAACGGCATCGGCACTACTATGTGCGGAAAAGAGCTTGCCGTATCCGTATCGATCGCGTTCGTGTTTGAGCCGGTTCGCGGCGCGCACAGGTGTCGAAATTGACGCTTCATTACTGCCCGTTTTATAGAGAGCAATGTTATTCTTTGTCGAGTCGCGTGTAAAATTCCTTGCGTCGAACGTTGCGGTCATAAAATTCGAAACTGCACACGTTTTACGGGTTCCCTATCGGTTCGTTGCTCTTTTCGTCAAATTTTTGCGGTCCAAAAACTTATCGTCTTATTTGTTCTTATCGTTCCTCATCCCGGACGATAACAAAAACAAGGTTTTTTTCAGTTAGAATGAAAACGGAGGTTGAATAACAACTCATAAAAATGTGCGAGGAAATAAAACTCGAAGAGAACTATGAAAATGTTTATGGACGGTTGTACAATAAGAAATTTATTTTTGCGTTTATAATCCAAGAGCAATAAACAAACTTTGTGTAGGATTTATTAACAATAATGTAACAAAAAATATGGTTAATTAATAATTTATATGCAATGAACCCAACTGTCGGCTGTGTTTTAATTTTAAGTCCAGTGCTGATTCTAGTGTTTGTGAAAGTTCTAAATTTAGCACAATGAAGATCATACAAGAATTAAAGATAGAATAATAACTATAATTTATAGAGGAGGAGAGGAGACAAGAGGATCCCTTGGCTGGCTGAAAGATTAACCGAAATATTAAAGATAGTTGGATCAGGAGTAGGTATGGACTTTAATGGACCAAACTCGATCCACTCGGACACAACTATTTTTTAGGAAAAACTTCTTACAATTTCTGCACCGCTTTGAACTCACAAAATTGGCAAAAATATGTATCCATAATCATTTTCACAAACAGTTTGACTACCCTGAAGGCAAACTGAATCTAGTCTGCAACCTGAATGAAGTTACTAAGAGCAATGATGTTACCAAGAAGTTTGTGGACTACAAGAAGCTGCATAAATTATTCCACAGACTTATATTTACTACTCTCCACTTTCAAGTGATTCAAGATATCATCGTTGGAATTCGCCTTTTCGTCCAGTTGGCTTTGTTAGTTTATTATTAGTAACTTCTTCTTTTTTGTCATTAAGTCTATGGGATGTTGTCAAGATTTGTATCTTGAAGACATTTTTTAACGAAGGCCCTTACTGATTTGGTAACCAAATTTGGGTTGAATTATAAACAAGGTTTTTAATTTTAGTTTTTTTTTTATTGAACTAAAACAACTTTTCACTACCTTGTACAATAAACAAACAAGATGTAGGATTTATTAAAAAAAAAGTAAAAAGTGTAACAAAAACTTGATCAATTACTGATTTAAATATTACCTACACATTTCGTGCTAAAAACCCGTTTAAACAGTAGCTATTAATAACATTGTAGCATATTTACAACGGGGGGTTCGTGTGGTTCGCCCCCCATTTGACGGTGACAAGTTAATCATAGCCGTCTATCTCGAGCACTTCCGCTCAGTTTAATCAATATACAAGAGGCGCGTCGCGTTCCCGTCTTTAGGCGTTCCGCAATTTAGCCCCTTGTTCTTTCATCCCCTACAAAATTTAGACGTGAAGTTTGCGTTAGAGCGCCTCAATGGGCAATCTCGAATTTAAGGGTGTTTTTCAACGCGAAAACACTCCCTGTATAATGAACACCACCCACTCCTAGTACGGACTCTCAAACCTCATCCGAAAGGGAGAAATTCTCCGTCTTTCTCTTCCATTTTGACTCGATTCGTTTTGATTTATTTTGAATCAATTCGTTTAATTTCGTTTTGTTATTTTTTACGATAAAATTCGTAAACATTTTTTTGCCTTCGTTATCGTTGTTTTCGGAACCTTTTGTTTGGGTCCTCCCTAATGTTTCGTATTCATATCGCAATCAGATAAATTCAGTTTTTGTCGCGCGTTCGAAGCTCGATTTTAGTACGGACCGGGGGAGTCCTGCTTGATTTAAAGCCGGTCCTGCTGCCGAACACGAGTCGTTTGGCAGTTTCGTGAAGATATACTGGGCGATATACTTTAAAAAATGCCTCGGTTCCGCCGAATGAGCTTTTTTCGATACGAATAGGTGCACTTCAATTTCTTTTTTAAACCTATTTTAGTTTTTGGTGGTGTCGTTGGTTCAAAAGTTTTATTTCTTTTGGAAACAAATTTAAGTTAAGGAACTAACCCAAGGTAATGATATAGAAAAGAATCAGTCAGTTGGTTGATGTACGTTCTTTTGTGCTTGGTTCGACTAAGTCTAAAACTATTCATCTCATAAACACGTCAAGAAAGATAATGATACAGAAATGCTGAGTAATATAGGTTTGAGAAATTGTTACGGTAAGAGCATGCTGAAAAGTATTCCTTGCAAGAGGAGATGGAGTTTACTGCAAGAGCACACAAAATACGAACGAACAATTCTTGAAATTCTTGGAAGTGATCATCGGGAAAGATGTAAGGTCACATACATTACATCAGAGGGAGAGCTTAGGCAGTAGTGCAAGCTCTCCATCGCATTTGGGGTTAACATATGAACCATGGACTGAGAAAAGGAAAACTATAAGTTCAGTGATATGGTGACAAGCATTATATATCTGGCGTAATATTGTAAAGGTGAAAGAACACGTGGTTATGCTAATGAGGATTCAAAGGCAAATACTAATTAGAGTGATCAGTGCCTACAGAATAATATCTACAGAAGCATTACTCGTTTTAGAAGACTAACCACCTATCGACCTAACAGTTAAACCAAGAATAACACATATGGAAGAGAAGGGAATAGATGTAAAGGACACAGTAGCAGAATGGCAAGTAGATGGAGAGAAAATACTGGAAAAGCAATTTGGTCAAAGAAAATCTTGCCCGATATAGTATGCAAATCCTTAGGATCGAGGAGGAACAGGAGAAGGAATGTTTTCCCAGCCGGGTGAGTTGAGTTGGGTTGCAAGCATATTCCGGCCTGTTTGCAGTGATTTACAAGAGGGTTTTTGAAGGACGAGAGCCTGTCACTCTGGTACTAAGCCAAGTTGGCTGTTAGACCTTTTTCTTTTATATACAGAAAAAAAAGGATTGACTTTGATTTGACTATGTTGGGTTTAGTTGGTTAGCAAGACTGATTCCAATGATAACTGATAAGATTGACCAGAAAATTACATAGGAATAGGAAATCTAGTATCCACGATAACCTTTAAAATGCTTTATGATAAGAAAAAAAGGACCACCATTCCTAATTCATAATAGATCAAATGATTGTGTGCTTCAATTAGCAAGTTAAGCCAGCTCTACTTCAAATATATGCCTCAAAGTAAGTAGGGCAAAGCGTAAACCATCATCGTAAGCCGATTAAACTAAAGTACAAAGTAATCCAACTTAGTAACAAAGTAGCAAACTTCGATTCATCACTCAGCGTTGTAGTATTCCAAAGCAGAATAAGGTAAACTACGCTTAAAGTGATGTAGTTCCAAAACAACTCCAATAAATTAATATAACCAAAATTAATACGCTTCAAACGCAGCTTGTTGATAGTTTAGCTTGATTGAGACTTTCACTTAGCTAACCATATACAATGGCTATTCATATAACCGGAGGTTAGACGCATGTTTGGTATTTAGGTTATTAAGATTGTTATGCAGACAAAGTAAGCTAAGGGAAAATGTTTATTTCTCTCAAAAAGTAGAAAAGTTATAATGATTTTTCTACATTCGCAACTTTCAGTTTACGTACAAACGCGATTTGCATACGACGCGCGACGACGAAAAACGCACACGCTGAGTGATACAGTGCATTATGCACTTGACAGGTCCTAAATTTTCCCGTGAAAGGGCCACCTCTTCACCGTGTAGATGCACGACGGTACGCGAGCTTTCTTTGAAAGGTGCTCTTGCACCTAGACGGCTCCATGTGAAGGGCGCCGGATACTCTAACACTTTGATGTACACCAAGGGCATTCCGTACCATGTCAACGTTTATGGATCACTCACCATTTTTATTTCCAAAACGAAATTGTCCTTTACCGAAACGTTTTCATTTTAAAATAAACAATCGCAAAAAATTGTTTTTTTTAAGTGAAAATAGTATTCGTAGAATGAAGATTTTTGTGCTACCATATTTCATAGGGGGTGAGCTTTAAAGCTCGCAGGATGGTCAGGTGAGCGGAAGGCGGAAGCGCTCGGACTCGCCGTTTGTCTTTCCGGGCGGACGTAATGAAGTTTTATGAGTGTTTGGAAATTTAGTTAACGCCGCGGATAAAGTTGGAGCCGAACTATGACCCTGCGATGGTCGCCGTCGTAGTCGTCCTCCGAAAGGGTTTACCTGCCCGGTATACACGTGTTTACACCCTTCCGGTACAAACGGAACGGTCGACGTTATTGATTGCCGGGATTTCCTGCGTATTGCACGGGAATTAGAGTAGCCACCAGCGGTAACTTTAAGTCGCGCCCTATTTAACCAACGGCCATCGATGGCCACCCTCCGCCCAGTTAATGAGTGAATTAGGAACTGCTCCAGAACTAACTTGTGTTCCACCCTATCTGCTAACCGGATGTTGAAGCATAACTAAACTTCCTTAGTTATCTATTCAATTAAGCGATTTATTAGATTTTCTAACGAAATTATGATTAATCAGAAAATTTTAACATATAAGACACCATTCCAATTGTATTTAGAGAAGTTGGATTTCCCCTTCAGTACAATTACGTCACACCGCGTCTCTCAATTACCTTGTTCTTACGTGGAGCTCATCGACCCGGAGACAACCGGTAAGTAATTAGCTATTTTCGCGAATTAACGAACGGAGTTTCGGGAATTACTCGCGATAACCTCCCCTGGATAGGAGAATCATTCCTCCGCATCTCGAATTCGCTTTTGGATTAATCGAACTAGATTTAGTCTTACGCCCCATAACCCGACAAGAAAGTTAATCGCCAATTTCGAAATTAAACTTACCGTGCACGTCCAAACAACCCTCCTCAATTTTAATGGCGTTCGTGTTAATCTGACACATGTAGCACCCACGGTCGGATTCCTTGACATGTCTTATGTGCAATTGCCAACGCTTTGTGTTATCGTGACTAACCGATATTCGACCGTTATGAGTCACAACTTTCGTTTGAAGACTTAAAACGGTTTGATCTTCAGATCGAACCCAAGCTACCTGAAAATAAAACAAAAAAGAATATAAGAGGTGTTTTGGAATTTTTTCAAGTATTAGTCTTATAATAGTTAGGTCATCCTGAAATATTTGGCGTTCCAGGATTAGGTTGGATGATCGAAACGAGTACTCCCTTTTTCATACAAAATTAAAAAAAAAGATTCTAGTTCTAGGTCTATGCAGTGTTAGTTCTAGTTTTATCGGAATTCAAATATACAGGGTTACCAAATCTGTACTTCGTTAAAAAATGGCTTCATATGCACGGTAAAACCCAATCCAACCCAACTCTATATATTTGAACTGAAGCAAAACTAGAACTAGAATCATTCGCGGTTAGCCGTCTTGAGAGATGTAGGTATTAATTCAAAATGGTAACTTTAACCCAAATAAAAGAACATATTAAGTCTTCTAGAAACAGTATCAAGTTTTCTGGAAGCACTTTACGTCTTCTGGAAGCAGTATTAAGTCATCTAGAAGCATTTGAAGTCATGCAGAGGCAATATAAAGTCTTCTAGTAGCATTTCAAGTCTTCCAGAGGCAATATCAAGTCTTCTGGAAGTGTTTCAAGTCTTTTAGAAGCAGTATCAAGTCTTCTGGAAGCATTTCAAGTCTTCTAGAAGCAGCGTCAAGTGTTTCAGAGGCAGAATCGAGCCTTCTGGAAGCAGCTCATGTTTTCTAGAAGTATTTTAAGTCTTCTGGAGGTAGAATCAAGTCTTGTGGAATTTCTATTTCTAGTTTATTTTGCTTTTAGAGGACTTCCTCTATAGATAATATCAACTGTTCTAGAAGCATTGCAAGTCTTTTGGAAGCATTTCAAGTCTTCCGAAAGCAATATCAAGTCTTCTAGAAATAGCATCATGTGTTCCCGGGGCAGTAGCAAGCCTTCTGGAAGCAGTTTCTCGTCTTCCACGGCAGTTTCAAGTCTTCTAGAAGCGTTTTAAGTCTCCTGAAAGCAGTATCAAGTTTTGGTAGAAGCATTTCAATTCAATATCATATTGAACTCCTGGTTCTTCCAGGACGATTTGAAAATTATAAAGGAAGTTTTTAAAATTAAAATCTTCAAATTCTTCCTTTTTCATCTGCAAATTGTCGAATTCCATTTGCGTCTTGTAAAACGTCTATAGTCAATAAAGTATCTTTCTTTTCCTTTCGTATTTCCTATAAAGGTACATCATATTTTTCATAGTAAGGTTTCAATAAATTTACATATACAAGGATTTGTTTCTTCTTCCAGTTAGTTCTTTTAGTGTGTAGTTGGATCTGATATTTTTTTACTATTTTCTTAAATAATTTTTTTTGCTCTTTTATCATAACATTGTAAATACTTTGATGTGTTCTGAACTGTACCACTGATTATGAGTAACCTAATTGTAGATTCGGATTTAGCCGCGAGTCTTCGGACATCAAAACGATCAATATAAATAACTATTTAACGATTAAAGTTATCTTCTCAGTTGTTGGTTCATTGTCGGATGTACTTATCAAAGTGGAAACTTTAAATATATCATTGTTTTAATGTCAGAGACAGTCGGTGTGAGATTTCCTTTGAAGTTAATTTAGGTACGAGAAGTAGAAGTGTGGGTGGGAAAGGCGGGGGTGTGCACTTTAAGAGGGGGCTTCGTTCGCATAACTTCCGTTATAAATGTCAGATGCACATTCGAAACTCGGTGTGAGAAACTTAAACTGTTTAGAAAGAGCACCGGTATGCGCATTAGAGCCAGGGAAAATAGCGGAAGTTTTCAGCGAGTTTCATTTGGGGATTTGCAATACTTCCAGAATAAATAGCCGATAATCCTTACGTTTCTTTTTTAAAGTTTCGTGTTTGGAGGAGATTGGCAAAGATATTTTAGTAAATATCTAACTAGTTTCGTTGGAAATTAACGAGTTATGCAGAATCATATATAATCAGATTCATTAAGTGATTGATATTGAAATTCATCTAAAGATATAATAATTATGGACTTTAGCTTAAGTTACAAAGGTATGATTGTGTGTTTGGATTTCCGTTTGAGTTTATACCCAATTATAATAGTGCAATTACGCTAATTACTGTCATAGATGATATATTTCGCAATATGGATGGAGGATATCTGAACATCTTGTTCTATTAGATATTTATTGACGCAGTCAATCACCAGTTGTTACTCTATGTTACAACTAGATAAAGAGGTACGCTTGTATAAATAAGAACATTTTATTCACTTGGGATATAGAACTTGGATCGTTTTCAATCAAAAGCTTCGTTTTATCGCTTTTCATTTTTGTAGTTCTTTAATTAATATTAATTCTTCAATTCTTTAATTAATTAATGTTTGAGATAATTATGAACATTTTTTATTCGAAAAATTTCTTACAAGTATTTTTAATTTAGAGATATCATCGAAATTGATACTAAAATCGTCAAAGTAGGGCTTTTTAAATTTTAAGCCCTATTGTGATGGTTAACAATTCATGATGGGTAAAAATGATTAATGGCTTATATTTTAGAGTTAATTTAGATTTTTTTATCTGAAAAGCTTCGTTCTATCGCTTTTCATTTTTGAGTTTGATCTGAAGCAGTTAAATTTGGGTATTTTGTAATTTTAGGTATATTGGGTACTAATTAAAATGATAAAAGGAGTAAGTATTTATTGATAATTATGAACCAAATTAGGGTAGTATTTGTAATTAAAACTTTGTTGTGATGATAACAATGCATGATGGGTTAAAATGATTAATGGTATAAATTTCAGAATTACAGTATTTTTATCTGGAAAGTCTCTTTTAATCGGTTTTAATTTTTAACTTATTATCGATTTGGTACACGTATCATCAAACATTTATATTTCATTATTTTAAATTTTTTAGGTTGATACTAATAAATTATAGTTAGATTTGGGTATTTTGTGAGAATAGAAATTTTGGAGTACAAATATCTCTTTGTAAATTTCTCAATGATAATGCTTTTACCCCACGAAAATATCAAGAAGTTAAATAACGCAATGATCCAGCTATAAATCGCATAAGTCAGATGAATCAATATTGATTCAAGATTACAGAAAAATGAAAAAGAAGGTTGTTATGTACATACACAAAGGATGGGTAAGGGAGAAAAGGACGAGTTTAGAAGAACTGAAAGGCGAGGCCTAAGGATATATGGGTCCCATTTAGTTTTTGCGGTATAAATTTACATAAGTATACGGCGAATGGAACTGCGGAACAGTGAAACGTAATATCGCTGCCTCTTTGGCTATATGGCGTATGAAATGTATAAAATAAACGTGCATATCCAATTTCCCGGCCCGTCTTTGGGTTTGTCTAGGTGGTTTGGCGTCAAGCTGATCAACAAAACGACTTTATAAGATTTTTATCCAAACCATTAATTTCACGAATTGAATTCGCTCGTCGCAATTTATAGAATCTATGTATTTCGGGTAAAAGATCCGATTAAAATTTTGAAATAAAAAAATTCGATTACTTGGAAAGAAAAATTTAATAGCACAACCCCACGAATAATTAAGCTGCAATATTCTTTTAATGTCGTCTCGGAATCGATGCCTTCAAAGAACGTAATTATGCAAAAAAGAGTTTTTATGTGATATCTTTTAGGGTGAGTGTTATGGACTTTATATAATTATTGAATTTGACTATAATTTTTGTAAATTTTGTTTTATTTAACACCAAATTGTTAAATTTGTCGATCAGTGTCATCCTATTTATTAGATATTTGTCACACCAAAGCTGGGTTGGACGAACGAAACGAGTGACTCTCTTTTCATACAAAATTTAAAACAAGATTTTAATCATTGATCTAGTTTTACTTCAATTCAAATATACAGGGTGGTCAAATTAGTTTATAATTTGTCTTCAGATGACAGACGGCTAAACCTAAACCAACCCTGAATATTTGAATTGAAGTGATCCTTTTCGGGGTTGGCCCATTTAACTTTTTCTGGATCTGATCCTCTAGGTGTTTTTAATCCATGAATGGGTTCTTCTTTTATTCCTGGAGTTGATATACTACAATGTCTAACATCCAGCCTGTATATTTGAACCAGAGCCATCGTCAGGTATTCCTCCGATTCCTCAGGCTGGGTTTGGTGAATGGAACAAGTGCGCCCTTTTCATACAAAATTCAATGCCAAAAAGAGTTGATCACCTCAGAGGGGACACCATGCATTTTATTGCAAAAACAAACACCCCAGGGCAGTAGTCCTTATTAACCTTGTAACAAACACTGTCTAAATTAGCACACCTTCTCGACACGGATGGCGCTTTCACTCTCTCTCCATCGCCATTTATCAACGGTATGAGTGTTTTAAAAAAGTAGTAAACTTTTAAAATTTTTAACCAAGTTTGTGTGCGAGATAAACAAACACGGAGACAACAAAACAGAACAGAAAAAACTTTAGAACTAAAAATAAGCTGTTAATGTAGAAATCGTAAATCACGGGCGATAATTAATTGCCTCTTCGTTCAGTTGTTTACAGAATGTTTACAGGACCCAGAGTACAACATCCTGAAAAAAACAAACCGGGGTAAACACATCGAGTTTGCACGGTCCCCGTCGGTGTGGCCGTAAATAAAACGAGAGATATTCAGTCGATTCGCTATGCAGATTACGCCGGGAAAAGTAATCGATTTTTATCGAGAACGACGCCTGTGCGTTCGATTCGATCGTGAAACGTTGATTTACCGACCATGGGGTCGGGAATTTTCAATTACGTTTTTAACTTTCTATCGCACCGTGGTTTTACAAAAATTGAAATGGTATGAAAATTGACACGGTTGAATTTTTTCACAAAAAAAATTAATTATTTATAAATTTCCACTCCAAACGAAATTGAATCAAAAACTTGAAAATAGAATTTATTTTATTCGTAGTCCAGCCCAACAAATTAAATGTTAACCAGTCTAGAAGAGGTAATAACGTAGACAATGGCCGAGGGGTGATATATTAGGGTGTTGTGGGGTCTCTCGCAATTAGTGTGGTTAACCCTTAATTCGTCTTTCCGTTTGGAACGGTGCTGCTTTGTTGAGGGAATAAAATGTTAGCAACGATTCCTAATGGACACCCTCAAAACGAAAAATATACCTAGCTATTTACGGGATGAGAATCGAAGTGCCGGCTTTTACATTTGTATCGATGGTGAATAATTGATGTTTAAACACATTCGTCTTTGTCGAAAGTGGAAACGACGAGCTTTGAAATATCACTTTAGTGGACATCGCTAAGTGATACCTAGAAGTGGGTAATCCATCAAATAAATTTTGTGTTTTCATGGTTGTACATAGTTGTATTGTATTGATTCCTGTTTTAATTCGAAATTATAGTAAGTATGTCGATTCATAAAGTATTTTTAACTAATACCACCAATAATGTAGTATAAAGCGAGCTTATAATCAATTTTTTACCACTAATATCACAAAAACTGAAAAATGATTATGTTCATTCGAAAGTTTATTATATGTATAATAAATATTGATAACTTCATAGTGATGACTTAAATTTTCTATTAGTTATTATCATTTGAAAATGATTGTTTATTTCGAAATTTGAAAAGTGCTTCATTATTTTTTAATGTTAATATCTCAAGAACTAAAGCTTACAATTTCCATAATCATTGCTAATAATATCATAATGATTTCATAATTTTTTAAAAAAATGAGAGAAAATCTTTCTCTACCTGCTCCGCATTTGATCGGACTTTATGATCACTACTTTTTTCTTTTGTTATAATCTCTTCTCCCCTCTAACACCATGACATAAATTTTATTTATCGCCTTTACTTTATCTCCCTTTGCGTTCTTACTTGCTTCCATTCTTACCATTATGTCTTATAACCCTTCACTATCACAATCACAAATTAAAAATAATCCTACATTAATTACCTTGTGCCGTCCTAAATTTTCAACATTACAAGTTAAAACGGCTTCTTTCCCAATAGCCACGGTAACATTTTCCATTGGCATAGAAAATTCGGGTTCTGAACTTTTCGTGATGAAACGATCATCTGAAAATATAAATAATAATTATAAAAGTATTAAAAATAATTATACAGTATGTATATTTTTTATCCCTCTTTGTAACTCAATCCGGAGACATATTGTATAAAAGCTTAAATAATATTTATAAAATAAAGTTAAAACAATTTCGTGAAATCGTATAAATTTTGAGATTTAAACATTGAGGGGTGTGAAATGATTTGTTCGCGTCGGAGTTCGCGGGGTCGATCGGGGTGGGAAATGTATCAATTAGCGCAGGTTGCATTAAAAACGGTCCATAATTAATACAGATAATGCGCGCGGCAGCCCGACTGCCCGGTCACCGTTTTAATTATTTTAACAATAATATATGGACGGGCCGTTAGCGTTTTCGGGTGACGTGAAGGGGGACGAGTGATGTATGAGCGCCATGTTTCGTTACTGCATTAACGGCGACCGTAAACAATCACGCCAGTTGGAAATTTATAATCATACAAAACTAAATTTCCAACGGCACAAACGAATTTTCCGATACCCGAATGAAATCACTTTCAAAAAGAGTTCGTTAACATTAACAAAATTATTCGCAAAATAATTATGTATAACAATAAATGTCTTTATTCCCAATATATAACGTATAACAGAACTTGTAAGATACATAATAATGCGCGTTATGGTTATATTTATGTATTTTGAGAACCTTATTCGGATTTAAACAGAGTTAAACGAAGCCTTAAATTACGTTAAGCTAGCAAAATGAAGCATGATAGAAAATCAAGCAAATTAATATAAATATTAAACATTTGGCCAAACGATAACTAAGGAAATTCGCCAAGCAGAATAGAAATGCACCATAATCTTCCTTTGACGTCTTGCTACAATGTTATAAGTATAGGGAATGATACCAACCTAAGTCTGGGGGAAAATAAATTATTAAACATGAATTTGTAAGGGACACCTTTAAATTTTTCAACATTTTATCCTAAACATCCCAAGATAGAGATTCTAAATAAAGTTTTATTTTGGGAAGGTAATATAAAAAAATTTTTTTACAAATATTCTAAATGTCTCTTCTAATTATCAAGAATTTGTGAAAATTATTAATTATTATTAATTTCAATTCCTTCTTGGGCATCTCAAGACTACATATTTAGCACACATATTTAGCCCTGTGTCATGAAAGCTAAGTTATGTTTTGTGTTTTGTTTATCAAAGGAAGCCACTAATTAAAACGCACGTGCGCACGTGTCAAAATACTCCAAGGTTAAAATTCTGCATGAATTGCAAAATGGAAAACTTGGAACAGGCCATGGATGCAGGCGAAAAGGAATGTTTATGAAAAACTTTGGGTATTGTTGTGAATTGAAGGTTCCCTTTGACAAAGGAAGGAAAAAACACAAAAAGAGTGGAAAAGTTGAACTGCAAATGAAGACAAAAGTTGTATGACAACTGGACTAAAGGTATACCAACTGGCTCAAAACATGCAGTAGCCCAGATAGATTGTTTGACATGAACCTTTTCGAAAAATGAGTTTTTTGAAGTCTTGTTACCGCATGTTGAAGTCACTCGCGACCTATAACATAGAGTTGTGTATTGGTTAAAGATCATTTAGTAAACTACTTCATTCCTTCATTGCCTTGCTAAAGTCCAAAAGAATTCATTTTTTGCTGTTCTAAATGACGGATATTTTTTTCCAATATTTTACTGAAAGCAGATGTACTTATCTGACATGATGATCCTTATAAACTATTGGCGAAAAATTTGGTAGTGGAAGCATGATAGCCGATGTACACTGTTCAGGATACTAATTAAACTCCATAGAACTATTCATTATATGTCATTCATCACGTCAATGGAAATACTATCCAACCCAACAGATTTGCATTTTATACTTATTGTTAGTATTATTTTTCGCACCCTCTCTTCATCAACGAAATTTACATCCACATTGTCAGGTATTTTATTATTGTAGTTATTAATTACTTCATCTTAACGATTCTTGAACAAATCACATGATATTAGTCTCTAATCTTTAAGATTCTCAATCTTATATCCCTTCAACTTACGTTTATTGTTATAAACCTTTCCAATCTTTTTCAATTTTAACCATTTCATTTAAACCAGGTTCAATTTTTATTCCAATTTAAATGTAAATGAAGTTCTTAAATAATTAGAAAAAATTTGTGGTAATCTGATACATAAATGTGATATCGTTTCTGTACCAACCTGTAATTACTCGTTTTGTTGACATTTCTTGAGCCCTCGTTTTATGGAAATCAAAAGTGTTATTATAACGTTCTGTCACGATACGCACCACCGCGGTCCCCTTGTTTCCCTCCATTTTCCACTCGCCTAAGTACCCCATATTTATTACCCCTCTGCGCCTATTGCTGATGAATGTTTCATGACCGTATATCACATTGCAGTGAGTCCCTTGGCTCTGTCGCGCGGATTTACATCATCTTTCACTCCGTTTAAACGAAATGAGAAAGCAGAAAGGGGAGGATAAGTTAAGCCTGATTTATTTAATTTTTTTTTAATAATAATCATTATTAAGTATAAAGCTTGTATAGTTAACAATTAAGTATTACAAGGGTTCTTACACCGTAGGACTTCCATAATGCTTTACCAAAACCCTTCTGGTGGGGTTACTAAGAAGTACCCATCAATCACGGGGGCAACCCCTGTCGCTTCTCTTGTCTTAATTACCAAATCAGCGTGCAAAACCACGAGTTCACCCAACAAACAAGTACTGTGGGGGGACGACGACCCTTCAGTATTGTCCCGTTGATAAAGCGTTCGGGGAGCTTTATCGGGTGAAGGGACATGGTATGGGGATGTATCCGGGGGGTTGATTCGAAGTGAGGTCAGAGTGGCAATTACCATCTGGACGAGGGAAGGAGCAAGGGGAGAAGTGATGGGAAACGCACCTCGGCGGCACTAACGCGAACTCCGGGACCTAATTCCCGCAACAAATGGCCGTGGGGACGTCGGACAATCATTTTTCGGTCGGCGAGGAAGCCTCCCAGCGCGTTCCGGACTTGTCCTAACTTGCGATGGGATAAGTTTTATGACAGTCTGTCGCGGTCGGCTTTCCTCCTGCTTAGTTTTCGGATCTTCGAGGTCGTAAGGTTAGGGAGTTTACAAGGAAGTAATTGGAGAGATCTTTTTTTTGGCTCTATTTTAGTGGTTTTTATTATACCCTAGTTGAGAAAATGAAATTTCTTTTACTAAAGAGTCTAATTTTGAAGATAATTTGATGAAATATTTGCTACTTATAAAGGTGAATATGTTGACAAAACCAATTTGAAAATCATTTTTCGTTATTGAGATAATAATTATTGAATTTAACCCAAATTTTGATGACATTACAAAGTTAGTCTAATAAAAAGTCGTGAAAAATCTTCTGAAAAATGAATCACTTAACCCAGATATGCCTAGCGTCCTACATGTAGGACACCAGGAACAAGTTGTAACACGATTTAGGTATTAGTAATTTTTCCTCACCACTCGCGTATATACCTTCAGTAAGAACTACATCGTCGCATGACATCATCGTGGGTTCATAAATTAGTAAAAACGTCGTCACAGTGAAGTGTGATTCAATTTGCAAAGTAAGTAGTTTTTTTATTATTGAGCAAAAATTAAAAATAATTTTTAGTATATTATTATTAAAAATATCTTCATCTTTCTTTGTGCAGTTGTTTGAATCGAAATGTTTTCCATAAACCTTAGTAAATCAAAATTGTTTTTTGATGTCCTATATGTAGTACGCCAGGAACATATCATACAATTGATTTCAGAAATGTTTCACTCAATGAATCGCTTGCAATGCTTGAAGAGGACGAAGAAATGGTTGGACGTGTTGAGAATATTACTATGTTACCACCAATAAATGCGTGTGGTAATCTCACTAACGAAGATTCAGGTGAAGAAGATCAAATGTCAATAAATAATTTACCAGGTTCTCAATTGCAAGCAACTGTAGAATTGTTTGGTGATCATGTTAGTAGTTCATATGATATTGATGATAATATCCCATTATCAGAGTTGGCCAGAAAATTTCAAAGCAAGAAAAATATGTACAAAAAAAGGAAACCTTATCATTGGATAAATCGCAAGAAAACTTTTTTTCTGAAAACAAAACACCTCTTGAGTGGTTCCTAGATTTTTTTGATGAAGATCTTATAAAGCCAATAACAACTGAAACAAATAGATACGCTAAACAAAAGAATCGTTTTCAAGAGTGGACGTATTCGGCGTTCACTGTGAGAGTTGTCCACGAAAAACTGAGATATCATCGGAAGTGGAAAAGATTTGGTAATGGTGATGATTTGTTCTTTACTATTTTACGGAAGAGATCGAAAAAATTAATTAAATCGGATTATGATAGATATCTGTTGACGATACAAGCTAATTTAATAGATTGCCCTGATCGTTTGTGGTCATTTAGAAAAAATAAAAGGTGTGGATGCGCCGGCATACCGACAAAGATGGGGTTGGGCGGTGACTTCGCCGACAATGTGCGTGACATTTATTCACTTATTTCTCGTCATTTTGGTACAGCATTTATAGAAGGTGAGGTGACCGATTGTGGACGTCTTGGGTGATGTTGATGGTGATGTTTAGCCCTGGTTTGGGGAGGAGGATGTGCTGCGTATTCTTAAAACGGTTGATTCCAAGGCCGGAGCGGGCACTGATGACTTACCCGGTTATTTCATTAATAATTGCGCGGTGGGTTTGGCTAGGCCTTTATTTCTAATCTTTTCACTATCTCTAAGGACGGGGACTTTTCCAACGGTATGGAAAAGGGGATTTGTATTACCAATTTTCAGGTCTGGAGACCGAAATGACATACACAATTATAGACCTATATCTATCTTACCATTGGTATCTAAAGTTTTTGAAAAGATTATATATTCTCAACTTTTACGAATGTTACAACCCTTTTTAATTGTGGAACAGCACGGTTTTTTACGGGGAAGATCGGTGGAAACTAACTTAATACTGTACACAAACTATATCCATAACTCTCTTAATAATTGCAAGCAGGTAGATGCTATTTATACCGATTTTACGAAGGCCTTTGACAATCACAACATATTGCTGCTCAAATTAACTGAACTTAATATTCCTCACTGTCTTATATTGTGGTTCAGTTCATACGTTACTGGTAGGTCCCAGGCTGTGAGAATTGGAGGCATCATCGTGAGAAATGGTGTCATCATTTAGTGCGGTCACATCAGGTGTCCCGCAGGGTAGCCATCTTAGACCTATCCTTTTCTTGGCGTACATAAACGATATTTCGTCGTGTTTTAATCATTCCAAGTTTCTATTGTATGCAGATGACTGCAAAATCTATCTCGATATTGCGAGTAATCGTGACTGTGAGAATCTTCAGAGAGATCTTGACCGGTTTCATCAATATTGTGCAGATAACTCACTTTTCTTAATTACGATAAATGCTCCAGGATAACTTTTACAAGTAAGCGATATCCTCTAAATTACGTTTACCGTTTGGGAAGCACAGATCTGCCTTCTAGTGACCGCATTAGCGATCTTGGTGTTTTGTTTGACAGCAGACTTATGTTTAACCTACACGTAGATCTAGCCATATCCAGGGCATTGAAGAGATTGGGATTTATGATTAGAATTTGTCGTATGTTTACGAATATTCAGTGTATGAAAACTATTTACTTTTCATTTGTCAGCAGCATTCTGACTTACGCTTCCACGGTGTGGAATCCTTAGTATGCGGTGCATGTCAGTCGCATTGAATCGGTCCAACGTCGATTCTTGCGTTATTTAGTATATAAAACTTATCTGCCTTATTGTGATTATGTTCAACGGTGCAGAATATTAGGGTTCCCGACACTGCGTCAAAGGAGGCTGACGTCCGACTTGGTATTTTTATATAAACTGATTAACAATCTCATTGACTGCCCTGGGTTGGTTGGTGAATTGAGTTTTTACGCTCCGCCATCTCAAACACGTGGAGGATTACTATTCGGCATAAACAGATCTTCCACTAATAGTCACTTAAATTCACCTCTAATTTGGTTTATGAACGAGTACGACTTTCACTACGTGGAAGTTGATATTTTCAATGAATCTCTTGCCTCTTTTAGGCGGTTTCTGCGGGATTTGACTATATCGTGAACTAATTAATTAATTTTAAGTTCAAATGAAGAAACAAAAAGACTTGTGGTTGTACTAATTACGATGTATATTTTATTATTTATTTTCAACTAGTTTCGGGGAATTTCGTCCCCATCTTCAGGAACATACGTCAAAAGCTTGAATTTGCGTCTAAAAAACAAAGTTTCATTTCGTTCTCTATAAAAAACTAAAAGTTAATCTGCAACACCAACTAAACTACAACTTTATTTTTATGTGCTAATTTTATAACTTAAGAAAGTTATATAATTAATTAATATTTCAACTTTATGTTAATATCTTAGAATTTCTTTTATTTTAGTTTTTGTTAAAAACTCCTTGTTATTTTGTTATTATGCTAGTGGTTGCTTTGTTGGGATAATCTCTGTTTGCAACCCAAATAAATAAATAAAGAAGTTCTGGAATCCGAAATAAAAGCTTTTCTTGGAGTTCTTATTATTAGTGGATACGTAATTACTCCACAGCGAAGAATGTTTTGGGAACGTGATAGAGACGCTAACAATAGTATGTTAACAGAATGTATCAGTAGAGATAAGTTTGAATTTATTTTATCAAACTTTCATTTAGCTGATAATTCCACGCTAGATCAACAAGACAAATTTGCAAAGGTTAGACCTCTTTTCGAGCATTTGAATAAAAAATTTATGGAAAACGGAATTCGTACAAAAAATCATTCTATAGATGAAGCCATGGTTCCGTGTTTCAGTCGTCACTCCTGTAAGCAGTTCATTTATGGCAAGCCAATAAGATATGGCTATAAAATCTGGGTTGGCGCATCTAAGGAAGGGTATGTTTATTGGTTTGAGCCCTATCAAAGTTCAAAAACAAACATTAGCAAAGTATACTGTGACCTTGGAGTTGGCCCTAACGTTGTACTAGAATATGCGGATGCTCTGAAAAAGAAATGGTCTAATTTTGAGTTTCACCTAGTCTTTGATAATTTTTTTACGAACATACCACTTATTGAGAAGCTGTCTGAATACAAACTAATGGGAACCGGCACAGTTAGAGAAAATCGACTGCGAGGAATTGACTTACGAGATTCTAAACTTTTGAAGAAGGAAAAAAGAGGGAGCTATGATTACAGGAAAATTAGTGATCAAAATATAATAGCAGTTAAATGATAATAGTTTAGTTACTCTTTGTTCCAACGCAATAGGAGTTCAGCCAATTCGCTTTGCTAAACGGTATTCACAAAAGGAGAAGAGAAACATTCAGGCATGTAGAAAATGTCACTGTAATAAAGACCGGATTAAAAGGCACAAAAAAGACGGAAGAAAGCACTTAAAAAGGCATGAAATTTTGGCAACAAAAGCATTAAAAAGGCATAAAAATTAGAAATCGAAAAAAATGCTATACCAAATTAATAATGTATTTTAATAACGTTTTCATTAAAAAATACATCGTTAAACTAAACATTCATATATAATTATTAAACCACTAATCACGAAAACAACTAATTATTAAATGCTGTTCTAAATGTTCCATTGTGAAGTTGTGTCTTCTTTCACTTAATGTATTCTTGTAAGCCGAAAAACTTCTCTCCACGTCCACACCTGTAATTGGTGCATACTTGAACTTTGTAATTAATGCGGGATCCATAATAAATCCAGTAACAATTTCACCACTTAAAATTGATGCAATTTTTTGTAATGTGGCAAATCCTTCATTTTTACACAGAACGTCATTAAATTTATTCGTAATTATTTGACCAATATGTCCTGGTACGCTATACGTGCTGTCATGAAACTTTTTAATCATTTCTACTGCAGTCACTAAAGGTAAATCCTGTTTTTTAAGTGATTTTATAGATTCACTTATATAACTGTAATTGCTTTTTATAAATGCCAAATTATTTTGTAGCTAAACTTCTTTTAGGACGGCCTGGCAATCTTGTATTGCTTTACTACTTGTAGCCGGAAATTCATTTATTAATTGTTTAAAATGATCTAAGCCGTTTGTGCAGTATATAGCGGCATCTAGCCATGTTCCCCATCTTGTTAGAACTGGTTGTGGTGGTAATGGGGTATTTGGTAACCTCTCTCTAAACAATTCTAGCCTTAAAGGGGTTTTAACAAATATTTGTTTACCGCTTTTTATTAATTTATTAACTAATGGGAACTGTAACCTTATAGTTTCTGCTACTCGATTAATCCCGTGTGCTAAGCAAGTACAATGAATTAAATTAGGGTAAAAAATCTTCATATTAGACGCAGCTTTTACCATGTATGCCGCTGCGCCTGACATCATCAGTAAAATTTTATAATTCGGTACCGGCTCTGGTAAGAAAAAATGCGTTCATTCGTCGTGAATAAATCTTGTTACCGTATTATTATTTGTTTTACTTAATTCTTTGGTACTTATTAGAAAACTTTTTGATGAATTTTTATCACTTAATACTCCAAGTATTAAATTTGCCACGTAACGTCCACATACATCAGTTGTTTCGTCTACACTTATCCAAATATAATTATTTCCAATAATATTTTTTATTTCTTGAATAACTTCTTTGTAGACTGAAGTAATATAATTTTTGCGGAGATGGCTTTCATCGGGAATATGCATTGTACAATATGTTTGTAAAAAAGTTTTGAAATATTTATTTGTCACTTTATGGATTGGTATGTTTGCTTTTATCAAAGCTTTGCAAAGATCAAAATTGAATTTTGATTGTTCAGTGTAGCCGGATGTTGATGCCACAGATTGTATAGCTGTACCTATAGTTTGTTGTTTTTTGGATTGACTTTTAGTCAGTTTTAATTTTTCCTGATGCGATGATGTTTTGACATGCTGAATTATGTAGTATTTCTTGTCACAATTAATCTGTTAACAGTAATTTAATAACGTCAGTATTTTATAATATCTTCCATAATTATTAAACAATCAATATATTGTGAATTGAATTTTATTTCTAGTGAATTTTGGGACATGCTATTCTTTATAATTTCCAATTTTTACCGTAGAAAGATTTAAATTTTGGTTTTAAATATTTAAAAATCTTTGGTATTATACATAATTTAATCATTATTTAAAAATATAATTAATATAATTAATTGTTTTTACTCGATTAACTCCATCAATACTTACGATTTTTGAACAGGCTTGGCAAAATAAACGATTGCGTTCATATTTCAATTCCTTGTAATCTTTAATCCATTCTTCTACGGTTGGCTTCGGCATTAGTTTCGGCATTGTACTACGCAAGAACTTTACACTGTCACTCGGCTAACTTTAGTACAACTAAATGAATTGAAGACTCGACGCAAGTCAAACCACATACGGGGAATCCCGTGTAAGACGACACGGCACAACGGGGAATTCCAAAGCTTAAATTCGGATCGATGAAAAACGCGGATCTTACGTCAGACGGCACAACAAGGAAATGTACAGAGGCGCAGCGAAATATTTTTTCATAATTCAACCAATTTTTGGGGAAAAGACGCCAAAAAGTTGGAAAAAGGCTTTAAATAGGCATAAAAAAAATAATAGGCATGAAAATTCAAAAAAGGCAAAAAAGGCATAACTAACCTGGTCTTATTTCACTTATTTTTAACTGATTCGTAAAGATATTTAAATATATTTGTAATGCCTTTAAATTTGAGCATAAGCATATTTTCTATAAATCCGGTCTTTAGTTATAAAAATGTACCAATAATCATGTTTTTTTTTAGATTGAACAACCTGCCATCGTAAAGAGTTATAATGAAAATTTTTTGCGGTGTTGATCGGTGTGATCAAAATATTGGTTTGTATCGTATTTCTATAAGAGGAAAAAAATGGTACTTTTGCCTTGTTCGTCATTGTATTGACATGTCAATTCAAAATGCTTGGCAACTATATCGAAATAATGGAGGAGAAATGAATCAGCTACAATTTAGACGACGAATCGCCAATGTTTTATTGTTGAAAAATAAAAAACCGTTATCCTCTTCAAGTAGAGGTCGTCCATCTCAACAAGAAAATATAGATATTCTATATGACCGGTTAGATCACTTGGTTACGCCATAAGAAAAGGCTTTTGTCATACTAAGACGACAACAAGATGTATACAATGTAATATTGTGTAACCAATCAGAAAAGAATAAGTATTAAATTCGGGGAAGCACAGAACTATTTTGAGAGTGGGGACAACGGATGAGGGACTCGAAAGAGCGAGGGAAAAGAGAGAACTCGGGGGTAATCGGTGAGAAGTGTGAGAGTTGGGAGGTCGAAGAAGTAGAGAGTTGGGGGAAGGTGAAAGAAAGAAATAATGGGAGTGATGACGGGGAGGAGGAAAAGGGTGTATGTGGAAAAGAAAAAGGAAACTAAATGTATCAATCAACAAGCAAATTAATGTAAGTTCCATATATTTTGTTTTCTTTGATTATATCTGTGTAGTTAAGTTTTATTTATTTTTCATTTATTTTAACATCCACTGCCTGGTCCTCTCCACCACTGTTTTCGACACAATTAACCACGTTACGAGGCTCCTATAAAGAGTGGACCCGAGGAGAATACTCTTCTCCGAGAATATACTCAGGGGCCTTTTTACCACCTCACGCTCGGGGGTGGTAACAATTGGATTACATGTAAAGTGTTTCGTTGATTACCACAAAAAATAAATAATATTATAATATTGTCTTGTATCTCTATTCGCCATTAATATGCCTAGCGTACTATACATACGACAGTGCCTTTTAGACCTGTGTAGTATATAAAAAATTATAATGGTCAGATATCATGTTTAAATATTGTTTTCTTAGATAAAATATCAATTCAACGGTAAATTATATTTAACCCTCAACCGCTACCATTAAAAACTGTGACGCAAACGGTATTTAGCGGTATGTGATACCGGTAAGGGATTATCGGTTTATATAGTAGATAATTGCAAAAGAATTAGTTATATTACTTTATTACGACACTAGTTTATGTTATAAGACTCATAATAACAATAAATAGTAAGAAAACATTATTTATCCAGTCCTTTAATGCATGGATCGCACATTTTTTTAGCGTGCTCTAAACAAATGGGCTTTCCACACATTCTACAAACATAAAATGTTTTTCTTTTTAGTTTATAATCACACAAATAAGAGGTTTTTTTTATATCCATTCGCTCGTCGCGAATCGTTTGGCTGGGATCATTGATGTCAGGTATTTGAAGGATACCACATATCCTTGATCTTAATTCTTTTGATACTTTGTTTTTTCTAGTGTACATGAAAGGTGTTGTTAAACTTTTTGCCAATAATTTTAAAAAGTCTTTACGTTCCATTTTTTCTGAATTTTTACAACTTTGATATAATATATACGAATTTACAGTACACATATTTACAAGAACAAAGAATATTGCCATAGGCCATCGACGGGTTCTTCTACTAGGTGAATAGTTTGCACATTTTCTATCTAAACTATCCAGGCCCCCTTTGGTCAAATTATAATCGGCAATATATTCCGGTTTTCCACTTTCTTTGTCATTTGCAATAGAATGGTGCATTGAAGATATCAATATAACGGCTCTATTTTTCTTAGGAACATTAGCGTAACATCTTCCTTGAAACCATAAAGAGTGCTGCCGATATCTTTATTTTTATTTGGCAAAAAACAGGGAATCTCCGACCTGTTTCTTCTCATTGTTCCTAGAAATGTGAGTCCTCGTTTTTTTAGTTCACAAACAAGTTGCAATGTGCCAAACCAGTTATCGGCTGTAATATTACGATTTGTTTTTTCAATCGGTTTTGCCAATCTGATAACTGATTGTGTAGGAATGCCTAAATGTTTTTCTTCAACAGATAAAGTTTTTCCGTCTGAATTCTTGCCGCTATATATATAAGCATTATATAAGTAATTATTTCGTGCATCCGTTAGACACATAATTTTTATGCCGTACTCTGCAGGCTTTTTTGGCATATAAACTTTAAACCGACATCTACCTCGAAAAGCCACAAGAGATTCATATACACATACATAAGCCCCCAGCGAAAAATTTCTTTGAGAATTTTTAATAAATTTTTGGAACAATCCGTTTATCGCAGTTGTAGCATCATCTTTCATCTTCTTACCTCTGTTTTGAAAGTCATCAAATCTTAAAGCACAGAGCAACGTCTCAAATCTTCTCTTAGACATCGTACATCGGAAAACATCTCTCCCTGTTCCATCTGTTGCAAATAAACAATCCACATTTTCATTGCCTGATTTGAATACTTCAGTGTAAATTAATAAACCAAGAAATGCCTTTAGTTCTAATACGTCAATATCACATAAGCTAGCATGCGATTTATTTTTATATTTTAGTCGAACTAGTCCTAATTTACAATTTGTCCATCGGATAATTTCCTGCAGCATGTTCTCACTGAATAATACATTCCATAATTCTTCTGGCTTTGGATTATCTCCTAACAAAGCAGCAGGTCCTTTTAGTCCTGGTAAATGTGTAATCAAATTGTGCTTCCTTGTTCTTACATTACGAGGTGGTTCACGTTTTGACCTACAAAGGTATTTGAACTAATATTTTCAAATCGTTTTACTATTTACATATTATGTTATGGGCCTAATGGGTATGGAAATGGGTTGAGGTTGTTTTTGAACTTAGGAAGTTTTGGAAGTAATCCGACCAAATACCATGGCTTCATTTACCATTTAGTTTTATTTGTTTATTTGTTTATTAATTTACACAAAAATTATTTTCATTTTCCTTGTCTTCGTCCTCATCATTGTCAGCTGCAGATATTTCTGATTCACTATCGTGATCCATTTCAATAAAATTGTTTACATCTATATTTTCATCTTCATCACTACTTTCTTCCATCAAATATTCTTCAAATTCTTCATCATCAGATCTCATACAAGACGGACCTGCTTTCTGAGCCATTTTACAAAGTTCCAAAAAGTATAAACTAATTGTCAACTCACTGTTCAAACTAATACTAAGCACTATTCGAAGTTTCAATATTTCAGTTAATATTTTCAATATTTTTCATTAATAACAGTTTTTGCTACAATTCAAAAACGCAACGTAGAGACTACTGACCAGTACCATATACCGCTAAATCCAAAAAATCTTGTAACACGTTGGTACACGTTTAACGCATATCTCCCACCGATGACTGCTTATATGTAAACTAATATACTTTAAAGGTAGACGGACTATGAACTGCGCAGGAAAAGATTTATAAAAGATACAAGCTCATAAACGTTTATAGCGGTATGACATACCGCTAGGTAGGGGTTGAGGGTTAATATTAAGTGGTTAGGCATCTCTGGGTTAATAAGACAACACAATAATTAAGATGCAAATAATTAAATTTAAATTTATCTTTTAAAAACTAATTCTACAGCGTTGTCGTTTTTCCTTTAACTCAGGTAAGAATGAGACATCGGGGTTCTTTGTTGTGAGTTCGACACTTTAGTTGATTCGTCACGAAAATAAAACGTAAACACAATAAACTTGTTTGGTAAAATCGATAAATAAATTAATACGAAGTAATCAATGTTTTGAAAGTTGTAAGAAGAACCAACAATTTATATAAAACATTATCAAATTAATCCTAGTTAAGGTAAGGAAAATGTTTAAATTAAATTTGAATAAACGAATAATAATGAAAATTGAATATTAACTTTGCTTATTTTTGTAGATAATTGGATTTCTTGATTAAGAATTCTTTATGGATCGGGAACGGAGGATTCTTGAATTTAATGGAATACTTCTACGGAATGGTGAACCAGATTACTTGGATTAGGAACTCGTTACTTTTCTTGTTATTTAATGTTAGGTAAATAACTTAGTTTAAAAATTTCTTTTCTCATATTTAAATTGTATAAATAATGATTTTATTAATTTTGAGGTTATGTCACTATTATTGTTGACAGATAACCTAACTTTTTTTTAGAATTTTTGTGTACTCCAAACAAAATTTGTGTTCTTCCTCCTCACATTCGCACAACAAACAAATTATATAAAAAATTATCAAATTAATTGTATATCAGGTAAGAAAAATATATATTTTTTTAATTTATCATTAAAACTTACTTATTCTCGTAGATAATTGGATTTCTTGATTAACGATTCTTCATAGATTGGGAATAAAGGATTCTTGAATTTAATGGAATACTTCTTCGGAATGGTGGATCGGATTACTTGAATCAGGAACTCTTTACTCTTCTTGTTATTTCGTATAAGGTAATTAATTTTGTTTCAAAAATCTTCTTTTCTCGTGTTTAAATTGTTCAAATAACTTTACTTATTTTGAGGTTATGTCAATTAATGCTTGTCAATAACCTAATTTTTTTTTAATCAACGACAAAATTGGCGTACTCTCCCCATCACGTTTAAAACCATACTAAATTTGATCAATTTCAATTGTTTATTGCTATAACAATTCAAATAACGCCTTCTGATTGGTTGAAATCATCAACTTGAAATTCGTAATTTAAATTTTTCCATTATTACCAACTTCGAAATGTCAAATGTCATTATTATTTTTTTATAAATAATTATTAAAATTTTTATTGTAACATTAATTATGTATCAAATGTTATACTTTTAACGCCTTTTATCTTTATTTTGTAGGTTTTGGAACCTTTTCTTTTAAATTTCAACATTCAACTTCAAAAATATAATCAAATATTTATTTATTGATTTTCATCCAATTCTTCATCAAAACTCTCAAATGATGGATTGATTTGGTTCTTGACATGTTAAGCTTATCATTTTTAATGATATCAACCGATAAATATGAATTACACGAAAAAGAAATTAATGAGAAACTAACTTTGAGGTTATGTAATTGTCAAAGTATTTTAAAATTGCTTCATATCGATTTTAAATGGATTAAACAACAAAATTAACGTAAACGGCCAAGAATACATCATGATTTCTTCATATTTTAACATTATCTTAATACTAAAACCATTTTTTATAATTTGTTATTCGTAACACCTTCTTAGGATCGGTGAGATTATCAAAGTATACAAAAATCATTAATAACATTGTTGTTGTGTTATTACAATCATTTTATCTTTTAATTTAATATTAATGATTAGAATTAAGTCATTTTTGAGATATGAAAAGAAGTAATATTTAAAAAATAATCATTAAGAATTTCCTTTCACGCAACTTTGTTAATACCCTTTATTAATATTAATACCCTTAAAAGGAAACTTTAATATAGAGAGAGAGGAGTATTAACTACATTCCTCCTTTCTTTGCTTTTAAACGAAAACGCTTAAACTCCGTCACCGTCTAATGAAATTATAAGAACGACGCCGACTTTATTTGTAACTTCTTCCCACCCCCTCAGCCCCAACCCATCCCATTCCCAACCCCATCCTATTCCGAACCCCATCCTCAACACCAAGAGAACGGCGCTAATATTCTTCTTTAAAGCTCTCATTACGAGCTTTAAGCTCCTTACACTGTACGGTCCACGGCCGGGCGACTCCTTAAGGCAGTTTTCGGAGTCGAATTCCTTAAGGAGCTTTCGCGAGAATTTAAGAATAGTGCCGTGGAGCTTATTAAGCTCGGCTCTGGAAAGCTACCCCATTCAAAAATGATCTCCGACAGGCGTAAAAACTCTGCAAAAGAATCGGATGCTGTTTTTTAGTTATTCCCTGTTTCGGTAGCAGTCGGGGGTTTGGCGTTTTTGGAACTTTGCGACGAAAGCCTGAAAGCTCAAAGCTCTTTCTCTCTCTTGCCCGCCCTGTCTACATGTGGGCGAAATCGGACCATTGCGCGTTAACGTTTCACTAATGGAACTCGGTTTGTACGCGTGCGATTGTTCGAAATTCACGAAATGGAGTAAATTGGACGAAACTACTACTCTGTTATTACTTCGACTGGTTAAATGAACTGATGTGAGTGATTTAGACGGTTACGTACGCTACCATTAATGTTTACAACAAGTTTAGAATCATAAATAAGTACATGCAATAAAGAGTTTTTAATAATTAATATAAACCGCTTTTCAAGGAGAGAATGAATTATCATGTAAATAGCATTCGATTTTGTGGGTTTGATTGTGTAGATTTCCAATTCGTTTTGATTGTCATCCCAGAATTGAGTTGTGAGGGGGTTGATTCGTTGGGGAACTAAGTAATTTGAATTGGAACCATGGGATTGAGCCTAAACAATCCGGTGACAGTTCGAAATAATTGGAGAAGCCTCGCGAAATATTCCCGATACAATTCCAAGCCGACAAAGCGCTTTCTTTATGGATGAGCCTTTTGTATTAAGGGTGAATTCCCCCTTTCTTCTCATTTAGACCCGGAGAACGTAGTAGTGGCTCGTTATTTACTCGTTGTATTACAATAAATCGTGAGCTTTCCGACGACAAAGCGACGTCAACAGTTAAAAGAGGAATTAATACGTTGGAAATTTCTGACCCTTGTTTAATCTAAAACCGAATTGTAAATATTCAACTGCAAAGTTTAGTTTAATAGGCAGATATTTGGTGTCCCGGGGTTGGGTTGGACGAACGAAACGAGTTCTAGGTCTAGTTTAGTTCTATTTTTACCTTAATTGAAATTTATAGGGTTGTCAAATCAGTTTGTAAAGTTCTCCATTTCAGAAATTATTCTTGTAGTCCTTAGGTTCACGATTTAAACCCAACCCGGTTTAACCGTCTTGAGAAATGTACGCCTAAACCCGAATGTTTCTAGTTTTAAATCTAGTGTTAAATCTAATGAATCCTAGAAGTGGAAAGTTTTGGGTTTAGCTGTGCGTCTGAAGACCCGAGAGGAACTCTACTGGAGGAATGGGTGGCGAAAAATAAACTCGTACTTGTAAATACACCTGGTATAATAACATATAGGAGCCCTAGAGGCTCTTCAGTTATAGATTTGACATTTGCTACGGGACATATTGCTGGTTCCATACAAAAGTAGGAAGTGAGGGAGGATGCGGAGGTACTAAGTGATCATGTTCTGGTCTCGTTTTTAGACACGACTAAAAACCAGCAAGATAAAGATAAGAATAGGGAGGCAGGATGGAAAGTAACAGAAGGTGGTTTAATACGCCTAAAAGAGGAGGTACTAGGGACATACTAGAGGATGCGGAGGTACTAAGTGATCATGTTCTGGTCTCGTTTTTAATCACGACAAAAAACCAACAAGATATAGATAAGAATAGGGAGGCAGGATGGAAAGTAACAGAAGTAATACGCCTAATAAAGACCTTTAAAAATTGCCCGCCTAAACAGCCAACCCCAGAATGGCTAATACAGAGTATTACCAGTGCATGCAATGAAACGCTTAAAAGAAGGAATAATAAAAGTAATAGAAGACAACCCAATTATTGGTGGACTGGAGAAATTGCGGAAGCGAGAAGGTGATGTTTAAGAAGGAGAAGAGTGATGCAGAGTAGACACAAAAAAAACAATAAATGATATCAGCAACAATGAGGCAAAAGAAGAATATAAGAAAGCGAAGAAACATCTATCAGTTGTGATTAAAAAAATCCAAAGAAAAAAAAAATAGAAAGACCTTTGCCAGAAAAGAAGGAAGGTATCATTCACGAATAGAGACTACAGTGTAGTGATACATATAGATGTGAAAATACCTTTAACTCAGTACCCTGGAGAGAGGCCTTACAAAATATAGCAGTTACAACATCTAAAAGAAGCCTGCTTTGTACATATCTATTGAGAAGAACAATTTTGCTTTCAAATGGGGAGCAGAGTGCATTGAGTTTTTGGGTGCCACAGGGATCGGTTGTGAGTGGTACCTTGTGGAACCTCTATTATGATCAAATTCTTTCTCAGAAACAAATGGTAGGAGTGAGTATGGTTGGTTATGCTGACGATTTGGTGCTCATGGTGGAAGATACGAAAAGAGAAGACATAGTCGATAAAGCAGAGTACTCAAAAGTAGGAAGTGAGGGAGGATGCGGAGGTACTAAGTGATCATGTTCTGGTCTCGTTTTTAGACACGACTAAAAACCAGCAAGATAAAGATAAGAATAGGGAGGCAGGATGGAAAGTAACAGAAGGTGGTTTAATACGCCTAAAAGAGGAGGTACTAGGGACATACTAGAGGATGCGGAGGTACTGAGTGATCATGTTCTGGTCTGGTTTTTAATCACGACAAAAAACCAACAAGATATAGATAAGAATAGGGAGGCAGGATGGAAAGTAACAGAAGTAATACGCCTAATAAAGACCTTTAAAAATTGCCCGCCTAAACAGCCAACCCCAGAATGGCTAATACAGAGTATTACCAGTGCATGCAATGAAACGCTTAAAAGAAGGAATAATAAAAGTAATAGAAGACAACCCAATTATTGGTGGACTGGAGAAATTGCGGAAGTGAGAAGGTGATGTTTAAGAAGGAGAAGAGTGATGCAGAGTAGACACAAAAAAAAACAATAAATGATATCAGCAACAATGAAGCAAAAGAAGAATATAAGAAAGCGAAGAAACATCTATCAGTTATGATTAAAAAAATCCAAAGAAAAAAAAAAATAGAAAAACCTTTGCCAGAAAAGAAGGAAGGTATCATTCACGAATAGAGACTACAGTGTAGTGATACATATAGATGTGAAAATACCTTTAACTCAGTACCCTGGAGAGAGGCCTTACAGAATATAGCAGTTACAACATCTAAAAGAAGCCTGCTTTGTACATATCTATTGAGAAGAACAATTTTGCTTTCAAATGGGGAGCAGAGTGCATTGAGTTTTTGGGTGCCACAGGGATCGGTTGTGAGTGGTACCTTGTGGAACCTCTATTATGATTAAACTCTTTCTCAGAAACAAATGGTAGGAGTGAGTATGGTTGGTTATGCTGACGATTTGGTGCTCATGGTGGAAGATACGAAAAGAGAAGACATAGTCGATAAAGCAGAGTACTCAAAAGTAGGAAGTGAGGGAGGATGCGGAGGTATTAAGTGAACATGTTCTGGTCTCGTTTTTAGACACGACTAAAAACCAGCAAGATAAAAATAAGAATAGGGAGGCAGGATGGAAAGTAACAGAAGGTGGTTTAATATGCCTAAAAGAAGAGGTACTAGAGACATACTAGAGGATGCGGAGGTACTAAGTGATCATGTTCTGGTCTCGTTTTTAATCACGACAAAAAACCAACAAGATACAGATAAGAATAGGGAGGCAGGATGGAAAGTAACAGAAGTAATACGCCAAAAAAGACCTTTAAAAATTGCCCGCCTAAACAGCCAACCCCAGAATGGCTAATACAGAGTATTACCAGTGCATGCATTGAAACGCTTAAAAGAAGGAATAATAAAAGTAATAGAAGACAACCCAATTATTGGTGGACTGGAGAAATTGCGGAAGCGAGAAGGTGATGTTTAAGAAGGAGAAGAGTGATGCAGAGTAGACACAAAAAAGACAATAAATGATATCAACAACAATGAAGCAAAAGAAGAATATAAGAAAGCGAAGAAACGTCTATCAGTTATGATTAAAAAAATCCAAAGAAAAAAAAATAGAAAGACCTTTGCCAGGAACTAGAGCAAGATGTGTGGGGTACAGCACCTCAAGTACTCATAAAAAGATTAGGCTTAGGTTAGGTTAAAAAAGATTAGGTTTTGTAAGCTTTTCCCTGAAGTCCCTGAAGATCTTGATAGAAGGGAACTACCACTACACATGATGCCCCCTTTACTAGGGACGAAATTATGAGAATCTTAAGACAGCTTAAGCCAAGGAAAGATCTAGGAATCGATAACATCGCGAATGAGATCCTGACAGCCGAAGCAAATCCTTCTTATAAGTATTTAATAAATGCCTGGAAGTTGGACTGTTCCCGCAAATTAGGAAACAAACTAAGTTGGTACTGATAAGCCTTCAAAACCTGGTCAATCGCTAACGTACCCCCTTTGTCTGCTGAGTGCGGGTGGAAAGTGGCGCGAAAGATTAATAAACAACAGGCTCACCGTACAACTAGAGGCCATTCGAGCAATAAACGACCAGCAGTTCGCATATAGCAAAGGAAGAGGAACCTTGGATGTAGTCATGACGGTAATGGATATGGTATGAAAAAGAAGGAAGGTATCATTCACGAATAGAGACTACAGTGTAGTGATACAGATAGTTGTGAAAAATACCTTTAACTCAGTACCCTGGGGAGAGGCCTTACAAAATATAGCAGTTACAACATCTAAAAGAAGCCTGCTTTGTACATATCTATTGAGAAGAACAATTTTGCTTCCAAATGGGGAGCAGAGTGCATTGAGTTTTTGGGTGCCACAGGGATCGGTTGTGAGTGGTACCTTGTGGAACCTCTATTATGATCAAATTCTTTCTCAGAAACAAATGGTAGGAGTGAGTATGGTTGGTTATGCTGACGATTTGGTGCTCATGGTGGAAGATACGAAAAGAGAAGACATAGTCGATAAAGCAGAGTACTCCGTGCAAACAGTAACAGAGTATCTGGAGGGCATGGGACTAACTATGGAACAATCAAAGACGGAACTGACAATTTTGAAAGGAAGGAGGAAGTTTGCCATCAATGTAGAGGACATATAAGATCACAAGTAAGAAGTCCGTAAAGTATCTAGGGGTAACTTTAGACAAAAATCTAAAAATGACAATACACATAAAAGCCATTTGCGAGAAGGCAGCCAAAATACAGAACACCTTGTCCAGGCTGATTGCCAGAATTGGTGGCTCATCACATAAGAAAAAAATACTGGTATCTGCATGGGAGAATACATTAAAGTACAAGAAGTACGTGAATATGCTTCGTACTATTGAAAGAAGGTATACGATCGCAATAACATCAGCTGTAGATGTTGTGCTGTCATCTAGTTGTAGATCTAGAGTTAGATTTAATAATATAGATCTTTCATGTTAAACCATTTGGTTTGATGACGAGTTTCCTGTACTAAAAAAATAGGTCAATATTTCGACATTATCCGACGAAATATGACATGCAATTTCTTTCGGTTTCAGTTTCTATTTACATAAAAACTGAATTGTTCAACCTCCTAAGGTTAAAATCGTTAAATTGGGTTATCGGTTACATTTTGGCAGACAAGTCTAAACCCACGAGATGTAGAGGTGTTGGTCACGACATTCACAAACAGGCACCGTTCGTTCTATATTTCACGAACCATCCGCGATATACACGACACAATCGATTGGTGTAGGTTGGCTATCACACGTTTAAACAGCTTTACGAGCAAGCCTACATACAAATAAACGAAAAATTAAAATTATGATTTTTAAAATCCTCATATTAATTTCGATGCCGTATTTAATCGAATCTGTAAGTAATTGCATTAAAAATTTAACCTATATTAATCCCGAAATATTTACAAATAGTCAATTTTACCACCTTCGTATTTGAATCAAATTAATAACAATCCGTTTAAAGGAGCTAAAATAAATCAAATATCGGAGGAGCGAGATGAAAATAAAGTGGATGTGAACAATTTGATTTTGGCGAATTCTAAAAGTAGGCTACAACAATTTTACGATTCCGAATCCCCGGCGAACGAAGAGGATGAAGAGAGTTCACACGTTGTGGAAGACGTGGAAGATGTTATGAACAACGTTGCAAACAAACCGAAACCATCGAGACAACAAAAATCGAACTCTGCCTCAAAGATATGCTGCGAAAGATTGGGTTATCCCGATTGTAACTTTATGGTGCAATTTCCCGAAAGATGGTCAAGTGTTTTTCGGGAATGCATCAAAACCGAAACTACTTTGAATTATGTGCAATATTTAAAATCGAGGGGGAAATAAAAATTAATTAGAAAATGACGGGGTGTGTGTGTTTTATCGAATAAGGAACATAATAAGTTTCATGGGGAACTTTTGGAGTTGTTGAAAATGGTTTTGAATTACGCGAGGTGAAATCGGCGTGTGTCGCAGCTTCATTACGACCAACTAACATGCTATTACAGTTATTCTACGGGCCGCTTATGTAAATTGAAATGCAAATTTGGGGTCTAAAAGTTCCCAACTAGCTTCCTAACTTGACCCGAAATGACCTGCAATCAGTTTCCCGTTTGCGACACCCATACAATTTGCTTCTATTTACACGTCTAAACCCGTTTTCACATTACCAATTCATAAGTAAGATTTATTTCCAAGATTTATTACTAAAATAAATGTATTTGAAACTAAATTTATCAAAATAAAGTTTTATTTGAACTCATCCTCGTCAATGAATACGAATCAATCAGGGTCAATTTTGTTGGTATTGTTTACTTTCGAGAGTACGGTATTTACCAGTTTTGTGAGTGCACTCTAGAAATTGTAACGTCAAATCCGAAATTTGCGATATACTCTTGCTGTTTTACCATTTCAAACGTTATCGATAAATCTCATTCCATTGATTGGATTTGGTTAATGGAATTGAAGTGGTCTTTCATTTCGAAACATAAAATGTTTTTCTATTTCAGTTAAAACGATCGTGCAGATTTAAGGGCAATTTAAGTAATAACATAAAAAAGTTTTAATAATTAAAGTGTTAAAGAAATGATTATAATCTTAAAAGTTAGCCGTTGGGTTCAAACTCCGTTTTATAAACGATTTCAAAACTAACTTTAAAGTAGACTTTAAGTACTGAAAGATTTTTCAACAAAATTGTTTTAGATGATTTGAACTAAAATAAGCTGAAAATGAGTTAAGTAATTTTATCGATAATAATTAAGTTTAAGTATGTTTAAAATGATATATAATACTTTATTCTATCATTTTAAATGGGGCTTAAAAATTTGTTTTCGGAAACGTTTTTTAAAAAATCGTGAAAATTAAAAAAATGAGCTGAATGTAAAATAAACAAATAATATTAAAAATAAAGTAATTAAAATTATGATACCCAAATTGAAACAATGCGTTAACAATAAATAAATTATTAGTATTTAATTTTCTGGTATATAATACTTCATTATTTCATTTTGCAGTTATTGTAATAATTATAAAACTTGATACCTATTGTATTCGATGTATTATTCGGGGTAAATGATCGATTAATATCTAAAATTATTGAGAGGGCAATTTTAAATATTACAAATAGTCAGGGCGGGTTTATTTTTGTATCGAACAACGTGTTCGTGGAGATTTAGCTTCCAATTAAATTTAATTAAATTTATATTTCAATATAGTACCTCGATTATTTAATTATGCACCTTTGAAATGCACCACAACAGGGTTTATTATTTATTATTTTCGTTCGTTTCGAAAAAGAAGAAATTTAAATTGCGACATGTTTTGAATGGTATGTGCATTGAAGTATAAACATGAATCAAGTTGATGTCAAATTGAATCAATAATGCGTGTCGCGGAGTCGATCTCCAACACAGCTAGAACCAAACACCAAACACGGCGGCTGATTGCAATTTTCGTACATCAAACATGATATTGGGGCCTCGTCCCTGAGTAAAATCAATAGAACCAGCTCAAACACCGAGATTTCCGATGCAAATAACACAACCCGAAACCAACCCGTCGTCATCCTAAAACCCGGTAACATTCATCGTGTACGTAACGTCGCGTGATGTTATCATGGCAAACATAAACGGAGGAGTACACCGACGACGACGCCAACGACGACGACGACACCATAATTGCTGTTATTTCACGTTGCCTTACGATAAGAATCTTTAGATGTAATGAACGCGAGTTTCGGTGGTTTTCTCCTTAGGGGGAAACGAAAATGGGGAGGTTGAGTTTGGGAAATCTATCTTTAAACTCTGAAAATTATCTTTGCCATAAGGTAATAAGATGGGAATTGAGTAACGTTTGTTTTACTATGTAAATTAGAATGTTTGCTGAGTTATCTGAGTATTTATTTGACTAAAAATATATTTGCATTTTGGGTGTTTTATTCAAATTTTAGTCATTTGATATACTTAAATAATAGGGGTTGTTTAAAACAAATTTTAGAGCAAAACTATACTTTCAACATTATTACTCTATTAAAACTGCCTTCTAAATCTTCACAGCTGTAATCCGACCTATGTTTACATATGGTGCAGTAATTTGGTGGTCAAAGACCTGAAAATCTATCCACTGCTGCACTCAATAAAGTACAGAGATTTGCATGTTTGTATGTTATTACGTATGTAATACAATGGAAAACATGTTGAACATAACACCACGTCATTTTTTCATTCAAGAAGTGGCACTGGTGACCACGTTTCGATTGAGTACAGCTGAAATTCTAATGGGCGAGAGAAACAATGTAAATGACATACTCTGGAATTAAATGGTGGGTTACTCGCCAATTCTGGAATGTAAAACGGACTTCATACCTCTACAACACATTTTTACTAAGAGTTATCTCATCAATCCAAGTTCCACAGAAGTAGAATGCAGTAAAAAAATCTACACTTATGGTTCGGTTAGACGGGAAGGAGTTGAAGATGGAGTTTTCTCGTACGACCTCTAATTCCACATATCTATAATAATAATATCATTATTGTATTGCACTCGTACAGAACATGATATAAAGAAAAAGCAACAAAATCACACACCACCATTAAATAAGATTTCTCTCGGTCAAATACTTGGTGCACGAGTAATTCTGTGCGTCAAAAAAGTATGCAATTTACTTTCAAATATATCTAATGGCAATTCAGAAATCGCCTCTGGTGGGGCCTTAGACAATCTCGACTACCTTTGCAAAATTTTACTTCTGTGCTTTGTGGAGTATTGCTGCATATCATCATGACTAACAAACAGGTGAGAGTGAGTTTTGACATATAACATACATTGATACATATATAAAGAAGGAAACCTTAAGATTTTCAAAGATACAAAGGAATTTTTACAATCCTCAGGAAAAATCCTCCTTGCAGTCGAAAATCTCTATCACAAGCTGAATCACACCTCATGCAATTAATGCACATGGCATTGGAGACTGACACAGGGAAAAGTACGCGATCCTTAAAACTTAGGTGAACAGGGACTTCAACTTTGAGTAGAATAACAATTATCTCAGGACTTGTTATGGATTGTCACCTGCCATTGGAGAAGGCGGGAAAACACAACTGCGTTTTACTCCAATGGGTAAACGGACACTCAACCTATTCAGGTAATAAGCACACTGGTAGGCCTGCAAAAAAAGCTGCCAAGCGAGCTATCTGTTCACCTGAACCATTAATCGCTGCGTCCGTATCAACTTAAATTGAGCTTATTAAAGATTACACCAACAAAAAATTCTCAGACTGGTGAGATAGGACGAAGGTTTGCTATCTGTCTAAAAAACTGCTGTGCTGTCCCACAGCAAAGACAGTCTTGTCTTTCGTAAGACTCGGTAGAAACTCCCTACGAATTATAACGGGACTCATTACGGGTCACTGTAAGATGAACCCTCTATCTTCTAAGGCATCTCTAGAACCCTAAGCTTGCTATTTATCTGTCGCTTTTGGGAAGAGAGCGAGGAGACTGTTCGACACATCTTGTATGATTTCCATACTCTTTAAGATCTTATAATGAGAGACTTTGGAGAGGAATGGCCAAATAAGCGTGCAAAATGCCATATCTCACAAACTACTTATTGTAGTAGTTTCTAAACATTTAGTTTTTAGTAGCTTCTTAAATGTTCAAATTGTCGTGCGTGTCATTCTATGTAGTATTGCAGACTTTCTTGTAAGAAAAAACTTTTCAATTTATGCTCTTGAATTGTTCTTGCTCTTGTGAATATATTCCAAATTCTATTCTCAATGTCTTGTCTGGTCAATAGTTGAGTTTTAAAAATCATATTCTTAAATCGCTCCCATATTTAATAATCCAAAATTGATGAAATTATCGGCAATTGTTTACAAAGATTTTCTATCATTTTATTTGTAGAGACAGAGCAAAAATGTTTTAATAAAAGAGCTATAATTTATCTAAGCATGAAAAAGCTTATACTTTTGTGTTATGTTAATATAGCGGGATTTCAAAAAATACACTTTTTCATCATTTAATCATCATCATTTAATTCAAGCCGGAATGATATGAAAATAATTTCCAGTTTCTACAATGACTAGTTTTTGTGTTACGGCACTTTGCGTGCTAATTTGGTTAGCCTGTACATAGATAATTGTATTTAAATTCATTTATTTCCTAATACTCAAGGAAATACCTTCAAAAATTCCTTAGACTGGTTGATGTAGACGGAAAGAGTGTAGGAGGATGTACAAGGGCCTGTTAGGGCCCAGGTGCTGTATGCTTTAGCATACTCTCCGCTTTACTACATACATACTACATACTTTCTTGTATTTTTGTTCCATCATTATTAACAGCGCTATCCTAAACCTACATGTAGGCAGTGTTCCTTCTAAGGTGTGGACTTTCTTTTTGACATTGAATTTTGTATGAATACAAAGGGGCGCAAATATCTTATGACTGCTCCGGTTCAAATATGCAGGGTTGGGTTGAGTTTGTTTTAGCTGTACATTTGAAAAGGTTTTTTTAGCAAAGGACTTTAAAATGCATAGTTCTGAAAAGAGTACTTTACAAACTAATTTAGCAACCATGTATATTTGAATTGAAGTAAAACTAGAACTAACACTAGACCTAGAAGTGGAATGACTTGGGGTTTAGCCGTGCGTCTGAAGACGCACGGCTAAACCCAAATCATTCCACTTCTAGGTCTAGTGTTAGTTCTAGTTTTATGTAGATAGATCTAAGTCTAGATCTAGAAACTCTAGGTCTACTGTTAGTTCTAGTTTTATATAGGTAGATCTAACTCTAGATCTAGAAACATTCGGGTTTAGCCCGCACTACATATACATATACACTTCAATATATCGATCTATTATTGAATATGCCACTTTTATCATGACTGAGGTAGCAAAAACAGTAGCCTTAAGAATCATTACCTGCGTTAGATATCGTCATAACCAACTTTTCAACCCTTCTAACGATATCGTATAGAACTTTACAAAGATTACTTTTATAAACTCTCATCTACAATCCTTATCCCTTAAAACAATTATAAGCATTCCCATAAATTCCTTAAAACAATTTATTATTACTCCCCCTTCCCTCACGCACTATTCCATCACGCGGCTCACACTGTTTTAAAAAATGAGGCCCAACTGAGAAGACCAAAAACCAAACCGAATTCAAAGTCACAACTAGGAAGACTTAGGTCTATAACCCTCTTGGGTTTGTCTTATATACAAAATGTTTCTATATTCATGCGAAAGATTTTAATGGGTATTGTTCTCTCTTTCACTAAATTATGTTGTTGTTAAAAAATTTATAATATTGAATTACGGCTAAACCCGAATGATTTTAGTTCTAGGTTTAGTATTAGTTCCAGTTCTACTTCAATTCAAATATACAGGGGTTGGGTTGTGTTTAGCAGCGCATCCCTCAAGACGACTAAACCAGAGTAATTTCAGTTCTAGGTCTAGCATCAGTTCTAATAACTCGATTTAGTCACTCGATTTAGGGTTAATATACAAATCTTACATAATCATGACTATATTGTATATAATAAATCTTCTTTTCTTCTCTTTTTCTTAAATCTGATAAAGTTTGCACCATATTTGTAATATTTTGAGAATAGTGAGTATAATAGTTAAAATAGTAAACTTTTGCGGAGAAATTTGTAATAACTGTATCATTGTAGTAAAAACTAAAGTGTAAAATAAAAAGGTTGGTGGGTTCAGAAAGGTCCATCGACCAAAAGGTTAAGAGGCGTTCGTCGACGAGAAAACACGGCGTAATCGAACTATTTCCGGCCGTAGAAGTGTAGCAATAAAAATCACGAGACGATGGCGACCGTCGCCGTCGCGCTGAAAGTTCAATATTTCCAGGCGAGAGCAAAAAGGTTTCCCTTCGCGCTCCTCTGGGGTCCGTCCCGGCTTATTTCGAAATCCGCTTTTACGATTTTCCCGGGCATTGTAACCCTCGCGCTTTGCCGCTGCAGTTTGCTAGTTGTTAGGGTGTTTTGCCCTCCCCCGTTTTTTTTGTCGCCCGTTTTTCGAGGCAATAGACTCTAATCACGTCATGCCATGGTCCATTTCTTCTGTTGAGCCGGTCAACGAACCATTCAGTAATCAAGATTTGATGCCGTTCCAGATCAACGGTATCCAATTTTGCTGTTGTCCCTACGGAGAGAGATAGGGGGATACAATGTGGAGGAGGAAAAGCGAGATGGAGTTAGTTTTCCGAATCGTAGGAAACCGTCGTTTGTGAATTAATATCGGTCATAAACGTTAGTGACTGTTGGTGCTGCAATTACAACTAATGATATTAGCCATGGATGGGCTACACTATACACACAGGGAACGTAGAAGCTATATTACGTTAATGTTCGGTGCTCATTATTGTGCCACGTTCTAGGAAATTTCCTCACCTCTATCGAAATAGGTTGATGTGAGTTTGATGTACTTAATTATTCACAAATCGAAGCTTCTCTTTGACTTAAAAAAAACTTAACTAAACAACTTCCTTGCTTTGGTATTATACCAGATTATACGGCTTACTTACTTTACTTCCCTTCGCATCCATCTTGAACAAAAAGGGTCTGCCACAGGCAACGACGGCATTCCCTCGACTCTATAAAGGATATTATAACGGGGAGGTACTAGAACGAGTTTCTCCTGGACTCCGAGACCACCGTTACCACCGCCCGTTTCCAATGCAAATGAGGGTGTTGCGGTCCGGTCCCGGGGCCGTGTAATCGTTAAGAATTTGCAAATGGCGTATCAAACGATACGCGGGGTAGCACACGTTACGCCCTCCAAATTGAATTGTGTACCGACCCGAATATGTGTGCATGAGCGAGGTGTATCTACGGGGAAATTGAGTTAGCCGCCGAGGAAGACCCTAGACCATCTAACCATCCGGGTCATTGGGAACTTCCACTCGGAATGTTTTTAAAGTAATTGGTCTTAATACAAATTGCGCGAACCACAAACATCCTTATTACCCTCCACTCTTTACCACCAATTAGAAACACCACCAAAAAGAAACTATTTTTACATCAAAATTCCTTTAATGAAGATTAAATTACGCGGAAACCCCTTTTTCTTGGAGAAGGAGTAAATTGGTCCATATTAACGCGACCTTTAATAAACTCGCTACATCGGCGTTTAGAAGCCGCAGAAGCACCACGAGAAGGTTGCAGTAACAGTGGAGGAGCCGCTTAGTTGCGCATTCTGTCAGCCCGCTTCGGATCAATTAGCGACAAAAGGGAGGCCGTGGGGAATCCCCAACGTGTTTGAACCCATTAGCTTCACGAATCCAGGAACCGACTACGCAAAGCGGAGTCTACCAGTAAATTCGGCATGCACATTCTAGCAAGAAGCCTCTTTGGAATGGGAAATTTCGGATTAATGAGCTTCAATATGTTTCCGGTTTCAATGAAATTGTACCGCTTCCATATTATTCAGTGGGAAAATTATATTATCTCGTAAATTGCTTTGGAGAAAGTTTTCATTTCTTCATCTTTTTTTTGTTTGACTTCTTCTATATCCTTTGTTAAAAATGTTGTGTATTGGATATAAAGTAATTAAACAGAGTTTCTCATTTTCTTACTTTGTTCTTGTTCATATACTTGATCGAAATGAGGAACTTTCGTTTAATTCTGGATATTGTCACTTATGGCACTGCTTTCCAATACAAAAACTATTTTGATAGCTCTGATACATGAACCAGTGTACATGATACATGGATTATGGAACATTAATGATTATTTATGGCACACTAAACGTCTGTTAAATTTGCTTTAAAATGAGCTATATTTCATCGTTATATCTCAACTCGTTCTTGAGATACAATAATTTTAAATTCCGTAAAATCAGAAATGACTAAAATTGTATAGTTGATTTTAAAGAATCCTAACTCTATGGATTATGGAACATTAATGATTATTTATGGCACACTAAATGTGAGTTAAATTTGCTTAAAAATGAACCATATTTCATCGTTATATCTCAATTCGTTCTTGAGATACAATAATTTTAAATTCCCTAAAATCAGAAATTACTAAAATTGTATAGTTGACTTTAAAGAATCCAAACTGTATGGATTGTGTAACATTAATGATTATTTATGGCACGCTAAACGTGAGTTAAATTTGCTTTAAAATGAACCATATTTCATCGTTATATCTCAATTCGTTCTTGAGATACAATAATTTTAAATTCCGTAAAATCAGAAATTGTTACACTTGTATGATTGATTTTAAATATTCCTAACTGCATGGATTATGCAACATTAATGATTACTTATGGCACACTAAATGTGAGTTAAATTTGCTTTAAAATGAGCCATATTTCATCGTTATATCTCAATTCGTTCTTAAGATACAATAATTTTAAATTCTCTAAAATCAGAAATTACTAAAATTGTATAGTTGACTTTAGAGAATCCAAACTGTATGGATTATGGAACATTAATGATTATTTATGACACACTAAATGTGAGTTAAATTTGCTTAAAAATGAACCATATTTCATTGTTATATCTCAATTCGTTCTTGAGATACAATAATTTTAAATTCCGTAAAATCAGAAATGACTAAAATTGTATAGATGACTTTAAAGAATCCTAACTGTATGGATTATGGAACATTAATGATTATTTATGGCACACTAAATGTGAGTTAAATTTGCTTTAAAATGAGCCCTATTTCATCGTTATATCTCAATTCGTTCTTGAGATACAATAATTTTAAATTCTCTAAAATCAGAAATTACTAAAATTGTATAGTTGACTTTAGAGAATCCAAACTGTATGGATTATGGAACATTAATGATTATTTACGACACACTAAATGTGAGTTAAATTTGCTTAAAAATGAACCATATTTCATCGTTATATCTCAATTCGTTCTTGAGATACAATAATTTTAAATTCCCTAAAATCAAAAATTACTAAAATTGTATAGTTGACTTTAAAGAATCCAAACTGTATAGATTGTGGAACATTAATGATTATTTATGGCACACTAAATGTGAGTTAAATTTGCTTTAAAATGAGCCATATTTCATCGTTATATCTCAATTCGTTCTTGAGATACAATAATTTTAAATTCCCTAAAATCAAAAATTACTAAAATTGTATAGTTGACTTTAAAGAATCCAAACTGTATGGATTATGGAACATTAATGATTATTTATGGCACACTAAATGTGAGTTAAATTTGCTTTAAAATGAGCCCTATTTCATCGTTATATCTCTATTCGTTTTTGAGATACAATAATTTCAAATTCCGTAAAATCAGAAATGACTAAAATTGTATAGTTGACTTTAAAAATCCTAACTGTATGGATTACGGAACATTAATGATTATTTATGGCACACTAAATGTGAGTTAAATTTGCTTTAAAATGAGCCCTATTTCATCGTTATATCTCAATTCATTCTTGAGATACAATAATTTTAAATTCCATAAAATCAGAAATTACTATAATTGTATGGTTGACTTTAAGGAACTCCAATTCCATGGATTATGGATTATTAATGACTATTTATGGCAAATTAAATGTGAGTTAAATTTGCTTTAAAATGAGCTATATTTCATCGTTATATCTCAATTTGTTCTTGAGATACAATAATTTTAAATTCCGTAAAATCAAAAATGACTAAAATTGTATAGTTGACTTTAAAAAATCCTAACTCTATGGATTATGGAACATTAATGATTATTTATGGCACACTAAATGTGAGTTAAATTTTCTTTAAAATGAGCCCTATTTCATCGTTATATCTCAATTCATTCTTGAGATACAATAATTTTAAATTCCATAAAATCAGAAATTACTAAAATTGTATAGTTGACTTTAAAAAATCCTAACTGTATGGATTATGGAACATTAATGATTATTTATGGCACACTAAATGTGAGTTAAATTTGCTTTAAATTGAGCCCTATTTCATCGTTATATCTCATTTCGTTCTTGAGATACAATAATTTTAAATTCCATAAAATCAGAAATTACTAAAATTGTATAGTTGACTTTAAAGAATCCAAACTGTATGGATTATGGAACATTAATGATTATTTATGACACATTAAATGTGAGTTAAATTTGCTTTAAAATGAGCCCTATTTCATCGTTATATCTCAATTCGTTCTTGAGATACAATAATTTTAAATTCCATAAAATCAGAAATTACTAAAATTGTATAGTTGACTTTAAAAAATCCTAACTGTATGGATTATGGAACATTAATGTTTATTTATGGCACACTAAATGTGAGTTAAATTTGCTTTAAAATGAGCCCTATTTCATCGTTATATCTCTATTCGTTTTTGAGATACAATAATTTCAAATTCCGTAAAATCAGAAATGACTAAAATTGTATAGTTGACTTTAAAAATCCTAACTGTATGGATTACGGAACATTAATGATTATTTATGACACACTAAATGTGAGTTAAATTTGCTTAAAAATGAACCATATTTCATCGTTATATCTCAATTCGTTTTTGAGATACAATAATTTCAAATTCCGTAAAATCAGAAATGACTAAAATTGTATAGTTGACTTTAAAAATCCTAACTGTATGGATTATGGAACATTAATGTTTATTTATGGCACACTAAATGTGAGTTAAATTTGCTTTAAAATGAGCCCTATTTCATCGTTATATCTCTATTCGTTTTTGAGATACAATAATTTTAAATTCCCTAAAATCAGAAATTACTAAAATTGTATAGTTGACTTTAAAGAATCCAAACTGTATGGATTGTGTAACATTAATGATTATTTATGGCACGCTAAATGTGAGTTAAATTTGCTTTAAAATGAACCATATTTCATCGTTATATCTCAATTCGTTCTTGAGATACAATAATTTTAAATTCCGTAAAATCAGAAATTGTTACACTTGTATGATTGATTTTAAATATTCCTAACTGCATGGATTATGCAACATTAATGATTATTTATGGCACACTAAATGTGAGTTAAATTTGCTTTAAAATGAGCCATATTTCATCGTTATATCTCAATTCGTTCTTAAGATACAATAATTTTAAATTCTCTAAAATCAAAAATGACTAAAATTGTATAGTTGACTTTAAAGAATCCAAACTGTATGGACTATGGAACATTAATGATTATTTATGACACACTAAATGTGAGTTAAATTTGCTTAAAAATGAACCATATTTCATTGTTATATCTCAATTCGTTCTTGAGATACAATAATTTTAAATTCCGTAAAATCAGAAATGACTAAAATTGTATAGATGACTTTAAAGAATCCTAACTGTATGGATTATGGAACATTAATGATTATTTATGGCACACTAAATGTGAGTTAAATTTGCTTTAAAATGAGCTATATTTCATCGTTATATCTCAATTTGTTCTTGAGATACAATAATTTTAAATTCCGTAAAATCAAAAATGACTAAAATTGTATAGTTGACTTTAAAGAATCCAAACTGTATGGACTATGGAACATTAATGATTATTTATGACACGCTAAATGTGAGTTAAATTTGCTTAAAAATGAACCATATTTCATCGTTATATCTCAATTCGTTTTTGAGATATCATAATAACAAATTCCGTAAAATCAGAAATGACTAAAATTGTATAGTTGACTTTAAAAATCCTAACTGTATGGATTACGGAACATTAATGATTATTTATGGCACACTAAATGTGAGTTAAATTTGCTTTAAAATGAGCCCTATTGCATCGTTATATCTCAATTCATTCTTGAGATACAATAATTTTAAATTCCATAAAATCAGAAATTACTGTAACTGTATGGTTGACTTTAAGGAACTCCAATTCCATGGATTATGGATTATTAATGATTATTTATGGCACATTAAATGCGAGTTAAATTTGCTTTAAAATGAGCTATATTTCATCGTCATATCTCAATTTGTTCTTGAGATACAATAATTTTAAATTCCGTAAAATCAAAAATGACTAAAATTGTATAGTTGACTTTAAAGAATCCTAACTGTATGGATTACGGAACATTAATGATTGTTTATGGCACACTAAATGTGAGTTAAATTTGCTTTAAAATGGGCCCTATTTCATCGTTATATCTCAATTCATTCTTGAGAAACAATAATTTTAAATTCCATAAAATCAGAAATTACTATAATTGTATGGTTGACTTTAAGGAACTCCAATTCCATGGATTATGGATTATTAATGATTATTTATGGCACATTAAATGTGAGTTAAATTTGCTTTAAAATGAGCTATATTTCATCGTTATATCTCAACTCGTTCTTGAGATACAATAATTTTAAATTTCGTAATATCAAAAATGACTAAAATTGTATAATTGACTTTAAAGAATCCTAACTGTATGGATTATGGAACATTACTGATTATTATGGCATACTAAATGTGGGTTAAATTTGTTTTAAAATGAGCCCTATTTCATCGTTATATCTCAATTCGTTCTTGAGATACAATAATTTTAAATTCCATAAAATCAGAAATTACTGAAATTGTGTAGTTGACTTTAAAGAATCCTAACTGTATGGATTATGGAACATTAATGATTATTTATGGCGTACTAAATGTGAGTTAAATTTGCTTTAAAATAAGCCATATTTCATCGTTATATCTCAACTCGTTCTTGAGATACAATAATTTTAAATTTCGTAATATCAAAAATGACTAAAATTGTATAATTGACTTTAAAGAATCCTAACTGTATGGATTATGGAACATTACTGATTATTATGGCATACTAAATGTGGGTTAAATTTGTTTTAAAATGAGCCCTATTTCATCGTTATATCTCAATTCGTTCTTGAGATACAATAATATTAAATTCCATAAAATCAGAAATTACTGAAATTGTGTAGTTGACTTTAAAGAATCCTAACTGTATGGATTATGGAACATTAATGATTATTTATGGCGCACTAAATGTGAGTTAAATTTGCTTTAAAATGAGCCATATTTCATCGTTATATCCCAACCCAATCTTGAGATAGAATGTTTTTAAATTTCATAAAATCTAAAATTACTAAATTGACATAATTTGTTTTAAAAAATTATAACTGCATGGTTTATGGATCATTAATAATTATTTATGGAATACCAAAAATTTGTTAAATTTGCTTTAAAATGATCTTTATTTCACTGTTATAACTCAATTTGTTTTTGAGTTACAATTAATTTAATGATTTTAAAAGCACCATTTCACAAAGCTTTCTATGATGTAGTAAAGATTCCAACATTTCTGTCTGCCTTAATACTTAAAAAGAAATATATTCTCATATTTGTTGAGAGTCAAGAATCAATAATTAATCCACATTTGAATTAAAAACTGATCTCCCAATTTTATGCTTAGTTAAGACAACTTCTTTATCTGATTGTGGCTTTTCTTCCTTTATCTTTGAATAAATAATGTGTAAACAAATTTTTAAGTCTTCCTTAATATTTCAGTATTAAATTTCTCGCTTCAATGATAGGAAAGAGACTTTAACATTTGACAAAAAGAAGCTAACTCAACCAGGTTTTCCTTGTACAGTATGAATGGACGTTAAGCTCGCGACGTTATTTTTATACATACACGTCGGGTCCTAAATCGCGTAAAAGGCTGCCTGCTTTCCAGGGCCGAAATCGGATTTCCCGGAGTCCTTTTGCCCGAATTGCAATGCCCTGCTCCCGTTTCGAGTGTTTCCTGACCGGGCAAGTGTAGACAAGAGCAAAGTGAACGGGTAGCGCATCTAGATCTCCCCCCAAATCCCCTCCGGTTGCCTTGCAGGGAATGCAAATTCAGCTACTAGGGGCTAAGGGACTTCTAGGGGAGATGGGAAACGAAAAGGGAGATTGAAATGGAGGCAGGGTGTTGAAAGAGGGGGAACGAACGGCATCTCCAGTTAACCTTCCTCTCCCTGCACTCGCATCCGGTCGCTCCGGAGTCGAAAATATTAGCTCAGGTCGTTCCGTTGACAAATTTCCTACCTTCAGAAGGTCGGGTTGCCCTGTTTATTTCGCGAACGCGAACCGAGACCCTTTACGACACCGTGAATTTTTATTCCTTTTTTCTTGGTCCTTCTCGTGGCTAAATGGGCTAAGCTCGGAGCCAGGGCCGAGGGACGCGCTTTTTAAGTGCACGAAAAGTTCTCTCCTCTAAAGCGCCGGATTAATTAATTCACTTAGGCTTTGAAATTTTGACGCACTTTGGGGTTGCTCTTTTTTTAATCTTAATAGTTTTGTGGAACTTTGTGAGATCGCTGCAGAAAAAGGAAAATGAAGATTAATATCTTCTTTAATAAGCGACATCAAAAATGAAAAAGATTTAATTACAAGGTGATATTAATCAAATTCTGTGTAAAAGAGATTAGTAATAATTCACCCCTTTCTGTGTTTTAACGTTTTGTACCTACAATTTCAGTTGAAAATTTCCATATCGGAAACGTCTTAACCTTCCATATCTCGACAGCGATCCCTAAATCATCAGAGACGTATCTACAGCTGTTTATCCTGGGAATTTATGTCCGGTGAGCAGGTAAATCGCACCCGCGATGGATTTTTCGCATTTGCATGCGGAGATAGCAACGGGGGGGTGAAATCCCCCGAGTGGATCGATCGTCATGGCAAACAAACCGTGGAAAAACACGACACCGTGCAATTAAATATTGTTTAGGGAGGATGGTCCCCGTCGACCCCAAGAAGCTCACCCTTTCAAGTCGAGCTAGGGTCGAATTCGGTGCAGCAGATCCTATCTGGTCATCGGGCGTGTGCAACACGATTTAATTGCGCGCCCTCGTTAAGGGCAGTTACCCAATTCTAGATAAGGTAAGGGGTTAATAACAATCCCCGAACATTGGCGGAGGGGGAATGAAAATCTGATAGCGAGGTGGCTCTTGGCAAAGTCCCCGGTTTTGGACGGGTTTGAAAGTGGAAAGGGTGAATTCGAGGACGCGATTGTTCAAATGGATGATTTCCTACCTTGGGATGTTTGGGTTCTTGCGCTTTCAAACTACGATAACGACCCAATTATTAACCTTACTTTCTATAAGTGTTTTGAATCACCACATTATTATTCATTTTTATTGGAGCAAAGTTCGAAGATATTTTCAAGTACCCACTTTAAATTGATTTATTTTCTTGTATAAAGTGGAACAGTTTTTGTTTTTTTTAACCATCAATTTTGTGTAGTGGCCGCAATTAAAACAACTTCAAAAGGACTGCGATGAAAATACCCCTTCGGAAATAGTTCCATTGGTCCACCAAGCACGCAGTAGCAACGGCACCCGTAAAGCAACACGTGTTCGGAGCACCTGCAACTACAACTCGACACCTCTGTTTGGGTAATCAATACTCCGGGTCGGTTGATGGCACTTCAAACGGATAGAGCAGATAGATGAGCGGCAAATGCCACACGCATTTGTAACCATCTACTCATTTTCGCTTTGATATGAAGAGACCCAAAGTTAATGGAGAAGTGTAGAAACGATATAACGCTTTATTCGTTTGGTTAAATAGTTGCTCCTTTTGTAAGGAAATGTATGTTACTTATTACTATTTTTATTTTTTGGTTGAAGAAATGAAGTTTTTAAGGGTGAGTTCTAGGGGTCCGGTGGGGTTTCGTGTTAGCCAACGTTGCGATTTGCAGATACAAGCGGTGAGCGAGGATTATCCCACTTTTACGGAGCACGCCAACGGTCGAGACTGCATTTGTTATGTAAATTCAACAGCGCGGCGGGCGGCCTCACCGGTGGCGGCCGGAGGGGTGCAAGAACTACGGCCCTCGGAAATTGGAATGGGAAGGAAGATGCGATGCAGGATAAGCGGATCGCTTCGGCTTAATTTCGGAGTTATTGCGTCTTATCGTAACTGCCGATCGCAAATTCAAAATCTCCTTAGGCTTGTACAGATTAGGCTATTGCAAAATTTTTTATTTATCTACACTCACTTTCACATGAAATACTTCATCCATTAAAAATTAGATTATAATTTAGAAACGGGAGTCTTGTTCCATGCAACTTGTTGGTGTTGAAGTTTATCCAGATTCTCGGGAGATCTGGATATTAGTGTTAGTCGTTGACCCATCATATCCCAAACATGTTTAATCGGTGAAAAGACCGTACAGGCCACAACAAAATCTGCAATCTAATCTGTTCCACAAACTTTGTTGTAACCATATTATTCTATTGAAACATGGCATTCTGCAACGTCTGAATTAGGCGCTAATTCAGACGTTGCAGAATGCCATGTTATTAGCCCTTACGATTAGGACGGCGCGTCCTAATCGTAAGGGCTAATAGGGCTACAGCCCTGGGCGCCAAGTCCAACAATGAAATGCATGGTGTCCTCAAGATACATGTACCCAGTGACCCCTTTGAGGTAAACCTTTTTTTGGCATTAAATTTTCTATGAAAAGGGGCGCACTCGTTTCGTTCGTCCAACCCAGCTCTGGGGCCCTAAATATCTTAGGATGGGTCTGGTTCAAATATATAGGTTTGTATATATACGTTGTGATGAGTTTCTGGGTTGCTATGATGAATCATTTCTGAAATAGAGTACTTTACAAACTGATTTGGCAGCCCTATATATTTCAATTGAAGAAAACTAGAACTAACACTGGACCTTGAAGTGGAAAGTTTTGGATTTAGCCGTGCGTCTAAAGATGGTGAAGGTGCGACTTTGGAGAATGCATAGATTTGTGTTCTATTCTTATTCCTCGAAGTAATACCCTGACGGGTGGTTCCGGGAAGTGCGGAAGAATTTATAAAATTGTTTCCACAAATGGAAAATGGAAGAGACGAAGAAAACGATAGCGGGGCAAATGAAGGGAGATCGCAAATTGTACAAGAGATAACATTAGAAGAACTAAATAGGAGCATAGAAACTTTGAACAACTTTGGCAATGATTTAACCCAAACTAATTCAACTAAAGAGACTCGGACCCATAAACATTTCAGAATAGATAAACTGTATCTCATTTTCCCCTGTAATGACGAATTTAACACATGCGTTGCAAGATGGAGATAAAGACAAATAACTGGTGTATAACTGGCACTACCGCTATACTAACTGGCCATCCATCATCCCAAATTAGATGTCTGCTAGCAAATTTCTCCCATCTTGGTAAAAATAAAAAGGGTTGAGATAAACAGCAATTATGATGTGCTGAGCACCAAAAAGAATCAATTCAGCTAAATTTAATTCAAACCCAACCCAATCTAACCCAACTCAACAAATCTTATTCCAAACAAACTCAAGTCAACCCAACCCAACCCAAATCTGCAAACAGACATCTGCAACTCATATCAACCCAAACCAAGACAACCAAATCAAAAAGATAGAATCAAAGGAAGTGAAAAAAAAACTAGTTTTACCTAAATTCAAATGTATAGGGTTGCCGAATCAGTTTGTAAAGAAATTTCTTCAAATACACTGCTAAACCCAACCCAACCCTCTATATTTGAATTGAAGTAAAACTAGAACTGACACTAGACCTAGAATTAGCAGCATTCGGGTTTACCCATCTTACAAGAAGTACAGCTAAACCCAAATCTTTCCACTTTTGGGTTTAATGTTACTTCTAGTTTTACTTCAACTCAAATTTATAGGTTGCTAAATCAGTTTGTAAAGCACTCTATTTCAGAAATTATTCCTGGTAGAGACCTTTGTTAAAAAAATCTTTAGATGCATGGCTAACCCAACAAAATCCAACCTAAACTTATATTTATAAACGTATATTTGAATTGAAGTCAAACTAGAATTAACTATAGACCTAGAATCATTCGGGTTTAGCCGTCTTAACTTTGGCGAAACCCGAATGTTTCTAGATCTAGAGTTAGATCTAATGATATAAATCTAGAACGTTAAGTAAACCTAACTTTAATTAACTAACTGTACGAAGTTAGTTTGGATTGTGTTTGAGTTAGGTTGAGTTGAATTGAGTTGATAATTAATAAAAATTATGTAAAATCATCTTTACATTCTGAGATATTGTGCTTTAAACACAACCGGAATGATAAAGAATTAGAAGATCAATCTTATTTTGTCAAATTACTTTTAGATTCTGAGATACAATGCTTTAAACGAAATGATTTCAAAAATAGTAAGAATAATTTTTTTGATTCACCCCGTATAATTGATTTTTGATATTACCTAAGTAAATTTGTTACAAGATTATGTAAATAAAATAGTTTAAAATAGAATTTTCATTTATTAAAAACTTTCTTTTAAATCCAATTTAGATAGTCTCTAAAGACTTTGTTTCCGGTAACAAAGTCAAACAAAGAGTTTATAACGATGGAAATTGAGAAAGTTTCTTACATTTCAAAGTCAATGTTAAAATATTAACTTTAAAGTTAATTTTCCGCAGTACAATCCTCAGTACAAAGCGGCATTAAAAAAAATTTCCTTGCAAAATAACTCAATTCAAGTTTAGAAAACTTATACTTAAACCCACATAAAATATTAGCACATATTACACGGGGGAAGTTCAAAATATCAACTTTAATGAGCGAGCGTCAGAACTTGGACAATCCTAAAGTTAGTGGGCGAGTTTAGGTTGGAAACTTTTTCTCGAGCTGAAAGAAAAAGAGGGAAGATGAGAAAGAAACGTTTTCTATGATGTTCGCGTCGAAATACATAATTCATCTCGGTTAAAAGTGCTGGATCGTTGTAGTAATTTTTTTTGTTTCAGCTTTTTGGTCACCTTAAAACGAGCGAAGGTAAAAATCCACGATGCAATAATCAATACTGCACACAGCAGGTAAAAAGCGGGTGAGAGAGGAATTGTAGGCAAATATTAAAGTGAGCTTTAACGTTTGAGTTTCGAATAGAATCCCGTTAAAAATAATTTAAAACAGGGTTTGCGTCCGATAAACAATTTCAATTAAAAGTTCGAGCGTGGACGCAAAAATCCGAATGCATTAACAACTCGAATTTATATTGAAATTGGCCCACCTTTTTTTTTATATAAATAAAAATTATTTTTATCGAATTCAAATTAATTTTGTTTATACCCCGAAACTTACCTTGATAAATAAACTTGAATTCACAAACAAACATGAACACAAAGCAAAAACAACGGAACCAATGAAAAATTAAAAAATTAATTGAAAGTCTACACGAAAATAAATCTACCATTTTTTCATGTTCAAACTTTTTTCATTCAATAAGAAATTTTATCGCTTTATTCGAACGAGAATTTAAATTTCCCCAAAAAAAAGAAAAGTTTCAGGAGCCTCCGTCCGGGTGTCCTGAAATCTACTGAAACCCAGCGGTTAGATTCGCTCGTATTTCAACGAAATAAAACGCACGCATGCGCCGACCTAGTTCCTTAACAATTTCCGTTTTCGTACATCCGGTGTGTACAAGAACCTAGTCTTCTTCGTTCTTTATTAAATTAGACCCACCGTTTTGTTAATGACTTTTTAACGAAATTTAGTTTTGTCAAATTTAAAATTTTCATAATCCAAAAAAATCATAGAATTGGATAAGAAAGGACACCGAAAGAATTACAATAAGGTGTCTTTTCGCAATCGGCCCCAGTCTAATATATTCAACCGGACGGAGTTTGAAACAAACAAATTTCGAGAGCGACGGTCGCGTTTCAGGTGGAAGGATAACAACCGAGAAGTTTACTATGTCGTTTTGTTCGTCGACCAAGTTTGTCTTTCACATATATCGAGTATAAAGTTGAGGAAGTTTATTGGAAGTCGAAATCTAACTAATTTTAAAGCAGAAGTAAATGTTAACTTTATGTACGGTGATTTAATTTATTTGTCTACGACTACCATCTAATGAATAACTTATAAATAAGTTTTATTAATATTATTCTTTAATTTATATCAATCTAGAGCTAAATAAGAATTAAAACTAGAATTGCTGCTAGAAAGCTTCAGGATTAGCCGTACATCTCTTAAGATGGAACTCAACCCAACTTAGCTTTAGAACTAACACTAGATCTAGAACTAGAAACATTGGGTTTAGCCGTCTTAACAGACTATGTATGTAAGGACCCGGGAGAGTGTGCGAATGAACGCACACCACACTTAGGCCCTAATGGGCCCCTTGTGTAACTCCCATTCTACCTCTGTTCACATCAACCAGCCTAAGGTTTTTCCAAAGGCCAGGACGTCACTTAGAGGGAGGTTCCTGATATCATTTGTGGACGGCCACTTCTTCCCGAGTAACCTCTTTCTGAGGTCGGTTAAGGAGGGGCAGTCACACAAAATGTGAATTACAGTCTCGTCGTCCTGTTCACAGGCCCGACAGAGAGGAGAATTAGCAATCCTCAAGTTATGAAGATGCTTGTTTACCTTACAGTCTCCCGCGAGGAGACCTGTAGCTAATGTAAGGGTGGTTTTGCCCAACCCAATGAAATACTGAGCAGTTTTCTTTGAAAGATATTTTAGCAATTCCTTGGCTTGAAAACAGCCCGGATTATTGTCCCACGCTTTTAAAAATTTCTTGTGGGTAATGTACTTAATCATATCAATATGAGTAGTTAAGGCTGGGATGACAATCGGCTCGGGGCCCCAAAAATGTCTTCCAACTGCCCTTTTGGCTAACCTGTCAGCATTCTTGTTGCCCGCTGAGCCATTGTGTCCCTTTATCCATTGAATGGAGACTCGATTGTGGATCGAGGCCTCCTACAGTGCAAGGTGATAATCCATTACCACGGCAGACGTTATCTTAACGTTGCTTAGAGCTAAAATAGATTGTTTACTGTCTGCAAATATAGTAAAGTACTTACCCCGACTCTTGGTGTTAACAATGTAGTTAGCGGCAAGTTTAATAGCAGTCATTTCTGCTTAAACGACGGTGGTGGAATTACCTAAGGGTTTTGAGAGGCGGATCCTAGGGTTGTAGGAAAACACCCCCGCGCCAGACCCACACCGTCTTTTTGAACCATCAGTGTAGATTTTCAAGTTGTTATGTGTATCTGTTACTGTGGAACTGCTATTGGTGAGGTACTTTCTAGAGAAGATGAATTTGGCCGATATATCATCCGCTTTACACTCCAGAAGGGGTGAGTCCTCGAGTACTTCCCTCCAGAGAGACGTTCGACCACCAGTGACCTCCACCTTTTTGGTAGCTACTGATTGTAGTCTTTTCATGGTTACCAGTGCCACCTCTTGTATGTAGAGATGTAGAGGTGGCAGGTTTAACATGACCTCCATGGCTGCGGTGGGAGTAGAGCGATGCGCTGTAACAAACAGACACGCAAGTCTCTGAATACTTTTGAGTGCTGTGATGGTGGTGATTTTTGAAGTTCTATTCCACCACACCACAGCACCATAAGTTAGCATGGGTCGAATAACGGCAGTGTAGATCCAAAGGGCTACTCGGGGCGACAACCCCCATGTCCTCCCAACAGTCCTCTGGCATTGGCCAAGAGCAACGCATGCTTTTTTTACTCTATAATCTAGGTGGGCTTTCCACGTTAACTTACTATCCATAATTAAGCAAAAGTACTTAACTTCATTGGAAAGTTTAAGTGGAGTGTTCGCAAGCGTTGGTAAATTAAATTCGCCTAGGCTGCGTAAGCGTGTAAAAATTACCATCTCGGTCTTCTTGGGATTGACTGAGAGAGTTTGTTTATTACACCAGGTCTCAATTATGTTGAGTGCTACCTGCATCCTTTCAGAGAGTACATATATGTGTTTCCCCCTGACGAGGATGCTCAGGGGGACCATCCTCGTCCATCCTCGTTTAACAGACTAAACCCAAATGTTTCTAATTCTAAGTGTAGTGTTAGTTCCAAACTTAGGTTGGGTTGGGTTCCGCTTTAAGAGAACTACGACTAAACCTAAATGTTTTTCGTTCTAAGTCTAGTATTAGCTCTAGCATTAGTTTTGGCTCTATTTTTTAGTTGTTATTTAATCTTAAATTGTTGCATACTTATACTGAAATAAAACTAGAACTAACACTAGACCTAGACCCTTGGCAGTCTTTAAGATAATGCACAATATATGGAAAAGCAATAGCTCATGCTGCCAACAAGTTGGCAGAATTTAAATTTATGAGCAGGACTTTGGAAACATAATACCTCATACTGCTAACAAGTTGGTATTCTTTAAAATAATATATAGTGTGTGGGACAATAGTAGCTCATGCTGCCAGAAAGAAACAAGGCAGATTTCAAACTGATGGGTAAATCGTTGGAGATACAATAGTTCATACTGTTAACAAGTTGCCAGTCTTTAAGATAATGTACAGTGTTTAGAACAGTAGTAACGTATGCTGCCAACAAGTTTGTAGACTTCAAACTGATCAACCAGACTTTGGAGACATGGCAGACTTTAAGTTGATGAGCATGACTTTGGAGACTTAGTAACTCATGCTGCTAATAAGTTAGCATTCTTTAAGACTATGTACAGTGTTTGGAACAGTAATACAGATACAATAATTGACAGCATAAGCTATGCTGTCAACCAGTTAGCAGACTTTAAACTGATGAGCAAGTGTTTAGAGACACAATAGTTCATGCTGCCAATAAGTTGGCAGACTTCAAACTGATGAGTAGGACTTTGAAGATATAATAACTGATACTGCCAACATCTTCGCATTCTCGAAGATAATGTACAATGTTTCAACAGTAATAACCCAGGACTTTGAAGACATAAAACCTTCAATTTGATGGACATGACTTTGGAGTCATGATAGCTCATGCAGCCAAAAAGTTGGCAGTCTTTAAGAAATGAAAAGTTTCACCAGATCACAAAAATATCATCAGATGTGGTTAATTTTCACCAGATCATATTTATGTCTTTTTTGCGTATTTCGTTGAATATTAAAAATTCATGTCCATAAAGACACTCGGAGTACTTAATAAATGCATCTAAAAAAGTTTTTGATAACGGTAAACTTAATTTAGAAAGATGTTTTGTTGATAATTTATAGAAGCTACAATGAAGCAACATAAAGTGATCATAAATAGACACATCTTTTAATACAAGAGAACCTACATGCAAAAAAAAGTTCGAAATTCTGTGACTTTCCAGTTGCTTAGCTCTTTTAGAAATCGTGTCTTTCTATTAAATTCATGAGGTATAAAACCTTTAAAATTTTTTAAACCACCGGATAATTCTTTAACTTTGTTTGCTGGTAATTTTGTTTTGAATGTAAGTAGTAAATCGAATGAAAGATCAACTAAAGGTGATATTCCAACTTGGTGCTCCTCATCACTTTGCAAACGGAATGAATTATCCATTCGTTTAGGAGACAAAGTTCCTTTTAAAACCATTCTATTATTAACGTATTCGCCAGGTTCATGGCATCTCTCACAACACGAATATCCAGTATGGGTTTTTATATATTTAATTATTATGTTTTTACATCACATACAATACAAAATATTTTCACTTTATAGAACTTATCAAAAAAAATTTAAATCGTTACTTAATAAACTAGGTAATTCAAACATAAAATCTCGCATTTAAAGTTTTGGTGATGACGGTTTTGAATCTCCTAAGATAGGCCACAGTTGCAAATCTTTACTTACAAAAATAGGAATACCATCTATATTAAAAATCTATATTTGAAGAATTCATATAAAGAAAACTCTTAAGATAACGTTCAATTCCAAAATAGACAAATTCTCCATTTGACCTTATTAGAATAATATTAATATGGGTGGGCGTTTTTTGCAAAATTCGGGAATCCAATGGTAAATCTGGATGATATTTATGTAAAATGTGCTTATATTTGAATGAGTAACTTTGTCAGAAATAGCCCAATGTATAACCCATTCCTATAAACGGCTGTAATAACAAATTTAGTAGTAATCATAATATGATAAAATATATTGGCTGTTCCATTTAAAAAAATTACATACTGTTCGTTACGTCTATATAAAACACCCTGTATAAGTGAAAATAATTTTAAATAGTAGAAGGTAATGAGTCAAATAACTATAATTTTTTTTCCTTGTCAAATGGTTATTTTGTAATTTTTTCCCATGTATATTAATCGAAATTTGTGACAAATTTTATTATTCCTTACCTTTTTGGCTAATACTTAACAAATTGATGTATAGATCTAATATTTTTTAAGTAATTTCTAATAAGTTTTGAATCAATATTACACCTATTCCTAAATAATAACGTCGACATTATACTTTCTCCAAAATTATACTAATTTCTACATTTAGCTTATTTATTTAGCTAAAGATTAATGTTATTTTAACAGAATAAGTTGAAATATTATGATGAAACGAGTAAATTTTTATTTCCAGGTAAAGTTGCCAGAGGCAATGGGCACATCTGGGAAAACACAAAAATAAAAAAAAATTAAAACATAAAATTGTTGTAATTAATAATAATTAGAGGTAAATAAGACAAAAAAATAAATAGTACTATATAATTTATCATAAAACTAAATTTAATACGATTTAGTATTGTATTTGAAATTTAAAATAAAACATTTTAAAAATCAAATGACGAAATAAACGTTGTAAATGTAAAGTTAAAATTTTTTTTTGGTCATAAAACCACCAGTTTCCTTTTTAATCCCAACTTTTTCTGTCATTTCACCTCCACTTTTCGTTTTCCACACAATAAATTAAAGAGGGGATGTTAAGATTGGTACCTGATCATCTCGATTTAGTTGAAGTGCGGGCGTTGACCGATTGAGTTGTTCTTAAAAATAAAAATTATTACGCGAATTACGTGAAAAATTGATATTTGATATCAATACTCAATACTTGTTTCCGTGGAAGAATTTTTCGTATCCGAAAGACATTAAGTGCGTGATTAAAAAAATGTGTTTTGATCAAGTATGAACTTGTTAAAAATGAAACTTATTAAGTGAATTAAATTAAAAATAAGTGATGTGTGTTTTGTGTGGTTAATACTAAGACTATTCTTGTGATGTTGATGGAGTCATCGGATTGTTATTTTACGGATGTTAAATGGTATGTTAAAGAGTATTGATTTAATTTTTGCTGCAATAAAATAAATTTTTGGTCTTTTTCAGCTGAGTTGTGTAGAGGGAACTAAGGAAAACAACATTCGTTCGGTGAGTCGTTTTAAAATTTTTAATTTTTACCAAAACATCGAGACAAATCACGATTTAATTATTTCGGAATAAAATCCGATTCGGTAGACGGATTATCCGCTCTAAAAATCTTTTCTCAAAATTGTATAAAAATAATTTGATTACATTTTATCTACGCATTTAGATAAAATTTATTAAATGTTATTATTAAATGATATGATTTACAGATTTTGCGAGAACAAATTTTAAAAACAGATTTTTGGACATTTATTAGATTAGTAATAAATAAACAAAAACAATAATGACAGAAATATTATAAAAAATTATGTCATGAATTTAAATTACCGGAAATTACTATCATTAATTAAATAAAACATAACTCGATGAAGATAGCAGCTCTTTTTTTCTTTGAACTAAATCGGAAAAGCCAAGTTTTTGGTGAAGCAACAATTTTGCTTTGCTGATGACTTTCAGGGCGCAAGATCGAAACCGCCTACAGAACCCAATGATGTTAATTTACCGGAAATTACTATCATCAATTAAATCAAACATAACGCGATAAAGATAGCAGCTCTGTTTTTCTTTGAACTAAATCGGAAAAGCCAAGTTTTTGGTGAAGCAACAAATTTGCTTTGCTGATGGCTTTCAGGGCGCAAAATCGAAACCGCCTAAAGAACCCAAAGATGTTAAATTACCAGAAATTACAATCATCAATTAAATCAAACATAACGCGATAAAGATAGCAGCTCTGTTTTTCTTTGAACTAAATTGGAAAAGCCAAGTTTTTGGTGAAGCAACAAATTTGCTTTGCTGATGACTTTCAGGGCGCAAGATCGAAACCGCATAAAGAACTCAAAGATGTTAAATTAGCGGAAATTACTATCATCAATTAATAAAACATAACGCGATAAAGATAGCAGCTCTTTTTTTCTTTGAACTAAATCGGAAAAGCCAATTTTTTGGTGAAGCAACAAATTTGCTTTGCTGATGACTTTCAGGGCGCAAGATCGAAACCGCCTAAAGAACCCAAAGATGTTAAATTACCGGAAATTACTATCATCAATTAATAAAACATAACGCGATAAAGATAGCAGCTCTTTTTTTCTTTGACCTAAATCGGAAAAGCTAAGTTTTTGGTGAAGCAACAAATTTGCTTTGCTGATGGCTTTCAGGGCGCAAGATCGAAACCGCCTAAAGAACCCAAAGATGTTAAATTACCGGAAATTACTATCATCAATTAATAAAACATAACGCGATAAAGATAGCAGCTCTTTTTTTCTTTGAACTAAATCGGAAAAGCCAATTTTTTGGTGAAGCAATAAATTTGCTTTGCTGATGACTTTCAGGGCGCAAGATCGAAACCGCCTAAAGAACCCAAAGATGTTAAATTAGCGGAAACTACTATCATCAATTAATAAAACATAATGCGATAAAGATAGCAGCTCTTTTTTTCTTTGAACTAAATCGGAAAAGCCAAGTTTTTGGTGAAGCAACAAATTTGCTTTGCTGATGGCTTTCAGGGCGCAAGATCGAAACCGCCTAAAGAACCCAATAATGTTAAATTAGCGGAAATTACTGTCATCAATTAATAAAACATAACGCGATAAAGATAGAAGCTCTTTTTTTCTTTGAACTAAATCGGAAAAACCAAGTTTTTGGTGAAGCAACAAATTTGCTTTGCTGATAGCTTTCAGGGCGCAAGATCGAAACCGCCTAAAGAACCCAAAGATGTTAAACTACCGGAAATTACTATCATCAATTAATAAAACATAACACGATAAAGATAACAGCTCTTTTTTTCTTTGAACTAAATCGGAAAAGCCAAGTTTTTGGTGAAGCAACAAATTTACTTTGCTGATGGCCTTCAGGGCGCAAGATCGAAACCGCCTAAAGAACTCAATGATGTTAATTTACCGGAAATTACTATCATCAATTAAATCAAACATAACGGCATAAAGATAGCAGCTCTTTTTTTCTTTGAACTAAATCGGAAAAGCCAAGTTTTTGGTGAAGCAACAAATTTGCTTTGCTGATGGCTTTCAGGGCGCAAGATCGAAACCGCCTACAGAACCCAATGATGTTAATTTACCGGAAATTACTATCATCAATTAAATGAAACATAACGGCATAAAGATATATATCATCAATTATCATATATCATCAATTAAATGAAACATAACGGCATAAAGATAGCAGCTCTTTTTTTCTTTGAACTAAATCGGAAAAGCCAAGTTTTTGATGAACTAACACATTTGCTTTGCTGATGGCTTTCAGGGCGCAAGATCGAAACCGTCTAAAGAATCCAAAGATGCTAAATTAGCGGAAATTACTATCATCAATTAATACATCATAACTCGATAAAGATAGCAGCTCTTTTTTTCTTTGAACTAAATCGGAAAAGCAAAGTTTTTGGTGAAGCAACAAATTTACTTTGCTGATGGCCTTCAGGGCGCAAGATCGAAACCGCCTAAAGAACCCAATGATGTTAATTTACCGGAAATTACTATCATCAATTAAATCAAACATAACGGCATAAAGATAGCAGCTCTTTTTTTCTTTGAACTAAATCGGAAAAGCCAAGTTTTTGGTGAAGCAACAAATTTGCTTTGCTGATGGCTTTCAGGGCGCAAGATCGAAACCGCCTGCAGAACCCAATGATGTTAATTTACCGGAAATTACTATCATCAATTAAATGAAACATAACGGCATAAAGATATATATCATCAATTATCATATATCATCAATTAAATGAAACATAACGGCATAAAGATAGCAGCTCTTTTTTTCTTTGAACTAAATCGGAAAAGCCAAGTTTTTGATGAACTAACACATTTGCTTTGCTGATGGCTTTCAGGGCGCAAGATCGAAACCGTCTAAAGAATCCAAAGATGCTAAATTAGCGGAAATTACTATCATCAATTAATACATCATAACTCGATAAAGATAGCAGCTCTTTTTTTCTTTGAACTAAATCGGAAAAGCAAAGTTTTTGGTGAAGCAACAAATTTACTTTGCTGATGGCTTTCAGGGCGCAAGATCAGACCATCAGATCCTATCACCATCTCGTCTAAACTCTGATTTTGTGCTATGAGCTTTGATTTATGATTATTTACTTTCCAAACATTGACTTTTAGTTCCATTTCGCAATATAGCGAGATTCAAATGCATACGAACAATCTATCTGTTTTAATTTTGCTGATATGAAACTCTGATGTGATATAGTTACTGTCACATCATAGTTGCGACAGTAGCAGATCTGAGCTTTGGCCGATCAAATAATTTTTAAAAATAAAACTTATTACGTGAGTGCTGGTGTTTTATGTGATTAATATGATGACAATTCTAGTGATGTTGAGATCATTTAGTTAAGTAGTATCATATTAATTTATTTTTTGTTGCAATAAACTACTTTGTTGTTTTTTTTTTGTTTTTTCCTCAGGTAAATTATGAAGAGAAAACCAGAAAAAATAACATCCGTTAGATTGTGTGATAAAATGTGATTTTAATTAATGTGCGGGGTTTGACTCCTTAAGTAATTGAAAATAAAATTAATAGTGCGAATTATAAATTTGTTGGGTTACGCGATGGCTGTGTTTTTTGACATTAATATGAACACCATTCTTGTGCTGTGAGGATTTCCGGATTGCTATTTTACGGATGCTAAATGGTATATTAAATCGTATTTGATTTATTTTCTGCTATAATGAAATAATTTGTTGTATTTTTCAGGTGAATTTTGGAAACAACATCCGTTCGGTGAGTCATTTTGAAATTTATTAGTTTTTATCATAACATGTCTTCATAAATCGTTACAAAAGAATTTTTCCCCCAAAAACTGCGAATGATTGCTGTACATAAATGTTGATAACGTCATAACTTCGTTATATGATATGGAGGAAACTACGGGATCATATACAAATCGTAGGAAATTTTTTGTTTTGTATAATATAAAGCAATTTCGTCGATTTTATGGTTACAACATAACCAGTTTTATCGAAAATCGCATGTAAATAGCACATATAAATGATTTCAGCGTCATAACTTACTTATATGATCTGGAAAAGTTGCGTGATCGTATAAAATAGATAGGAAATTTTCTGCTCTAAAGAATGATATATAATTTTTGTAGAATGGGTGGTTACACGAAAATTTCTCCAAAAACTGCGAGTGATAGCTGTACATACATTTTTATAATGTTATAACTTTGTTATATGATATGGGGGAAACTCCGTGATCATATACAAATCGTAGTAAATTTTCTGTTTTGTATAATATATTGCAATTTTGACGATTTTATGGTTACAACCTAAGCAATTTTATCGAAAATCGCATATAAATAGCATACATAAATGATTTCAGTGTCATAACGTGCTTAATTAAACGTAAAAGTTGCGGGATCATATAAAATACATACGAAACTTGAAGAATGATGTATTCTTTTTGTATAATGAGTGGTTCCACAAAGAATTTCTCCTCAAAAACTAGGAATGTTTGCTATATATAAATGTTTATGTCGTCATAACTTCGTTATATGATATGGGGACATGAAGGGTCATATAATAATCAAAATATTTTCTGAAAAATATAATGGTAACAAAATTTCAAAGATTAATTGGTTATGCAAATATTTCTTTCAAAAAAACTGCGAAAATCGCAACTGAATACCGTGTATGTTATATATATGATATGAAAAAACTCCGTGATCTTTTAAAAATCATAGGAAATTTTGAAAATTGAAGGGTTATACAAGCAGCTTGCCCACAAAAACCGCGAAAATCGGAAATAAACACCCTAAGTAGTAAGTAGTATCATATTAATTTATTTCTTGTTGCAATAAACTACTTTGTTGTCTTTTTTTGTTTCTCCCTCAGATAAATTATGAAGAGAAAACCAAAGAAAACAACATCTGTTAGATTGTGTGATAAAATGTGATTTTAATTGATGTGCGGAGTTTGACTCCTTAAGTAATTAAAAATAAAATTAATAGTGCGAATTATAAATTTGTTCGGTTACACGAATACCTGTGTTTTTGACATTAATATGAAGACCATTCTTGTGATGTGAGGATTTCCGGATTGCTATTTTACGGATGTTAAATGGTATATTAAATAGTATTAATTTAGTTACTGCTGTAATAAAATAATTTGTTGTATTTTTCAGCGGACATTTGGAAACAACATCCGTTCGGTGAGTCATTTTCAAATTTTATTATATTTTAAATATTTTATAATTTAGTATATTATTTCATAAAGCTTTCGCTCAAACTAATTCATATATTTCCTGTGTTGAAAAGCTTATTCCTACAATAGGATTTAAAAAAGAATCTAACAATAAGTTCCAGCAATGCTTGTGCTTTCTTCTTCAGTGGTGCTGCACATTTCACGAACACATTTCAGTCGAAAGTCATTTTTTCAGTCGAAAGAATGGCTGTTGAGTCGTTTTAAAATTTTTAATATTTATCATAACATATCTAAACAAATCTGCATATAATTCTAAATATATATAGATGATTTACTACTTCGGAATAAAAACGGATTTACCGAATTAAAAATCTTTTCTCAAAATTGTATAAAAACTATTTGATTAGATTAAAATGCATCCGAACAATCTTTGTGATATGATTGTTACTCTGATGTGATATAGTTACTGCCATATTATAGTTGATCTAAGCTTTGACCGATCAAGGAATTATTAAAAATAAAATTTATTACGAGAGTGATTGTGTTTTATGTGATTAATATGAAGACGAAACATGATGTTAAGTAGTATTATATTAATTTATTTTTGTTGCAATAACCTACATCAATTTGTTGTATTTTTCAGTTGAGTTATGGAAACAGCATCCGTTCTGTGAGTCATTTTGAAATTTATTAGTTTTTACTTTTTATCAAAACATGGCCAACCCTCCATCTCTAGATGCCTGTTTTGGTTCTGTAGCATTTTTATTGCCAAGTTTTTGTCTTCCAGATCCTCATCGGGGTTCGCTTTTAACCACATAATTTGGTCAACCTCAGTATCTGGTCAGCCCGCACCTCAAGAAAATTTAAACCTTCCCATGGTTCTAGCTCAGCATGTAAATATACCGTCTCCGTAACTTGAGGAAACAGGATGCACGGGAACCTTCTCCGAACAGTGCTTAGCCACATCTTAGCTAAAGAATGAACTTAGCACAAGGAGAAGAAATGATGAGGAGCCTGTTTCGCCTTTTCATTTAGAAGAACCATGGAACCGTGTGGGTTCCACAAAGAACAAGCATCAGGGAAACTGATAGCTTTTTTAGGAAGAATGCGCGAAAGGATGAGTTTGGTGAGTCATTTTAATATTTATTAGATTTTAATTTTCGCTCAAAATAATTCAATTACTTTGTGTTGGGAAGCTTGTTGTTATTGTACTTTCTTCTATATTTATATCTTCTCTATTTATCAACTAATCATCAACACAAGAGTCATATTTTCTAATCAAAATATAAACTGCAATTTTAAAGTGATCATTTTAACTTACAATTTAAAACAACTTCGTTAAATTTTGTAGAGCTCAGTTTTAACGTTCATTCATAACTTTTTTGTGGTCCATTTAGAAGAACTGTTGATATATCCAATTGTCTAACATCACCGTTATTATACTTATTCTTGCCACAGAATGAGTTTCTTTTTTTTGACATTCTTACATTTTCTTCTATAAGGGTATTCAAGGCAAGAAATGTAATATTTGTATGTAGTACTTCATTTCCACTTCTAAGTCCTTTTCCACATCCACGATGTCTTAAATCTCCATCACTTCTTCTTTCTCTAATATTGAATTGTTCTCGTTATTTACACTCGTTACTTTTATATCTCGTTTTACCACAGGAATAACATGAAAAAGGAAAAGATTTTTGTATTTAAATTTTGGAACACTTTATGACTATCCAAAAAGCGTTTAGACAAATTTAGTTATAAATGTTATTACATTTTGGACATCTTTAACAATCTCCTCCGAGTCATAGATATGTAGGAGCATCTAGGCACCTTTATTAATTATGGAAGTACTTAAAAAGAAAGATTGGGATTTTTAAAAATCTTCTGAAAGATTAAAAAAAAAACATTTAGACAACTTTCGTTAATTTTGGAGCAACTTAGAATGTCATTAGAAAGATTTTGAACGGTATTGGACACTTTTAAAAACTATTATCCTATCATTATAGAGATCATTAGAAAAATTCATATTCATATTATTCAAATCTGATCAATCTGCAGCAATCTTTTTTTGATTAACATTACATCAAATTCTCGACAGAATAACATCATAATCTCAATTTGATTTCTTTTTTTAATAATAATAATAATATTACCAACTGTCTCTAACACCATAAAGAACAGTAATAGCGACAATAACGATTTTCTCCATCCTTGTGGTTAAGTTAACGTTTAATCTTTAAAATGATATCTTTACCCCCATTACTATAATACATACCACCACCAAGTTGGGTATGCATTTCCATGTCATGTATCGTTTGTAAAAGGAAATTTCCAGTTAAGAACACGCCATGGTCCCATCATGAATACTATAAAGCTATTTGTCATGAAAAGTCGATTAAAATACATAGATGTAATCGCATCTAATTTACGTGATACACAAAATTTTTTAAAATTTTTTTTTGTGTTGGTTTATTTCGAAGGCGTTTATTGATATTAACCTCTATATTGTTAAACCAGGCGAAAATGCGGGAGTTTCCTTTATTGGATTTTCTGGCTTCGCTCGTTGAAAATGTTCGTCCAGTGGTGGATTTTCCGACGTCTGTCTTGTAAGGGGAAGACGGAAAATGGAAAAACTTCTTAAGCGGTCGATAAATGTAATTTTTGACAGGAAATAAACTGGCCGAATTCGTTAACGCGACGGCAACGCGTTGCATTTGTACAACGTCCAAAGCCAATTTCCCCTTCAAAAAAAATTAAAAGGAAAAGAGAGTGTCTTTTCAACTTTTTGACGAAGAAGTGAAATATCTTGGTATATATTAGAAAAAGTTTCTAGTAATAAGTCTTTTTCATTAACTTTTCTCTCTTAATTCTGAGCAATTCTGAGTAATTCTGAGAGGAAGAAGAACTTCCGGGTTTAAATGATTTAAAAAAAGAAACTTTTAAGTTTTTAAAGTTAAGTGAATCTTATTGAAAAGTTTCAATAATTCGAAAATAAATAAATCGCCGGAAGTTTATCAAGTCTTTGTTGGAGTATTTTATAGGGGTATCAAGATTCGAGGGCGATTCGTATGAAAATCCGGTCGATTTTCTACACTCCCTGATCGACATCTAATGGCGCGGAAAATCCGTTGAAAAAGAAGCAGACCGTTTCCGGCGAATTACGTCTGAATCTAACCCTGAAACAGGCAATTTATAAACCACTCCGTCTTCCAAAATCGAATATGTTCTCGGTTATTTCGTTAATTCCCTTTGCCACAACACGATTCACACAAAATAATAAAATCATGTTTTATTATCTATTAAGAAATGCATTAACTCTTCCTAAGATATTTGGCTGTAGCTGTATTAGTCCTTAGTTTTAGGACAACGCTGAACTCTTTTAAGTATCCTCTTAAAACTATCCTATTACGTGGTCGATGTCCATTATATCCCAGATATGTTCAATGTTTAATCAACAATGTCTAGTGACTATGCAGACCAGGGCAAAATCTGCTCCAGGAACCTTCTTATAACCACAGCAGAATAGGGGGTCTTGCATTAACCTGTTGGAACGTTTGCATGAAAGCTACTAACATTGATTTCAGAACATTGTCGATGTAACGACGTGCATTTAATGTACCCAGAATGATCTATCCAAACTTTCTTTCCCCTCGATGTCGCCGCACCCTTCTACCACCATAATTCACCCATAAACAAAACGTTGATTCATCACTGAAGACGATGTCATTCTTGAGATATTCTTGACAGTATGCAAGTCTAGCTGTTTTATAGAAAGGTGTTAATGGAAGACAAAAATCGGTTCAAAGCTCTCGTCCAATCCACATCAATCAACTTTGTTATTTGAAATCGATCCCTAAAATTTAAAAATTAATTTGAATTTTAGCTTGGGGTGGTTTTCATATGAAAGTACGAGTTTGCATACTAGGAATGTGATGCATTCCAATCGTTTATTAATGGATTATACACATTATTAGGTTTACCAGGATGTATAATCACCGGAAATGATTCCCCCGCGGTTATCGCGAATATATGGGGTTGAAAACCCTCCTCCTACCTGCCATTTCCAATTGAATCAATGCGCCCCTGTACGACGAGTTATTAGATAATTAACAATAAATCGCGTCCGACGCCGCCGTGTCGGAGGCTTATAAAACGCTTGATGTAGTGCCTTGTAAGCCAAACACAGCCGAAGCGCGCGAGAGGGTTTGGGGGGAGACGAACAGATTGCGTGCTCCCGTTTTAGGACCGTGTAATCATCATAAATTATGGCGCGGCCTGTTTTGAAAGCAAGGAAATTAGCGGTAGAGCAAACACCGGGAGGAGCCGGTCGAATCCCTATTAATTTTTGGGGAATGGATGGAGAACGAGAGAAGGATCTTCTCGTCTGATGGAGTTTACTTTGTACATTGGGTAAGATGTACTCTCTAAATCATTAGATTTTCGTACTTATCAGACATAATTTTCAATTTTATAGGATGTTGAATAGTAACTTGATAAAAATGTAGGTAAATTTTATCAAGGACTGTGTTGTATATATTTAATAAACTAAAAGTAGAACTCACATTAGACTTAGAACTAGAAACATTTGGGTGTAGCCGTCTTGGGCTAGTCTAATGCTAGTGTTAGTGCTGGTTTGTAGTTGTTATTCAATATTAGATTGTATATACAGAGTTTCTAGAACGATCTTAAGACTGAATCCATCCCAAACCAATCTAACTTATAATTTTTAGTACAAGTTTATAAGTAATTTTACTACTTTTTAAAGCCTCTTTAATACAATTCTTTCTTGGGCACCTCAAACAATCTGCTTCTCGTGATTCGCTTTATGTCCTCAATCCATCTTCTTGAAAGACTGACCACACTGGGCTTAATTATTTTTGGTAACCAGAATACTTACGATCTTTACGGATCTCGACCCTGACATCGGAAGGTCGCTCTATGTCGACGACCTGGCAATTTTCTGCAAAGGTGCTGATATGACCGCGATTGAATATACTCTACAATCCAGCATAAATAAAATAGCCAGTAACGCTCTCTCCAGAGGATTTAGAATCTCCAAGGAGAAAACGAAATGCGTGCATTTCTGTAGGCTCCGTCGTCCTCATACCGACCCTACGTTAAAGTTGGGGGAACTGAGCATCGAAACAGTTCCCTCCATGCGATTCCTGGGAGTAATTTTCGACAAAGGACTTAGATGGACCCAACACGTGGAGTACGGTCTAGGGCAAAGCCCTAAATGTAATCAGAATGGTAGCGAATGTCAGGTGGGAGGCGGATTCTTCCGTTCTCCTAAAGTTACATAGAGCCCTCGTGTTGTCGATTCTCGACTACGGGGCGTTGGTTTATTCATCCGCGAGAAAATCCTTGCTGGAAAAACTGGATGTTGTCCATAATCTGGGATTAAGATACATCATCGGGGCATTCCCTACGACGCCGGTACAAAGCCTGCTGTGGGAATGCAGTATCCCATCTCTCTGGAAAAGAAGGGAAAGGATGATGCTCTCCTACTCCTTAAAAATCAAATCAAGAAGTCCATATCATCCCATATATGGCTGTCTGTTCGATGTACGATTGCTATATTCCGCGAGACCCAGCGTAACCCGTCCCTGTGGGGTCAGGCTGCAAGAGTTGCTCGACCGGATCAGGTGGGTTATTCCCCCCGTGAGAGTAACCTCTGCGGAAAAGGTTGAGCCCTAGGTAGATCCAACAGACTCCGATTCATCAGACGAAGACGATGAGCTTCCGTTGCGGGATGATGTCTTAAAGGACATAAGAAAAGGAGTTATGGAGAGGTGGCAGAGAGAGTGGGACGACGTCGGGCATCCCTACTTCCGCACAGTCAAGCCCAGAATGGAGAACTGGAAGTTCCCCATCACGCTGACTCGTGTGGAAAGGGTTTGGTTTCACCGGCTGAGGCTCGGCCACACGGCCCTATCCTCCGCTCATCTTTTGAGCGGAGGAGAACAGCCCCGATGTAACGACTGCGATTGAGCACTTACCGTTACGCATATCCTCGTGGAGTGTGAACGGTATAAGGTGCTAAGACAGGAATATAATATCCAAAGTGATAATCCCTTAAACCACGATAAGGGCAACATCCATAACGTCCTTGACTTTATAAAGGATGCGGAGTTGTTCAATCGGTTGTGATGAATTATTGTTTTATGTCCAGAGCTTATTTACTTGCTTGTGTGTTTGTTTATTTATTTACTTATTTACTTATATGTCTTGTGAAGTCCAGAGATCATTTATTTACTTACAAGTAAAAATTTCTTGAAATTCATGCTATGCTTAATGATGATTATTGCTCGTCTCCGCAGTTCAATATTTAGTTTTTTACTAAAGCCAGCTTTAAACAAAGTGGGATATTGTTACAAATGTTAGGCACACAGTAGGAGAAGGATCGCTTGAATAATTCAAATTGGTTCTTCGATATTATTAATGTATAACGGTGCCTAACATTAATATTATGAATATCTGTACGATAGCTAATTTTGTTGTATAAATACGGAGGAGTTTTGAAAGTAAGAATTTTGTGATACAGACAAGCCGAGTATAATATTCTACGTTGTGACATATTCAGCCAACAGACAAAATCGAGCGTATGAGAAATTCTCTCACGTTCTCTGATACCAGCAGAGACAGGAAGATAAAGTAATTCGCATAAATGAATTCTTAATTGTTGAGGCAAAATGTTTTTATTGGAATATAATAGCTTAAGGGTGGAATAGGCTCTCTGAAGGAGATTACTGGCATGTCCCTTGAATCTCAAGTCAGCGTCCATGGCAATACCCAAATTACAGGCAAGAGGTTTAAATTTTATTTGTTCACCATTGAAAAAAATTTGAAAGATAGCTTAGCCTCAACCGCAAGAGCACCAGTACCAAAAATAATAATAGACGATTTTGAAGCATTAATGGATAAGCAATGGCGAGTCGCGCTGTGAACGAGCATTTTCAAATCATTCAGAAGCCAAGAAATTCACTGAAGCCATTCTGAGGCCGGTAAACAACGCCAATGATCATCGTGACAGGAGCATTAATCAAAAGTACTCGATAACAGGAGATATATCTTGAAGTAAAACATTAAATTTCAGAGTCGATCTAATATAAAAGTCAACTCCAAAACCAACGTCCTCATTGGTGTGGTTATGAAGGCGAATATGACTGGCGAAGAAGCATCGGTAGCCGTTGATAGATAGCTTAGCCTCAACCGCAAGAGCACCAGTACCAAAAATAATAATAGATGATTTTGAAGCATTAACGGATAAGCATTGGTGAGTCGCGCTGTGAATGAGCAATTTCAAATCATTGTTAATTAAAGATTGCGATATGCCAAAGTTATCTTCATTAAAGCGGAAGTACACTTGTGTGTCGTCAGCATACATATGGGTTTATCACCCATGCAGACAAGTTTCTGCGTAGTCGGAACAAGAGATGACAGAGTATACTCAAAATGGGAGAGAAATTCACTGAAGCCATTCTGAGGCCGATAAGCAACGCTAATGATCATCGTAACAGGAGCATTAATCAAAAGTACTCGATAACAGGAGATATATCTTGAAGTAAAACATTAAATTTCAGAGTCGATCTAATATAGAAGTCAACTTCACCACCAACATCCTCATTGGTGTGGTTATGAAGGCAAATATGATTGGCGAAGAAGCATCGGTAGCCGTTGACTGAATATGACCAAACATCTGTATCTGTATAAATCCAAGCTTCAGTAATAGCAAATATATCAACATCTCCATCAATAATTTGATCCTTAATGGCTGGAAAATGCGCGGGCAATGAACGAACGTTTAAATGACCGAATTTTATGTGAGAAAGATAGATCTAGAGAAGCACATGACAGCAAAAGTAAACAAGGTAACAATAAATAAATGGAGAAATGAGTAAGCGAAATAAAAATAATAGCCAAAGACAAAAAAGTAAAGAATGTCAAATTGGCAAGTCACAAAGAATAACAAAATAATGTAAAATGAAGTTTCAAACAAAAGAAATAAAATAAATGGTAGGTGGCACAAAAGAAAGGGTTATTTGTGTTAAATGAACCAAAAAACATAACTCACACTAAACTTAGAACTAGAAACATTTGGGTTTTGTGGTCCTAAGAGACGTATGGCTAAATCTGAATGTTTATAGTTGTAGATCTAGTATCAGTTTTAATGCTAGTGTCAGTATTGGTAATAGTTGTTATTTAATGTTAAATTGTATATATTCCGTTGAACTAAAACTAGAACTAATACTAGACCTAGGACTACAAAAAGTCGGGTTTTTGTTTCTAATCTTAGGTCTAGAGTTAGTTCTAGTTTTATTTGTGATTCAGTACAAATATGTTATTTATGTTTAATAAACTAAAAACAGAACTCACACTAGACTTTTAACCAGAAACATTTGAGTTTAGCCGTCTCAAGAGACGTACGGCTAAATCCAAATGTTTCCAGTTCTAGGTCTAGCGTTACCTTTAATACTCTATACACTAGTGTAGATTACATTGAATTAAAACTAGAACCAGCACGATATAACTTATCGTATTCGTTTGAATCTAAGACCCACTATTATATCAGACATGTTCCTTATAATGGGGTACTTCTTAGATTCAAAAAAATACGTTATATGATTGAGATCTATGTGATTTTTTCGTCATCCTTAAACACATTTTATTTAGTTACAGGAAATTTTATTTGGCTAGAAAAAGAGTCTTTCAAGCTAAAGTCAATAAAGATGGTTCGGTCCACAAAGCCTGCTGACAAAAAGGATTCCGAACACTTACCTTACACCAGACACCTGTTTGCCTTATTCCACCCTCCTTTCAGCCTCGACGTATCATTTCTTATTTTCCTTTCAATATCTACTTAGAAAAGATATCTCGGACAAATTCATTTTTATAAACAAAAACGAATTTTTAAACTTTACAACTCAAATTGAACAACCTCTTCAACGCCTTATTGTTATATTTTGGGATTGTTGAAGTGTTTCTCGTTGAAATATTCGTTAAAACTTTTCTCAGAGCGGCACTACATCGAACTGCTAGGTACAACTACTCCACCACGATTTTCCTCGTTCCGTTACATTGTTTCTAAAAGCTTCGTAGTAAAACGTGAATTCGCGTAGTTAACGTTTTGAAATTTACAACGTCACTAGTAGTAAGTTTTAGTTTGGTTTCAACTTCTGGTTCCATTTTCTAAATCGTTCTTTAAAAATACATTGGAAAAGTAAACTTTTATTTCGCAATTAATATAGTTTTCGGGAGTAAGATCGATTTTTACAAAGAAAAACTTACCTCTTATTTCGCTCGTTCCTTCTTCGTGGGTGACATTGATTTATAAAACGGATGATCGGGGTGGCAGTTTGGATGAAAAATGCATTTACAAATAAGCGGCTCCAGTCATAAATTTGGCAACCCTTCGCCCATCGTCTATTTTTCACCACCCACCATTCCCCCCAAACTCCGGAAATAAGTTACGAAATAAAACGCTTCGGGTCGGTTTGGATCAGTGGATTTATTGATTCAACTCGAAAATGTGCGACCAATCTAATATGATTCATTTTTATACAACACTTATTATTTAACAATTTTTTTTAATCATTTTTTGTTTTTAAACATTTTTTTTTGCTTTTTTATTTTTTCCTTGCTCATTTCTTTGGCACTATTTCTTTCATCTAAGCTCAGTCTCAACTCAAAACAGTTTTTTTCTTTTTTTTAATACAAAAACTTACACTTTTTACGTTAGTGTTAAAAACGGCTCACAACGACTTCTTTTCTTATATTTACAGCCTTGAACAACATCGAACGTGTGTAAGAACCCCCCCAAAATCCCAGCTTTAAACAAATTATCACAGTTATACAATCAAAAAATTGACAAAAATCGATTCAAATTTCGCTTAAAAACTAATTCGTCACCTGTTAAAAAATAAAAAATTAAAGAAAAAGAAATAAATAAACCTTGATTGAGATGAACGATGAGACGATGATGATCGATATGGTTTTTGTCCCCTCGTTGATTCTGTTAAACCTAAAATGAGAAATTTTTTTAAGACAAACGATTTTGAAATCTTGTGGTTAATTTATATTTATTTAATGGAACCGTTAGAATTACAACGAGCTCAAGGCAACTGTGTGCACATGTAAAGGGTAAATATTATCTTATCACTACGTACACGGGTAGTTTACGGCCTTGAGCAAAGCCGGAAACACCACAAACGCAGAGATAAACGCTCGCAGTCAGTTGTCTTCAAGTTTGCAAGTCGACAGAAGTGCCTATCATACTGAAATAACATTCCCGGTTTAAGTGGTTAACAAATCACTCCCAACCCAATTTTGTAGATATATCGCTTATTTGTGATACATTTTGAACACAGAAATCTCTATAACATTTTTTTTCTTGTAATATAACGAAAATTTTTAACGATTATGTCTATATAATCAAAGTACAGAGTTTAATTTCTGAAATAAAAACCTGTAGACAATATTTATCGATTATACTTAGAACTAAAAGCATTTGGAATTAGTCATCTTAAGAGAAGTTTGGCTAAATCCGAATGCTTCTAGTTCTGAGTCTAATGTCAGTTTTAATACTAGTGTTAGTTCTGGTTGTAGTTGCTATTTAATGTTGGGTTGTATATATTCCATTGAACTAAAACTAGAACTAACACTAGATCTAGGATTAGAAATATTTAGGTTTAGCCGTGCGTCTTTGACGCACGGCTAAACCCGAATATTTCTAGTCCTAGGTCTAGTGTTAGTTCTAGTTTTACTTGCGATTCATTAGAAACATGTTATATTTATTTAATGAACTAAAACAGTTACTAATACTAGATCTAGGACTAGAAACATTTGGTTTTAGCCGTCTTAACAGACATACGGCTAAATCCAAATGTTTCTAGTTCTGGGTCTAGTGTTAAGTTTAATGCTAGTGTTAGTATTAGTACAATCACGTTGTATCGTATTCGTTAGAATCTAAAACGCACTATTTTTGTTAGATATTGCTAACAATGGGAGGTCTTAGAGAGACATCTTAGATTCATATCTTGTAATTTAGATTTTGGGTTATAGTAAGAATTTTATTAGAAAATGTTAATTAGAGATTTCGCTATTTTTTGTGTTAAAAAACTTTCAATACTGTTGTCACAAAATCAAAATTTTTATCAATATTTAGAAATATAATATAAAAATTGATTAATTTATCGACTTTAATAAATTACTTACCCCCAACTACACTAACTCGATTGTCATGAGCTTCATCCTCAACTCGAATTTCTGCAACAAAATTCAATGACGGTTCATATAATTAAAGGACCGGTAATCGTGGAGGTTGTACCGTGGAAGGAGGGTACGATCAATTATGTAAATCGGCTGTTTGGCCCTTAGCCTTTAAGTGGGTCTCGTTGAATAACACGATTAGAGAGAAAATTACTGTTTGTTTGCTTTCAATGACAACAGAAAGTAAACCGAAAACACAAAGAGTATTCCGACAAACAAAAAATAATTTAGCGCTTTAAGCTTATTAAATCTTCACCACCTGTTGTATGAAAAACGCGAACATCACAAAAAGCACCTCAATTCGTGCAGTAAAGAAACTTTAACATCGTTAGTGGAAACTTCCCGCAGCATCAATCAAGGCCACTTTAATTCCCTTCCAATCATCCCTTCGAAAGTCGTAAGGAGTTATCCAGGGGAAAGTTTTTGAAGGTTCGGTGAAAGAGCTAAAAAAGAAAATGTTGTAAGAGGAAAATGGGAAGTTGAGGGAGGAGGAGTACATCAAAGGTTGTGCCGCAATCGGCTGTTTTCGACTTGTTGAGCTTGTCGATGTAGGGTTCTCACCAAGTTTTTACGATGGGGTAATTAAAACCGGGGTTGAGCGCGAGAAGGGGCTAAAAGTTTAGTTAAGTTCAAAAATTTAACATAATTAAAAAAATATTATTATTTTATAATCCAGTTTAGATAAACAAATAGAGTTTTTGACTGAAATAAGTTCATTTCCCATAGGAAATTTACGAAAAGTTGGGGTACAATAGCAATCTGTTCTCTGTTAGAGAGAAAAAAGAGAAATTACACAACCGAAGTTGGTGAGCCATTAGAACTTTTAACGAGACACTCTCGCAGGTCAAAAGTTCTGTTATAACAATTAAAATTTACAATTTCATTCAATGTTATATGATAAAATTAACACTTCACCCTGAAAATTTTTAACCCCGAAAATTTAATAAATTTTCATTTTCAATCGAATTAATGGAATATTCGGTTACATTAAAATATACGTTCCAAATCAACCTTACACCATTACAAATAATATTTTGCCCAATATTCACCGATATTAATCAGGCCATTGTTAAACCGACCGGGGCGAAATTTCGTTTCGATGTACCGCTTTGTTCCGGTACTAGTTTCGAAATGTAACAAGTAGATATTAATTACGGAAATCCAATCCAACCTCGAAACGTACCCACTAAACTTTAAATGAAAAAGTTAAAAAAGTTAAAAAGCCTGAAAAAAACGGGGCACTCACCGTATAGTCGTAACGTCCCTTCCGCTTTCCCCAACGAATTCGTCGAAATGCAATTATAAGTTCCTATGTCCTCTTCCGAAAAAAATTTTATTAATAGCCACATAAATACTCGGTAATCTTGTTTTTCTTCACGAATTTCGTATTTATTGCTAAATTAAGGAATGAAAGATAAATAATTAGTTGAAAATGAGACTTTTTTATTTGATCGAATAATAAGTTAATTATTTCATGGTGAATTTTTGTTTTTCAATTTGGTTTTAAGGATTTTTAGTATTTTGTCAATTATATAATTTCTTATATTGTAAACAAAAAAATTTTTTTCTGTATACAGGTATTTTCCTAAAGATGGGGACAACAAAGCCCCGAAACTAGTAGAAAATTAATAACATAATATACATCACCAATAGTGCAACTTTTGTTTCAAAGTTTTTTGTTTCATTTGATCCTAAATTAAATATTAATATAATGGTGGAGGAGCCGGGATTTTAAAACGATCAATCTAAGATTGTAAATTAGCTTATCTTAGTATATTTGTGTATTATTAAATGTATGATTAGGTTTATCTACTGCGATTTAAATAAAATTTATTCCTAACAATTATAGTTTTCCATTTAGGTGAGCCAATCTCAAGAATAAATATAAAATAGAGTAAATGAAAGAATTTTTGCGATTTCACATAGTTCACAACAATTCATCTTTTAGAACAATAGTTGTGGACACAACTTTAAACTTAATATGAAAATTTCATATATGCATGAGTTCCCTAAGCAACATTTGATCTAGCACATCGATCTATATCTATCTATTAGCAACATCTAGTCTTCTACCAATAACATCTAACTTTCTGTTAACACTATCTTGTCTTTCCAGTAGTAGCTATTTGTCTTAAAGTAGTATCTAGTGTTCTGCATGTCATTGATAGTCTTGTATTAGCAGACTCTAGTCTTTCTTAACCAACATTTGAACTTAACCAATCGTCTCTGCTATACTACCAGCAAGATTCAGTCTTCTATAAGCAGTACCTAATGTTCTATAACACGTAATGACATGATTTAAGCAATATTTAGCTTTCTATTAGCAATATCTAATCTTCAGCCAATGATGTTTAACTTTCTGTTAACACTATCTTGTTTTGCCGGCAGTAGATAGTCTTCCATTATCAGTATCTAACCTCCTATTGCCAATGTCTAATCCTATTAAAGCAGTATCTAGTCTTTTGTATATCGTTTGTAGTCTTGCATTAATAGCTAGGGTCTATTAATCTTTTTTAATTTGGTCTTTAGTTAATCGTCTCTACTATACTACCAGCAAACTCAAGTCTTCTATAAACAGTGTCTGATGTTCTATAGCACGTAATGACTTGATTCCAGCAATATTTAGCTTTCTATTACCAATATCTGGTCTTCTGCCAATGATATTTAACTTTCTGTTAACAACGTTTTATCTTGCCAGTAGTAGATAGTTTTCCATTATCAGTATCTAACCTCCTATTGCCAATGTCTAATCTTATTAAGGCAGTATTTAGATTTCTGCACATCGTTTGTAGTCTTGCATTAATAGACTCTTGTCTTTCTTAAGCAAAATTTGGTCTTTAGTCAATCGTCTCTACCATACTACCAGCAAGATCCAGTCTTCTATAAGCAGTATCTGAAGTTCTATAACATGTAACCTGATTTAAGCAATATTTAGACTTCTGCTCGCAATATCTAATCTTCTGTCAATGATATTTCACATTTTGTAACTATACACTACCTTGACTACCGCAATATCTTGTCCTCTTGAGGCATTATTTTGTGCTTCTGCAAGATTTACAACTGGTTAACAATACTTGTAGCAATTTTTCAGTGTTGCTGTGAGATGCATCAATAACAAGGAAAGATATTAAAGTATGAAAATTTGCAACTTTAAGTCATTAAAAGTAGCATGCGGAAAACATACTCCGTTCTTAAAAAATGTCTAAGTACTTATTAATATTTTGCCACTAACATCTAGTCTTTTTGTCTGCAATATCTAGTATTTTAGAAGCATTAAGTAATTTTTGGCAATAATATTTAACATTCTGACGCTATAGGTAACATTTTAAAACAGAGTATAATCTTTCTAAGTACTTATTAATATTTTGCTACTAACATCTAGTCTTTTACAGCAAAATCTAGCATTTTAGAAGCATTAAGCAACTTTTGGCAATAGCATTTAGTGTTTTAGAAGAATTAGGCAACTTTTGGCAATAGCATTTTAGCATTTTAGAAATATTAAGCAACTTTTGACAATAGCATTCAGTGTTTTAGAAGAATTAGGCAGCTTTTAGCAATAGCATTTAGCATTTTAGAAGCATAAGGCAACTTTTGGTAATAGCATTTGACATTTTATAAGCATTAGCAATTTTTGACAATAACATTTAACATTTAAAGCTAGAAATAACATTACGAAGTAGTATATCCTGTTTCTAAGGTTTTTCCCACAATATCTAGCATTTTAGAAACATTAGGTAACTTTTGGCAATAGCATTTATTATTTTGATGTTATCGGTAACATTTTAAAACAGTACATAATCTTTCTAAGTACTAATTAATATTTTGCTACTAATATTTAGTCTTTTTTCAGCAATATCTAACATTTTAGAAACAATAGGCAACTTTTGGCAATAACATTTAACATTTTGAAGCTAGAGGTAACATTACGAAGCAGTATATCTTCTCTCTAAGTGTTTTTTCAACAAAATCAAGCATTTTGGAAACAAGGTAACTTTTGGCAATAGCATTTATTATTTTTAAGCTATAGGTAACACTTTAATACAGTATGTAATCTTTCTAAGTACTTATTAATATTTTGCCACTAATATCTAGTATTTTTCAGCAATATCTTGTACTTTAGAAGCATTAGGCAACTTTTAGCAATAACATTTCACATTTTGAACCTATAAATAATCTTTTCAAGTAGTATATCCTCTTTCTAAGTATTTATCGATTTTTGCCACTAATATCAACCCTATTTCTTGCAAAGTCTAGCATTTTAGAAGCATTAGACAACTTTTGGCAATAGCATTTAGCATTTTAGAAGCATTAGACAATTTTTGGTAATAGCATTTGACATTTTAGAAGCATCAGGCGATTTTTGGCAATAGAATTTATCAGTTTAGAAGCATTAAACAAGTTTTGGCAATAACATTTAACATTTTGAAGCTAGAGGTAACATTATGAAGCAGTATATCCTCTTTCTAGGTACTTATTAATATTTTGCAACTAATATCAACCCTATTTCCAGCAAAGTCTAGCATTTTAGAAGCATTTGATAACTTTTGGCAATAGTATTTAGCATTTTAGAAGCATTACACAACTTTTGGTAATAGCATTTGATCTTTTAGAAGCATTAGGCAAATTTTGGCAATAATATTTAACATTTTGAAGCTAGAGCTAACATTATGAAGCAGTATATCCTCTTTCTAAGTTCTTATTGATATTTTGCCACTAATATCAAGTCTATTTAAAGCAAAATCTAGCATTTTAGAAACATTAGGCATCTCTTGGCAGTAGCGTTTAGCACTTTAAAGCGGTATAAATCTCTTAGTCTCGTCCAAACTCGTCCAAAAATGTAGATGAAGAAATCCAGAGTTTCTCAGAAATCAAAAATAACTATGTAGTTTGAAAAAGTAGCTCTGATAGGAATTGGAGTTTCTGCCCATAATGACCATTCTGATAATAAATCAGCATCACAACAATTTAAATGTTTTGATCTTTGAAAACAACACCTGAACAGAGCTGGTAATACCATCCTGGAGTATTTTTAATACTCCATACATCTGCTCAGATCTACGCCAGAGAATACTCCATATAATCTGTCTCCTAGTAATAGACAGATTGACGTTGGTAATAGTGAAATTGATAATGTAACTACAGCTGGTTAAAGACGCAGCTGATATAACTAATACTAAGCCTACAACCTAGCTAAGATCTAGTATTATTTCCAAAGATAAGTTGGGTTAGGTTGGATTGAGTTCTATCTTAAGAGACGTATGGGTAAATCTGAATCATTCTAATTCTAGGTCTAATGTTAGTTCTAGTTTTAATTCCTATTTAGTTCTAAATTGTTATAAATCCTTCTGGAACTAAAAGCCTAACATTTTAATCTTTTTTAAGATCGCATTTATTTCGAAATTAATAAAACCTTATCAAAAATGAATAATTCCTCGTTGAATATAAGAAAAAAAATCCCTTAGGGCGTAACTTATCGCCATTACTAAAGACAAAGGAGGGTTTCCAAAAATCGTTAAAAACGCCGCCGTCGTTCATCTCCTTAACACCTCCTCCGAACGAAAATCTCGACGGAATTAAGCCGGTGGAGACGAACGACTCAGAGACGAACGACTTCCTAACATAAAAAGTTGCCCCTAAGGCGAATTTCTTTCAACTAAAACGACTCATCCACCATCTTCTTACCCGTTCAACAGCATCTCGCCCCTATTCCTGATCCAGTAGTTGATGGTATTTGGATACGCCTCCACGTAACACTCCAACTGAACGTCCGTGTTCAACGGCGTCCCTAGCAGCTGGTTCGGAACTCTGATCGTCGGTGCAACTGCGAGAACAGGATGGAACGAAGAGAACACAGGTAAGTTACGGCTACTGCCCGAAGTTGTTCTATAATTATTGCCAGTGGGTGGCTATTTCTTTCTCTCTCACTCACTCGGTTATCTTGGGAAGTTATAGGAGCGGACTCTTCGAACACACACGCTGGGTGGCTAGGTGGCAGGATAAGGGAAAGGTACGATGAGGAGACAAAGCTCCCTATAACTGAGGGGACTTACAGTTCACGGAGAGGGAGATTCTTTTGCTAACTGCCGGTGGAACCTCGTTACTCGCTATGCACAGGTAGGCACCCATTTGTTTTCTATCCAAACGCCAAAAGTTTAATGTATTACCAGAGAAGGTATCTACTGAAATGACAAAAAAAGTTATATTAATAAGGGATGACCTAATTTAACTTTTCTAGAACAACTTAATGATATAAATTAATTTTAAACTAGAATATGCAAAGTTTGACCTAGGTATAATTTCGTATAGCATAATTTAACTAGTAGCTAAACCAACTACACAATAACGAATTAACTACCAGAAGATTTAATTAAAATTATTGATTAGACGAACATGGAATAAGTTTGAAATTAATCCTCCATACAAGAATAAACAGGGATCAAAACTAAATCAAAACTAAAACAATATAACATAGTTTTTAGTAATTTTTGATTTTGAGTTTCACCTAGAATTTGTACCTCGCCTTTTTTAGATTCCACACCAGCAGCAACAGCAGCAGCCGACATCAGCGTCCAGTTGATTGGTGTCCCGGGGGTTTTGGAGGACGTGCGAAATAGCGCAATTAACGCTTCTGTCACGCGTGGCTTTTGTTTACACGTGAATTACGAGCAAGGTTCGCGCGCATACCCGCCTCGAACTGGAGGCGTCGCGTATTGTCGACATTGCTATGCCGTTCTCGGCGTCCCGACGCTCCACTAGCAACGACGACGCCCGCTAAACGCCGACGCGACGTGATATACGACGAACGTTACGTTTTCATAAATACTATTTCATTAGTAGAACCCGTATGTATAGTGTGTGACAAAGCATATAAAGGCGAAATGAGAAATATCTGGGGAAGTAGAAATGTTATGAATGGCATGATCAAAAAAAAAAAATTGAAATCATGAATGGTGAAAATAGCAAATTTTTTGATCATTGATGTCAAAGGTATAAAGCTTTTGAAACTGGAAAGCTATATTGGAAAGTATTGCTAAAATCGATGTAAACAGAATCAACTTGAACGAAATAATCTATAAAGTTTAAGATGTAGTAAGTGTACTCCGGAAAATTGTTCTTCCCCTTTTCAAGATGCGAAAATAAAATTAAATAAAAATAGGAATCAAGCAAATGATCTTATTGTGTATCATTTTGTATACGACACAATGCTACTTTCCCATAAAATACTTTATTAACGACCATTGTCTCTTTTGTTATCTCTTCAGATACAATGTCGAAAACATTTTCGATCTGGTCAAAGTATCTAACTATAAAAATGAATTATTCAGGATAAACGGTCCACAAAGTAATTAATGAAACAACTTTTTAAAATTGCTAATATATTTCGAATGTATTTTTCATTCTTCTTCAGAGCATTTATGTTGCTAAAATGGAGATTTTTTTATTACAATTAATGAAAAGGTTTTTTAACATGAGCATCCAACATATGTTGAAGACGCCAAAGAACAAGGGTACACAGGGTTTGGGGGTACACAAGGATGATGTCAATACAGTGTTAAATTGTTTTAATGATTTTCATCCGAGCATTCAGTTTACAATGGAGTTGGAAAGTAATAATAGCATTCCTTTTTTGGATACTAAAATAATCAGAGACGGTTTCAATAAGATTAAGTTTGATTGGTACGTTAAACCGACTTACTCAGGACGTTATCTCAATTATTTCTCAAGTCATAGCTTTAAGCACAAACTTTCAACTGTACGTTGCATGAAGCACAGAGTCTCCAACATTTCTAATAAAGAATAAGAATTTCTACAAAAAACTTTTGTTAATAATGGTTACCCAAGTAAATTAATTAATAAAATTTTATTTTCAACACCGTTAATTAATAATAACATAAACCAGGTCAGTTTAACTAACCCATCTTTACTTACAACTGAACCTATCATTTATAAAAAACTACCTTATATCGAGAAGTTAAGTGATTCTTTGAAAAAAACATTATCAGTGATTGACAATTTAAAAGTAGTTGATTGCTACGATAACAAACTTGGTAACCATTTCACAAAACTTAAAGACGCTACAGAAAACAAATTTAAATCCAATTTAATTTACTGCATTTCATGCAACGATTGTAGTGGAAAATATGTTGGTCAGACTTCTCAATGGCTTAAAAGTAGAATTTCTAAACATAAAAGTAACTGCCGGTTGAATAAGACCGTTTGTGCATTATCCCAACATGTTCAGGATTGCAAACACACCTTCGATTTTGATAACGCTAAAATTTTGGATGTTGAATCTAATTACTACAATAGAATTTTCTTAGAGATGGTCCATATAAATTACACTAGTAATACTGTTAACTATAGAACGGATACTCAGAATTTAAGTAACATATATGCTTACTTGTTTACTAGGGACAAGACTAACCATAACTATAATCCACCAACCCAACATAATCATGATATTAATAATGTTTCTACTTTCTCTAATGATATGGTTTTCTAGTTTTTAAGTTAGGTTCATTTTTGATTGTTAATTGCATTTTTTTTTATTTACATAGTCTGTATTAATTATTCTGATTACGTTTTATTGTTTTTATTTGATAAATCGTTTCTTTGGTTTGAATTTTTTGAAATTTAAATTTTTAAAGTTTCCGCTTTGTTTTTGGTAAATTTCGGTTTGTGCGCAGTTTCGTTTTTCGGGGTTGTGTTTGCGATCGAAAACAGGTTGTTTTTTTCATATCAATTTTTACATTTTAACGTTCTCATCGAGTCCATTTTGTATTGTTAAATTTTACACGTTCTTGTTGAACTTTTAATTTGTTATTTTAATTTACCGATACTCAGTTTTAATGTGTTTTCTACTATGACCAAGACGATTTTTATATTTCATGCTTTTTAAAACAAGTAAGTTTAATTTCATCTTATTTTGTTCTTTGGCGTCTTCAACATATGTTGGATGCTCATGTTAAAAATAAATGCTCTGAAGAAGAATGAAAAATATATTCGAAATATATTAGCAATTTTAAAAAGTTGTTTCATTAATTACTTTGTGGACCGTTTATCCTGAATAATTCATTTTTATACTTATTGCCCACGTACGGTCGTTGGTTACTTCTTGCCGTTATAAAGTATCTAACGTGTATTTTTTTATCACGTTATTAAGTTAACGATCCTATTAGCTTCATTTTTCTCGCAAGAGATAGATAACCTTCTCTCTGTCTGATGAATCGGCTGGAGAATGTTGCTCCTGTTTTTGGCCAATGTCAAAAATATCTTGATAATCTTCAGCCTGCTTCGCCGTTTTCGTCTACTTTCTAACGAATGGCACCGATACCAAATTAAATAGTTTCTCCGAACATTTCAAGGCAGATTTTCTGTGCATATTAATGTTCATAACAACTCATGAGACAGATATACAATATCCCAATACAGCCCGTTTCCTTAAAGTCAATGAATCGTTGGTGTTGTTCATTACGTCTTCATCGTCCTTTGGCCTTGTTTCGCACATTATGATGCATCTTTCATTAAGCGTGCCGTCCAAGCTATTCAGAATGACTTCACTTCGTTTTGGTAAGGATATATCTGACATCATTTATTTTTAGTAGGCATTACGTCGTCTTCGATGTTTGCAACCAATTCCAAATGTTCTTTTAATGTAGGATGTTAATGTCCACTGCATCAATGTTGATTTTCTAAGACGTCATTTCGTCGGCTAAACCTTTACTGATTTTTGTACGATACTGGTTCATTAGTTTGATGTTGTAGAGATGAGACATGTTTGATGTAAGTCGATGTTTGCCCCCTTTTACCTCACCGTATTTTTTGTAACGGTTAAGCGTCATTTTGAAATGAGATGAGAGGATTCATCTTGAAACAAGATGTGATGGTTCGCACCAATAAGCAACGGCGAGTAATCCCGGTTGGGTTTATCTTGTTGCAAGATAAACCCAACCGAATCCAACCCAACTCATCTTATTTAAAAATTAAACCAACCCATCTCACCTTATTAGCAAAGGAACCAATGCAGCTCATCTCATCTTATGTCAACCTGAAGTCAATTCAATCCCACTCAACTCATTTCAGTTTAAAATGAAGCCAACTCAACAGATTTAGAAACTTTTTTTCGTAAAGCGATCGGTAACATTGATAAAGTTTGATGTCGTGTGTGATCATATCAGATGATATATTTCATCGTACTTTTTCGAGATATCACCAATTGCTTCAGAAATCTTATCACTTAAGTTTCAAGAGTTGGGTTGGGTTGGGTTGAGCCGTGCATCTGAAGACATTTTTTTAATAAATGCTTCTACAATGAATAGTTTCTGAAATAGAGTACTTTACAAATTGATTTAGTAACCTTGTTTATTTTAAATGAAGTAAAACGACTGAAGACGCACGGCTAACCTGAATCTTTCCATATCTAAGTTTAGTACTACTTCTAGTTTTATATGATTGGATCTAACTCTAGATCTAAAAACATTCGGGTTTAGCCGTGCATCTCCCAATACGACTAAATCCGAATGATTTTAGTTCTTGGTCTAGTATCAGTTCTAGTTTTACATCATTTCAAAAATACATGGTTGGGTTGGGTTGCGTTTAGACATACTTTTAATGCATACCTATACAATGAGTACTTTCCAAAATAAACTATTATATAAACTGATTTAACAACTCTCTATATTTCAGTTGAAGTAAAACTAGAATTAACACTAGACCTATAAATGGAAAGTTTTGGGGTTCGATTCGGGTTAAACCCGAATCGATTTTTAGTGATTTTTAATTAACTTGAGGCAGCCATAAATGTTCACGTTGCATTTAATGATTTATACCTCAAAAACGAATAAATATTTTCAAGATCCGCTTTCATCACGAGAAATAGACACTTTCCTCTATAAACCATGAATAATTCATTAAGATATCTTAAGAATTCGATTTTTCGTGATTTTTAAAACAAGATCATTAATTTCAAAAAATCATAAAAGTTAGGTTAACTTTAAATAATATTTATCTCAAAAGCGACTAAAAATTCTAAGCTAAAAGTTCTCACCATGATAAAATAGACACTTACCTCCATAAATTTTGAATGTATCATTAAAATATCTCAAGAATTCGATTTTTGGTGATTTTTAATTAACTTGAGATAGCCATAAACGTTCACATTGATTGTAATGATTTATATCTCAAAAACGAATAAATATTTTAATGATCCGCTTTCATCACGCGAAAATAGACACTTTCCTCTATAAATCATGAATAATTCATTAAGATATCTTAAAAATTCGATTTTTTTTGTGATTTTTTAAAACTGGATCATTAATTTCAAAAAATCATAAAAGATAGGTTAATTTAAATAATCTTTATCTTAAAAACGAATAGAGATTTTCTAATTTGGTTCTCACCATGATAAAATAGACACTTACCTCTATAAATTTTGAATGTTTCATTAAAATATGTCAAGAAATCGATTTTTGGTGATATTTAATTAACTTGAGATACCCATAAATGTTCACGTTGAATTTAATGATTTATATCTCAAAAACGAATAAATATTTTCAAGATCCGGTTTCATCACGAGAAAATAGACACCTTCCTCTATAAATCATGAATAGTTCATTAAATATATCTTAAGAATTCAATTTTTCGTGATTTTTTAAAACAAGATCATTAATTTCAAAAAATCATAAAAAATTAGGTTGACTCAAATAATCTTTATCTCAAAAACGAATAAAGATTTTCTAATTTGGTTCTCACCATGACAAAATAGACACCTATATAAATTTTGAAAGTTTCATTAAAATATCTCAAGAATTCGATTTTTGGTGATTTTTAATTAACTTGAGATAGCCATAAATGTTCACGTTGAATTTAATGATTTATATCTCAAAAACGAATAAATATTTTCAAGATCCGGTTTCATCACGAGAAAATAGACACTTTCCTCTATAAATCATGAATAGTTCATTAAATATATCTTAAGAATTCGATTTTTCGTAATTTTTTAAAACAAGATCATTAATTTCAAAAAATCATAAAATATTAGGTTGACTCAAATAATCTTTATCTCAAAAACGAATAAAGATTTTCTAATTTGGTTCTCACCATGACAAAATAGACACCTATATAAATTTTGAATGTTTCATTAAAATATCTCAAGAATTCGATTTTTGATGATTTTTAATTAACTTGAGATAGCCATAAATGTTCACGTTGAATTTAATGATTTATATCTCAAAAACGAATAAATATTTTCAAGATCCGGTTTCATCACGAGAAAATAGACACTTTCCTCTATAAACCATGAATAGTTCATTAAATATATCTTAAGAATTCGATTTTTCGTAGTTTTTTAAAACAAGATCATTAATTTCAAAAAATTATAAAAAATTAGGTTGACGCAAATAATCTTTATCTCAAAAATGAATAAAGATTTTCTAATTTGGTTCTCACCATGACAAAATAGACACTTACCTATATAAATTTTGAATGATTCATTAAAATATCTCAAGAATTCGATTTTTGGTGATATTTAATTAACTTGAGATAGCCATAAATGTTCACGTTGAATTTAATGATTTATATCTCAAAAACGAATAAATATTTTCAAGATCCGGTTTCATCACGAGAAAATAGACACCTTCCTCTATAAATCATGAATAGTTCATTAAATATATCTTAAGAATTCAATTTTTCGTGATTTTTTAAAACAAGATCATTAATTTCAAAAAATCATAAAAAATTAGGTTGACTCAAATAATCTTTATCTCAAAAACGAATAAAGATTTTCTAATTTGGTTCTCACCATGACAAAATAGACACCTATATAAATTTTGAAAGTTTCATTAAAATATCTCAAGAATTCGATTTTTGGTGATTTTTAATTAACTTGAGATAGCCATAAATGTTCACGTTGAATTTAATGATTTATATTTCAAAAACGAATAAATATTTTCAAGATCCGGTTTCATCACGAGAAAATAGACACTTTCCTCTATAAATCATGAATAGTTCATTAAGATATCTTAAGAATTCGATTTTTCGTGATTTTTAAAACAAGATCATTAATTTCAAAAAATCATAAAAGTTAGGTTAACTTTAAATAATATTTATCTCAAAAACGACTAAAAATTTTCTAATTTAGTTCTCACCATGATAAAATAGACACTTACCTCTATAAATTTTGAATGTTTCATTAAAATATCTCAAGAATTCGATTTTTGGTGATTTTTAATTAGCTTGAGATAGCCATAAATGTTCACGTTGAATTTAATGATTTATATCTCAAAAACGAATAAATATTTTCAAGATTCGCTTTCATCACCAGAAAATAGATACTTTCCTCTATAAATCATGAATAGTTCATTAAATATATCTTAAGAATTCAATTTTTCGTGATTTTTTAAAACAAGATCATTAATTTCAAAAAATCATAAAAAATTAGGTTGACTCAAATAATCTTTATCTCAAAAACGAATAAAGATTTTCTAATTTAGTTCTCACCATGATAAAATAGACACTTACCTCTATAAATTTTGAATGTTTCATTAAAATATCTCAAGAATTCGATTTCTGGTGATTTTTAATTAGCTTGAGATAGCCATAAATATTCACGTTGAATTTAATGATTTATATCTCAAAAACGAATAAATATTTTTGAGATCCGGTTTCATCACAAGAAAATAGACACTTTCCTCCATAAATCATGAATAGTTTATTAAATATATCTTAAGAATTCGATTTTTCGTAATTTTTTAAAACAAGATCATTAATTTCAAAAAATTATAAAAAATTAGGTTGACTCAAATAATCCTTATCTCAAAAACGAATAAAGATTTTCTAATTTGGTTCTCACTATGACAAAATAGACGCTTACCTATATAAATTTTGAATGATTCATTAAAATATCTCAAGAATTCGATTTTTGGTGATTTTTAATTAACTTGAGATAGCCATAAACGTTCACGTTGAATTTAATGATTCATATCTCATAAACGAATAAATATTTTCAGGACCCGCTTTCATCACGAGAAAATAGACACTTTCCTCTATAAATCATGAATAGTTCATTAAGATATCTTAAGAATTCGATTTTTCGTGATTTTTAAAACAAGATCATTAATTTCAAAAAATCATAAAAGTTAGGTTAACTTTAAATAATATTTATCTCAAAAACGACTAAAAATTTTCTAATTTAGTTCTCACCATGATAAAATAGACACTTACCTCTATAAATTTTGAATGTTTCATTAAAATATCTCAAGAATTCGATTTTTGGTGATTTTTAATTAGCTTGAGATAGCCATAAATGTTCACGTTGAATTTAATGATTCATATCTCAAAAACGAATAAATATTTTCAGGACCCGCTTTCATCACGAGAAAATAGACACTTTCCTCTATAAATCATGAATAGTTCATTAAGATATCTCAAGAATTCAATTTTTCGTGATTTTTTAAACAAGATCATTAATTTCAAAAAATCATAAAAAATTAGGTTGACTCAAATAATCTTTATCTCAAAAACGAATAAAGATTTTCTAATTTAGTTCTCACCATGATAAAATAGACACTTACCTCTATAAATTTTGAATGTTTCATTAAAATATCTCAAGAATTCGATTTTTGGTGATTTTTAATTAGCTTGAGATAGCCATAAATGTTCACGTTGAATTTAATGATTTATATCTCAAAAACGAATAAATATTTTCAAGATTCGCTTTCATCACCAGAAAATAGATACTTTCCTCTATAAATCATGAATAGTTCATTAAATATATCTTAAGAATTCAATTTTTCGTGATTTTTTAAAACAAGATCATTAATTTCAAAAAATCATAAAAAATTAGGTTGACTCAAATAATCTTTATCTCAAAAACGAATAAAGATTTTCTAATTTGGTTCTCACCATGACAAAATAGACACCTATATAAATTTTGAATGTTTTATTAAAATATCTCAAGAATTCGATTTTTGGTGATTTTTAATTAACTTGAGATAACCATAAACGTTCACGTTGAATTTAATGATTTATATCTCAGAAACGAATAAATATTTTCAAGATTCGCTTTCATCACCAGAAAATAGATACTTTCCTCTATAAATCATGAATAGTTCATTAAGATATCTTAAGAATTCGATTCTTCGTGATTTTTAAAACAACATTATTAATTTCAGAAAATCATATAAAATTAGATTCTTAAAAAGTTCTCTTAAAATGTACTTCTCTAAAAGTTTTTCTAATTCGGTTCTCACCATGATAAAATAGACAAAATAGCTATTATCATAATGGATCATCATAGGCGAGTTCGTTTATGTTATCTCCCTTCCAGGACTTTTTGTTTCTTCCCATGTTAAAAAGCAATCAAAACGCAGAAGTCGTCAAATGCTCATGAATTCCTTCAGTATAAAAGATTCAAAGGGATTCATTAATATTTTCCCCAATTCCTTCTTCAAATATGGCAAAATTTCCAATGCAGATATTGTATAAAAACTGTTAGTTCTATTTTTAATTTTAACAATAAGACTAGATCAAGAACTAGAAACAATCTAGTGTTAGTACTAAAATTAAAATAAACTAGAACTAACACTAGACCAGACGTTCGGCTAAACCCAATGATTCTAGTTCTAGTGATGTTTCTAAGGATCTAGTACTAATATGACTAGAATTGATACTAGTCTTAGAAGGTTTTGAGATGTACCTCTTTACATCTTCTTGTGATCTAGCACCGAATAACAGTTAGAACCCAAATAAAAGAATGTTAGTTCTAGTTTTACTCAATTGAAATTTACAGGGTTGCCAAATCAATTTGTAAAGTAGTCTATTTCAGAAACTGTTAAAATTTCTTCAGATACACTGCTAAATCCAACCTAACCCGACTCATCATCAAGGGGACATTACATACATGTATAATGGTGACACCATGCATTTTTGGTGATTTCACATTGAAACCACATTTGGTGATTTTTAATTAACTTGAGATAGCCATAAATGTTCACGTTCAATTTAATGATTTATATCTCAAAAACGAATAAATATTTTCAATATCCGGTTTCATTACGAGAAAGTAGACACTTGCCTCTATAAATCATGAATAGTTCATTAAGATATCTTAAGAATTCGATTTTTCGTGGCTTTTTCAAACAATTAAATAATCTTTATCTTAAAAACGAATAAAGTTTTTCTAATTCGGTTCTCACCATGATAAAATAGACAAAATAGCTATTATTATAATGATCACCTATCATCATAGGTGAGTTTGGTTAACGTTTAGAATTTTTATAATACGAGTGTTTGATGAACTTGAAATTGATAAAATCGACCTGAATTCTTTTGAGATACAATTCTGTGAGATGTTCGAATTTTACCTAATACCTGTAATTATATTTTTGCCAAATTTTATCTTCCTTTCAGGATTTTTTGTTTCTTCCCGTGTTAGAAAGCAATCAAAACGCAGAAGTCCTAAAATGCCTGTGAATTTATTGAGAAACATTTCCTCCCACAGATAGTTCTTGTTGTTGATATGTAAAGAAATAAATAAAGCTTTCAATTAATATTTACATATATAGAATATGAAATGCTTACGTCGTTTTAAAACACTATTAAAAATATTCTTACAAACCGACTAATCAACACTCAGTGGATTCTCTTACGAAACGGATGTAAACGAGCTAAAAATATTATGATGCAATCGTCTACTGGGCGAATTAGGGGAAGAACTTAACTACGTATTTCCGAGTTTATGTAAGTTGAGATAACATGTGTCGAGGTATTACTGTATAATATCCGACAACTAATTTTTAGTATTTAGTTCGAATCATATACTTGATATGATAAATCACCATCTCCTTCTAACAATAAGTTTTTTACACTCATTCGTAATAAAGTTTTTTAAAACAAAAACGAACTAAAATTAAAGATTTATTTATGTATATTAATAGATAAACTGATTCTGACAATTAAAGAAAAATGTCTAATTTTAAAGACGCTATTTTTGAATAATATGAAAAAATAATGGAGTAAAATCTTATAACATGTTATTATAGATTGTTTTATCTCACCCCTTCTTGTTTCTCTACTCGGTTGTCTTAATAAAATGGGTTGACCATCTTCTCTCCGCCACGTTACTTTCGGTAGAGGATGACCTGTGGCTTTACACCATAAAGTTGCATTATCTCCTTCTGCGATGGATAAATCTCCGCTCGTATCCTGATCTACTATGTCTGGGGAAACTGAAACAACATAAAAAAATCTTTTTTGAAGAAATTTAAATTGTTTAAGCCTTAATTCAAATGCGAGTGCATAAACTATTTTAATTTTCAATTCATTTATTCCTCTTTTGTTCGGTTAATGAAAAACCCCTGAACAAGGTGATTTCGAACGTTCGGCCATCAGAGAGTGTACTTAACTAGCAATCGGTGTGTAGCATATTGCTTGTTTCGCGCGATTCCGTTTGTTTAATAAAAATCCCCTTTTTTCCCGGGGAATCCCGGGGTAATTTTAATTTTACTCGTCGCCGAGAGCCGCATTGCACGCATTCGATGCGGTAAAAAAAATCGGATTGGCGGGGTGCGTTTGCGTTGTTGGTGTCGTTTTATGTTGAACGATATAGAACATCGGACCCGCAATTTAACTGCATTGTCCGTTTAGTGACAAATTCAATTACCTGAAAAACCTGAAACAAAACACCAGCGGCTCTCGCGACTATGCATAAATTAATCTGACGGGTCAGATTTAGCCGTAGGAAATAAAAACAGATTCGGTGGAATAAAAAAAATCCTGTTGAAATAAATCAATGAGATAAACAAATTTCGCGACAAAAAATACCTCAAACCAATTAATCCACCAATAAGGGAAATGTTAATAAAATATAAGGCGTTGATGATAATGCATTTGAGTCAACGATTTTAATTATGAAGCCTTAACATTGGATTACATTTATCCATTAATATATAATTGACCATTAACAATCTCATAAATGAGTAACACGAAAGTAATTATAACAACAAAATTAATGTAACAAAGAAATATCTTTAATTAAAATGATTTTAAATTAAGGGATGATTATATAATCGAAAGAATTATTTATGACACAATTAATCTTCATCAAATTTATCTCAAAATGTTTCTTATTACGTTGTAATATCTTATTATTACAACGTAATAATAAGATATTAAATTTTTTTTATGTATTATATTTTTTATGTTTTATATTATATATTTAATGATTTTTTAATCATGCCTCAATTATTATAAAAATCAAAATGATTTAAGTGATTTAAAAGGTGACACCAGTTTTGATTATGGATTCCAAAGAATTATTTATGGCACAATGAATCTTCAATAAATTTCTCTCAAAATGTTGCCTATTTCATCGTAATATCTTATTTTCTTCTCAAGATATGATTTCTTTAATCATGCCTCAATCATTATAAAAATCGAGATGTAGAGGTGGATTTAGAAGGTCATACCAGTTATGATTATGGAGTCGAAAGAATTATTTATGGCACAATGAATCTTCATTAAATTTGTCTCAAAATGTTGTCTATTTCATCGTAATATCTTATTTTCTTCTCAAGGTATGATTTCTTTAATCATGCCTCAATCGTTATAAAAATCGAGATGTATAGGTTGATTTAAAAGGTCATATCAGCTATGATTATGGAATCGAAAGAATTATATATGGCGCAATAAATCTTCATTAAATTTATCTCAAAATGTTTCTTATTACATTGTAATATCTTATTTCATTCTCGAGATATGATTTTCTAATCATGCCTGAATCATTATAAAAATCAAGATGTAGAGATGGATTTAAAAGGTCATACCAGTTATGATTATGGAATCGAAAGAATTATTTATGGCACAATAAATCTTCATTAACTTTGTCTCAAAATGTTTCGTATTTCATCGTAATATCTTATTTTATTCTCGAGATATGATTTTTTAATCATGCCTCAATCATTTTAAAAATCAAGATTTAGCGGTGGATTTAAAAGGTCATACCAGTATTAATTATGGAATCGGAGGAATTATTTATGGCATAATGAATCTTCATTAAATTTGTCTCAAAATATTTCTTATTTCATCGTAATATCTTATTTTATTCTCGAGATAGGATTTTTTTAATCATACCTCAATCATTATAAAAATCAAGATGTGGAGATGGATTTAAAAGGTCATACCAGTTTTAATTATGAAATTGAAAGAATTATTTATGGCACAATGAATCTTCATTAAATTTGTCTCAAAATGTTTCTTATTTCATCGTAATATCTTATTTTATTCTCGAGATATGATTTTTTAATCATGCCTCAATTATTATAAAAATCAAAATGTAGAGGTGGATTTAAAAGGTCATACCAGTTTTAGTTATGGAATCGGAAGAATTATTTATGGCACAATAAATCTTCATTAAATTTGTCTCAAAATGGTTCTTATTTCATTGTAATATCTTATTTTATTTTCGAGATATGATTGTTTAATCATTCCTTAATCATTATAAAAATCAAAATGTAGAGGTGGATTTAAAAGGTGACACCAGTTTTGATTATGGATTCCAAAGAATTATTTATGGCACAACGAATCTTCAATAAATTTGTCTCAAAATGGTTCTTATTTCATCGTAATATCTTATTTTATTTTCGAGATATGATTGTTTAATCATTCCTTAATCATTATAAAAATCAAAATGTAGAGGTGGATTTAAAAGGTGACACCAGTTTTGATTATGGATTCCAAAGAATTATTTATGGCGCAACGAATCTTCAATAAATTTGTCTCAAAATGTTTCTTATCTCATTGTAATATCTTATTTTATTCTCGAGATATGATTTTTTAATCATGCCTCTATTATTATAAAAATCAAAATGTAGAGGTGGATTTAAAAGGTCATACCAGCTTTAATTATGGAATCGAAAGAATTATTTATGCCACAATGAATCTTCATTAAATTTGTCTCAAAATGTTTCGTATTTCATCGTAATATCTTATTTTATTCTCGAGATAGGATTTTTTTAATCATACCTCAATCATTATAAAAATCACGATGCAGAGGTGGATTTAAAAAGTCATACCAGTTATGATTATGGAATCAGAAGAATTATTTATGGCACAATGAATCTTCATTAAATTTGTCTCAAAATATTTCTTATTTCATCGTAATATCTTATTTTATTCTCGAGATAGGATTTTTATAATCATACCTCAATCATTATAAAAATCAAGATGTGGAGGTGGATTTAGAAGGTCATACCAGTTTTAATTATGGAATCGAAAGAATTATTTATGGCACAATGAATCTTCATTAAATTTGTCTTAAAATGGTTCTTATTTCATCGTAATATCTTATTTTATTTTCGAGATATGATTGTTTAATCATTCCTTAATCATTATAAAAATCAAGATGTAGAGGTGGATTTAAAATGTCATACCAGTTATGATTATGGAGTCGAAAGAATTATTTATGGCACAATGAATCTTCATTAAATTTGTCTCAAAATGTTTCTTATTTCATCGTAATATCTTATTTTATTTTCGAGATTTCATTTCTTAATCATACCTCAATCATTATAAAAGTTAGGATGTAGAAAAAGGATTATTTATGGCACATTCATATCATTCTCGAGATATGAATTTTTAATCATATCCCATCAAGATCATGGTAAAAATCAAGAATTTTAGAAAATTTAAGAATTTATTAAAATGATTTTGCGTTAAGTTATTTTTAAAGGAATTCGTGAATCTTTTCGAACGAAATTATGATTTTTATGTAACAAAAGGGACGTGTTTGACTTACAGTATTAAATTACCAAGTGAAAAGCTTTATCTGAAATTGAAAAAGAATCGAAACAAAGTTTTCAGTTGTATAGAATCTATCATAATCGAAACAATGCGCAATTCGAATAATGGCCCATAAACTTTTCTAAATAAAGATTGACATTACAGTGTTTCGGGGAATAAAGCGAGGGGAGAATTCAAACTGTTTGATTTGCACAGTTTGAACTTACTCTCAGTTGACATTCCACTCGGTATCCATAAACTGAGCGTTTAGACGTCAATTGTTGCGGCGGTAACGCCGCTTGATTAGCAGGATTAACGCGTCCAGAACAGGACAGCACATAGATAAGATAGCAACGTAAACTACTCTGGGAAATTGTGCACTCGATACACTGAACTTTGTAACCATATATTAATTTCCTGACGCAAACAGTGTTAGTTAACATATCATGTTTTACTTTTGCCAACAAATCAATAACAGAATTTCAGAAATTCGTTTTAGTTAACGTGAAATGTTTAGCCCCATAAGTCTTGAGGGGTTCTCAAGGTCTCCTCTTGGTGTGGACTGGCTTGAATCTTACTCGAAATCCTACATCTCCTCTCCCAGTGGACGAAAACAAAGTGCTACAGGCAAAATTCACCGGTGGAATTTTAATCAAGTTGTTTGTTATCCACCAAGCCCTGGGACGCATCGAATACCCAACGTCCGTTTTCTTTTTCCCTACGAAAATACAATCCCGCCGGGATTAATCTGAAAATTTCCGTTCAAAGTGTGAGTTTTAGTTGGTAAATCGAATCTACGCCCATATTTCACTTGCGGTATGGGAACCTCTCTCACTTCCGATTCGATAATTTAATAACTCCGACTCTCTACGCGAGCCATAGATCAAAATGCGCGCAAACGATCGGAGAGGATTCAATGATCAACTTCCGGCTGGACGATTACGTTCACGTCCGATGGATTTGTCGGAGTCTGACGCGTTCGGGATTTGAGGAGAAAGTTCAAACTTACAGTAAGCTACTCTCCATCCGTTTTGGGATGAAAAAAATCTTACTAAGTACTTAAATAAGTTTACAAAAAGTTATTATTTGTTGAAACGCGTTGGTTTCGTATAACCTCTTCTTTAAGTCAACAAGGCAATTATTCATAACTCCCCACTAATGACACTTTACGTGAAACGCGACGTAGTGTGCATAGCAATTATTCTCTTGGTACCGGGGGCAGCTTTTAGAAAGCTGAAAAGGGTCTTTGTACGAACGAGACAGCCCCATCTACATCATCACAATTGCGCCACTTCGTAATTTGTTTTTTTGATATGATAATTCTTTCGGAAATTAAATTCACTCACCATAAACGTCCAGACACCCTTGTTGTATCTTAATGTTGTTCGTGTTGATTTGACACATGTAACATCCTCGGTCGGATTCTTTGACGTGTTTGATCTTGAGTTGCCACGTTTGCATGTTATCGTGGCTAATACTGACTCGGGCGTTGTGAGTGACGACTTTTGTCTGTAGACTGAGCACGGTTTGGTCTTCGGATCGAACCCAAGCTACCTGTAAATAAGAAATATAAAGGAATAAAATAAATATGTTCCCCCCTTTTTGTTATCGAGGAAAAGAAAAAAATATTTGTATGCAAACAAAGGGATTTTACCTTATATCGGCCTAAATTATTCACCATACAAGATAAAGTAGCTTCTTTTCCTATCGGTACGGTGATGTTCTCCATTGGGAGTAAAAAATCGGGGTCGTTTAAGCCGTATCGACCATCGTCTATAACAAAATTAATCTTATTTAGCTTGTTTAATTTAATTGTAAGCAAAATTTGTTACACTATACAAATAATACAATTCAACTCTCCTTCGTCAGATTGAAAATTAACGAGAACAAAACGAGATAAAAGGGGGGTAAAATTCCGCGGATGATTCTAAAAGAGGTTGTGGAAATTGATGGGATTTGTTCGTCGGCGTGTTAACCCTCCGTAGTTCGCGAAATCAATCGGCACCGGCTCATAGACTCTGAACACTCGACGTGACTCGACTATCATCCGATCCTCTCGTCTCCTTAAAAAAAAAAACGATGGTCCCAGACTGACTCGGAGGCAGGTAATTTGAATTATGACGGGATCGGGCTCGTTGCAAATCGGTTCAAAACGATCGATGATGACGCCGCATCCTGGGGTGGATTTACTAATTGGGACGCTATGTTGGGCGGCGATGTCTACTAATACTTATCGCGAACTAAACCTTCCCTTCCAGAACTAAAGAGCCCCCTGGCTTATCCGAAATTCATGTTGGACGGGAAATTCCATTATTCAAATGTAACTAGAAACGATTCGAAAGAGGTGAGTGCAGAGGAAATGTGTTAAGAGTGACTTTACATTCAAATTCGATGTAATTTTATTGCCAATACGAGATGTTATAAATTAGATGTCCAGAACTTTTTTTTAATTAGAGGTTCAGAATACTTGCATTGAACGAAAACTAAAATTAACATTAAAACTAACGATAGACCTAGAACTAGAAACATTAAGATGGTTGGGTTTCCTCTTAAGAAAGCTATGGCTAAACGCAAATGTATTTTGTTCTAAGTCTAGTGAACGAAGTCTTCTTTTTAGTTGTTATTCATTGTCAGTCTTAAATTGTTGTATACTTGTATTGAACTTTTTTTTATTGAACGTTTAGCCGTGCATCTGAAGACGGTTTTACTAACTATATTAGTAAAATGTCATATTTGTATAAATACTACTCATGATGATAAGAGCATCATCTACTCCTTAATTGCCTGTTTTTGAATTTCTGACATGAACATATTGCCTTTTGACAACAATATTTGGTATTTTGGAGCAAAATTAAATTTTAGATTTACTTCTGCCACCAATATTTAACACTTTTTGGACTATGTGCGTTAAGATTTTGCATTATGTCCAACAATATTTTATATTTTAAGGCAAACTCTAAGGATTTATAAGCAGTATCCTGTTTTTTTTTGCGATGAAAATAGTTTTTGCTATCATTTCTACAAACAGTAGCAAGTCTTTTGGCAACATTTCAACTTTTCCAGCGGCAGTTTCACAAGCAGTATTAAGTCTTTCGGAAACATTTCAAGTCATCTAGAAACACTATCAAGTCAAGATTTAAAGTCGTCATCAAGTCTTCTGCAGGTATATCAAGTTTTCTAGAAGCTATATCAAGTCTTCTGGAAACATATCAAAGACTTGAAGTAAAATCAAGTCTTCCAGAGGCAATATCAAATCTTCATTTAAATCAAATCTCCTAGAAGCAGTATCAAGTCTTCTTACCCAAATGAATACCAATTAGAACAGTACAAAGAAAGAGTTTTCGCTGAAGTCTATTTTTTGCTAGAAGTGATTGAAGTATTGATACACGAAGTCCGGATGAGGGTTAAGCAATATTTGGATGTGATTCTTACTTCATTCAATTTTGAGGTTCCAATGGAAGACCAGGAGCTTCGGCTTCCTGAATTGGCGCCTTGTAATTTGTGCCAAAAAAAAGAATCCTCTGTAATTTGTATTTTGTTTTGTTTTTTTGGTGCAATAAAGTTTATTATTATAATAATAATTATTATTATAAACAATTTACACCAACTAATTTTTCCTTAGCTTTTTCAATTTTGATATGTTGGGGATTTATAGGTTCTGTCTAGAATATACCCAGACAGCAGACTCACGTTAATATCACGTCAATTTGTCGTAATTCAAAATGTCACATTTACGTCATATTGAACGTGAATAATGACGATAAATTGAGGGCCTTTTGTTACAGTCCATTATTATATTTTGACGTGGCTGAAACGTGATTTTTGACGTATTAATAAGTTCTGATTAACAACCCAATAAAGGGGCTTATCACTAAAAAATCATTTTCTCCTATATCAAGCAATCCAACAATTCAATCATTTATGCATCTCACCCAATGGTTGCCATCATGCATACAATCAGTTGGAGATGTTGATATTAAATCGTCCGTTTTGGAGATTCTTTTAAAATCATTCTATTATGAATGTATTCGCCAGGTTCATGACATCTCTCACAACAAGAGCATCCAGTATGAGTTTTTATACATTTGATGTAAACCGTGGCAAGTGCATCACACATAATGCAAACTATTTTCTCTAAACTTTCATTATTTAAATATCTTCTAAAGGTATTTCAAGTCTTCTGGGAGTCGCACTAGGTTTCTAGAAACAGTATCAAGTCTTCCAAGGACAGTATCAAGCCTTCCACAAGCATTTCTAGTTTCTTGGAAGCGATATCAACTCTTCTGAAAACATTTCAAGTCTTCCAGACGTAGTATTATTCACTAAAATTTTTGTATGGATACTTGTGTACATAGAGCACCCACTTACTTACCGCTTCCAATTCATTTTGACATACTCCATTGCACTATTTAATAGTCGCTGATTGAGATTTGCTCCTAAAAATCAATGATCTAGTATACTAGCTAAATAATGAGCTAGAGTTAACGCCATTTCTAAAAGGTCTTACACTTTCATTACATCCACTTCGTTAAAATTACCATTAATAAGTTCATCTTTAAATGTTTTTAATAGTTTTAGTGATGATTCCTTAGTTTTATAATCGGATTCTTTGAACAATATTGATTTTTAACTAACTATTAGAGCTTCAACTTCATACCGTCCCTCAAATTAAATAAAACTTAGAATGTTTGTTGTTTTGGATTTAATTTTTCAAACAGCTTGGAAGATTCGTTAAATTAGGTAGGGTTTAGTTGGGTTGCGTTTGGTTAGGTTGGGTTTAATTTCAACTTCATACCATTCAGTATGAAGTTGGAGCGTAGCTTAATTTAATCCATAACGTTCTTAAAAAATCATGGACTAATTTAACTTTTTCCAAAAATACGTCAGGATATATAATAGTTTACACAACAGTGTAATACAAAAACGTACGGCTTTTATAAAAAGTGTGGTATAAAATTTATCTCGAACGTCTAAACCACGTCACTTATCAACCGTCTCAAAATGATTTAAAAAATGACGTCAAAATAACGTGGACTGCTGCCTGGGTAAGAATAATTAAACAATATTAAACAATATGGATTATGTATTATTACATCATTATAAACAATTTATGCACAACGTTATTTACTCCAAACCTTTTCATTTTTGAGCATAACTAGATATTCTTCAGGTTGGTTAACTCAAGGTACGTTATATACAACAATAGATACTGGGATAATCAACATTGTGAACACCATTTATTTCGTTGAAAATGTGACCATTTCTTAGTCTACATTTTGTGATATCGTATAATAACTTAATCTTATCAATATAATGCACCAAAGTCAATTAAAAGATTTTTTTCTCGAGATCTTTTTCGAGTTTTTCTTGTATTGAACTTAAACTAACAAAAAAATTCAAATGTTTCTAGTTCTAGGTCTAGTGTTAGCTTTAATGCTAGTGTCAGTTCTGGTTGTAGCTGTTATTTAATGTTATGTAGTATATATTCCTTTGACCAAAAACTAGAACTAACACTAGACCCGTCAAAGACGCACGGCTAAACCCGAATATATCTAGTCCTAGGTCTAGTGTTAGTTCTAGTTTTTCTCGTGAATCAGTACAAACATGTTTAATGTACTAAATTGGCCATCTTAAGAGACGTACAGGTAGTTTTAATTCTTATTTATCTCTAGATTGATGTAATCTAGATCTAAATAACTAACTAAGAAAATCAGTAAGTCATAATCCAGAATGATTTTATATGTATTTATCACCAGTTTCTAGTGATATAAATTAGGGTTGTACCGATTAATCGGCGACTAATCGGAAAAGCCGATTATTCGTCCACTTTTTAGTCCACGATTAGTCGGCGATTAATCGGCAATTAAATAATAATAGCACCGATTAGTCGGCATTTATTATAACACTGCAAATAATATACATATATATATATATATAAATATAATTACTTGAACAATTTGGCTGGCAACTTCTTTTTGAAATGTTAACAATATCTAAAATCAAAAAAGATATATTGTCAGATCAAAGCACGGCATCAAGCACAGCGATATTTATACAAAATCGAGCACATTGTTGGTACGAGTACGAAAAGGAAATGGATGTGGACCTCATAATGTTCACAATTCCATTAAAACTATCCATTGGTTGCCAATTGATTTTGAATGTATTATTGGCAAAATTTACTCATTTTTATATTTATAAACTGGTTTAGAACAAATAAATTTTTCGATATCACCAAAAGTATACATTTACATCCTCTAATCAATACTTAGTGAATAAAGGATTCCAAAAAATTTGTTATATCTTTTAAAAAACCCAACTGCTCAAAGGAATTGGCTGAGGTAGCATGCTTTCCTGATGAACTAATCAAGGATGCAAAGATCAACATCCGTTCAACTGCTGGTATGCAGATGGTATATTGATGTTGTATTTTTAAAAAATACCCGGGAATATATTTTCAATTGAAAATTACCAGGGTATGAAGCCAATCCAACCTAAGATGAGTATTTCGAGAAATTCATAAAATTTTAAGTCTGTACAAAGGCAAAAATCATTGGGAAGGTAACTAAGTTTAATTTAAAAATATAAAAACCTATCAAAATAATCATCAAGGTTTTTGAAAATACGTATAGGATGAGTTGGGTTGTCTTGGACTCTGCAAAACAGTCTGATAAAACATTCGCAACATATGCTGGGACTAAATTGAGAAAAAAGTGTATTACAAGCAGTATCTAGTCTTTAATTGTCAGTTTAAATTTTTGATATGATGTCATCGTATTTGGCCAACCATATTTATAAGTTCCTCGTCTTTCACAATAGAAATGTCTTCTGCCTACAGTATTTAGCCTTTAATTAACAGTTTATGGACTCCGTATGTAAAGATTGTGCATTTTGTTGAATAATATTTAATATTTTTTAAAGCATCAGTTTGTTTATCAACAGTATCCAGGTTTTACAAACAGATTTACAAGTAGTATCAAGTCTCTTAGAAACATTTCAAGTCTTTCAAGAACAGTATCAAGCTTTCTAGAAGTATTTCAAGTTTTTAAGAGCATTTCATGTCTTCTAGAAGCATTTTAACTCTGCTGAGAAAATTTCAAGTCTCTTAGAAACAATAACAAACCATCCAGAAGCAGTTTAAGTTCTCTGAATGCAATATCAAGTCTTCAAGAAGCATTTTAAGTCTTGTAGAAGCGTTTCAAATCCTCTGAAAGTAGCATTATATTTTTTAAAAACATTCTCCAAAACTCTGAAAAAATGGCTCTGAAAGTCTTCTGAAAGCTTTAAGTCTTCATGAAGTAATATTAAGTTTTTTAGAAGCAATACTAAGTCTTCTGGAATTAGTACCAAGATTTGTAGAAGCATTTCAATTTTTCTAAAAACATTTCAAGTCTTTTGGAGGCAGTTCAAGTCCTTTGAAGCATTTCAAATCTTCTAGAACCAATATCAAGCCTTTTGGAGGTAGTATGAAGTTTTCTGGCCATTTCAAGTCTTGAAATGCTTTCAAAAAACTTAAAATGCTTGAAATTGGTCTACAAACAAGCAATTCAAGTATTGAAAGTGAAAGCAATATCACAACAGTAATAACAAGTGTTCTGGAAGCATTTTAAGTATTTAGGAAACAGTATCAAATTTTGTGGAAGCGGTATCAAGTCTTCTAGAAGCAATACCAAGTCTTCTGGAAGCAGTATCTAGTTTTCTGGAAGCATTTCAAGTCTTCTAAAGGCATTCCAAGTCTTGTGTAAAAAACTAGATATTCTTCAGGTTGGTTAACTCAAGGTACGTTATATACAACTATAGATACTGGGATAATCAACATTGTGGACACCGTTTATTTCGTTGAAAATGTGAACATTTTTTAGTCTACATTTTGTGATATCGTATAATAACTTAATCTTATTAATATAATGCACCAAAGTCAATTAAAAGATTATTTTCTCGAGATCTTTTTCGAGTTCTTCTTGTATTGAACTAAAACTAACAAAAGAAAATCAAATGTTTCTAGTTCTAGGTCTAGTGTTAGCGTTAATGCTGGTGTCAGTTCTGGTTGTAGCTGTTATTTAATGTTATGTAGTATATATTCCTTTGACCTAAAACTAGAACTAACACTAGACCTAGGACTAGAAATATTTGGGTTTAGCCGTGCGTCTTTGACGCACGGCTAAGCCCGAATATATCTAGTCCTAGGTCTAGTGTTAGTTCTAGTTTTTCTTGTGAATCAGTACAAACATGTTGTATTTGTTTAATGTACTAAATTGGTCATCTTAAGAGACGTACAGCTAGTTTTAATTCTTATTTATCTCTAGATTGATGTAATCTAGATTTAAATAACTAACTAAGAAAACCATTAAGTCATAATCCAGAATGATTTTAGATGTATTTATCACCAGTTTCAAAATTATATTTTATTAGCAGTTCCTCGTCTTTCACAATAGAAATGTCTTCTGCCTACAGTATTTAGCCTTTAATTAACAGTTTATGGACTCCGTATGTAAAGATTGTGCATTTTGTTGAATAATATTTAATATTTTTTAAAGCATCAGTTTGTTTATCAACAGTATCCAGGTTTTACAAACAGTTTTACAAGTAGTATTAAATCTCTTGGAACCATTTCAAGTCTTTCAAGGACAGTATCAAGTTTTCTAGAAGTATTTCAAGTTTTTAAGAGCATTTCATGTCTTCTAGAAGCATTTTAAGTCTGCTGAGAAAATTTCAAGTCTTTTGGAAACAATAACAAACCATCCAGAAGCAGTTTAAATTCTCTGAATGCAATATCAAGTCTTCAAGAAGCATTTTAAGTCTTATAGAAGCGGTTCAAATCCTCTGAAAGTAGTATTATATTTTTTAAAAGCATTCTCCGAAAGCTCTGAAAAAATGGCTCTGAAAGTCTTCTGAAAGCTTTTAAGTCTTCATGAAGTAATATTAAGTTTTCTAGCAGCAATACTAAGTCTTCTGGAAGTAGTACCAAGATTTGTAGAAGCATTTCAATTTTTCTAAAAACATTTCAAGTCTTTTGGAGGCAGTTCAAGTCTTTTGAAGCATTTCAAATCTTCTAGAACCAATATCAAGCCTTTTGGAGGTAGTATGAAGTTTTCTGGCCATTTCAAGTCTTGAAATGCTTTCAAAAAACTTAAAATGCTTAAAATTGGTCTACAAACAAGCAATTCAAGTATTGAAAGTGAAAGCAATATCACAACAGTAATAACAAGTCTTCTGGAAGCATTTTAAGTGTTTAGGAAACAGTATCAAATTTTGTGGAAGCGGTATCAAGTCTTCTGGAAGCAATACCAAGTCTTCTGGAAGTAGTATCTAGTTTTCTGGAAGCATTTCAAGTCTTCTAAAGGCATTCCAAGTCTTGTGTAAGCATTTCAAGCCTTCTAGGAGCATTCAAACTTTCTGAAAGCAACATTAAGTTTTCTAGAAGCATTTCAAGCTTTGTAGAAACATTTCAAGTCCTATGAAAGCAGTATCAAGTTTTCTAAAACCAATTCAGTCTTCCGGAAGCTTTTCAAGCCTTCTTGAAATATTACTCCTGAAGTCTTCTAGAAGCAATCTTAAGTCTACTGGATGTGGTATCAAGTTTTCTAGAAGCATTTCAAATCTTCTAAAAGTATTTCAAGTCTTATAAAAGTATTTGAAGTCTTCTAAAAGTATTTCAAGTCTTCTGGGAGTATTTCAAGTCTTTTGGAAGCAGTTCAAGTCTTCTGAAATATCAAGGCTTTTAGCAGTAATAACAAGTCTGTAGTCTTATAGGATATAACTTGACTCACCAATTGACTTCATTTAATCTGCTGTCAGAATCATACTCAGGATCGCGCGGGATCATCGTAAAGTAATATTTTTAACTATTTTTACACTTAACTACTGTCCAGCTCTGGTCAAACTAACATCAAGATTGTAGTAATTGAATCTACAAAAAGTACCTGACTGGGCTAAATTAAAAACAAATTTTAATAATGTTAAAACGCACCTGATTATCAACAAAAGAACGTTATGTATAGATACTATTAAAGTACCCGTACAAGCGATTCTTTTCTCGACATTGCTTAGGAGCTGAATCTTCTCTTTATAAAAATAACACTTTACCACAAGCACCTGTATAACGAAAGAAAACCGGATACATCTGAATTTGTTACAACAAGAGTATGTAATATATAAGCGCTTCCAAATTAATTAATACCGTTAATTTCAACTTCAATTATATAATGAAATTAAAAAAAAAACCAACGTGATTACAAACAATTTGTCGGCGTGTTGATACGTGTCAAAAACACACACACACTCGCCACTATTGGAGCGATTATTCGAAAAAGCGTTGGTAACCGCGAAAGTAATCCGACCGCAAACATAATTAACCGCGGCATAAACGTTTTATTCGATTTTCCGTGTGTAGCTAATTGGGCTCCCTCTAAATCATTCGATCTCATGCATTATGCACACCTGCGTACTGTCGGGGGTTTATTAAATAAATGGCAGATCGCCAGATTAAAAGCGAACGAACGTGATATTTCAGTAGTTGACGCGACACGACGATTTTCCACACGCCCTTCGACAACGTGAACAAGAACGTCCCTCGGAAGGGACGAAAAATGACGACGAGATGAAATAGCGGCGTTCCGGCCCTCGTCCAATTTCTTACTTTGTTTGCTCCTCCTCGCCCGGACTCTCTTCTTACACAAACGCGCGCTTTCGCAGGAACGAAATAATTAAAAGGCGTCTTTTTTTCTAATAAGACTAAGTAAAGAGTTTTTGTTTTCCCTTCGATGTCTTCTCTACTTTAGGGTTAACAAAACGAAGTGTGGAAGAGAAACGAAATACTCAACAAGTTTATTTTTTGCAAGAAAATAAAGGATCTAAATGAATTAAGACGTTTCTATGGGGTATTTCTTGGAAGCTTTACGAATTATTTTTTGTTCCTCACTCTTTTCTCGATTTAATCTTTTAAGTGGTCGCAAAAATCGACTTAAAACTTTTTCATTTATCTCTTATTTTAGTAAGATTTGTTAAAACCCGGCGCCTCCACCATTTTTAATCTACACAAAAAGTATGCATTAATTAAGACTCTTCTCAATATATATAGGCAGATTTTTATGACAATTCGTTCATTCTACCATTGTAATAAAATAATTGCAGTAAAAATATTCCCCAACTCAAAAAGAGAGTGCAAGTCACCTCCCCAATATGTAATTTATGTAACGTAATGTACATTATTTATTTATAATCCTTTTACTCATTGCATGTATTAAATATACCACACATTATATGAGTATGTGTGTGTGCGTTCAGTTATCGATTAATACTAATTAACCTCAATGTTCAACATCGTTGTTCATGCGAGATCTTTCAAGCGATAATCTAGGACTTAATAGTTTTCTTTCGTTCCATAAAAATAGGCGTTAAAATACTCTTACGTGACTGGAGTATTATTAAAAAAAGAAAACGCTATAAAAAAAGAGCTAAAAAAAGGGGTGTACTTAAAAAAAAGGGTTGAAATATAAATCCTATGATTAATGGAGCGAACGTAACGAAAACGTTTTGTGAAAGAATTTATCGTTTTAGTTATAATTTGACGTAATTTTATGTCACAATTTTTCAAAATATTTACTTTCAATCTTTAAAATAATCAATACACAGGTGGGTCTTAAAGGATTTTCCAATTTTAAAGTGAAATTTGCAGCAAAAGATTTTTCGATCAGCGTTTTTTTTTGGAATCGATTTTTAAGTAACTGTTTGCGGTGTCGTCGAGGAAAATATTTGATCTAACGAGGAAAAAATCGCGCGGGGTTTTAAAGCAGTTTATTTACCAATACGAGGAGCGCTATGAAAGTAGGTTAATGGAAGTAGTGGTTTGTGCCTCAACCCCCGGGATAAAATAAAATAGACAATACCGTGTGCAAAATCAATATTGTGGTTAGGACGAAACTTGAAAGCAACGTTGAGAACGTGTGATAAAGTTTTGCATTAACGGAAAGTAGGATCAAGATCAACGGTAAACTTTGAAATCAATTTTAAGCCTACCAATTCAACATTTTTTAAAATATAATCTAAAGAAATTCAAATTCTCCGAAAGATCCATTTGCTAGTTATTTATGTGATATGAAAAGGGACGTGTATCGTAGACCGTACACATTGAATTAGGTTTGTTGGTTGAACATGGTTATCAGAAGGGTTTCGCCCTCTCCCCGTTATGTTTGTGCCGTAAAGTGATGTTACACAAAACCTTCCTTTACCATTTCCTCTCCGTATCCTTAATAACCAAGGTAAGGAGTCCGAAGGGATCCCTTTACCATTAAGATGGAAATTTGTTAAGGAGATTAATTTCGGGGATTACACAAAAAAGGGTTTATAATAACATAAAAGCACCAAATTATTAAACACTCTTATCTCAAAGAATAATAGATATGTTTGTCAACAATATTTTCCGCAACAAAACTTATAAAATACTAAACACTTCCTAAAAATTTCATGGACCCATCTTTAAAAATCGATTGTACATGAATTTTTGAATACGATGTTCTTTTCAAGCGATAAATTTAATTTAAATTTAAAAAGCTGCATCTCAAGAATAAATAAAGATATAATCATGAAATAAAACGCGTTTTAAAGCAAATTTAATAAAGATATAGTTAGTAGATATAGTAAACCTCGCTATTATTACGACCCTTTACACCCAATTTAACACGTTCGATTAATTATGATTTTATGAATACGAAATTAAAATGTCTTATCTCAAAAGCTAATTGAGGTATAATGATGAAATGCAAAACATTTTAATCCAAATTTAATGAAGATTAAGTGCGGCGTAAATAAATCCTTAATTTCCATAAACAACGTTGTTATGATTTTTTAAACTCAACTCTGTATATTTTATACTTTGAAAAAGTATATCTCAAGATTGAGTTGAGATAATACATTGAAATAAAAGCATTTTAAAGCAAATTTAATACATATTGAATGTGCCATAAACGATTTCTTATTTTTCATAAATTTCTTTGTTACGATTTTTTTAATCCAAATATTCGGTTTTATTACAGATTTAAAGGATGTTGTTTTAAATCATTATATCTCAAGAAAAAATTGAGGTAATGCCGTGAAATAAAAAGCATTTTGAAGCAAATTTAATAGATATTGAGTGTGCCACAAATCACTTTTTGTGTTTCATAAATGTCATTGTTATGATTTTTAACTCGGCCTGTATATTCGGTTATTACAGATTTAAAAAATAATGTTTTATTAATTGTATCTCAAGAACGAATTGAGATAATACTGTGAAATAAAAAGCATTTTGAAGCAAATTTAAAAGATATTGAGTATACAATAAATCATTTCTTGCTTTTCATAAATCTCTTTGTTATGATTTTTTAACTCAGGCTATATATTCGGTTATTACAGATTTAAAAGATAATGTTTTATATAATTGTATCTCAACATCGAGTTGAGATAATACGGTGAAATAAAAAGCATTTTGAAGCAAATTTAATAAATATTGAGTGTGCTACAAATCATTTCTTGTATTTCATAAATGTCATTGTTATGATGTTTTAACTCGGCCTGTATATTCGGTTATTACAGATTTAAAAGATAATGTTTTAAATAATTGTATCTCAAGAACGAATTGAGATAATGCGGTGAAATAAAAAGCATTTCGAAGCAAATTTAATAAATATTGAGTGTACCATAAGTCATTTCTTGCTTTTCATAAATCTCTTTGTTATGATTTTTTAACTCAGCCTATATATTCGGTTATTACAGATTTAAAAGATAATGTTTTAAATAATTGTATCTCAAGATCGAGTTGAGATAATACGGTGAAATAAAAAAGCATTTTGAAGCATATTTAATAAATATTGAGTATATCACAAATGATTTCTTGTTTTTCATAAATCTCTTTGTTACGATTTCTTTAACTCAGATATTCGGTTTTATTACATATTTAAAGGATGCTTTAAACATTGTATCTCAAGAACGAATTGAGATAATGCCGTAAAATAAAAAGCATTTCGAAGCAAATTTAATAAATATTGAGTGTACCATAAATGATTTCTTCTTTTTCATAAATATCTTTGTTACGATTTTTTTAATTCAGATATTCGGTTTTATTACAGATTTAAAGGATGTTGTTTTAAAAGATTGTATCTCAAGGATGAATTGAGATTATGCCGTGAAAGAGAAAGCATTTTGAAGCAAATTTAATAGATATTAAGTGTATCATAAATGATTTCTCCTTTTCCTTAAATCCCTTTGTTATGATTTTTTAACCTAAATAATCGGTTTTATCACAGATTTAAAGGATATCGTTTAAGTCATTGTATCTCAAAAACGAGATGAGATAATGAGGCAAAGTAAAAAGCATATTAAAGCAAATTTAATAAATATTGAGTGTACCATAAATGATTTCTTTTTTTTCATATATCTCTTTGTTACGATTTTTTTAATCCAGATATTCGGTTTTATTACAGATTTAAAGGATGTTGTTTTAAAACATTGTATCTCAAGAAGGAATTGAGATAATGCCGTGAAATAGAAAGCATTTTGAAGCAAATTTAATAGATATTGATTGTATCATAAATGATTTCTTCTTTTCCATAAATCCCTTTCTTACGATTTTTTTAACCTAAATATTTGGTTTTATCACAGATTTAAAGGATATCGTTTAAGACATTGTATCTCAAAAACGAGATGAGATAATGAGGCAAAGTAAAAAGCATATTAAAGCAAATTTAGAAACCATAAATGATTTCTTCTTTTTCATAAATCTCTTTGTTACGATTTTTTTAATCCAAATATTCGGTTTTAAATAAATAAAATCTGTAATTTAATGGATGTTGTTTTAAAAGATTGTATCTCAAGAACGAATTGGGATAATGCCGTGAAATAAAAAGCATTGTGAAACAAATTTAATAAATATGGAGTGTATCATAAATGATTTCTTCTTTTCCATAAATCCCTTTGTTACGATTATTTTAACCTAAATATTCGGTTTTATCACAGGTTTAAAGGATATCGTTTAAGTCATTGTATCTCATAAACGAGATGAGATAATGAGGCAAAGTAAATAGCATATTGAAGCAAATTTAATAAGTATTGAGTGTACCATAAATGATTTCTTCTTTTTCATAAATCTCTTTGTTACGATTTTTTTAATTCAGATATTCGGTTTTATTACAGATTTAAAGGATGTTGTTTTAAAAGATTGTATCTCAAGAATGAATTGAGATAATGCCGTGAAAGAGAAAGCATTTTGAAGCAAATTTAATAGATATTGAGTGTATCATAAATGATTTCTTCTTTTCCTTAAATCCCTTTGTTATGATTTTTTAACCTAAATATTCGGTTTTATCACAGGTTTAAAGGATATCGTTTAAGTCATTGTATCTCATAAACGAGATGAGATAATGAGGCAAAGTAAATAGCATATTGAAGCAAATTTAATAAATATTGAGTGTACCATAAATGATTTCTACTTTCCCATAAATCCCTTTGTTACGATTTTTTTAACCTAAATATTCGGTTTTATCACAGGTTTAAAGGATATCGTTTAAGTCATTGTATCTCATAAACGAGATGAGATAATGAGGCAAAGTAAAAAGCATATTAAAGCAAATTTAATAAGTATTGAGTGTACCATAAATGATTTCTTCTTTTTCATAAATCTCTTTGTTACGATTTTTTTAATTCAGATATTCGGTTTTATTACAGATTTAAAGGATGTTGTTTTAAAAGATTGTATCTCAAGAATGAATTGAGATAATGCCGTGAAAGAGAAAGCATTTTGAAGCAAATTTAATAGATATTGAGTGTATCATAAATGATTTCTTCTTTTCCTTAAATCCCTTTGTTATGATTTTTTAACCTAAATATTCGGTTTTATCACAGATTTAAAGGATATCGTTTAAGTCATTGTATCTCAAAAACGAGATGAGATAATGAGGCAAAGTAAAAAGCATATTAAAGCAAATTTAATAAATATTGAGTGTACCATAAATGATTTCTTCTTTTTCATAAATCTCTTTGTTACGATTTTTTTAATTTAGATATTCGGTTTTATTACAGATTTAAAGGATGTTGTTTTAAAAAATTGTATCTCAAGAACGAATTGAAATAATGCCGTGAAATAAAAAGCATTTTGAAACAAATTTAATAAATATTGAGTGTACCATAAATGATTTCTTCTTTTCCATAAATCCCTTTCTTACGATTTTTTTAACCTAAATATTTGGTTTATCACAGATTTAAAGGATATCGTTTAAGTCATTGTATCTCAAAAACGAGATGAGATAATGAGGCGAAGTAAAAAGCATATTAAAGCAAATTTAATAAATATTGAGTGTACCATAAATGATTTCTTCTTCTTCATAAATCTCTTTGTTACGATTTTTTTAATCCAAATATTCGGTTTTAAATAAATAAAATCTGTAATTTAAAGGATGTTGTTTTAATAGATTGTATCTGAAGAACGAATTGAGATAATGCCGTGACATAAGAAGCATTTTGAAGCAAATTTAATAGACATTGAGTGTATCATAAATGATTTCTTCTTTTCCATAAATCTCTTTGTTACGATTCTTTAATTCAGTCTGCATATTTAATTATTACAAATTTAAAGGATATTGTTTTAAAACATTGTATCTTAAAAACAAATTGAGATAGGGCGGTGAAATGGAAAGCATTCTGAAGCAAATTTAATAAATATTGAGTGGGCCATAAATGATTTCTTCTTTTTCATAAATCTCTTTGCTACGATTTTTTTAAAACTAGATATTCGGTTTTATTACAGATTTAAAGGACATTGTTTAAAACATTGTATCTTAAAAACGAGATGAGATAATGAGGTGAAATAAAACGAAATTTAACAAACATTGAGTGTACCATAAATGATTTCTTCTTTTTGATAAATCTCCTTGTTATAATTTTTTTAACCCAGCCTACATGTTCATTTATTACACATTTAAAAGATATTGCTTTAAAATATTGTAAAATATCTCAAGAACGACGAGTTGAGATTACCATATTTACGATACTCATTACAAAATTCTTTATTATGATTTTTTAGCTTTAACGTTTCAGGTTGGGATACAATATTAAGTGGAAAATGAGATAAACCCGATAAATTTAAAAATTGAATTAAAATTAACACAACCCTGAAATAACGATTTAGCAGCTTTACCACCGTCAAATCCCCCCCATCCTGTTCACTGATTGCTAATTTAAAACGCAAACAACGCAACCGTAATTGGTTACTTTTAATTGGTCAACGTTTGTAAATTTCGTTATGAAATACGATCGTATTCATCCCTCGCGATACCACACCATGTTTCAAAAGTAAATCTCGTTTTAATTGATTACAAAATAAGACTTATTTCGTTCATTACATGCAACATGTGGAGCTATGGAAATTGGTGAAGTTATGCTAAAAATTGATCTAATTAAGGTGCCGAACGTATTTTGGTTTTGGTACCTGAACCTGAACCTGGTGCAAATCGTGACGTCATTGGTACACTGTGGAATTTGCATTATTGAATTTTGTTCCAACAAAGAGCGATCCTCGCGAGCTCGAAATTCGCCTACTCGCGATATTCTACGGCCAAAAACGTTTCGCAAATCGAGAGACCGAATATTCTGGCTTCGTGTTGGTAGTGATACCTATTCGTAGACAATAGGGGGAGTACGGCCGTGTACTGGGGAATCTTCCGAATTCCTGCAGGGAAAATTATCGTAAATCCGGGATCGCTTAGTGTGTCCCGAGCAATATACTCGAAACGGTGAATACATCCCAACAGAGTTATTACTGCGAATGCGGCGGTATTAAGGGAGTTAAAGTGTAAAATCTACTTGGAAATTTCTGGCTATTATATTTTTTGAATTTTTGATCATTAACAACATTTTTTTTTCTTCCTCCTAAAAGCATTCACGTTAAATTTAATTCGATTCGTGGCCTGTAAAAACGGTACGCGCTTGGAAATTTACATTGATACACCGCCAGATACTAAAATTCGGTTTAAAAGTTATTGCCCCAGCAGTAAAGTATTTTTTTTGCGCAGGGGAAGATCAACCTACGCTGTATCGTCGTTTTACGATCCCCTTAAAATTTGCTTTCGTTTCTCTTCGTCCGGCGTTTTTTTTTTACTATCCAATTCGAGTTTTATGTGGAAATTTATAATTCGGTCGCAAACGGGACGGAAAAATAAGGGTTTATTTATAATTTGTTTTTTTTTCGAATTTTTATTAGCTAAATAACAATTAATTGGTGTTAAAAGCTTGCAAACTAATTTGAATTAAGCGAATTTCTTTTCAAATCATAATTGCATTAATTTTTAAGTGTATTATTATTGATTTTTATACTCTAACTCTATAAGTTAAGTAATTAGTTCTATTTTTATGTAAGAATTGGACTTTTCTTTTCAATTTATTTCAATTTATGATATGTAACCATAGAATTAAATTTTTCCATACATTCGACTTCCATTAGACTTGGAACTTGAAATATTTGGGTTGAATTGCATTTGGAAATCCAAATGTTTTTGGTTCGGTATTGGTATTAGCTCCACTTTTAACTGTTATTCAATTTTAGATTATTGTATACTTGTATCGAAGTAAAACTAGAACTAACACTAGACCTAGAACTAGAAATTTTTGTTTTAGCCGTGCGTCTTCAGACGTACGGCTAAACCTGAATCTTTCTAGTTCTAGGTCTAGTGTTAGTTCTAGTTTTAATTTTTATTTATCTCTAGATTGTTATTAATAATGGCTACATCTATTGAAGCAAAATGGTATGTTTTCAAAAATCCAGAGGAATAAAACAACTTAAGGAAGAACATGAAGCCGAAGTAGAAAATGAATAATATAATAAGGAAAAAGAGGAACCAGAAGATCATGCTAATAACAACATACATAAAGTAAACAACATTCATTTTAATAAGTATATGATTCAATTACAAATGAAAAGAGTTGTTACATGGAACTATTATCCGTGCCAAAAGTCAAGGCCCCTCACTTTAGAGATCGATATCTTCGAAATTGCTCGATGAAAAAAATTGCGTTAAAGTTTATTGTATCCAATGAACATTTTTGTGCATGTTAGGTTAATTTGGAAATATTCGGATACGCAGTTTTTCTTATATCGCGAGTTAATTGAAAAAGGTATCCGATTTTTTAGAGTAGCGACAACTTTGTTTACTTTGCGATTTTTTTTCTCAAAAACTATTTGACGAAAAATTTTCAAATTTGAATTTGTGGTAACCTAATGTGTTCTCAATGTGAAGCATATTTTATTTTAACGATATTACATACAGTTTCGTGGAAAATCGAGGTTTAGTAACATGCGGTTAATTCAAAAACGACCGGAGGGATTTCAATACAAAAATCACAGGAAAATTTTCACCTTTAATTTGGTATGCCAGTCATTTCTTCATTTTCAAAATTAAAACGTCCACGATCTTTAAAATCTATCATCTTTTTCGTAATTCCACTAAACCACATCATACTTTAACATTTTTTATGTGGAATCGGTTTCAAATTAAAACAACGAGTTATACATTATTTTAAAGAAGAAGATTTTGTCTTTAGTTTCATATTCAAATCATTTCTTCGTTTTCAAAAATAAAACCTCCACGATCTTTCAAGTTTTATCACCTTTACGCAATTCCACTAAAATATACAATTCTTTAACATTTCTTAGGTGAAATTGATTTCAAATTGAAACAAAAAGTTACACATCGTATGAAAGAAGAAGGTTCAGCCTTCAATTTGATATACAAGTCATCTCTTCATTCTCAAAAATAAAATCTCCAAGCTCTTTCAAATTTTATCACATTATACGTGATTCTACTAAAACACATCATCCTTTAACACTTCTTAGGTGGAATCGATTTCAAATTGAAGCAACGAGGTATACATCATCGTAAAGAAAAAGATTCAACCTTCACTTTGGTATGCAAGCCATTTTTTCATTTTCAAAAATAAGATCTCCACGATCTTTCAAATTTTATCACTTTTTACCTGATTCTACTAAAACACATAATCCTTTTATATTTCTTAGGTCGAATCGATTTCAAATTGAAACAACCAGATATACATCATTTGAAAGAAGAAGGTTCAACCCTCAATTTGATATACAAGTCATTTCTTCATTTTCAAAAATGAGACCACCGCGATTTTTAAAACTTTATCATTTTTCACGTGATTCTACTAAAACGTCAAAAACAACATAATCCTTTAACATTTCTTAGATAGAGAATGGATTTGAAATTGAAACAACGAGTTATACATCATTTGAAAAAAGAAGGCTCAAACTTCAAGTTGATATAAAAGTTATTTCTTCATTTTCAAAAGACTTCCACGATTTTTCAAATTTTATCATTTTTTACGTGATTCTACTAAAATGTCAAAAACTTTCTTAGATAGAATCAATTTCAAATCGAAACAACTAGTTACACATCATTTCGAAGAAGAAGGTTCAACCTTCAATTTGATGTATAAGTCATATCTTCATTTTCAAAAGTAACACCTCCACGATCTCTCGAATTTTATCATTTTTACGTGATTCTACTAAAACACATCATTCTTTAACATTTCTTAAAGGGAATCGATTTCAAATTGAAACTACGACTTATATATCATTTGAAAGAAGAAACCCTATAACGTCATATCACTCAAATCTTACACATCCATCGGAATTGGGAAGAAAATGATGGTCAGAAAGATTCCAACATCGCCAGTTGAACTCTTCAATTTGGTTAATCCACCAATGTAAGTTAAATTTTTGTCAAAATTATGTACCCCTGAGAAATCGAAAATTGCAAATCGTTTCTAGCGATTCGAAAATGAGAGAAAGGTAATTGAAGACTCAATAATTTTTAATTTCATCTTGAGTCACGTCGTCGTTGTAAGTCATCAATATTCGACCTAACCGACTAAAATCGCTGATACCAATGGATTAGGCAGTTATTTGGTATATCATTATTTTGTATAAATTATTAATTTTGCAACAATCATTTATCGCATTAACGAAAACAAACATTTTAAAATATTATTGTTATTAAATCGAAACGAAATAACGACTTATAAACGTCACGGTCTTTCAAAATTTATCATTATTTTGTTATTTTACTAAAACGTTAAAATCACATCATACTATAACATTTCTTAAATGGAATCGATTCGAAATTGAGTTATATATCATTTTAAAGAGAAAGGTTTAACCTTTAATTTGCTATACCCGTACTTTCTTCATTTTCAAAAATAAGACCTCCACGATATTTCAAATTTTATCATTTTTTACGTGATTCTACTAAAACGTCAAAAACACATCATTATTTAATATTTCTTACGTGGAATTGCTTTCAAACTGAAACAACGAGTTATACATCATCTGAAAGAAGAAGGTTTAATCTTCAATTTAACATCGAAGTTATTTCTTCATTTTTAAAAATAAGACCCCCACGGTCTTTCAAATATTATCATTGTTACGTGTTTCTACTAAAACGTCAAAACCACATTATCCTTTAACATTTCTTCGCTGGAATCGATTTGAAATTGAAACAACGAGTTATATATCATTTTAAAGAGAAAGGTTTAACCTTTAATTTGCTATACCCGTACTTTCTTCATTTTCAAAAATATAAGACCTCCACGATCTTTCAAATTTTATCATTTTTTACGTGATTCTACTAAAACACATAATCTTTTAACATTTCCTAGGTAGAATCGATCTCAAAATGAAAGAACGTGATATATATTACTTTAAAGGAGAAGGTTCAGCCTTCAATTTGACATGAAAGTCAATTTTCCATTTTCAAAAATAAGACCGCCACATTTTTTCAAATTTTATCATTTTTACGTGATTCTACTAAAACGTCAAAAACACATCATTCTTTAATATTTCTTGCGTGGAACTGAAACAACGAGTTGTACATCATCTGAAAGAAAAAGGTTTAATCTTCAATTTAACATCGAAGTTATTTCTTCATTTTTAAAAATAAGACCCCCACGGTCTTTCAAATATTATCATTGTTACGTGTTTCTACTAAAACGTCAAAACCACATTATCCTTTAACATTTCTTCGCTGGAATCGATTTGAAATTGAAACAACGAGTTATATATCATTTTAAAGAGAAAGGTTTAACCTTTAATTTGCTATACCCGTACTTTCCTCATTTTCAAAAATAAGACCTCCACGATCTTTCAAATTTTATCATTTTTTACGTGATTCTACTAAAACGTCAAAAACACATCATTATTTAATATTTCTTACGTGGAATTGCTTTCAAACTGAAACAACGAGTTATACACCATCTGAAAGAAGAAGGTTTAATCTTCAATTTAACATAGAAATCATTTCTTCATTTTTAAAAATAAGACCCCCACGGTCTTTCAAATATCATTTTTACGTGATTCTACTAAAACGTCAAAAACACATCATTCTTTAATATTTCTTGCGTGGAATTGCTTTCAAACTGAAACAACGAGTTATACATCATCTGAAAGAAGAAGGTTTAATCTTCAATTTAACATAGAAGTTATTTCTTCATTTTTAAAAATAAGACCCCCACGGTCTTTCAAATATTATCATTGTTACGTGTTTCTACTAAAACGTCAAAACCACATTATCCTTTAACATTTCTTCGCTGGAATCGATTTGAAATTGAAACAACGAGTTATATACCATTTTAAAGAGAAAGGTTTAGCCTTTAATTTGCTATACTTGTACTTTCTTCATTTTCAAAAATAAGACCTCCACGATCTTTCAAATTTTATCATTTTTAGGTGATTCTACTAAAACACATGATCTTTTAACATTTCCTGGGTAGAATCGATCTCAAAATGAAAGCACGAGTTATATATCACTTTAAAGGAGAAGGTTCAGCCTTCAATTTGGCATAAAAGTCAATTTTTCATTTTCAAAAATAAGACCTCCACATTTTTTCAAATTTTATCATTTTTACGTGATTCTACTAAAACGTCAAAAACACGTCATTCTTTAATATTTCTTACGTGGAATTGCTTTCAAACTGAAACAACGAGTTATACATCATCTGAAAAAAGAAGGTTTAATCTTCAATTTAACATAGAAGTGATTTCTTCATTTTTAAAAATAAGACCCCCACGGTTTTTCAAATATTATCATTTTTACGTGATTCTACTAAAACATCAAAACTACATTATCCTTTAACATTTCTTCGCTGGAATCGATTTCAAATTGAAACAACATGTTATACATCATTTTAGAGGGGAAGCTTCAACCTTTAATTTGGTATACAAGTCATTTCTTCATTTTCAAAAATAAAGCCTTCACGATCTTTGAACTGTTATAATTTTTTTCGTGATTCCACTGAAACGTCAAAAACAACATCCTTTAACATTTCTTAGGTTGAATTGATTTCAAATTGAAACAACGAATTATACATCATTTGAAAGAAGAAGGTTGAATTTGAAAAAAATATTTGAAAAAAAAACCTTCAATTTGATATACAAATCATTTCTTCATTTTAAAAAATAAGATCCCCATGATCGATTCAATTTTAAATTGAAATAACGATACAATACGAAATAATACAACTGTGAATTAATTTAGTAGTATTTTTCGTTTTTGTCTCAAAACAGTTTTTTATATTTCTTTTAATTTTTAAAATATAACAAATTATATTGCTAAAAATGAGAAATCTATGCAAGTAACTTTACTGAAATTAGAAAGGATGATGTAAAATGTTTTTAAACCCAACAATAACAAAAGGATAAGGCTAATGTTTCACCAGGAAAACTTATCAAAGTTAATCTTTATTCAGGTCGGTACGAAGAATAATAGAGTACAAAATCCATATTTTCTCCATGATTGTTCATTCCGAAGTGTACATGAAGTTTGCGTTACCCCGAAAGATGAACAAAGATGCGTTCATGTTAAATATTTATTCGAAGAATATGTTCAATAACTCATTGTTCTTTCATGTATGCGATCATGAAAGAACGTTCAAATCGAAATAATAAAAATGACGAAAAAAAATGAAATAATAAAGTTTGAAAAGAACACAAAAGCAAAAAATTTCAGTACGTTTCATATTCACGAAACTAATTAAATTTGTCGGCAACAAATAGCGAAAATGAAGCACTTTTCATCGATGATTTCATTTCCAATTTATGAGCAAAAAAGAAAATGTATGCATCGTTCCCGACATGAATACAAAGAAAAATCTCAACGTATACCGTTTGAAAGATACAGATTTGACAGGACTGGTACCTACATTAGTGTTATGCCCTAGGGATGGAAAATTCTCACGGGACGTTGTTTACAAAGCCCTTAATCACCGTCATATAGATCGATATTTTCATCTCTCTCTTTATTCGAACGTTGGCAGTCGTCGACGTGCACACAGATTTTCAATCGCGAGTAAAACGTTCTTTACATATTTCCGCGCGGTTTGCGTTGAGCGGTCGAAAGATTTATTCTCCTTCCGGTTCGAAGGAACGAAATCCAGTAATTTATTCGCGACATTAATAAAACATTCCCCTTTTCCCCCCACGTTTCGGTTACAAGATGAATTTATTATCTCGAATCAAAATTAAAAAAAAGAAAAATTATATAGGTCTGCAATTTTTAAATGAAATTTCGAGATCAACACAAAACATTAAACCACATAAGCTATGCAGAAGATACGACGAAAATCTCAAGACAGTTTAAAAACATCATCAATATGATATTGGTTTTGCCAGATAAAGTGTTATTAAGCCAAAGTTAAGACTCCCTCAAAAGACAAGGAAAAGAAAATTTTCAAGAATATAATGCAAAAGTTTTTGGGGTTATTTAGCAAGGAATTTTTCCAACATATGAAGCCCAAGGATACTGAATGAGTTTATTTATTGAGTATTGATTATTTTCCTGAAAACTTAATAGCCTATACCGAAGAACAAAGTGAAAGATTTCGTCGAGATTTCTGTAATTTTGAGATACATTTCCAAGGAAAATGGGATGATGGAAAATGAATAATTTTTAAAATTTACCTTGAAACGATGTTATCAAAGTTACATGAAGAAATAAGACGAAAACGATCATTTCAAACATTTTCACAAATCCTTTTTTGTTACACAATTTACGATTGTTTCAGAACCATTTCTTTTAACGAAGTCACATTTAAACTTAAAACAATTTAAAACTTTTCTTGTACACCGACTTTAAAAGTAGTTTCAAATTAAAAATTAAATTGGGTTGTTTTTAAATTATTTTAAGAAAACACCGCGTAAATTTTCAATTTTCAGGGGATCCTCCTGAACACCGCTCCTCGAATGGAACACTGAAACTACACTGAACGATAAACGCGAGAACGATTCGTTTAAGAGACACGGTTTTTTGGTGGTGCGCATGCTCGTTTTCACGGTGGTAACCTGAGGTTAAATTAGCTCCCAGTGAAAATACTTCTTGCTCTGGACGTACCAAGGGTTACACCGTGAATCTATTTTCGTGTAAATAATGATGTAGACGGGAATCTTAGTGGGAGGGAAAAATAAGAAGTTGAAATACGATGTGTTTTCTGGGGGGTGATTAATCATTTTTAGTGTGGGTTTGGAATTTTCTTTCTTAATTTGATGCATTGGCCAAAACATTTCAAATTCAAAATAATAAAATAAGGAATTTTCTTTTTCTTTTCCACCTCTGTCCAAAGCACAGTCCCTGAAAATTAAAGTTAGGAAACGACGTGTCACGTACCTTCCTTCCTGCTAGATCCTGTGAGATCCAGGAAGACCCGCTTATCGGGTCGCTATCCGTCGAAAAAGGGGCGACCTTCCGGTTGATGTCCGTCGCATTCTTCCACCGGAGAATCTGATCCTCGAAAGTCGATTTGTGCCTCGTAATTGATGACGACTAAAAGACGTTCTCCTATCTGCTTTTTTTTATTTTTTTAGCTCCCTTTTTGCTTTTATCTTACTCTATCTGTCCTTTAGATCGATCTCTTAAAATAAGCTCAAGAACTAATTTTCTATCCTTTTTTTTCAATTTAAAATTGCATTTACATTTCACGAATTTTAGTTAGGGATTGAATAAAGCCTCGATAATCATCGATAAATATTGTTAAAATTAATATTAATAGGATTTGTCTTGTCCTGGGAACAATGGGATAACAATCCAACAGTATTTCAAACAAATACGCTTGTTTATGATAAATCGCGAACACAAAAGAGATTATTTTGCGATTTCTACTTCATTTTAATCCTTCAAATATGTATTTTGAACTAGATAGGAATTATTTTGCGTTTTATTCAAAGAACCACATTGGAATCAATAGGAACAAAGAAAATAACATTAGTGAATTAAAACTAGATTAAATTTGTTATAAAATCGTTTTTAAATCAATTTTATATCTCAAATATTTGATGAGATATAATGATTTAAAATTTCGTTCTATAACGATTACAAGATATTAATAAAAAAATGTGATGTGTAAATTTGTTGAAATGAAAAATATTGAAACTTAAATTGAAACAACGAGTTTCACATCATTTTAAAGAAAAAGGTTCAGTCTTTAATTTGGTATGCAAGTCAATTCTTCATTTTCAAAAATAAGACCTCCACATTCTTTCAAATTTTATCATTTTTTACGTGATTCTATCAAAACGTCAAAAACATACCATCCGTTAACATTTCTTAAGTGGAATCGCTTTCAAAACGAAATAACGGGTTATACATCATATAAAAGAAGAACATTCAATCTTCAATTTGATGTACAAGTCATTTCTCTATTTTCAAAAATTACGCTTCCACGATCTTTCAAATGTTGTCATCCTTTTCGTAATTTCAATAAAACACATTGTCCTTTAACATTTTTTAAGTGGAATCGATTTCAAATTGAAACAATGTGTTGTACATCATTTGAAAGAAGAAGGTTCAGCCTTCAATTTGATGTACAAGTCATTTCTTCATTTTCAAAAACAAAATCCCCACGCTCTTTTAAACTTTATCATTTTTTTCGTGATTCTACTAAAACATACCATTCTTTAACATATCTTAGGTGGAATCAATTTCAAAAAACAACGAAATATACATCATTTGAAAGAAGAGTATTAACCTTTAATTTGGTATACTATTCATTTATCCATTTTCAAAAATAAAACCTCCACGATTTTTCAAATTTTATCATCTTTTTCGTACTTCCACTAAAACACATCATTTTTAACATTTTTTTAAGTGGAATCGATTTGAAACTGAAACAACGAATTATACATCATTTGAAAGAAGAAGATTCTGTCTTCAATTTGACATAGTACAAATTATTTCTTCATTATCAAAAATAAAACCTCCACAATCTTTCAAATTTTATCATTTTTTTCGTACTTCCACTAAAACACACCATTCTTTAACATTTTTTCAGTGGAATCGATTTGAAACTGAAACAACGAATTATACATCATTTTAAAGAAGAAGATTCTGTCTTCAATTTGGCATTAAAATCATTTCTTCATTTTCAAAAATAAAATCTCCACGATCTTTCAAATTTTACCATCTTTTTCGTACTTCCACTAAAACACATCATTTTTTAACATTTTTTAAGTGGAATCGATTTGAAACTGAAACAACGAATTATACAACAATTTAAAGAAGAAGATTCTGTCTTCAATTTGACATACAAATCATTTCTTCATTTTCAAAAATAAAACCTCCACGATCTTTAAAATTTTATCATCTTTTTCGTACTTCCACTAAAACACATCATTTTTTAACATTTTTTAAGTAGAATCGATTTGAAACTGAAACAACGAATTATACAACAATTTAAAGAAGAAGATTCTGTCTTCAATTTGACATACAAATCATTTCTTCATTTTCAAAAATAAAACCTCCACGATCTTTCAAATTTTATCATCTTTTTCGTACTTCCACTAAAACACATCATTTTTTAACATTTTTTAAGTAGAATCGATTTGAAACTGAAACAACGAATTATACAACAATTTAAAGAAGAAGATTCTGTCTTCAATTTGACATACAAATCATTTCTTCATTTTCAAAAATAAAACCTCCACAATCTTTCAAATTTTACCATCTTTTTCGTACTTCCACTAAAACACATCATTTTTTAACATTTTTTAAGTGGAATCGATTTGAAACTGAAACAACGAATTATACAACACTTTAAAGAAGAAGATTCTGTCTTCAATTTGACATACAAATCATTTCTTCATTTTCAAAAATAAAACCTCCACGATCTTTAAAATTTTATCATCTTTTTCGTACTTCCACTAAAACACATCATTTTTTAACATTTTTTAAGTAGAATCGATTTGAAACTGAAACAACGAATTATACAACAATTTAAAGAAGAAGATTCTGTCTTCAATTTGACATACAAATCATTTTCTTCATTTTCAAAAATAAAACCTCCACGATCTTTAAAATTTTATCATCTTTTTCGTACTTCCACTAAAACACATCATTTTTTAACATTTTTTAAGTGGAATCGATTTGAAACTGAAACAACGAATTATACATTATTTTAGAGAAGAAGATTCTGTCTTCAATTTGACATACAAATCATTTCTTCATTTTCAAAAATAAAACCTCCACGATCTTTAAAATTTTATCATCTTTTTCGTACTTCCACTAAAACACATCATTTTTTAACATTTTTTAAGTAGAATCGATTTGAAACTGAAACAACGAATTATACAACAATTTAAAGAAGAAGATTCTGTCTTCAATTTGACATACAAATCATTTCTTCATTTTCAAAAATAAAACCTCCACGATCTTTCAAATTTTATCATCTTTTTCGTACTTCCACTAAAACACATCATTTTTTAACATTTTTTAAGTAGAATCGATTTGAAACTGAAACAACGAATTATACAACAATTTAAAGAAGAAGATTCTGTCTTCAATTTGACATACAAATCATTTCTTCATTTTCAAAAATAAAACCTCCACGATCTTTAAAATTTTATCATCTTTTTCGTACTTCCACTAAAACACATCATTTTTTAACATTTTTTAACTAGAATCGATTTGAAACTGAAACAACGAATTATACAACAATTTAAAGAAGAAGATTCTATCTTCAATTTGACATACAAATCATTTTCTTCATTTTCAAAAATAAAACCTCCACGATCTTTAAAATTTTATCATCTTTTTCGTACTTCCACTAAAACACATCATTTTTTAACATTTTTTAAGTGGAATCGATTTGAAACTGAAACAACGAATTATACATTATTTTAGAGAAGAAGATTCTGTCTTCAATTTGACATACAAATCATTTCTTCATTTTCAAAAATAAAACCTCCACGATCTTTAAAATTTTATCATCTTTTTCGTACTTCCACTAAAACACATCATTTTTTAACATTTTTTAAGTAGAATCGATTTGAAACTGAAACAACGAATTATACAACAATTTAAAGAAGAAGATTCTGTCTTCAATTTGACATACAAATCATTTCTTCATTTTCAAAAATAAAACCTCCACAATCTTTCAAATTTTACCATCTTTTTCGTACTTCCACTAAAACACATCATTTTTTAACATTTTTTAAGTGGAATCGATTTGAAACTGAAACAACGAATTATACAACAATTTAAAGAAGAAGATTCTGTCTTCAATTTGACATACAAATCATTTCTTCATTTTCAAAAATAAAACCTCCACGATCTTTAAAATTTTATCATCTTTTTCGTACTTCCACTAAAACACATCATTTTTTAACATTTTTTAAGTGGAATCGATTTGAAACTGAAACAACGAATTATACAACAATTTAAAGAAGAAGATTCTGTCTTCAATTTGACATACAAATCATTTCTTCATTTTCAAAAATAAAACCTCCACGATCTTTCAAATTTTATCATCTTTTTCGTACTTCCACTAAAACACATCATTTTTTAACATTTTTTAAGTAGAATCGATTTGAAACTGAAACAACGAATTATACAACAATTTAAAGAAGAAGATTCTGTCTTCAATTTGACATACAAATCATTTCTTCATTTTCAAAAATAAAACCTCCACAATCTTTCAAATTTTACCATCTTTTTCGTACTTCCACTAAAACACAACATTTTTTAACATTTTTTAAGTGGAATCGATTTGAAACTGAAACAACGAATTATACAACAATTTAAAGAAGAAGATTCTGTCTTCAATTTGACATACAAATCATTTCTTCATTTTCAAAAATAAAACCTCCACGATCTTTAAAATTTTATCATCTTTTTCGTACTTCCACTAAAACACATCATTTTTTAACATTTTTTAAGTAGAATCGATTTGAAACTGAAACAACGAATTATACAACAATTTAAAGAAGAAGATTCTGTCTTCAATTTGACATACAAATCATTTTCTTCATTTTCAAAAATAAAACCTCCACGATCTTTAAAATTTTATCATCTTTTTCGTACTTCCACTAAAACACATCATTTTTTAACATTTTTTAAGTGGAATCGATTTGAAACTGAAACAACGAATTATACAACAATTTAAAGAAGAAGATTCTGTCTTCAATTTGGCATACAAATCATTTCTTCATTTTCAAAAATAAAACCTCCACCATTTTTCAAATTTTATCATCTTTTTCGTACTTCCACTAAAACAGATCATCCTTTAACATTTTTTAAGTGGAATCGATTTGAAACTGAAACAACGAATTATACATCATTTGAAAGAAGAAGATTCTGTCTTCAATTTGACATACAAATCATTTCTTCATGATCAAAAATAAAACCCCCACAATTTTTCAAATTTTATCATCTTTTTCATACTTTCACTAAAACACATCATTTTTTAACATTTTTTAAGTGGAATCGATTTGAAACTGAAACAACGAATTATACATCATTTGAAAGAAGAAGATTCTGTCTTCAATTTGGCATACAAATCATTTCTTCATTTTCAAAAATAAAACCTCCACCATTTTTCAAATTTTATCATCTTTTTCGTACTTCCACTAAAACAGATCATCCTTTAACATTTTTTAAGTGGAATCGATTTGAAACAGAAACAACGAATTATACATCATTTGAAAGAAGAAGATTCTGTCTTCAATTTGACATACAAATCATTTCTTCATTTTCAAAAATAAAACCTCAACGATCTTTCAAATTTTACCATCTTTTTCGCACTTCCACTAAAACACATCATCCTTTAACATTTTTTAATTAGAATCGATTTGAAACTGAAACAACGAATTATATATCATTTGAAAGAAGAAGATTCTGTCTTCAATTTGGCATACAAATCATTTCTTCATTTTCAAAAATAAAACCTCAACGATCTTTCAAATTTTACCATCTTTTTCGCACTTCCACTAAAACACATCATCCTTTAACATTTTTTAAGTGGAATCGATTTGAAACTGAAACAACGAATTATACATTATTTTAGAGAAGAAGATTTTGTCTTCAATTTGACATACAAATCATTTTTTCATTTTCAAAAATAGAATCTCCACGATCTTTCAAATTTTATCATCTTTTTCGTACTTCCACTAAAACAGATCATCCTTTAACATTTTTTAAGTGGAATCGATTTGAAACTGAAACAACGAATTATACATCATTTGAAAGAAGAAGATTCTGTCTTCAATTTGACATACAAATTATTTCTTCATTATCAAAAATAAAAACTCCACGATCTTTAAAATTTCATCATCTTTTTCGTACTTCCACTAAAACACATCATTTTTTAACATTTTTTAAGTGGAATCGATTTGAAACTGAAACAACGAATTATACATCATTTGAAAGAAGAAGATTCTATCTTCAATTTGACATACAAATCATTTCTTCATTTTCAAAAATAAAACCTCCACGATCTTTCAAATTTTATCATCTTTTTCGCACTTCCACTAAAACACATCATCCTTTAACATTTTTTAATTGGAATCGATTTGAAACTGAAACAACGAATTATACATCATTTGAAAGAAGAAGATTCTGTCTTCAATTTGGCATACAAATCATTTCTTCATTTTCAAAAATAAAACCTCCACGATCTTTCAAATTTTATCATCTTTTTCGCACTTCCATTAAAACACATCATCCTTTAACATTTTTTAAGTGGAATCGATTTGAAACTGAAACAACGAATTATACATCATTTGAAAGAAGAAGATTCTGTCTTCAATTTGGCATACAAATCATTTCTTCATTTTCAAAAATAAAATCTCCATGATCTTTCAGATTTTACCATCTTTTTCGCACTTCCACTAAAACACATCATCCTTTAACATTTTTTAAGTGGAATCGATTTGAAACTGAAACAACGAATTATACATTATTTTAAAGAAGAAGATTTTGTCTTCAATTTGACATACAAATCATTTCTTAATTTTCAAAAATAGAATCTCCACGATCTTTCAAATTTTATCATCTTTTTCGCACTTCCAATAAAACACATCATTTTTTAACATTTTTTAAGTGGAATCGATTTGAAACTGAAACAACGAATTATACATCATTTGAAAGAAGAAGATTCTGTCTTCAATTTGACATACAAATCATTTCTTCATTTTCAAAAATAAAACCTCCACGATCTTTCAAATTTTATCATCTTTTTCGCACTTCCACTAAAACACATCATCCTTTAACATTTTTTAATTGGAATCGATTTGAAACTGAAACAACGAATTATACATCATTTGAAAGAAGAAGATTCTGTCTTCAATTTGGCATACAAATCATTTCTTCATTTTCAAAAATAAAATCTCCACGATCTTTCAAATTTTACCATCTTTTTCGCACTTCCACTAAAACACATCATCCTTTAACATTTTTTAAGTGGAATAGATTTGAAACAGAAACAACGAATTATACATTATTTTAAAGAAGAAGATTTTGTCTTCAATTTGACATACAAATCATTTCTTCATTTTCAAAAATAGAATCTCCACGATCTTTCAAATTTTACCATCTTTTTCGCACTTCCACTAAAACACATCATTTTTTAACATTTTTTAAGTGGAATCGATTTGAAACTGAAACAACGAGTTATACATCATTTTAGAGAAGAAGATTCAACCTTCAATTTAATTTACAAGTCATTTCTTCATTCTTAAAAATAATGCCGCTACGCTCTTTAAAATTTTACCACATTTTACGTGATTCTCCTAAAACACATCTTTTCACATTTCTTAGGTGGAATTGATTTCAAATTGAAACAACGAGCTATACATCATTTTAAAGAAGAAGATTCTGTCTTCAATTTGATATACAAATCATTTCTTCGTTTTCAAAAATAAAACCTCCACGATCTTTCGAATTTTATCATCTTCACCGTAATTACGCTAAAACACGTCATCCTTTAACATTCCTTGGGTGGAATTGATTTCAAATTGAAACAACGAGTTATACATCATTTGAAAGAAGAAGGTTCTACCTTCAAGTTGATGTACAAGTCATTTCTTCATTTTCATAAATATGATCTCCACCATCTTTCAAATTTTATCATCTTTTTCATAATTCCACTAGAATACATCATCTTTTAACATTTCTTAGGTGTAATCAATTTCAAATTGAAACAACGAGTTATACAAGATTTTAAAGAGAAACTCTCAGCCTTTCTCAGCATTTCTCAGCATTTCTTCGTTTTCAAAAATCAGACCTCCATAATCTTTCAAATTTAATCATTTTTACGTGATGCTATTAAAACGTCAAAAACACATCATCCTTTAACATTTGTTAGATAGAATCGATTTCAAATTGAAACAACGAGTTATACATCATTTTAAAGAGAAAGGTTCAAACTTCAATTTGGTATTTAAGTCATTTCTTCATTTTCAAAAATAAAGCCTTCACGATCTTTGAAACTTATTATAATTTTTTAATTGTACGTCAATGTCAGTATCTTAAAAGAAATGTTAATTATAGTCTTGTTATTATTTTACCAACTACACTTGCTTCGAATGGATTACGCCGAAGATCATAAAGGAATAAAACTCCAACTTGAGGAAAATTTTGGGAAATTAACGTAAAATTCCTTATTTTAATTTCAATCTCTTTTATTTTATTTAAATTTTTTATTAGTTTACAAACGCGAACTAATTTTGAGGAAAGACCCGATCTTGGAGATGTAAGTCTTAAGATAAATCTTTTCTAACTTTTAATAAAAATATTAGGTTTATTACGGTTTTCTCCGAAATCTTCACGCTCTTCATCCCAGAACGACATCGTTAAAAGTAATCGGAAGGTCTTATTTGAGAAGAAGAATCTACGCCTTTGAAATCGAACACAGCGATTATCGAGGTGGAACGATTTTTATCGACGCAGGCCAAAACGGAAACGAATGGGAATCGGTTAATTTAGCCCTATATCTTTTAAAGGATTTTCTTACAACTCACATTTCATTGTTGTTGTGGTTAAGAGTCGTCTTTGTTCCTTTAGTGAATCCGGATGGCTACGAGGAAGCCGAAAATGTAAGGATAAAAGTATTATTCGTTAAGATTAAAAATTAATTCGTAAATTTTTAGAATCCAACTTTTAGTACGAACCTAAAAGGTGATAAACATTGTCCGGGTGTAAACATAGCGATGAATTTTAAAGTTGAAACCCCACCGAAGTTTACAACTTGCGATAAATATCAAGGTTTGAGATATTTCTCTGAAAAAGAAAGCTCAAACATTAAAAATTATATAAAAAAACTTGGCGATGTTAAACTTTACGTAACTTTACACTCAAAGGAGGAGGGATTTATTGCGTATCCTTTTGCGTATAAAGAAGAGAAGCATGGCTCAGAAAAAATAGCCAAAATCATGTTTAAAGCGCTTCAAGATCATTCAATAACGAAAAACGAAAAGTTTGGGAGTTTAAGTGAAATGATGAAACAGAAATTTGGTGGAAGTTCGATTGATTGGGCTTGTTCGGAAATGAAAATTCCAACTTGTGTTTATTTCAGTGTTAGTAATAAGCTTAGTGATGTTCGGGAAAATTACGCTGCATATTTAGAGGCGTTAAAATATGGAATTGTTGAGTTACAATTGAACGATGTTGATGTTGCTAACGCTTTTTTGAACGAAACTTTATCTAAGAGTTAAATTAATAATAAAATTATAAAACCCCGGCGCATCCACCAAAAAATCAATGTTTTGTTGAAACAATTTTATGCAAAAACAATGATGAAGCGAAAATTTAATATAAAAATTCCACGAAGAAACTTTAATACATATAAAAATGTTTATTCGAAATTTTTTCGAAACCTTTTAAAAGTTCGCTTTATCAAAAAACTTTTTTCCATCTTTATTTTCAAAGAGACATTCTAAATCGATGCAGCCACACACACACACACCTAAAAAGAACCAGATTGCGACCACACGAACATAAATAAATCCGCAGAAAGCGCGACCGGAAGCACAAGTAGAGAAACTTAGTCCCGTCACTTCCGGGTAAAGTTTTATTTGTTCCGGGACCTGGAGGAAAGGTCCCAAACGTTGTCCCCGGTTTAAACTGAAAAACATGGAACTCAGTACAGGTGTTTAACCTTCCATCCTCTCTATAATGTGTACTTTAAGATTCTTTTCTTTTTCTTTCACACCAATGTGAAATATTCACCCAATATTTACTTTTTTCAATTCTTCAATATCCAATTAACACTATTCCGTGTCCAAATACCATCGAACTTTTTATAACCCGTCTTTTATTAAACCGTTTTTGAAAAGTAGGACAACGAGTTACTTTCGATATTGGTAAAGGCTCTATTTGCGCGATTTAAACACGCGAGAAACTCGTCTAATAAACACCTCAGTTTCGATTATTTCGGTTTCAATTTAACACGTTTTCGATTAAGACTGAAATTTGTAATGAATTAAGTAAAACTCGCTTTAGTTAATATTAACGAACTAATTTTAGTAGGTGGTCAAGTTTGATAATAACTGTGAAAATTTGTTTGTCACATCGACTCGATGTGTGTGTGCGTTGCGAAAATTAATTTGGAAATTTCAAAATCAGTCAATTTACTATTCGCAGGTTAATTACAATCGATGGTTGTTTATCAAATTGCTCTTTTGAAACACTAGGATATTCAGTGCGTAATATAAATGAATAAAAGGTAAATTATTAACATGAAATTTAAAAAATTTTGGCTGAAAAGGTAATTTTAATTTAATTAGAAGGAAATTTAATTAAAATAGAATCCATTTTTTTATATCAACCTTCGTTCTTGAGATGTTTGCTTTGAATGTTGTAGATTTAGCAAAAATTTAATGATATATTTCAAAAATTAAAGTCAATATGAATATTACTCTTTACTTTTTTTTTACTTTTTGGTATTGAATTTTGTATGAACATCCAGACTTGGGTCGCCAAATATCTTAATACAGCTTTAATTCAAACATACAGGATTGAGTTGGGTTGGGTTGGGTTTAGCCACAACAAATGTAGGGGTATGGGTGGGGTGCTACCTGACGCCCAACGAAACAGAACAGGAATGTGTACAAAAACTAAATGAAATAGTGAGACTTTTCCAGATCTTCATAGCGGGAGACTTTAACGCAAAAAATGCATAATGGAGCTCAAAGAAACAGGACAAGAGAATCCTCTTATATGAATGGATGGTGGAACATAACCTGGTGGTGGTAAACAGAACAAGCTGAGCAGGCGGAGGGGTGTGCAGGAATCAATAATAGACCTCACAATATGAGATCATAAGACAATAACCGATTTCGATGTGTGGAGGGTGGAATAAGAGGAAAATCTCGGCGACCACCTAAATATTTATTACTGCATCAAGATAAATGAAACAGCTTCAAGAAAAGTTAGTCAAAATGAGAAATAGTAAACAAATACAAGAACAAGATACGAACCAAATGTGAAATGAAAAGATATCTGAAACCCGAAGAACTGGTTGATATAATTACAAAGGCATGCAATACAATATATGGAAGAAAGAAGAAGGCTAATATGAAAAAAGGGGAAATATACTGGAGGAACGAGACAGTAAAGGAAGCAAGAAAGAGAGCCAACACGCAATGCCGCAAGATAATAAGAATAAATAGAAAGGATAATGAGGAAGAAAAAACCAAGCAAAAATAGAATACGAAGAGATATGATAGAGATTGCGATAAAAAAGACCAAAAACATGTAAAAGGTGATGATTGAAGAACAGGAAATGAAACACCTGACCATCGAACTATTTGCGGAGGGTACAGGAGAGAAATGAGAAAAGAGTGAGATTGGGGAAGAAGAAAGGTGTCGAGTATTAACGGAAGAAGAATTGAAGAGAAACGTAAGAAACTTGAAAAATAATAAAGCTCCTGGTGCAAACTGAATAACGGCAGAGATTTTAAAGGATACGGTTGTGGCAAAGCCAATAAAAATAACGGACATGTACGATAGACAGATGAACGAATATCAGTTCCCCAAAACCTTGAAAAATGAGAAAACTAGTGCTAATAGAAAAACCACAAACTACAGATAAAAAAATCTACAGGCCGATCACTTTGCTTAACACCCTAGGCTTAATAAATCTTATTATCTTTTTCCAAAGGAATTGTAAGTAAAAGGGGGACTTGTTGGAAATCAATTTGGTAGCAGGAGAAAGAGGAAAGAGAGAAAGAGTGTGCAAACACAGACGAGAGGGAAGAGGTATAAAGAGGGGGACCAACTTCCCCTCATCCGCATATGTATTAATAAAATCTGCTTTCAAAAAGTTTAGGGTTTTCTTTTGTTTGTTAATGAAATGATCTTCACCGATTGGCAAGACAACCAGATGCTTTCCAAACAAGGCACGGACGAGAGGGAAGAGATACAAAGAGGGGAGCCAAGTCCCCCTCATCCGGGTATGTATTAATAAAAACAACTTTCAAAAGTGTAGGGTTTTTTTCTGTTTGTCAATAAAATGTCCTCACTGATCGGCAAAACAACCGGATGCTTTCCAAACCAGGATGAACGGAAGGAGGGTGGCTGCACCCCCAGACCTGGATTAGTAAATAGAACAAGCTGAGCAGGCGGAGGGGTGTGCATGAATCAATAATAGACCTCACAATATGTGATCATAAGACAATAGCCGATTTCGATGTGTGGAGGGTGGAAGAAGAGGAAAATCTCGGTGATCACCTAAATATTTATTACTGCATCAAGATAAATGAAACAGCTTCAAGAAAGGTTAGTCAAAATGAGAAATAGTAAACAAATACAAGAACGAGATACGAACCAAATGTGGAATGAAAAGATATCTGAAACCCGAAGAACTGGTTGATATAATTACAAAGGCATGCAATACAATATATGGAAGAAAGAAGAAGGCTAATATGAAAAAAGGGGAAATATACTGGAGGAACGAGACAGTAAAGGAAGCAAGAAAGAGAGCCAACACGCAATGCCGCAAGATAATAAGAATAAATAGAAAGGATAATGAGGAAGAAAAAACCAAGCAAAAATAGAATACGAAGAGATATGATAGAGATTGCGATAAAAAAGACCAAAAACATGTAAAAGGTGATGATTGAAGAACAAGAAATGAAACAGCTGACCATCGAACTATTTGCGGAGGGTACAGGAGAGAAATGGGAAAAGAGTGAGATTGGGGAAGAAGAAAGGTGTCGGGTATTAACGGAAGAAGAATTGAAGAGACACGTAGGAAACTTGAAAAATAATAAAGCTCCTGGTCCAAACAGAATAACGGCAGAGATTTTAAAGGATACGGTTGTGGCAAAGCCAATAAAAATAACGGACATGTACAATAGACAGATGAACGAATATCAGTTCCCCAAAACCTTGAAAAATGAGAAAACTAGTGCTAATAGAAAAACCACAAACTACAGATAAAAAAATCTACAGGCCGATCATTTTGTTTAACACCCTAGGCTTAATAAATCTTATTATCCTTTTCCAAAGGAATTGTAAGTAAAAGGGGGACTTGTTGGAAATCAATTTGGTAGCAGGAGGAAGAGGAAAGAGAGAAAGAGTGTGCAAACACAGACGAGAAGGAAGAGGTATAAAAAGGGGGACCAACTTCCCCTCATCCGCATATGTATTAATAAAAACAGCTTTCAAAAAGTTTAGGGTTTTCTTTTGTTTGTTAATAAAATTATCTTCACCGATTGGCAAGACAACCAGATGCTTTCCAAACAAGGCACGGACGAGAGGGAAGAGGTACAAAGAGGGGAGCCAAGTCCCCCTCGTCCGGGTATGTATTAATAAAAACAGCTTTCAAAAGTGTAGGGTTTTCTTCTGTTTGTCAATAAAATGTCTTCACTGATCGGCAAAACAACCGGATGCTTTCCAAACCAGGATGAACGGAAGGAGGGTGGCTGCACCCCCAGACCTGGATTAGTTGAAGAGGGACAGCGGAGGAAGGGACAGGTGAATGGTATACAAGGGCTCAATGAAGAGGACATAGTGGGTTACACACTCCGGCCGGGTAAGTATAATAAGTAATATACTTCAAAAAGTAATTGATTTTGTATTTCCAACTACGCGAGTATGGCTAAAGAGAAGGTTTTGGACGTACAGAGGAAATGGGTTGTGGTATCTTTTTAAAGCATTTGAAGACGGAGAGGAGGAGAAGGATAATGAAGGAAGAAAAAGATAAAGAAACACAGAAGTACTCAGGTTTTTCAGAGGGTGAGAGCACCTCACGCTGGCGCGGAATCACGTTGGTTGGTAGAACTTTTTCCTTATGTATAAATAAAAATAGAGGGTTGGGTTTAACCATATATCTGAAGACATTTTCTTAACTAAGATCTCTGCAATGAATAGTTTCTGAAATAGTGTAGAGTGCTTAACAGAACATTTTTTAATTATAGTGATGAAATTATGGCATAGTGGATGATGAAGCGAGAATAAGACAGGTCTCCCTCGTAAAAAAAGATTGTGTTGGGTTATATTATTAATTATTGGGGTGAGATAAACGACAGGAATAAGGACATCGTAGACAGAAGAGTAGGACGCTGATAAGATAGGGAACAATGAAAGATATGGAGATGTAATTTCCAAAATACTTTGCGAAGGAAGGAAGTGAAAGTAGAAGGCGAACAGGTATTGGGTTTGGCTGGATTGGGTTGGGATTTTCTAATCCCCTCTATATAAAAAAGTTGGGTTGGGTTGGATTGGATAGGGTTGTAGTAAGCGGATGGGAGATCGAGGATATTGAACGAACTGCTCAATTAGTACTTGACAAAATTGTGGAGAAGATGAAAGAACTGGATTTAGAGGTGGCTCCGGAGAAAACAGAAGCCGTACTGATAAGGAGCAGGAAATGCGGCAGAGAGGCTTTAGTCAGAGTTAAAGATCAAGTTGTGCAATCCAAAGATTCCCTTAAATACCTTGGCGTGATAATTGGAAGAGACTTAAAGTGGAGAGCGCATATAGAATATATTGAAGGAAAAACGAATAGAACGGTGAATGCTCTGAATCGAATCATAGGAGCGACATATGGACCGAGGGCACAGAAGAGGATGATGATAGCCACAGTAATATATTCGCAGATCTTTTATGCATCGAAGGCATGGAACGAAGCTTTTAAAATTAAAAAATATGTAGAGAGACTCACAAGAATTCAAAGAAGAATACTTATTAGAATCACTAGTGCGTACAGAACCATATCGACAGAAGCACTACAGGTGATGAGTGGTACATATCCAGTAGACTTGATGTACCAAAGGAGAAAGGCGGCAACGGAAGATAACATTAAGAAGAGTGAGATAACACAGCAACTTAATCGCGAATGGGAATGTAGATGGTCTGTAGACACCGGAAAAGCCCGATGGATAAAGAGATTATTGCCACAGATCACACCATGGGTTACAAGACGCTGGGGAGAGGTAAATTATAGTTTGGGCCAGTTTATCAGTGGTCACGGGTGCTTCAAAGCATCTATATCTACATAAAAGAACGGATGACGAAAAATGCGTTTATTGTGAAAGGAGGGATGATGTTGAACACACATTCTTTGAGTGCGAAAGGTGGAGAGACATAAGAAGCACAACAAATGAGAAACTGGGAATGATCATGACACCAGATAATTGCATATCAATTATGCTACAGAGTGAGAGTGAATGGAAACTGGTGGAGGAGATGATTAACGAAATTGTGAGGACCAAGGAAAAGGAAGAGAGAGAGTGTGAGGAAGGTACTTGGGAGGGGAGAGGAGGGGTATCTAGGCGTCCCTCCACTGACCGGTGACTGAGCCAGGGAAAACCGACGATGGCCCGAGAGGGTGATTCCGGTGAAGACGAGGGAAAGGGGTTTTTAGTGGGTCGGAGATCCAAAGATGGACTCCAACCCCACACTATCTGGCCGCTCAAGAACTTCAGGCCGGATGTCTGTTTAGCAGATTTTCCCCAACCTCGTAAAAAAAAGGGTGGCGACAAGAATGAAGGCTCAGAATGAAGAATTAGAAAAAGGAGAAATCGTTCTTAGCTTTTCGTTGTCTTTTGTTAATGGACGAACGTGTTGAGCTCGAGAAGAGAAAACTCGAAGACAGGACGAAGTAAAAATGGGATTGACAATATGCGGTACTTCCGACTTCCGTGGATGACTGAAGAAAAAGATTTTTAGTCGATCGCAAAAAAAGATTAGGTTGGGTTGGGTTATGATTCCAAGAGGTTGCATCGCCTTTTATTTTTTTTTGAAATAACAAGACGCGTTTAAATTTTTTACAACATTCAAGTGTTAGTTTTGAGTTTAGTCACTTGATGGAATACAATATTGCAGCTAACATTTCGAAATAACGTTAATTTTGGGAAATGCCAAAATCGGACACTTATTATGAGACAGAAGGAGTACTATTTTAAGATCATTATTCCATCTGCCATTCAAAATTTGCCCGAAATCCCGATATCGCAAACTCTATTTACATCCCAATCTTTGTTATAAATAATTTATTTTACTTGAAACGTTGACTACCACATCCGGTGTTAATTTGATTCAACCGTTACATTTTTCGTAACGTCAATGTCAAAGAGAAAAATGATACTTAAATCAATGATTTTTTATTACCTTTTAATAGAAGTTTTTGGGCAACAAAATCGATGGACAACCCCGTAATTAACTTAATAATTTTTTTAAGTTATTAATTAATTTATTTTTTTAGCCCTAAAGCAATCCATTACACGAAACGAATAAATATAAACGATGTATATAAAAGTTATATTAAAGAAATCGAAGGATTAATTCCAAAAACCACCGAAGTTAAATCAATCGGACATTCGTTTTTGAGAAAGCCGATTTTAGCAATCGAAATTCGGCACAGTACTTATTACGCTGGGACCGTTTTAATCGACGCCGGCCAAAATGGAAACGAATGGCAATCAGTTAATATGGCCCTTTATTTTCTACGCGAAATTTTAGTCAAAGAGACGGGCCTTTTGTTGTGGATAAAAATCGTTGTTATTCCTTTAGTAAATCCGGATGGTTATGAAAAAGCTGAAAATGTAAATTTAAAAAAATGTAACGAATCATTTTATTTTAATTAACTTAATTAATTTAGGATCCAAATTATTCAAGTAATGTTAACGGAGATGATCGTTGTCCCGGAGTCAATATTGCAATGAATTTTGATGTGGGTCCACCACCAAATTTTTCCGATTGTAATCATTATCAAGGAAAAAAATATTTTTCTGAGCCGGAATCGGAGAATTTAAAAAATTACATTAAAAAATTAGGCGATGTAAAATTATACATCACTTTACACTCGGACCAAGATCCTTTCATTGCAATTCCTTTCGCTAAAAGTAGCGCAAAACATTCTTCAGCTAAAATGAGTGAAAACGTCCATAAAGCCATAACGCATAAATCAAAAGACGTTAAGGTCAAAATGGGAAGTTTATCGGAAATATTTTCGAAAGAATTCGGCGGGAGTGCTTTAGATTGGGTTTGTGCAATCGCAAACGTCGATAATTGCATTTATATGAGTTTAAGTAATTCTCAAGCAAACCTTGAAAATCAACTTAAAGCATTTTTCCACGGAATCAAATACGCAATTATTCAGTATCATTTAACTGATACAACGGTGGCGATGGCGTTTTCTTTGGAGTGTATGCACCACAAGAACAAAATTGAGAGATCAAAAGGAAATCAGTTTAAATTAAAAATAATTTTCATTTATTGTAATATATTGATGTTGAAAGGTTTCTGAAATCGTAATTTACTAATTCATTAAAGACCGAGCCTAAAAAAATTTGATTAACCTCTTTTTCTTTTTTTCTTCGGCTAAAGTAACAGGGTAAAAGGTGAAGCTGCGGAACGTAATGCAGCGTTACAGAGTGAAGTCCGGTAATAAAATTTCAGTCATTAAACTGTCAGCACAGGTAAGCTAAAAGGATAGCGACATAAAGGCGCGCGCGACTCCTCTAACGACGGATCTCGTAATAAATGGGATTCCGAGGATGAAAAGGCCGATCCTCTATGCGGGCAAAAATTCTGGATTAAAATCGTAGCTCGTTAGGTTACCAACAGAACATTTTCTGCTTTTTACCCCCTTAGTTGTCTTGAACCCAAAAATGGGGTTCGAGGAAAGGAGTACTGCCAACATTAATATCGTAATATTCATACTTTAAAGGAAGGGGTGGTTCTCTCTTCGTAACTCGCCCCCTGATGCGTGCCATATATTCCAAGTCGGGAGACTCGGCTTCCGTCTACGGTAATAGAAGCGGTCCATCAAAAGAGTACGGGATCCGCGACGACACCTATAGATCACGAGTTTTTACTAGTTTTTCAATTACCGCCCCCTCTTTTACTGATTTATCGCCAGCTGAACGCAGGGTGAACCATAAATATTATCAACGCGCGAGCTATAAATAGTAAAGAACCTCGAGCTTAGCTTCGGACCAGCTACGAAGTAACGAACGGCGACATCGACGACGAAAACGACGGTTTTCTTAAATTTTAGAAGGACTTACATGTTCGATTGCAACCGTTTAGCTGTCGGCGGGAACATTTTAGAACTACTTTAACCGGGATAAATCACTCAAGGTTGGTATGGCTCGTAAATCCCAAAGAATCTAACTCAACTAAGTATTAAAAAAAAGTACACATTGTTTTTAGAAATCCCAAAAATTGATTAAGATTGAAGTTAAATTGAAATAAAATTGGGAATGTGGACGTCAGAAAAAGAAGTGATTGATCTCCACCGGAAAACACAAAGCTATTCGAATACTACTATACACATTTTCCAGCGAAAGGTGTCTATTTAAATTTCAACCCTACGAAATAGAGCGTTGTATAGAAAGGTAAAGCAAAGGCGTCGCTCATCAATCAAAATCTAGACGACGTTATGGATGGTCGTAAAAACCGTTTCGGGGGAAAATATCGCAAACGAGAAAAAGTTGGGATCTACGTCCAAGACAATTAGTCAACTCGAAGGCGAAAATTGGGTGCTGAAAATTACGACTTGGCCAAGTCCCGAATTATCGTCGTATCGAAATCGGTCCGATTGAGGGTGGGCTGGCAATAACGAATAAGAATTTTCGGGGCTCGATATTTACGGTTGGCCGAAATTTGAAAAGTTTTTTACTTCGACCAGGTGCTCCTTACGTTTTCGCGCCGAACCAGATGTATGAATTTTCGTTAAGAATTCAAGTGGAAAGGGTGGAAAAAACATGCCGATCTTATCTTCCTTTGGAATTTCCAACGGGAAATGAGAAAAGTCGACCTGATCCGAACAAAAACTAATGGCACAGAAAATCGCTTCCGATTTCGATTCGTTTTAGTTTTCGAATTAAATTTCTAACAAGCGTAAATGATTTTTGATGAATAGAACCAAACCTTTTTGTAAGGTAATTTCCCCCTTTCATCTCACTCTTGCGAACAAGATTTAACACGTTTGGTCTTCTTTCACTTCTACCCGTCAAGTCTAAATAATACCCTATATAGAAATTTAGAATCTAGAACAGAAGTATCTCAAATTTTCTTTTCCATATGGCTAGGAACAATATGTAAGATGAATAGGAGGTGAAGATAATAAAGCTAATAATTGAGATGATACTTGAATCATGAAGAAAAATGTTTTTCAAATCGAGTTTGGAGAATAACATTTTGTCCTATCAACCTTCATTCTTAAAATATTTGCAATGCATCGACATAGATGAAACATAGATGATGTTGGCTGTATTTTTAGTTGTTATTTTGTCTTAAATTGTTGTATACTTGCATCGAACTGAAACTAGAACCAACACTAGACCTACTAAATTAAAAATTAAAAAATTAAAATAGGGTGAGCGCTCTACATTGAATCATGGGTACAACGTTTAGACCAACGTTTCTTCGACGAATTATTGGACACTGACTTACATGCAATAAAATTCACCAGATAGCTTACGCAGACAACCTAGCAATTATAGTTCCCGATTGGAGCTATGAGCGGTAAACAACATCGTACAGAAGATGAAATATATGGGGTTACAAATTACTCAAAAAAAGATAGAGGCGATAATGTTGAGAAGTAGGAGTGGTGTTAGAGAAATCAAGTTGACAACAAAGGAGGTGGAGATCACTACAAACAATGCACTAAAGTACCTGGGGGTCACCCTTTAAGAAGATCTAAAATGAAAAAACCAATGACGAAAATAACATCTACAACGGGGAATTTTAATAAGAGTTTGCGACTACAAAACGAGTTCAACGGAAACATTGCAGGTGGTGGGCAACTCGATGGTTCTAGATCTGGTAATCGTAAAGAGAGCAGCAACTTGGGGAGATGATGTTAAGAAGGCCGAAGTAGGAGACAAAACGAATTCCTGAACGACTTAGAGCTACGGGTGAACAGGAGCTGAGACCGGGTGGACTATCACCTAACTCAGTTCCTGATAGGACACGGCTTCTATAGAGCATACCTACATCTGCATAAGAGATCAAGCGCAAATAAATGCGATTATTGCGAGGAGAAGCATGATGTACAACACACCTTCTATTATTGTCCTAGATGGGGTAACGAAAGGCTAAAATACAGTTGAACTCATGTTAAACAGTGTGAATGAATGGAATGAAATAGGACATAAACAAGATGTTACGGGACAGGTGACCTTATCCTCTTCGTCCCCCCATTTAGGTATGTAAACAATGTAAATTTTTTTAAAAAGCCTTTGTGTGGTATGTTTTGTTTTTTGGTCAACAAATGGATGGCGAAAATTCAAGAAAAGGAAACTTACGTGAATAGAGGATGAGATGGAAAATCCGCGTCGATGAGAGATCTGTTGAGACGGTGTAGAAACGATCGTGAGGGAAGATTGGATAAAGGGGGAGACCCTACTTTTGGATTAATGATCTGAGAGGAAGGAAGACAAAGAAGGTAATGTGTTTGACGGAATTGACAACCTGCAGAGGTCGATAGTCAAAATGTAACAACGTGTTCCGACTTTTGTTGATGGTTGAGGAAAGAGGTTTTTAGTGCGTCAGTGACCCAAAGATGGGCTCCATCCCTACACTACCTGGACAATCCAGCCCCAAGGCCGGGTGTCTGATAGCGAGATAGCTGTGCGGATTTAGTCGCTATGTCTTCAGAGTGATTTCACTGTCATGTCTCAAAAGCCAAAACCAACCTGACATTAATTTGTCAATACTGGCAAAATCATACCTTATTAAGGCTTCGACAGCTAATGATAACAAGATTATCACATAACCCTTCCATGTAGATATTTCTTGATTATAAAAATCACATCACATTTAATTTACGTAAAAATGAAACAAAAATTTTGCTGTGTTAATACCAAAATGATACAAAGCTCACCATATTTGCCAGTACAAACCATCTTCACTCGAGTTCCTTTAAACTGGAAATCCGGGAATACGATTTCGTTCCCATACGTTTACCGGAATTTAAATTAACGCTCGCTAATTAAATTAGGCTGCGCAGTAATTCATCTGAGGCCGATTACTGTTACGAACAATTCCCTGCAGCAACTCTTCCCCATTCTCTATTTCCACCCACTTGCCTAACAGTAAATATACACCAGGGCGTTCGCTTATTATAATTAAGTGTGCGGGATGCGACACGTGGAACCGTGTAATTTAGATGATTGTCAAATGTGGATCGACGCATTTATCCTTTACGGAACGTTTCACCCTTCTCGGTTTCCAAGAAACCCGGTGTTCGTTTGATCTAATGAATGTCTCTCAAAGAAGACATCTTTCTATGCAGCTTTACTTTAAGGTGTTTGTATATATGTAGAGGGATTGTCAATCGGAATAAGAAAAGATTTTTAAGGGTGGTTTGATGATAAACTTTTTTTTATTTATTTTCGAAAAAGTCGTTGTCGATATTTCTATGGTAGTTGTAAAAAGAAGAGGTTGTAGTATTTGTATTCAAGACGGAACGTTGGAATCGGTGCTTACATCGTAAGTAGTCGGACACGGCATTGCGGATGGGACGATGGTAGTAGCGATTCGTACGATGCTACAAGACTTGGTATTTGCAAATTCTCCACGCGAAGATCGCCTGATTTTCCGCAGCGCGCCGCCACGCCATTCGAGAAACTTTTGTATCGGTTTAACAGGGGGTGCGAAACTCCCCAGGTTCTTTTTCTCCTTCTTTTCCACCTCGAATGCGGCCGGATTTTCTCGAACGAAATATTTTGATTTACTAATCTCAATATCCCATTTGAAATTTAAAACATAACAAAAAAAATTGAATTAGTAATTAATCGATTTTCCATTTACCTTTTATGGAATCCTCGTCGTAACCCTATTAGAAGGCGAACAGAGCAGAAAAAGACCACGGTAACATCAACGAACGGTAATTAAAACGTACATAAATCGGACGGGGGCCCAATCTCGGATTATTGCGACGGTTTAATAGCCCGGCAATGGCCGGATTTTGTCATTTTTATAAGAGGCAATAACGTAAATTCCATCCTCGTTTTTCCGCCTCATTCCTTTCACGTTCTTTTCTCATTTTCGTTTCAAACAATTTTTTTTTCAAATACTTCTTCCATTAATTATAATAATAACATTATAAATCAGTAGTCATCACAAACAGTGACCAACACGTCTTTTTGAGCTCGCTTTTATTAACTTCTTTTCTTGCCATCCCATTCACATAAAAGTTAACATTCTCAAAGGCTCTTCTGTAATCATGTTTTTTCGTTCACTACCTACAGTCCTAACCCCATCCATCTGATGATGGGAAGTCTCCAACAACTTTCAAGTTTGTCAAGGTGCCCTTCATTCCTGGGTGCACTAACAATTTGGTTAAGATTGAAACCGTTGGAAATGTTTTTTCTGTAGGCTAAAAGATTCCAGTCTTCTTCTCCACCAGTGTAATCTAGTAATGTAATAAGATCGAATGTATGGATTGTGGTATTTGTTATGCAGATAGGAATGTGATATCAGTATGCGAGGGATTGTACCATACTGAAGTAGGGGAAGAACTGCTTTGCTTTAAATCAACATTAATATAATTCTCAGTATAATCAGAGCATTAACATCAACAGCACATTACTATTCTCGAGAAATATGATCTCATTCCAAGGAATTTGAGATAAATCACAAGCAAAATGGAATTGGTTGTGGCTCAGAATTAATGTTACCTGCGATGCATAATCCTATGTAAACTATCCCTTTTTTTTTTGAAGCAAGGGAGTTGAAAATGCGATGCTAAGATTTTCTTGAAATTTGAAAAACTGTTGTACTTCGGTCGGAAGTGTGGAACTATTCAAGCCCCGAACTACCCACCACTATCCCTTTTCCTTCTTTGGAATCATCTATCAGGACATTTCTTCGGGGTCTTCTAACTCTTTCATCCTCAGCCAAAAAGGAAAATTGTTTAATTCATTGCACAACTTTATTTTAACTCTCCCCCTTAGCACGGTCATTCATGTTGTCTTCTGCATCACGATTGTTCTACCTGACATTCCTGCGTTAACATTTCCCTCTCCTGTCATCTCTTCGCTTTGCATCACCTGGAAGACTTCTACCTTACCACCCTCAGCCAACAAATAATATTATTCAAAATATTGTTATTATTTATTTTACTTCAATGAATAACTTTGCTACTCTAATGTACCTGCGACGCGGGGAGAAGAAAGAAGATAATTTTTTTCTGCCCCCCTCAGCACGGTTTTCTTCTGCCTAGCATCCCTCCGTTAGTAAAATCCTTCTCTCACTTCTCATCTCTTCATCCTGCTTCTCCTGAAAGACTTCTTTCAGGGAAACAGACATGGCTTCCAGTAAGCCTCACTTTCCATCACCCTATGTTGTCTCTAGTGATCGAACGTCTGTACTTATTGTCACATAACGCTCACACCACCTTAAATTTCCCACATTTAAAGATTGTGTGCTCCGGATTATCTTCATTGGTGCAGAACCAACACTCGCTTGTATCTGGTTTTCGTATCTGTTTTGTGGAGATATTTTCTATAGATTCCGTGTCCGGTAATGGCTTGTGTAATAAAATGATCCACTTCGCCCCACTTTCTTGCTGCCTATTGTTCAACACATGGGATAATTACTTTCGCCCAACCCCCACCTGACCATGAGTTCTCTCCCGACTTCTGTTCGATATTCCTTACTAAAGATATAGAAAAGCTATAGATATAAAGATATAGAAGAGCTAGATTTGTGCCTCTGTTCTTGGCATTTCTCCGCCAAATGTCCATCTTTGCCACATTTATAGCAAAGCCTGCTTCGATCAGTTCCAGTACACTCCTTGCTCGAGTGGTCGTAACCCCAGCATTTAAAACATTTATGTACCTCCACTTTTTTTTGGCTCCATATCTCTAATGTGGACTCCACACCTCTCAGTGGACGCAATTCCTATACTCAGACAGCATAATGTATTCTTCACCGTTTCTCTAATTACTCTCTCTATGTCTTCTTTTTCAACCAAAGCATACATGCCTCTTATATGTATTGTCTCCATTTTCTCATTATTTATTTTTTTTTAAATTAATTTCTGAACTATCCCAGACAAAAGTTGATGTAACCCTGGTTATCCATTTCACGGCACTGAACAAAGAAGATCAACAGATTAAATGTTCTCTTTGAGGCACAAACGAAATGAGAGTAATGGTATCCAAGAAGCTGGGAAGAAGCCAGTTTCAGGCCTGTATATCCACCAGGTATTATTCCTAATTAGTATACTCCATTTCTGTTCAATTTATCTATTCTATGTTTATTATTAATTAAAATTCCTTCTATGGTGTTGTTACTTTATGAAAGAAGCTCCATATTGCATTTATTTGAAAACCCTTTTCTGTTTATTGTTAATATTTTCTTGAATGGCCTGTTTATCGATTATTTCTCTTTTGTACTCTTCTATAATTCGTCCTCCTCCAATTTTGAGTTGAGGATTTTGTACATGTATACTCTAAAAATCTATACTCATTGTGTGAATCAAAATAGTGTGAGTATAAAGTCACGAAGGGCTTGTGTTCTGACCCTACTTCTCGTTGTTATTCAGTTTTAGATTGTTATATACTTGCATCGAACTAAAACTAGAACTAACACTAGACCTAGTACTAGAAAGATTAAGGTTTAGCAGTGCGTCAAAGACGCACGGCTAAACCAAAACTTTCTAGTACTAAGTCTAGTGTTAGTTCTAGTTTTAATCCTTATTTAACTCTAGATTGTTATAAATTTTTCTCAAACTAAAAGTATAGCTAATACTAATCTTACAACCTAGGTGTAGTACTAAAACTAGACCTAAAACTAGAAACATTGGAATTTAGCGGCACGTCTCTCAAGACGGCTAAACCCTAATGTTTTTAGTTCTACGTCTAGTATTAGTAATAAACCTAGGTTGGGTTGGGTTCTGTCTTAAGAGATACGGTTAAACCCGAATGATTGTAACTCTAGATCTAGTATTAGTTCTAATTTTAGTATCAGCTCTACTTCTCTTTGCTATTCATCCTTAGATTTAATTAATTAAATATATTATTAATTTCATTGCTTGTTGATTAAATCTTTCGTTCGTTAAATTTTCTAACTGTTCTATGAAATATAAATAGAACGTTGTTAATTTGTGGTTCCCTGTTTTGTTTGTCTCAAAATTAATAGCAATGAGTCATAAACATCCAAGTAAGAAGAAAAGAATATAATATCCCTAAATCTTCTCCTTTTCACTGTTAAACCGTGTGGAAACGTCTGCAAAACGTTAGCGTTAATTGTGGTAAAGGAATTAGTGTGGAATTAGCTCTAGAACTCGACTTGCATGGCCATGTTACAAAACAGGATTGTTCCGGACACGCTAATTCGTCGTTTCTAAACCCGGTACTCTCGGAAAGAGTTAAAAGAATAAAAAAACTTGATGGTTAAGGGGTGGTAAACGCCATAATTTGCTTGCGAAACAAACCTCCACGCGTTTTTACTTTTTTCCGCTCTAACGATTTTTACCTGTTGCTTTTTAGAGAAAAGGATGGGACGGGTTATTCACGCTGTTTTGCGAGGAATTGTCCCTTTTTGTATGTATCGTTATCGTGTGCGCATGTGTGGTCCTTTTAGAGCTGAAAAAAAATAGATCCCCAACTGTTTCAACAAAAGAGGCGCACCAAAGTTGAACAATAAGCTATATCCAGCGTTGCGATCTCATTGGGGATGCAGATACAGGATTTTCCTACGTTTCTCTTTCCCGAACGGAAATTAATCCCAACTCAAATTTCAACGTCTAAAAAAACGTTTTGTACAATCTTTAAAGTTTTAACTTCAACTTGTAGCTAAACGCTTCATTTTATTCTAGCTAAACGGAGGAAGGTTTTTATCGCTCGAAAAATCTGCTTTTCCAAGCCCCCCGGGGATGGGTTAATTAAAACTTGAAATACTACTGAAATCGAGAATTGACTCCTAAGCCCCCTAAGGCGATGAAAACCCTTTTAAAGCAAGTTAGCGCCGAGCCACCTGAACGAACGAACGAACAGCAAAGGACTAAAAAGTTCGAGTTTCAATTCTCTCCCGTCGTGTCGAAATTGCAATTCAACACCCATCGCAATTTTGTCATGTTTTTGGGAATGAGGCCAACATGAAATGCATGCATCCCATCATTTACAATACATACAGGTTCAACTAACGTTGTAAATTAACGCAAACGTCTTCGAGAAACCGCAATATGTCTTGTTGCATTAAGGTCTGGGTAATATTTGGGCCAAGAAAATCGAGGTAGAAATATCGTTTCAAGATAAATTATAGCCGCCGGGACGTATATTACGAGGCAATTAATTACATTTGAAATAGAAATGAAATTAATTTCTTGTTTGTTTGGGTAATATCAAATATAGAATCGGAAATAAAATATTAAATAATCCCTGGAGATGAGGAGGTCCCTCATCGGTTTACCAGCGAGTCAAGTCGGTTTCGGTCTCTTGAAATATGAATTAGGAGCTGAATTTTCTCGACCCACCTGAAGCTAGTTCACTTCAGTGGAAAGGATAACAGACGGGACTCCCACGAGAAATAATCGTTTTCCCCGTAACAAAAGCCTTATACTATATTATATAACTAAAAGTAGTCACCGTCAAAAGCATTATTTTAAAAACTTTCCTCACTCTTTGTGATGTACCTAGAATAACTTTAAACCTTAGTATACAAAAATAATTTTATATAACTAGAAAACGTGGCGAAAAGAATAGAAATTCTTCAACGTCTTTGGAGACAGGCTGTGAAATAAGGTCAGTTATTCGAATCTCAGCTGTGCTGTCCAGTGGAAAATAAAAAGAGTGCAAAATAAAAAGAAAACGGGGAAAAGTCGTGCTGTGTCCTCGTAATTTCCTCAGGAAAACCGTGTCTTTCAATAACGGTCAGACAAAAAAACCCAAACAATTTTCTATAAAATGAGAATTTTTCTTTTAAAACAAAGGAATTTATGTTAACATTAAAATTAATTTAAAAAAACAAAAAAATGGAAATATAATCGATTTAAAACGATCTCGTTCCTTTTATATTCGAATAAATATATAAAGTAGATGACTTTACGTAAGACGATTTTATTTCACTGCGCCGAGGTCGCTTGCGGGCGAGGCGCTACAATCTTCCAAAATGAACGATTTCTTATTAATATTTCATATCAAGCACCTCGCCTGTAAGCGAGCTCGGCGATTTAAAGCAAAATAGTTCCATTTATATGTTAATAAATATATAAAGTCTGTTATAAGATGATTTTATTCTCACTGCGCCGAGGTTGCTTGCGGGCGAGGCGCTACAATCTTCTAAAATGAACGATTTCGCGTTAATATTTCATATCCAGCGCCTCGCCCGCAAGCGACCTCGGCGATTTGAAACGAAATCGTTTTCTTTATATCCGAGTAAGTACATAAAGTCTTCTATAAGACGATTTTACTCTCACTCCACCGAGGTCGCTTGCGGGCGAGGCGCTACAATCTTTCAAAATGAACGATTTCGTGTTAATATTTCATATCCAGCTCGTCGCCCACAAGCGACCTCGGCGATTTAAAGCGAAGTCGTTCCTTTTATATGTTAGGAAATATATAAAGTCTCCTGTAAGACGATTTTACTCTCACTCCGCCGAGGTCGCTTGCGGGCGAGGCGATACAATCTTCTAAAATGAACGATTTCGTGTTAATATTTCATATCCAGTTCCTCGTCCGCAAGCGACCTCGGCGATTTGAAACGAAATCGTTTCCTTTATATCCGAGTAAATACAAAAAGTTTTCTATAAAACGATTTTATTCTCACTCCGCCGAGGTCGCTTGCGGGCGAGGCGATACAATCTTCTAAAATGAACGATTTCGTGTCAATATTTCATATCCAGTTCCTCGTCCACAAGCGACCTCGGCGATTTGAAACGAAATCGTTTCCTTTATATCCGAGTAAATACAAAAAGTTTTCTATAAAACGATTTTATTCTCACTCCGCCGAGGTCGCTTGCGGGCGAAGCGCTACAATCTTTAAAAATGAACCATTTCGTGTTAATATTTCATAGCCAGCTCGTCGCCCACAAGCGACCTCGGCGATTTAAAGCGAAGTCGTTCCTTTTATATGTTAGGATATATATAAAGTTTCCTGTAAGATGATTTTAGTCTCACTTCGCTGAGGTCACTTGCGGGCAAGGCGCTACAATCTTTCAAAATGAACGATTTCGTGTTAATGTTTCATATCTAGCGCCTCGTCCGCAAGCGACCTCGGCGATTTGAAACGAAATCGTTTCCTTTATATCCAAGTAAATACAAAAAGTCTTCTATAAAACGATTTTATTCTCACTCCGCCGAGGTCGCTTGCGGGCGAGGACCTACAATCTTTCAAAATGAACGATTTCGTGTTAATATTTCGTATCCAGCGCCTCGCCCGCAAGCGACTTCGGCGATTTGAAACGAAATCATTTCCTTTATATCCAAGTAAGTACAAAAAGTCTTCTATAAGACGATTTTACTCTCACTCCGCCGAGGTCACTTGCGAGCGAAGCGCTACAATCTTTTAAAATGAACGATTTCGTGTTAACATTTCATATCCAGCTCGTCGCCCACAAGCGACCTCGGCGATTTAAAGCGAAGTCGTTCCTTTTATATGTTAGGATATATATAAAGTCTCCTGTAAGATGATTTTAGTCTCACTTCGCCGAGGTCGATTGCGGGCGAGGTGCTACAATCTTCCAAAATGAACGATATCGTGTTAATGTTTCATATCCAGCGCCTCGTCCGCAAGCGACCTCGGCGATTTGAAGCGAAATCGTTTCTTTTATATCCGAGTAAATACATAAAGTCTTGTACAAGACAATTTTACTCTCACTCCGCAGAGGTCGCTTTCGGACGAGGCGCTACAATCTTCTAAAATGAACGATTTCGTGTTAATATTTCATATCCAGCTCGTCGCCCACAAGCGACCTCGGCGATTTAAAGCGAAGTCGTTCCTTTTATATGTTAGGAAATATATAAAGTCTCCTGTAAGATGATTTTAGTCTCACTTCGCCGAGGTCGCTTGCGGGCGAGATGCTACAATCTTCCAAAATGAACGATATCGTGTTAATGTTTCATATCCAGCGCTTCGTCCGCAAGCGACCTCGGCGATTTGAAGCGAAATCGTTTCTTTTGTATCCGAGTAAATACATAAAGTCTTGTATAAGACGATTTTACTCTCACTCCGCCGAGGTCGCTTGCGGGCGAGGCGATACAATCTTCTAAAATGAACGATTTCGTGTTAATATTTCATATCCAGTTCCTCGTCCGCAAGCGACCTCGGCGATTTGAAACGAAATCGTTTCCTTTATATCCGAGTAAACACAAAAAGTTTTCTATAAAACAATTTTATTCTCACTCCGCCGAGGTCGCTTGCGGGCGAGGCGATACAATCTTCTAAAATGAACGATTTCGTGTTAATATTTCATATCCAGTTCCTCGTCCACAAGCGACCTCGGCGATTTGAAACGAAATCGTTTCCTTTATATCCAAGTAAGTACATAAAGTCTTCTATAAGACGATTTTACTCTCACTCCGCCGAGGTCACTTGCGAGCGAAGCGCTACAATCTCTCAAAATGAACGATTTCGTGTTAATATTTCATATCCAGCTCGTCGCTCACAAGAGCGACCTCGGCGATTTAAAGCGAAGTCGTTCCTTTTATATGTTAGGAAATATATAAAGTCTCCTGTAAAATGATTTTAGTCTCACTTCGCCGAGGTCGCTTGCGGGCGAGGTGCTACAATCTTCCAAAATGAACGATATCGTGTTAATGTTTCATATCCAGCGCCTCGTCCGCAAGCGACCTCGGCGATTTGAAGCGAAATCGTTTCTTTTATATCCGAGTAAATACATAAAGTCTTGTACAAGACAATTTTACTCTCACTCCGCAGAGGTCGCTTTCGGACGAGGCGCTACAATCTTCTAAAATGAACGATTTCGTGTTAATATTTCATATCCAGCTCGTCGCCCACAAGCGACCTCGGCGATTTAAAGCGAAGTCGTTCCTTTTATATGTTAGGAAATATATAAAGTCTCCTGTAAGATGATTTTAGTCTCACTTCGCCGAGGTCGCTTGCGGGCGAGATGCTACAATCTTCCAAAATGAACGATATCGTGTTAATGTTTCATATCCAGCGCTTCGTCCGCAAGCGACCTCGGCGATTTGAAGCGAAATCGTTTCTTTTGTATCCGAGTAAATACATAAAGTCTTGTATAAGACGATTTTACTCTCACTCCGCCGAGGTCGCTTGCGGGCGAGGCGATACAATCTTCTAAAATGAACGATTTCGTGTTAATATTTCATATCCAGTTCCTCGTCCGCAAGCGACCTCGGCGATTTGAAACGAAATCGTTTCCTTTATATCCGAGTAAACACAAAAAGTTTTCTATAAAACAATTTTATTCTCACTCCGCCGAGGTCGCTTGCGGGCGAGGCGATACAATCTTCTAAAATGAACGATTTCGTGTTAATATTTCATATCCAGTTCCTCGTCCACAAGCGACCTCGGCGATTTGAAACGAAATCGTTTCCTTTATATCCAAGTAAGTACATAAAGTCTTCTATAAGACGATTTTACTCTCACTCCGCCGAGGTCACTTGCGAGCGAAGCGCTACAATCTCTCAAAATGAACGATTTCGTGTTAATATTTCATATCCAGCTCGTCGCTCACAAGAGCGACCTCGGCGATTTAAAGCGAAGTCGTTCCTTTTATATGTTAGGAAATATATAAAGTCTCCTGTAAAATGATTTTAGTCTCACTTCGCCGAGGTCGCTTGCGGGCGAGGTGCTACAATCTTCCAAAATGAACGATATCGTGTTAATGTTTCATATCCAGCGCCTCGTCCGCAAGCGACCTCGGCGATTTGAAGCGAAATCGTTTCTTTTATATCCGAGTAAATACATAAAGTCTTGTACACGACAATTTTACTCTCACTCCGCAGAGGTCGCTTTCGGACGAGGCGCTACAATCTCTCAAAATGAACGATTTCGTGTTAATATTTCATATCCAGCTCGTCGCTCACAAGAGCGACCTTGGCGATTTAAAGCGAAGTCGTTCCTTTTATATGTTAGGAAATATATAAAGTCTCCTGTAAAATGATTTTAGTTTCACTTCGCCGAGGTCGCTTGCGGGCGAGGTGCTACAATCTTCCAAAATGAACGATATCGTGTTAATGTTTCATATCCAGCGCCTCGTCCGCAAGCGACCTCCGCGATTTGAAGCGAAATCGTTTCTTTTATATCCGAGTAAATACATAAAGTCTTGTATAAGACGATTTTACTCTCACTCCGCCGAGGTCGCTTGCGGGCGAGGCGCTACAATCTTCTAAAATGAACGATTTCGTGTTAATATTTCAAATCCAGCTCGTCGCCCAAAAGCGACCTCGGCGATTTAAAGCGAAGTCGTTCCTTTTATATGTTAGAAAGTATATAAAGTCTCCTGTAAGATGATTTTAGTCTCACTTCGCCGAGGTCGCTTGCGGGCGAGGTGCTACAATCTTTCAAAATGAACGATTTCGTGTTAATATTTCATATCCAGTTCCTCGTCCACAAGCGACCTCGGCGATTTGAAACGAAATCGTTTCCTTTATATCCAAGTAAGTACATAAAGTCTTCTATAAGACGATTTTACTCTCACTCCGCCGAGGTCACTTGCGAGCGAAGCGCTACAATCTCTCAAAATGAACGATTTCGTGTTAATATTTCATATCCAGCTCGTCGCTCACAAGAGCGACCTCGGCGATTTAAAGCGAAGTCGTTCCTTTTATATGTTAGGAAATATATAAAGTCTCCTGTAAAATGATTTTAGTCTCACTTCGCCGAGGTCGCTTGCGGGCGAGGTGCTACAATCTTCCAAAATGAACGATATCGTGTTAATGTTTCATATCCAGCGCCTCGTCCGCAAGCGACCTCGGCGATTTGAAGCGAAATCGTTTCTTTTATATCCGAGTAAATACATAAAGTCTTGTACACGACAATTTTACTCTCACTCCGCAGAGGTCGCTTTCGGACGAGGCGCTACAATCTCTCAAAATGAACGATTTCGTGTTAATATTTCATATCCAGCTCGTCGCTCACAAGAGCGACCTTGGCGATTTAAAGCGAAGTCGTTCCTTTTATATGTTAGGAAATATATAAAGTCTCCTGTAAAATGATTTTAGTTTCACTTCGCCGAGGTCGCTTGCGGGCGAGGTGCTACAATCTTCCAAAATGAACGATATCGTGTTAATGTTTCATATCCAGCGCCTCGTCCGCAAGCGACCTCCGCGATTTGAAGCGAAATCGTTTCTTTTATATCCGAGTAAATACATAAAGTCTTGTATAAGACGATTTTACTCTCACTCCGCCGAGGTCGCTTGCGGGCGAGGCGCTACAATCTTCTAAAATGAACGATTTCGTGTTAATATTTCAAATCCAGCTCGTCGCCCAAAAGCGACCTCGGCGATTTAAAGCGAAGTCGTTCCTTTTATATGTTAGAAAGTATATAAAGTCTCCTGTAAGATGATTTTAGTCTCACTTCGCCGAGGTCGCTTGCGGGCGAGGTGCTACAATCTTCCAAAATGAACGATTTTATGCAAACATTTCAAATCCAGCGCCTCGCCCGCAAGTGACCTCGACGTTTTGAATCGAAATCGTTCCTTTTATATCTTACAAAGGAACCTTACGGGTTCGGCATCACCGATTTTGTTCATATTTGCAAGGATTGAAGATTAGTAGTCGAACATCACTTTCCTGAAGCAGTAAGATGCAATGTTTAAGAATACTTGAGAAAATTGGCATCAAAATACTCAATATATTTCGCAACAGAAGCACGGTAAATTTTAATTTGCGTTTAATATCAATTAGTCTAAACTCCATGCAAAAAGTCAAGGCAAATTTTGTTATAAGCAGTGAACATTTCTGCATATCATATGTTAATTTGGAAATTGTCGAATCTTTGGATTTTTAAAGAGCCGGCAATTTTGTCTGTTTTGCGACTTTCTTCTTAAAAACCGTTTAACGAAATAATTTCAAATTGATAATGAATTTATATAGTTTCGCAGGAAATCGCGGTAATAATACGTTAAAAAATGTTAAATAATATCGTTTGTCAGATTCTGTTATCAGTTTTTCAAAATTACATCTTGCTAATGAGCACCTCTCCCACATTGGCCATTCATTTTTGGTTCTCTTTAGTTTGTAATTCCATTAAATCGCTCCTATAAAATTAGGGAGCCATAATTTTGAGAAACTGATCACGAAATTCGACAAACGACGATAAGATATGCTAAGATACTATTGATAAGAGCATGTTATTAACAAACAAAACCAGTTAATTGAAAAAATAAAAAATATAACTACGTAAGAATTACAAAATACAAATTTCCTTTGGCATCAAGAATTTTTTCATTTCAGTAGCAGAAACTCTTAATACACTGAAGGGAATTAACACCACATTAAAAAACAGAGATATCACCAATATAATGACATTGTTCAAGTAATGCACACAGCAAAATTTCTGCTAATTTAGCAACACTATCTATAAATACCAAGTCAAATAATAATAAACTTATTTGAGTTAACCTCATCTTAATTTTGTTTCCGGCCGTGGTTTTAAAATTTAATGGTTCATGTTGCTATAAAAATACTTTTAATGTTATTTGAAAATCATTTTTACAGAGACCCATTGATGTGAGTTAGATCTTTATTTCTTAATATGTTAAATACAATTAAGACTTTATGTTAAACAACAAGATGTATTTTCTATTTTTATTTTTATTTTGTAGAACACTTCTGAAGATGGCAAAGTGCAGTTTTCAATATTTTATCTTCATAGTTTATCTTTTTTGCTATTGTATTTATTTTAATTAAAAATATCTTTTCGAAAATCCATGAATAATGCATTTGTGAGTAACAGCATTTTAAATACATTTTAATCTCATTTTAACCTTATAACATCTACGTTATTAAGTACTTTGCATACAAAGCCCTCTTTTGTATAAAACCTACGTTGATAAGAAAGATACTGTGCTTAAATCCACAAAAACCGCATTTATTACGATATCTGAGTTGAATTTTTTATAAATTACATAAGAAACCGCAAAATAAATCAAGTGAATGAGCTGTATTTTTTTTAAATAAATTTTTTTAACTAAACTTTTTATAAATTTAGTCTTAAATCTAATCCACACACGCTAAGGATCGTTTAGCAACAAGGAAAGGGCGATAATCCTTAAGCCGAAAGTGGCAAGTTCTGGTAGAGGGCGAGGAGTTTTGGACGCGGTCCAAACTCAACGGATTAATATTTTTCAGGAACGCGACGTGTCGAACTAAAAGCCCTCTAAAACGACGCAACCGCGAGCTTTTAAGGCACTTAAAAACAAAAACAAACTACACCGCGAAACTTCTATATTAAACCAAAAAATAACATTACATCATTCAAATTTCAAACCAGAAACACACTTTTATAAATATTAACATTATCTTATCAAATAAATACGTCATCGCTGTTTATAATTTGTTATCTATTTGCCTGTTGGGTTTATGGGATTTAACGGAAAATTGCAGGAAATTCAAAGCGATCATCATTAAAATTAGGTCGATTTATATAATCGATTCTTCTGCAGGGTCTTAGATAATTTCTCCTCCTTTTGGCTTGTTGCTGTCTGTACACGAATAATGGCCTAAAAACAACCGTTGAATCAGGTACCATTATTTCTTCATCCGATGAAGGAGTTAATAAATCGTCGGTTTTAACCGTTATATTTTCTTCTTCATTATCATTATTGATGGGATTTGAAGAAATTATTAAAACGTTTGAGGCGATAAGTAAAATTAATGATGTCAAATATTTCTACAAAAAAAAAAATATAAAAACAAATTTTTTAGAAAATTTCAAAACTAACTCACCATGATTGTTGTTCTTAATTCTTAAAGAGATAACAATTTTATGAATGTCTTCAGGTTCACGCTGCTTGTTTTATAGTTGCTTTATCTTTTAGTCATCAAGAATGAATCGACACCGAATTTTCTTGGAACTCTTAAAACAACCGCAATTTTATTGCACGTCAACAATTCATTGCGAAAACATTCAAAAAAAAGATTTTAATTTATTTATTAATACGAACGACGATAATGTAAAGTAAGATCTACCGAATTAAGAGTTATCAACAGAGATAGCACTTACTTAATTCGTTGTTAATTTGTTACTTACGTATTTGTTGTGAAATTTATTTCGATTTCGTCACATCGAACTTGTTGAATTTGTCTCCAGTAAATGAAACCACATTATCTTTATCGTAAACGTAATTAATTTTTTAAACTAAATAATATAATATTTACATTTAAAGTTATAACAAAAATGATTAATGATTGATAATTTAAAATAAAAAATATGCCCAAAAAATTCATCTTAAATTATTTGGTTCAATTAACATCGTGAGGCTAAAAGAATTGGAGAAATTTTTTGTCAGAAAAGCTGAATTTACTTACTTCTTGTTAACCAAGAAAGTCTAGAAAGTTTAGAATTTTTAAGATACTTTGATGAAATTTCCTGTCATTTATAAAGAAAAGTATGTACTTTTTCGAGGGTAAAACCATGTTTGAATATCTCAATCTGATTTTGAGATATCACAATTTGAACTCAACCTAAATTTCTACCATTTTCTAAAATTAGCGATATACTTAACGATTTTTGAAAAATCGTAAAAAATCGAATTTTTAAGATATTTTGATGAAATTTCCTGCCATTTATAAAGAAAAGTATGTACTTTTTCGAGAGTAAAACCATGTTTGAATATCTCAGTCTGATTTGGAGATATCACAATTTGGACTCAACCTAAATTTGTACCATTTTCTAAAATTAGCGACATACTTAATAATTTTTGAAAAATCGTAAAAAATCGAATTTTAAGATATTTTGATGAAATTTCTTGTCATGTATAAAGAAAAGTATGTACTTTTTCGAGAGTAAAACCATGTTTGAATATCTCAATCTGATTTTGAGATATCACAATTTGAACTCAACCTAAATTTGTACCATTTTATAAAATTAACGATATCTTAATAATTTTTGAAAAATCGTAAAAAATCGAATTTTTAAGATATTTTGATGAAATTTCTTGTCATTTATAAAGAAAAGTATGTACTTTTTCGAGGGTAAAACCATGTTTGAATATCTCAATCTGATTTTGAGATATCACAATTTGGACTCAACCTAAATTTGTACCATTTTCTAAAATTACCGACATACTTAATAATTTTTGAAAAATCGTAAAAAATCGAATTTTAAGATATTTTGATGAAATTTCTTGTCATGTATAAAGAAAAGTATGTACTTTTTCGAGAGTAAAACCATGTTTGAATATCTCAATCTGATTTTGAGATATCACAATTTGAACTCAACCTAAATTTGTACCATTTTCTAAAATTAGCGGTATACTTAATAATTTTTGAAAAATCGTAAAAAATCGAATTTTTAAGATATTTTGATGAAATTTCTTGTCATGTATAAAGAAAAGTATGTACTTTTTCGAGAGTAATACCATATTTGAATATCTCAATCTGATTTTGAGATATCACAATTTGGACTCAACCTAAATTTGTACCATTTTCTAAAATTAGCGGTATTCTTAATAATTTTTGAAAAATCGTAAAAAATCGAATTTTTAAGATATTTTGATGAAATTTCTTGTCATTTATAAAGAAAAGTGTGTACTTTTTCGAGAGTAAAACCATATTTGAATATCTCAATCTGATTTTGAGATATCACAATTTGAACTCAACCTAAATTTGTACCATTTTTAAAATTAACGATATACTTAATAATTTTTGAAAAATCATAAAAAATCGAATTTTTAAGATATATTGATGAAATGTTCTGTCGTTTATAAAGAAAAGTATGTACTTTTTTGAGAGTAAAACCATGTTTGAATATCTCAATCTGATTTTAAGATATCACAATTTGGACTCAACCTAAATTTGTACCATTTTCTAAAATTAGCGGTATTCTTAATAATTTTTGAAAAATCGTAAAAAATCGAATTTTTAAGATATTTTGATGAAATTTCTTGTCATGTATAAAGAAAAGTATGTACTTTTTCGAGAATAAAACCATGTTTGAATATCTCAATCTGATTTTGAGATATCACAATTTGAACTCAACCTAAATTTGTACCATTTTCTAAAATTAGCGATATCTTAATAATTTTTGAAAAATCGTTATAAATCGAATTTTTAAGATATTTTGATGAAATTTCTTGTCATGTATAAAGAAAAGTATGTACTTTTTCGAGAGTAAAACCATGTTTGAATATCTCAATCTGATTTTGAGATATCACAATTTGAACTCAACCTAAATTTGTACCATTTTATAAAATTAGCGATATACTTAATAATTTTTGAAAAATCGTAAAAAATCGAATTTTTAAGATATTTTGATGAAATTTCTTGTCATCTATAAAGAAAAGTATGTACTTTTTCGAGAGTAAAACCATGTTTGAATATCTCAATCTGATTTTGAGATATCACAATTTGGACTCAACCTAAATTTGTACCATTTTCTAAAATTAGCGGTATTCTTAATAATTTTTGAAAAATCGTAAAAAATCGAATTTTTAAGATATGTTGATGAAATTTCTTGTCATGTATAAAGAAAAGTATGTACTTTTTCGAGAGTAAAACCATGTTTGAATATCTCAATCTGATTTTGAGATATCACAATTTGAACTCAACCTAAATTTGTACCATTTTCTAAAATTAGCGATATCTTAATAATTTTTGAAAAATCGTTAGAAATCGAATTTTTAAGATATTTTGATGAAATTTCTTGTCATGTATAAAGAAAAGTATGTACTTTTTCGAGAGTAAAACCATGTTTGAATATCTCAATCTGATTTTGAGATATCACAATTTGAACTCAACCTAAATTTGTACCATTTTCTAAAATTAGCGATATCTTAATAATTTTTGAAAAATCGTTAGAAATCGAATTTTTAAGATATTTTGATGAAATTTCTTGTCATGTATAAAGAAAAGTATGTACTTTTTCGAGAGTAAAACCATGTTTGAATATCTCAATCTGATTTTGAGATATCACAATTTGAACTCAACCTAAATTTGTACCATTTTATAAAATTAGCGATATACTTAATAATTTTTGAAAAATCGTAAAAAATCGAATTTTTAAGATATTTTGATGAAATTTCTTGTCATTTATAAAGAAAAGTATGTACTTTTTCGAGAGTAAAACCATGTTTGAATATCTCAATCTGATTTTGAGATATCACAATTTGAACTCAACCTAAATTTGTACCATTTTATAAAATTAGCGATATACTTAATAATTTTTGAAAAATCGTAAAAAATCGAATTTTTAAGATATTTTGATGAAATTTCTTGTCATTTATAAAGAAAAGTATGTACTTTTTCGAGAGTAAAACCATGTTTGAATATCTCAATCTGATTTTGAGATATCACAATTTGAACTCAACCTAAATTTGTACCATTTTATAAAATTAGCGATATACTTAATAATTTTTGAAAAATCGTAAAAAATCGAATTTTTAAGATATTTTGATGAAATTTCTTGTCATTTATAAAGAAAAGTATGTACTTTTTCGAGAGTAAACCATGTTTGAATATCTCAATCTGATTTTGAGATATCACAATTTGGACTCAACCTAAATTTGTACCATTTTATAAAATTAACGATATACTTAATAATTTTTGAAAAATCATAAAAAATCGAATTTTTAAGATATTTTGATGAAATTTTCTGTCGTTTATAAAGAAAAGTATGTACTTTTTTGAGAGTAAAACCATGTTTGAATATCTCAATCTGATTTTGAGATATCACAATTTGGACGCAACCTAAATTTGTACCATTTTCTGAAATTAGCGGTATACTTAATAATTTTTGAAAAATCGTAAAAAATCGAATTTTTAAGATATTTTGATGAAATTTCTTGTCATGTATAAAGAAAAGTATGTACTTTTTCGAGAGTAAAACCATGTTTGAATATCTCAATCTGATTTTGAGATATCACAATTTGAACTCAACCTAAATTTGTACCATTTTATAAAATTAGCGATATACTTAATAATTTTTGAAAAATCGTAAAAAATCGAATTTTTAAGATATTTTGATGAAATTTCTTGTCATTTATAAAGAAAAGTATGTACTTTTTCGAGAGTAAAACCATGTTTGAATATCTCAATCTGATTTTGAGATATCACAATTTGGACTCAACCTAAATTTGTACCATTTTCTAAAATTAGCGGTATTCTTAATAATTTTTGAAAAATCGTAAAAAATCGAATTTTTAAGATATGTTGATGAAATTTCTTGTCATGTATAAAGAAAATTATGTACTTTTTCGAGAGTAAAACCATGTTTGAATATCTCAATCTGATTTTGAGATATCACAATTTGAACTCAACCTAAATTTGTACCATTTTCTAAAATTAGCGATATCTTAATAATTTTTGAAAAATCGTTAGAAATCGAATTTTTAAGATATTTTGATGAAATTTCTTGTCATGTATAAAGAAAAGTATGTACTTTTTCGAGAGTAAAACCATGTTTGAATATCTCAATCTGATTTTGAGATATCACAATTTGAACTCAACCTAAATTTGTACCATTTTCTAAAATTAGCGATATCTTAATAATTTTTGAAAAATCGTTAGAAATCGAATTTTTAAGATATTTTGATGAAATTTCTTGTCATGTATAAAGAAAAGTATGTACTTTTTCGAGAGTAAAACCATGTTTGAATATCTCAATCTGATGTTGAGATATCACAATTTGAACTCAACCTAAATTTGTACCATTTTATAAAATTAGCGATATACTTAATAATTTTTGAAAAATCGTAAAAAATCGAATTTTTAAGATATTTTGATGAAATTTCTTGTCATTTATAAAGAAAAGTATGTACTTTTTCGAGAGTAAAACCATGTTTGAATATCTCAATCTGATTTTGAGATATCACAATTTGAACTCAACCTAAATTTGTACCATTTTATAAAATTAGCGATATACTTAATAATTTTTGAAAAATCGTAAAAAATCGAATTTTTAAGATATTTTGATGAAATTTCTTGTCATTTATAAAGAAAAGTATGTACTTTTTCGAGAGTAAAACCATGTTTGAATATCTCAATCTGATTTTGAGATATCACAATTTGGACTCAACCTAAATTTGTACCATTTTCTAAAATTAGCGGTATTCTTAATAATTTTTGAAAAATCGTAAAAAATCGAATTTTTAAGATATGTTGATGAAATTTCTTGTCATGTATAAAGAAAAGTATGTACTTTTTCGAGAGTAAAACCATGTTTGAATATCTCAATCTGATTTTGAGATATCACAATTTGAACTCAACCTAAATTTGTACCATTTTCTAAAATTAGCGATATCTTAATAATTTTTGAAAAATCGTTAGAAATCGAATTTTTAAGATATTTTGATGAAATTTCTTGTCATGTATAAAGAAAAGTATGTACTTTTTCGTGAGTAAAACCATGTTTGAATATCTCAATCTGATTTTGAGATATCACAATTTGAACTCAACCTAAATTTGTACCATTTTCTAAAATTAGCGATATCTTAATAATTTTTGAAAAATCGTTAGAAATCGAATTTTTAAGATATTTTGATGAAATTTCTTGTCATGTATAAAGAAAAGTATGTACTTTTTCAAGAGTAAAACCATATTTGAATATCTCAATCTGATTTTGAGATATCACAATTTGAACTCAACCTAAATTTGTACCATTTTCTAAAATTAGCGATATACTTAATGATTTTTGAAAAATCGTAAAAAATCGAATTTTTAAGATATTTTGATGAAATTTCTTGTCATTTATAAAGAAAAGTATGTACTTTTTCAAGAGTAAAACCATATTTGAATATCTCAATCTGATTTTGAGATATCACAATTTGAACTCAACCTAAATTTGTACCATTTTATAAAATTAACGATATACTTAATTTTTGAAAAATCATAAAAAATCGAATTTTTAAGATATATTGATGAAATTTTCTGTCGTTTATAAAGAAAAGTATGTACTTTTTTGAGAGTAAAACCATGTTTGAATATCTCAATCTGATTTTGAGATATCACAATTTGAACTCAACCTAAATTTGTACCATTTTCTAAAATTAGCGATATACTTAATGATTTTTGAAAAATCGTAAAAAATCGAATTTTTAAGATATTTTGATGAAATTTCCTGCCATTTATAAAGAAAAGTATGTACTTTTCCGAGAGTAAAACCATGTTTGAATATCTCAATCTGATTTTGAAATATCACAATTTGAACTCAACCTAAATTTATACCATTTTATAAAATTAACGATATACTTAATAATTTTTGAAAAATCATAAAAAATCGAATTCTCAAACAAATCTTGATAAAATTTTACGTTATTTATAAAGGAAAATATGTATTTTCCTGAGTAAAAATAATTTTGCCATTAAATATCATTTTATTTCGATAATCGACAATTTTTAAAGTAATATTTTTTAAAATTTTATCAAATAAGCTTATTTTATCAAATACCTAACAATGTATTTTTGCGGTCTCAATTTACACAATCAATTACATTAACATTGTAAATATAAGTAAAGGAGTTTTGTTGATTTAATGTGTCATAACTCTTTGATAACACTGTAAACTTCCTTCCTGCATAAAAAGCCAACTCACACAGATTGTAACATGCAGTTAACGGATTAACTTATAGCGATGAGGATCGTTTTTGTGATTTGCTATTTTAATCTTGTTATGGCCCAAACGGGTAAGAACATACATACAAATAAATTTTTATCTTAAATATTTTATGATTTAGGATCATGGCGGTCGCAATATCAAACATCAGAAAATCGTAATTTTGTCGCTCTTCAATTACTGACGGGTAAACCCGATGGAACCGATTTTGAAAGTAAAGAAGTGGAGTTACCTGGATATGATGGATTTTATAACAATTTGGACCAACCGAGTTTAGGAGCTATAGGTAACTTTTTATTTTAAAAAATCGTTTTAAAAAACGTTGTTACGTTTTAGATGGCCATCTTTTGAGAAGAACTCCAGCAGCTTACTCCGATGGAACTTACCATCCCACCGGTGCGGATCGCCCAAATCCGTTTGTTTTAAGCGATGAACTCCTTTCTGGTGAAATAGGAACGATGTCCCAAACAGGAAAAACCGCTCTTTTGGTTTTCTTTGGTCAACAAGTAGTCGAAGAAATTTTAGACGCTCAAAGACCAGCTTGTCCACCGGAATATTTCAACATACCAATACCAGATAACCATAAATTCGCAAAATCTCACACTGAAATGCCGTTATTACGAACCCGTTACGACCAAAGAACTGGATTTTCACCAAATAACCCTAGACAACAATTGAACGAAATAACCCCATTTTTAGATGGAGGGTTAATGTATGGAATCACGAAACAATGGGCTGATCAATTAAGAACTTATTCAAATGGGGCTATTGATGAAGATGGAAAATTAGCTTATAGCCACGATGGTTTATTTCCAGAATATAACACCCAAAGATTACCACTCGCGAATCCTCCACCACCAGCTAGACATTCCATTTTCGTCCAACAACACGAATTAGATAAAGTCGATAGATTTTTTAAATTGGGAAATCCCCGCGGAAATGAAAACACTTTTCTATTAACTTTCGGGGTTTTATGGTTTCGTTGGCACAATTTCTTAGCAGAAAACATTAGAAAATTAAACCCAAACTGGTCAAGCGATAAAGTTTTCAACGAAGCTAGAAAATGGGTTATAGCAACTCAACAACACATCGTTATCGACGAATGGTTACCAACATGGTTAAACAACCCCCTTCCAAAATACGAAAAATACAATCCATCCATTAACCCACAAATCGATCAACTGTTCCAAACGGCCGCTTTTCGTTTCGGACATACTTTAGTCCCACCCGGAGTTTACTTAAGAGATTATGGACGAGAAGGTTGCTCAACAACATTTAATAACTGGAAAAAAGCTGCTGTTAGAACTTGCAATTCATTTTGGCGCCCACAAGATGCCCTAAAAACCAAAGACAACAACGATAACCTAATCGATATTGATCGCCTCTTAATGGGAATGGCTTACCAATTATGCGAAAAAGAAGATCATACGATCGTTGAAGATTTAAGAGGAAACGTCTTTGGTCCGTTAGAGTTTCCAAGGAGAGATTTGATGGCGGTTAATGTCCAGAGAGGAAGAGACCACGGAATTCCAGATTTCAACACGGCAAGGGAAGCTTTTGGTCTTAACAAAATAACTACCTTCGAACATTTTCAACATGCCGATAAAGAAAAAGTTAAAAAAATGCAAGAATTATATAAAGACGATGTAAATAACATCGATGTGTGGATTGGAGGAATTTTAGAAACAACCACAGGACCTGGTGAACTATTCGAAGCGATAATTTTGGATCAGTTTGGAAGGATTCGCGATGGTGACCGATTTTGGTATGAAAATGTTCAAAATAAGTAAGTACATTCATCTAATATTGATCGATTTTAACTAATTTTTTTATTAGATTATTTACCCCAGAGGAAATTCTCAGGATAAAAGAATTAAAATTGTATGATATCATAATGAGCGTCACTAAACTTGATTATAACGATATCCAAGAAAACGTTTTTAGAGCACCTTATCACACAAAAGATATACATCCAAACTGCGCCACAAAATTGGCTCGAGATAACTGTAATTTCAGGAGTCCTAATGATGCTGATCCAAACATCATGATGGAAAAATGTTACCACCTTCCTCAACTCAACAAAATAATTTTGAATGAAGAATGTATTCAAGGAGAAACCAGATACGATTATTTTTCAAGTAGCGCTACAAGCTACATATTAACATTTTTGGGTTTGGGTGTGGTTATTGTAAGCATTTTGGGTGTCGCTTATTACAAATTTAGAAAAGCCGAATTACGTAAATTTAAAGACAATAATAAAATTGATTCCGAAGGAAGTTCTTCAAGCACCATGTTTATTGGTAAATATAATTTTTATTTAAATAATTTTTACGATTTATTTACAATATTTTTTTAGCTTCCGAATGGTTACAAAAAAATTCTTATCGGCCAATTTTAATAACAGTAGTAAAAAATTCAAAGCAAATTCGAATATTATCAAGAAAAGGGGAAACACTAAGAATCCTCGATTTTTCAAATCCCAAAAAATCAATTATGATTTACACCGTAAACAACGAGCCATATCTCTTTGTAAAACAACAGAACGATTACGATTTTGTAGTCCGTTTTGAAAATAACTTCATGTTATCACCGTTTCATAAAATTTTAGTTGATCTATTAAAGGGGGCTAACATTAATTTGGAAGAAAGCAGTTATAATTCGGTAAAAGTCGGTTTAAACGTAGCCGAATCTTACTCAAAACGGAAAGAAAAAATCGACAAATTTTTCCGAGTCGTTTTCGCTCAAGCTTTTAAAATCGATTATTCAAAAGATGCGCTATTACAGGTTGACGTTAAGTCGATGGAACTAACTCATCCTGAATTAACTCTATTTGAATTTTCGGACGCCTTAGGAATGCAATCCGAAACCGAATTCGTTAAGAAAATGTTTAACTTGATTGATAAAGACAAAAACGGATTCATTTCATTTCGAGAATTCGCCGATTTATTAGTAATTTTTGCCAAGGGTTCTGAAACAGATAAAGCAAAATTGTTGTTTGATATGTACGATATAAACGCCGTTGGTTATTTAACAAAAGATAATTTTATGGAAATGATCAAATCGTTTTTGGAAACTGTTAGCGGATCTGTTCAACAGAAAGATTTGGATAAAAGCGTTGCTACCATGCTAGATAAAGCAGGATTTCGAAATAAAGATAGATTAATGTTTGATGATTTTATAAAACTTATCGGACCGGATATACACAACTTAAATAAGGCTACTTTAGGATTTAAAGGCGTAAATAAAGGAAACACGAAAATTGATGCTGCTAGAAATACTATTGAGAATCTTTATGGGTAAGTTTTAAATTATACATTATATTTTCAAAATGATTGTCGCGGAAAGATAAAATTTTGCATTTGATTTTATGCCAAGTATAATTTATGTAATTATGTCCATTAAAGAACTTGGAATGATATAATATATTGTAACAAATTTAAAGACGAATACACCATTTCGTCTATTTCTTGGTCTATACTGCTCAAGGTTTGCAAATTGTGGATTCCAACCGAACATTTGCTTTCCTAAGGGAGATTTTCCTATAATAATGTATCTTTCTTAAATCATAAACTAATTTTGTTCGATTGGGATACTCTCCTTGCTGTGAATTTGAATGATGTAAATTCTTTGTACATCAGCTTTTTTGAGATATTTTTTAGCTCCCATAGCCACCCTAGCTCCCATAGCCGTGCCTAGTATTTAAATTTAATTAATCCCTGCTTAACATTTTTTGATAAACAGCAAGAGTGGATAGACGTGTTGTCAATTGAGCTCTCGCCTTACATTATTTTTTAATAAGTATTATTACTCACCAAATTAAAATTATAAAAATATACAACCCCTGACGTCCTGGGAACAATAGAAAACCCATGAGCGAAACAGAAACGTTTCAAAATCACATCCAACACCTAACGAACCTATAACATTCACACATAATGATAAGATGAGAAACTTAAATCTAGAATTTATGTGTCACTACATAGTGATTCCCTCTAACAAAACCCTCTCGCGCGCTGAAGTTTCGAAACAATGCTCAGAAATACAGAATGAATATAAAAGCAATAGTGATGACATCATTTCTTTCAACAAAGAGGGATTTTTAATCAAAAGTAAACTACAGAAACCACGAATGAAAATTCTTTTAGACTCATTAAAGAACCATAGCTGAATACAAAGAAAGCCAGCCCTACACACCTAAGCCTAAAACCCAATTCAATGAATCCTACTCAGCTATTATATGCAATGTTGAGCTAAATATTACTGACGAATCAATTAGTAATTTCTTAACTCAAAAAAATATAGTCCACCGTTGCTGCACGCATCATATCGTGGGCAACAAATAAACCGACAAGAAAAATTAGACTAATTACAGGTGATGCAAATGACTCTACTTTTTGCATAATCATTACGCAATCATAGTAAGTTCCACCTACACCTATGCCATGTTCAAAATGTTCAGCTTTTACACATACTACAGAAAACTGTAATAACGATCTAACATGCGAAAAATACCAAGGCAACTACAACACAGCAAAATGCAATTCAACACGACCCGAAACCTGCCAAGCATGCGGTGACGACGGGCATCAGGCATGGTCTTTTAAATGTAAGAAAAGACCCCTCAAACCATTAGAAGGAATCCCCTCGATAAAAATAAAAGCAGCTAACAAAAAAACCAAAGAGATCGAATACTCAATAACGAATAATTCGAGAATACACAAGCCTATTTCTACCCATGATTACATCATCGATACATATATCTACGAACTAAACAAATGTAAAAATTCAAACAGACAAGAGTTAATTGAAAAACTAAAAACAAGATTTGCAGAACAATTTAACATTGACACCTTTGTAAACATATCAGGAAACCGAGCCTACATTGTGATGCTTGATCGGTTGGACTTAAATGCACCCCCAGCAACCGCCTGGATTAACGGTAATCAAATGACGATGGAAATATGTGAAACATTACCCACTGAACCTAGCTACATATAGCAATCATCAGAGTCATCAACCGACGAACAAGCATATGTAAAGAACAACATCTCACGTGACCATATGAAAGTTATATATGCAAATATCAACAGCTTCAACAACAAAAAACACCTAGTACTTAATTACATCCAACAAAATGACACTGACTTAGCTCTGTTCACCGAAATCAAAATGAAGACAGACCAAACCATTCAGTACAGAAACTGGGATACCATCCAAAGGCAAGGCTACCAAAATACAACAACCAGAGGAGGTTCTATTATACTATCGAATCCTGCATACAACCTAAACAAAGCAAATCCTCCTTCCATAAATAATCCTTACAACGAATGCCGCCTACACGCTTTTATCCCATTCCACGATGAACAACTTCATATCTTTCTTGTATATTGTCAGCCTCATTTCGTGCTAGAAACAAATATCTTTATCGGCATCCCAATTCACTTTTGCAATAGTTATCGGTGACTTCAACCTAAACCAGACCAAAAGAAAACAACTCCAAATATTCCTGGACAACTCCAATTTTGTAAAAAGGCACACAAACCCAACTTTCATTATGGCAGGAAACAACGACACCACGCCGGACGTTATTATCCATACCATCATTTAAATAATATCATTACCAACATTGAAACAACAGGAGATTTATGTTCGGATCATCTGGGTATATCTTTTAACATCGAAATCAACTTACCAGTACACACCCACATAAATGAACAAACAACGAAATACGACCTAAGACGAACTAACATTGAAGGGGTAAACAAAGACATGGAAAATTATTTAAATACAACACATAACAAATCGATAAACATGAAACTCATCTCCGACTTCCAAATAAAAGTCACAAACACTATTATCAAACACACACCAAAAATAATAAATACACCCTTCCAGTACTACCTGCCCGCAGAAATCATCAATAAGCTCAAAAATAAATGAAAAATATACAGGGAATACATAAGATCAAAAGACCCAAACAAAAAAACGGAATATAACAAAGCTAATAAAGAAATTCGTAAAGCGATCAAAACATTCCAACAGGATCAATGGTTGAAGGTATGCGCAGAAATAAACCAAGGACGCACCTTTTGGCAGAAAATCAAAAAAGTTACCAAATATAATAAAGTTAAGATGATTCCAACGTTAATATTCGAAGACAGAGAACACAAAACAAATAGTGAAAAATGCGAAGCATTAGCAAAAAATTTCTATAACGAGTTTAGCCCTACCGAAAATGTCTTATTTGACACAAACAACAAATTAATGGTGGAGAAATGGTACGCGAATTTCACAAATCAAAATAATGACTCAGAAACAATTACCGATATAGACGAAGACGAATACATGGAACACATCAAAGTAAAAAACTCAACGCAAAGGAAGAAACTCAGCCCCGGGAAAAGATTTAGTCACAAAACATCTGTTAAGAAACCTCAATCACACGATTCATCAATACATACAAAAATCCATGAATTACTGCCTAAAATCACAACAATTTCCAGACATATGGAAAAGCGGTACCATTATTCCGATTTCTAAGCCTAACTCTGACCATCATCAAACTAAAGGTTATAGATCAATAACACTCCTTCCAGTATTAGGGAAAATCGTTGAAAATATCATAAACAAACGAATCCTGAAAGACGCAAAGATCCCTTTTTATCAATTTAGTTTCAAACCCAAAAATTCCACATTACATCCATTAATCACGCTTATAAACAACATACAATTTTTCAATTCAATCACAAACTACACAAAAAAACAATGACACTTTTCCTGGACATTAACAAAGCTTTTGATTCGGTATGGCACTTGGGACTTCCTTTCAAAATGGAAAAAATGGGCATTAAAAACAACCTAATTAAATTAATTGACGGATTTTTAAATGATAGATCATTGCAAATAAGGATAAACGACACATTTTCGTCTCCTTTCTCACCTAAACAAGGAGTACCCCAGGGTTCCCCGCTGTCTCCCACCCTATACAATATATACTGCTATGACATATACGCAGAAGACCCGAACTACTTCAACCCAGAGTTGTATATTTTACAGTATGCGGACGACACCACGCTTATTTCACACAATAACACGTTGGACAAAGCAACAGATAACCTTCAGGGACTTTACGACCAAATATTCGAATGGTTGCACAAATGGAGACTTACGCATAACCCGAAAAAATTCCAAATGCTTATCCCAAACCACCGAATATCCGACAGATCTCCTAGAACAGTTGATGGCAATGTTTACATCAAACCGTCCACATCTGTGAAATATCTTGGTATAACGGTAGATAATGCCATAAAATTATCTAAGCACTTTAAAAATAAAAAAGACGAGGCAATTAAAAGAGCGAAACTATTTCGATCGCTAACTTACAAAGTTCAAGGCATCAATACCAGTACCTCAATGAAAATATATAAAGCCACATGAAGGCCAGTCTTAGATTATGATCACGCTCTCACAAACAACTCCACAAAGAACACTAAGGAGATCATTAACAAAGCCGAAAGAAGGTGCTTAAGGATCATAAGTAAAATCCGGCATCGAAACAACCCCTTGCACAACATCAGCAATAAAGATCTATACGATATAACACAAATAAAACCAGTTCAATTAAGATACAAGACACTAAACAATAAATTTATTAATAAAAGTCTCAACACACAAATATTGGATCGGGTGTGTCAACGGAGATCGAATAGTACCAATAGCCGCAATAAACTTTTAACAGTATACGAAGCACTGATGGCAGAACAGGAAGAAGAAAATTGAAATGCTAGTTACACCAAACAAAAATTTATTACTTTATTTAAGTATTTCTATTTATACTATTTATATTATTCACACATTATGTTGTATATATACAAAATATGTAAAGACAAAAACATGTAAAGGCAAAAAGACCTGGGCTTTACAGGTCGACGGTCGGTAGCCAATAAAAGAATTATTAATCAAAAAATCCCTGCTTAAATACAGCTTTTAACCAAGTATACTTCATGTAATAATGTGTAGTAAACAATCTTAATATATTCATATTTTGAACTAAAAAAAAAGTTAAATAAGTGCCTTTAACTCACGTGTTCTTATTTTTTACTAAACTCGATTTGTTTTTGATTATTTTAAGTAAGAATACCGTTTAAATAATCTTTGATATTTATGCGTTGACGTTGAATCTTTTTACTGCAAAGCTCGAAAAAATTAAAATCATCACGTGATAAAATTTAAATAATTAATCAAATCATTTAATACGACTTTTCGTAACAAATTATAATTTAAAAGTTAATTTTAAGTTAATTAATTAAAAACATGAAACAATTCAATTAATTACTTCAATTTTAGTACGTAGTAATTTTATTATTTCGAGTTAGGCAGTAAAAGAATTCCATAAATGATAAATGATTAATAGACATAAATGATTTATTTTAGAACTACAGAAGATATCAAAGCAAGACTTAAAGCTAACGCAAAAACGAATTCATCAACGATTGACGATAACATTGAAAAATCTTTAGCAAAGGGTGTTAAAACGAAGAGATCTAATATTATTTCAAGTACAACTAGTTACATTGAAAACAACGCTGTTTATTTATTTTGGGTTACTCTTTACACGTTGGTTTTAATAGCAATTTTTGCTGAAAGAGCTTATCGTAATATTTCAGCATCATATTTTATTTATAATTATTTATTTGATTTTTTATTTAGATTATAGTGTCGAATCTGAACATGGAGGTCTTCGAAGAATCGCAGGATACGGTGTTACAATAACAAGGGGAGCTGCTTCAGCACAAATGTTCACTTATTCCACCCTTTTAGTAACAATGTCCAGAAACACTTTTAGTACTTTAAGAGAACTTAGCTTGGGTCAATATTTACCGTTAGACTCAGTGATTGATTTACACAAATACATCGCCGTTTGCGCGCTTTTATCAAGTGTATTGCATATCATTGGCCACGCGTTTAATTTTTATCATATTTCCACACAAACATCAGATGATTTAACTTGTTTATTTAGGAATTATTTTCACGCGTAAGAATTTGGGTTTGAATTAATTTCGTTTTAAATAATGATCGCTTTTAGAACCCACGAAATTCCTAAATTCCATTATTGGGCATGGCACACAATCACCGGATTTTCCGGGATGGTTTTAGTTGTTTTGATGGCTTTGATTTATACTTTTTCACTTCGGATTATTCGAAAACGATTGTACACGATTTTTTGGTACATCCACAACATTTACCCAATCTTTTTTATTTTCATGATTTTGCATGGAGCGGGGAGATTAATCCAAGTAAGTATCTTCTAAAACGTTGGTTAATTAATTAGTTAATTAAATTTTTTAGGAGCCTTTTTTCCATTACTTCTTTTTACCGTGCTTAATAATATTCGTAATAGACAAATTAATCAGCGTAAGAAGAAAAAAGATTCAAATCCCAGTCATAGAGGCAAAAATCCTCCCTTCGCAAGTCACAATGTTAAAGTTCATCAAACCGAGAAGTTTCCAGTTCAAAGCTGGGCAATACGTTAACATCGCTTGTTTGGGTCTAAATCCCGGCGAATTTCATCCATTTACTCTTTCTTCCAGCCCGGATGAAGCACATCTAACCGTCCATATTCGAGCTGTTGGGCCATGGACCGAGAGGATTCGAAAATTGTATGAAGAATCCACATCACCTTTACCACAAGTACATATTTTTATAATAATTTAAATGAATTAATTCATACATATTTTTTAGATTTATTTAGATGGTCCATATGGCGAAGGTCATCAAGATTGGTACAATCATGATGTATCAATTTTAATCGGAGCTGGAATTGGAGTAACCCCTTTCGCCAGTATCCTAAAAGACATCGTTTTTAAGTCAAACATAGCCAATAATTTCCGTTGTAAACAAGTTTATTTCATTTGGGTGGCGAAAACCCAACGACAATTTGAATGGATGGTGGACATTTTGAGTAAAGTCGAACAAAACGATTCGAAGGAAATCGTGAGCGCTCACATTTTCATCACGCAATTCTACGAAAAATTTGATTTGCGTACGATTTTCTTGTACATTTGCGAACGTCACTACCAAAAGATATCGGGGAAGTCTTTATTCACCAGTTTAAAGGCGGTTACTCATTTTGGTCGACCGGAATTTCCCAGTTTATTTAGAACCATACAAAATCTTCACAATGAAGTGAGATGAATGAAAAAACTTTCTTATTTATTTATTTACTTATTTAATTTTTGTAGGTGAGTCAAATTGGTGTTTTTAGTTGTGGAAGTCCCCCGGTTGTTAGTGCGGTTGAACAAGCATGTTTCGATTTGAATAAACAAACTGTTGACGGACCGAGATTTATCCATATTTATAAAAGCTTTTAAATCATCAAATATTTGTTCACTAACATTTTTATAAATTTTTTTATGATATAAAAATAAATTCTCTATATTTATAGTTTAAACCTGAGTATGGACCAAAATTGTTACGTGACAATCACGGATTTTATTACAGGTTGTGTACCTAAAAATCGATGGCCGATCACAAAAATAATGCAGAGAATATGCAACTTGTGGAGGGAAAATCATTCAAATCCGAAAATACTTGACGCCTGAACGAAACGAGTGCAACACAAAATTAAAAAATGGATATTCTAATTCTAGATCTAGTGTTAGTTCTAGCTAGAATCATTCGGGATTAGCCGTCTTGAGAGAGGTACGGCTAAACCCAAATGTTTCTAGATCTAGAATTAGATCTTATAATATAAAACTAGAACTAATACTAGACCTAGAACTGGAAAGATTCAAAACTTTCCACTTTTAGGAAACTTTCCACTTTTACTTCAATTGAAATATACAGAGTTGCCAAATCAGTTTATAAGGTACTCTATTTCAGAAACTATTCATGATAGAGGCCTTCCTCAAATAATGTTTTTGAATGCATAGCTAAATCCAACCCAACCCAACCTTGTATGACACGTTCATATCAAGTACGACAAGGATTGCAGCATTATGTCAAGAACTGTTAGAAACAGATAAATTTCCGAAGGTGTGAGAAAAAGAAAGATAGCAAGATCGATGTGTCTTCCTCGATACTGCCACTGAAACCTTTAATACTGCTTCCAAAAAACTTGAAATGCTTCCAAAAGACTTCATATTGCTTCTGAAAGACTTGAAATGCTTCCAGACGATTTAATATTACCTCTGGAAGATTTGAAATGCTTCCAGAAGACTTAACTACTTCCAAAAAATTTGATATTGACTTTGGAAGACTGAAAATGTTTCCGGACGATTTGATATTGCCTCTGGAAGACTAGAAATTCTTCCAGAAGACGTGAACTGTTTCCGAAGACTCGATACTGCAACTGGAAACCTTGATACTGCTTCAAAAAAACTTGAAATACTTCCAGAAGACCAAAAAAATATTTCCAGAGAACTTCATGTTGTCCCTTAAATACTTGAAATGCTTCCAGAAGACATCATATTGTCTCTGGCAGACTTAAAATATTTCCAGACAATTTGATATTGCCTCTGGAATACTTGAAATACTTCCACAAAATTTAATATAGGCTGTGTAAGACTAGAAATGCTTTCAGAACACGTGAGTTGCTTCCGAATACTCGATACTGCCACTGGGAGCATTGATGCTGCTTCAAAAAAGCTTGAAATACTTCCAGAAGACTTAGAATTTTTCCAGAAGACGTCATATTGTCCTTGAAATACTTGAAATGTTTCCAGAAAACATCATATTGTCTCTGGAAGACTAGAAATGCTTCCAGACGATTTGATATTGCCTCTGGAAGACTAGAAATTCTTCCAGAAGACGTGAACTGCTTCCGAAGACTCGATACTGCAACTGTAAACCTTGATACTGCTTCAAAAAAACTTGAAATACTTCCAGAAGACTTAAAATATTTCCAGAGAACTTCATGTTGTCCCTGAAATACTTGAAATGCTTCCAGAAGACATCATATTGTCTCTGGCAGACTTGAAATATTTCCAGACAATTTGATATTGCCTATGGAAGACTTGAAATACTTCCACAAAATTTAATATAGGCTGTGGAAGACTAGAAATGCTTTCAGAAGACGTGAACTGCTTCCGAATACTCGATACTGCCACTAACTACTTCCAGAAAGTTTGATATTGCCTCTGGAAGACTTGAAATACTTCCATAAAATTTAATATAGGCTGTGGAAGACTAGAAATGCTTTCAGAAGACGTGAACTGCTTCCGAATACTCGATACTGCCACTGGGAGCATTGATACTGCTTCAAAAACGCTTGAAATACTTCCAGAAGACTTAGAATTTTTCCAGAAGACTTCATGTTGTCCTTGAAATACTTGAAATGTTTCCAGAAAACATCATATTGCCTCTGGAAGACTAGAAATGCTTCCAGAAAATTTGATATTGCCTCTGGAAGGCTTGAAATGCTTCCAGAAGGCTTCATATTGCCTCTGCCAGACTAGAAATGCTATCAAAAGACTTGACACTATCTCTAGAGGACTTTGCTTCCAGGCGAGTTGAAACGCTTTCTGGAAGCCGTGATACTACTTCTAAAAAACTTGAAGAACTTACATAAGATTTGAAACGCTTCTATAAAACTTAAAATGATTCTAGAATATTTGATATTGCCTCTGGAAGACTTAAAATGCTTCTAGAAGATTTAAAATGATTCCAGAAAATTTAAAATTAGGCTTACAATAATCATAAATTCTTAGACTATTATTAAAAAATATTTTATTAAAACAACGTTAAATTAATTATTTAAATTTTATCCTTATGCCATTCATATTCTTCGCTAGAATGAACTTTTTTAAAAATTTTATTATTATTTTTAATTTTTTTAATAAGAATCGCTACAAGTAATTGAAAAGATAAATTTACTTTCGATCATCCGACCAACAATTCTTTATTATGTAGAAAACACGCTCTACAGGTGCGCACGTTCCTGGTAGAACAGAATATATTGCAACATTTTGACTAAATTAGGTGCATCAACATGTTGTGCCTGAAAATGTTTGAATAATAGAACCCATTTGTCAACATACTCAATTTAGGCTTCACTCTTCGTTATGTGATGCAAAAAATGTTTTAACAAGTAAAACCTCGTTAAAGAGATCATCAGTATTAATTTTCTGATGATCATTTGCACCGTGTGTTGCATTAATAGTTTTAGCTGAGCATTCAATCTCATCTCATTTCAATACATGTTGCAATCCAAACCATGCAAAAATATCGGCACCACCAAAACTGAATCTATGAAAGACATCTACAAAAGCAGTTACTTCCATTATAAATTTATTAACATCTTGGCTACCATCAAGTTTTTGCAACAACAGTTTTGCTCCTAACGAGACAAAGTCGTTCTAAAATAATATTGGATGCGCTAGCTTTATTTTTTCTTTTGTGTAATACAGTTTTATTAAAATTAAAATTATTCAATTGACCGTGGACAAATCAAAAATATAATTCCGCTGTGTCATTTTCAAGAAAATTACGTAATGCTCGTGGACAATTTTTTTGCGAAAAAAAGTACGACTTTAGTGCTTCGAATATATTCAAAATTCTTTTGATTGCCGGTAATAAGGTCAAAAATCTTCTAAATCTAGTATAATGCATCAATTTTTTTATCAATCTCATGACGGCACAACATTGAAATTATATTCTTAGTCAACATTTCCGAAGTCTCACCTTGAACTGATTCAAAATCTAGAAGTTTAATTTGTATACCTTCCGTTGGTAAGAAAAATCTAACAACAACTGGCGCAAGTTTTACTTCTTTTCTAATAGAAGTGTCGTTAATAACACTTACGAAAACCGTTTTCTCTAAGTTATCATGTGATTCCTCCATCGATAAAGGTGCTATCACATTTAAAATCATCGCTTCGCATTTAGTTTTGGCAGCTCCAAATTTTGGAAAAAAAAATTTGGATATCAATTTCGATGTACAATCTGATATTTTAAAACTCATATTATGCGTCGTAGTACTTGGGCTTAATTATGGATAGTAAGTTAACGTGGAAAGCCCACCTAGATTATAGAGTAAAAAAAGCATGCGTTGCTCTTGGCCAATGCCAGAGGGCTGTTGGGAGGAGATGGGGGTTGTCCCCCCGAGTAGCCCTTTGGATCTACACTGCCGTTATTCGACCCATGCTAACTTATGGTGCTGTGGTGTGGTGGAATAGAACTTCAAAAAACACCACCATCGCAGCACTCAAAAGTATACAGAGACTTGCGTATCTGTTTGTTACAGGTGCGATACGCTCTACTCCCACCGCAGCCATGGAGGTCATGTTAAACCTGCCACCTCTACATCTCTACATACAAGAGGTGGCACTGGTAATCATGAAAAGACTACAAGACTTCCGGAGGGAAGCAGTCGAGGACTCACCCCTTCTGGAATGTAAAACGGATGATATACCGGCCAAATTCATCTTCTCTAGGAAGTACCTCACCAATAGCAGTTCCACAGTAACAGATACACATAACAACTTGAAAATCTACAATGATGGTTCAAAAAGACGGTTTTCCTACAACCCAAGGATCCGCCTCTCAAAACCCTTAGGTAATTCCACCACCGTCGTTCAAGCAGAAATGACTGCTATAAAACTTGCCGCTGACTACATTGTTAACACCAAGAGTATGGGTAAGTACTTTACTATATTTACAGACAGTAAACAATCTATTTTAGCTCTAAGCAACTTTAAGATAGCGTCTGCCTTGGTAATGGATTATCACCTTGTACTGGAGGAGGGCTCGATCCACAATCGAGTCTCCATTCAATGGATAAAGGGTCACAGTAGCTCAGCGGGCAACAAGAATGCTGACAGGTTAGCCAAAAGGGCAGCTGGAAGACATTTTTAGGGCCCCGAGCCGATTGTCATCCCAGCCTTAACTACTCATATTGATATGATTAAGTACATTACCCACAAGAAATTTCTAAAAGCGTGGGACAATAATCTGGGCTGTTTTCAAGCCAAGGAATTGCTAAAATATCCTTCAAAGAAAACTGCTCAGTATTTCATTGGGTTGGGCAAAACCACCCTTACATTAGCTACAGGTCTCCTCACGGGACACTGTAAGGTAAACAAGCATCTTCATAACTTGAGGATTGCTAATTCTCCTCTCTGTCGGGCCTGTGAACAGGACGACGAAACCGTAATTCACATTTTGTGTGACTGCCCCTCCTTAACCGACCTCAGAAAGAGGTTACTCGGGGAGAAGTGGCTGTCCACAAATGTATGATGCTCCCGGGTCCTTACATACATGCATCGTAGTATGAAAAGCAAACGTGGCTTCTTTGGTTGCAATGTTTAAATCATTCTGAATGGGATCATCATTCCCAGGAGGATTTTAAATCAAAACGTATCGTATACTCGTATAGATCAGCGTAAACTTGGTATTGCTACTGTAAGATTTAAATACTTCGAGAAGACTCAAAATTCTTCCAAAATTGCATAATAAATTGTTAATCGTTTTATCTGGATTGAAGTTTTTATGTACTATTGAGCTTTTTCTTCTCAATTCAATCTCAACAAACTTTTTTTTGAGAACCATCTTCGTCATTTGATTCATTTCAAAATTCAGTTTTCTAAATATAAAAGATTTAAAAATAAAGTTGCTAAAATGTATTTTAACGCAAATGGATATTTGTTGCATAAACATCATAAAAGCGTGATTAATCACTCTCCTTCTACCGATAACAATCTTCTTTGTCAATTTTTTTCTCAACAAAGTAATAAACCGTATCGTCATAATACGTGTTAACAAGAATCAAAAATACCCCTCCCAAAATACAACGGGATTTTTCCATCCTCTTTGGCCGTTGAACTTAAAAATTGAAATCGTGGTTTATTTGGGTGTTAAACCAAACAACGGGAACAATGGTGAGTCTTTAAACGCTTCTTTTTAAGTATAATTTATTAAATTGTTTTAGAAAGTAATCGTTTTAATTTGTTTGTTGTTTATGTTGTGTCTTTTGTGCGAGTGTCAAGAATTTTTGGTACAAAGCAACGATTTCGATGGAATTTTTAAGTTTTCGTTAAAAAATCTTCGGAGGATGTGGTTTTATAAAAAGTTTAAAACAAGAAGTGAATACATAGCTCTACCATAATAATTTATTTATTATATACAGTTCTTTTCTTATTATTATTAAGTACTTTAACATTTTTTATAAAAAAATTATAAAAATACTTTTTTATATATTAGTTTTATTAATATCTAATAAGATAAGTCTTAAAATTTCTGTTTTTGTACTGTATTATTTTTTTGTTACGTTTTCACTTCGTCTTTATTAATTCCCACCAATTTCTCAATTTCAATCATTTCCTCCCCCTCATCGTCATGACGAATTTCGTCTAATTTCTTAGGTTCTAAACGTTTATTAAAAACTTGCAGCCAAATCGTGATCATTATCATCATTATCGCCGTTATCCCAAACGTCCAATTTGGGCCATATTCTGTATAAATGAATGTCACAAAAACAGGACCTAACACTCTTGAAAAACAACCCGACCCAGTCATTAACCCCATCCAAAGACCCTACAAAGAAAATTAATTTTTATTTAAAATTTTTTGATGGTTTAATGCTTACTTGAGGTCTCGTCCCTAAAATTTTTGAAAAAATCGTTTGGATTAATGTAACTCCAATCGGATAACCAACAGCAGTTAGGCCATAACCCAACAAAAATTGAAACAGAGTCATTTTTCTCGTTGTAAAACACCATTTTTGATCGGACGGGCACCCAACCAATTCAACCAAATTATCACAATCCAACAAAGTCGAATTGGATTGATTCAAATCGAAGTTTGTTTTGTTGATGTTCATATTGTGATTTTCGCAGAGTAGTTTATCGTGGAGGGGTGTTAAACGGGACGTTGAATTATAAATGGTCGGATTCGTTTCGCCCCATGGGATATAAACGCCTCGCCCCAAAACCATGAAGAGAAATCCGCCCCAAATCATCACTTTAACTTCCGGAAACATTTTACATAAAGGACTAATTGCCGCAAAGCAAACGCATGCGATTACAGCTCCAACAGACATTAATAAACCCATATAATAAACTGTGTCCGCTTTGCTCCAAGCAAATTGATCCATCGTTAATGGAGACCCCAACGTTTCCAAAAGCATAAAGTTAAAGACGATTACGAAAAATGCAACTATTAAAGTCCAAGCTGATAAATAATCCGGTTTTATTCCTTTCCAAGTTTCTTTCTCAGTTTTCGCGCCTTGTTTTAACATCGCTTCCTTGGCGGCGATTTTTCTTTCTTTGAAAAAAAATGGAAGGAAAATGGTGAAGTTAAAAATTGATAGGAAAACGTTCAACCAGCCGGGAGCCGTGTACATATTTATTTTTAATTTTAAAAACTCGATTCCTTCATCTCCAAATGGCACGGCGAGGGTTTGAAGAGCCGGCCCGATTATGAATCCCAAAACTTGGCATAACGATATCATCGATATCGCTTTTGTGCGTTCGCTTAAAGTTGTTGCTGCCGATAAATACGATCTGCAAGCTGCTATATTCGCTGGAATAGCAAAAAAGAATTTATTTGTAAATTATGTTTTTTTTTCACCAACCTGAACTAACTCCTACTAAAAATCTGGTCCATAACATCCAGTGCTTTCGTTGAGTGATAGGGAATAATTCTAGGACTGAATACGTTCCGCTTGCGATTGTAAAAACGAGTAATGATAATAAAACTGGGATTCTAATTGAGCCTAATTTATTGCTCCACCATCCGACTAAAGGTGAAAAAAGCATTTGGCCGAATGGATTTGCTGCTACTATGTAACCCATGAACTCTTTTCCAGCTGTTGGATCTAACTAAACAAAAAAATAATTATATTTTGAATCTTCTGCCTAAAATTAATCCCTAATTTATATTATTTAGCATTTTAATCTTCAGAAGAATCACTGCATGATTCAGAAAAACTATTTGAGTAGATAATACATGAAAAACTGAGGTCATCTGTATGGACAATGCTTCACGAAGCAATTTAAGGCAAGAATACCCATCAAGACTAGAGTGATTGAATAATGTTTAATTACAAAGAAATTAAGACTATTTTATCTTTTTTGAATCATGACCCTGTATAGTCAACTAGCAGCTTCTGCCAAAAGTATGTAATTTTTATCAGAAGAATGTAGTGGAAAAGTTATTGGTTGGAGTAGTAGTAATATTAATGAAGACTGCATAAGCAGCTATAATTAAGTACAATAAGGTGATCAATACATTATCTCTTAAAATGGACAGCGTTAGAGTCAAAACATCTCAGTTAACACTAGCTAAATCTAAATGGCAAGAAAGAAGTGAGAAAGGCTTGATACTGGTCCTAGATGTCTTGACACTAGTTCAAAAAAAGTTGAAATGCTTCCAGAAGACTTAAAATACCCCTAGAAGACTTGATACTGCATCCAGAAGACTTGAAATGCTTGCAGAAGAGTTGATATTGGCTCTGGAAGACTTAAAATGCTTCCAGAAGAATTGATAATGCGTCCCGAAGACTTGATACTACTTTGAGAAGACTTGATACTGCATCCAGAAGACTTAAAATGCTTCCAGAAGAGTGGATACTGCTTCTAGAAGACTTGATACTGCATGCAGAAGACTTAAAATGCCCCCAGAAGACTTGATACCGCATCCAGAAGACTTGAAATGCTTGCAGAAGAGTTGGTATTGGCTCTGGAAGACTTAAAATGCTTCCAGAAAAACTGATAATACTTCCAGAAGACTTGATACTACTTTTAGAAGACTTGATACTGCATCCAGAAGACTTGAAATGCTTCCAGAAGACTTGATACTGCATCCAGAAGACTTGAAATGATTCCAAAAGAGTAGATACTGCTTCTAGAAGACTTGATACTGCATCCAGGGGACTTGAAATGCTTCCAGAAGAGTTGATATTGGCTCTGGAAGACTTAAAATGCTTCCAGAAAACTTGATACTGCTTCTAGAAAACTTAATACTGCATCCAGAAGGCTTGAAATGCTTGCAAAAGAGTTGATAATGCTTCCAGAATACTTGATACCACTTCTAGAAGACTTGATACTGCATCCAGAAGACTTGAAATGCTTGCAGAAGAGTTGATAATGCTTCCAGAATACTTGATACAACTTCTAGAAGACTTGATACTGCATCCAGAAGACTTGAAATGATTCCAAAAGAGTAGATACTGCTTCTAGAAGACTTGATACTGCATCCAGGGGACTTGAAATGCTTCCAGAAGAGTTGATATTGGCTCTGGAAGACTTAAAATGCTTCCAGAAGACTTAGAATGCTTCCAGAAAACTTGATACTGCTTCTAGAAGACTTGATACTGCATCCAGAAGACTTGAAATGCTTGCAGAAGAGTTGATAATGCTTCCAGAATACTTGATACAACTTCTAGAAGACTTGATACTGCAGCCAGAAGACTTGAAATGCTTCCAGAAGAGTTGATACTGCTTCTAGAAAACTTGACACTGCATCCAAAAGACTTACAATACTGCCAAAAGAGTTGATACTGCTTCTAGAAGACTTAATACTGCATCCAGAAGACTTAAATGCTTCCAGAAGACTTAATACTACATCCAGAAGACTTGACATGCTTCCAGATGAGTTGATATTAGCTCTGGAAGAGTTGAGATGCTTCCAGAACACTTGAAATGCTTCCAGAAGACTTGGCTACTCCTAGAGAATTTGGTATCGCATCCAGAAGACTTGAAATGCTTCCAGAAGAGTTGATACCACCTCTGGAAGACTAGATACTGTTTCTAGCTGCTTTCAAATGCTTCCAGAAAAGTTGCAATTGGCTCTGGAAGACTTGAAATGCTTCTACAAGACACTGCTTGATCCTGCTTCCAGAAGACTTGACACTGCTTCCAGAATACTTGAAATGCTTTCAGTAAATTTGGTATTAGCTTTGGAAGACTTAAAATGCGTCCAGAAGACTTGATACCGCATCCAGATAATTTGAAATGTTTACAAAAGAATTGATATTACTCTGGAAGGCTTAAAATGCTTCCAGAAGACTTGATACTACTTTCAGAAAACTTGTTACTGCATTCAGAAGCCCTGAAATACTTCCAAAAGACTTGATACTGTTTCTAAAACACTTAATATTGTTTTCAGAATGTTTGAAATACTTTCAGAAGATTTGAAATGCTTCCAAGATACAGGCCGTCAAAGTTTCTTTAAAATTAAGCTTTTCTTTTCAAAATTTATTCCACGCCACTGCAAATGTTGTCAAACAACCAGTATTTTGTGTAAAATGATCAATTGTTTATCCTAATTTGATAAACAAAACTTTGATTAAAGCAACAATTTAGAAAAAAACTTAAAAAAGTTTGAAGAAAATTTTTTAATTAAATTTCTGTAAATTTAAACATCATAGTCATCTTTATGGACAATACTTCACGAGCAATTATTGCATCATTTGCAACATGTCCAAGAATTCTTAAGGTAAGAATATCCATCAAGATTAGAGTGAGAATATTCCCAGAAAAATCTTTACAGAAGATTTGACACTGTTTCTAGAAGACTTGATACTGCGTCTTGAAGACTTGATGCTGCATCCTGAAGACTTGAAATGCTCCCAGAAGTCTCGATACTGCTTCTAGAAGACTTGATACTACATCCAAAAGACCTGAAATGCTTCCAGAAGAATTGATACTGCTTCTAGAGAACTTGATATCGCATCCAAAAGACTTTAAATGCTTCCGGAAGAGTTGATAGTGCTCTTGAAAGACTAGGTAATGTTTCTAGCTGTTTTCAAATGCTTCCAGAAGAGTCGCAATTGGCTCTGGAAGACTTGAATTACTTTCAGAAAACTTGATGCTGCATCTAGAAGACTTGATATTGCATCCAGAAGACTTGAAATGCTCCCAGACGACTCGATACTGCTTCTAGAAGATCTGATACTGCATCCGAAAGACTTGAAATGCTTCCAGAAGAATTGATACTGCTTTTAGAAGACTTGATACTGCATCCAGAAGACTTGATATGCTTCCAGAAGATTTGATACTACTACTAGAGAACTTGATATCGCATCCAGAAGACTTTAAATGCTTCCGGAAGAGTTGATATTGCCTTTGGAGGACTGGATACCGTTTCTAGTTGTTTTCAAATGCTTCCAGAAGAGTTGCAATTGGCTCTGGAAGGCTTGAAATACTTCCAGAAGACTTGATACTGCATTCAGAAGACTTTGAATTCTTCCAGAGGACTTCACATAGTTCCATAAGACTTAATATTGCTTCTAGAAGGCCTACTATTGCTTCCAGAAGGTTTGAAATGCTTCCAGAAGATTTGAAATACTTCCAGGAGACTTGAATAGCTTCCAGAAGACTTGGAATGCTTTCAGGAGACTTGAAATACCTCTAGAAGATATGAAATGCTTCCAGCAGATTCAATTCTGCTTCTAGAAAACTTAAAATGCTTCCAAAGAACTTGAAATGCTTCCAGAAGAATTGATATTACTTCGAGAAGACTTGAAATGCTAGAAATCTAGAAGTCTTGATACAGCTTCTAGAAGTTTTGAAATACTTCAAAACTCTTACTTTAAACTCATCTTATCTCAAATTTATGGAAGAAATAATCTCACCCTAAATATCAGAAACAATACTTGAAATATAAAGACGCTTAATTGTTATCGTCTAAATCCATGGAGTGATTAAAAAATTATATCTAAAAAATTAATCGAGATTTTAAAAATTGGATTTCGCCTTAATAACATAGATAATCGTATCTATATGACCCTAAACTTTATCTCCATAAAATTAAACTCAAAAAATAGATTTTTAGTAAAAAAAAAGTTTAAACAAACTTGTAAATGTTAATGGATTAATTCGTGTTGTTTCGCCATCTACAACTTTAATGATTAAATGTTATCATTACAAATTCATGCACATCAGTTTCGATGGATTATCATCAATAAAAGAACAGCATCGGTCCAATCAATTAATGGACACTGTACTTCTACAACTTTAATGAATCTAAAAGATACTTACTTTATCTAAATATGGCCAAACTCCCGTTAAAATAATACTAAATCCTAAAGATATAAGAAACATGGTAAAATAAATAATATAAATCGATCTCCATCGTTCTGTATGCTCTATTTCTGTTTCTATTTCGGATTGAAACGTTTTCTTTTGCGATTTAAAAAGATCTTTAACTCTTCTTACATAATCCATTTTGTTTTAATCTAAAATCAAAGGAAAATAAATCAATAAATAATTATGAATTGGTTAGATAATGTTAACAAACATCAAATTTTCATTGCAAATATCTATTTATTTTAAGTGGGATCTGTTCGAGAATCGAATTGTAAACAATTTAAAGATAAAGTCTTATCAAACATTTTTTCTCAGCTGTTGCCGCAGTTTACAGACATAAAACGGATTGTCAAAACGTTTCTAAACAGTTTATTGTCGCTTATCATTGATAAATGTACTTCTATTTTTAATAATTTTAAATTTTCCACGAGAAAAGACGGCTATAAATCATAATTTTAGTTCGGTGAGTTTCATTTAATGACGCATGAATTACCACAAAAGTAATTTAATATTGAAACACCTTGAGATATGATTTCATATTGGTTTGCGTAAATTTATGGCTATTTTTATTATTGAAGTAAATTTTGTTTTTAAATTTTTAATAAGTAGTTTTGAGTAAATTTTTTTAATTACAGATTAGAAAATCGTTTTTTTAATGCGAAAATATCTAAGGATGTCATGGTAACAGTGTGACAAAACAAAAGCGAAACAAAAAATAAACGCCGGAAATGACAGTTTTAAAATTCCTGATTAAATAAATAACAATTTTTTTTATAGACAATTTTTTAATTTATTTTTATTAAAAAGGGTTCGATTCGAAAAATGAGACTCGAATAAGAGATAAAAAATTTTTTTGGAAACTACAGGAACCTGTAATAAAAGAATTTAATTTTAATTTTTGTTATGTTACCTTCAATCACCTTCAACGAACAACAACATAATACTCGAATTAAAAATAAAAACGACAATTGCTTTAGTAATAACCTGTTGGTGATTAAAAATTTACCTTCGAAGTGAGAAAAAGGACAACAACCACTTTAATATTTTTCGGTTTTTTTAATTAATTGCGAATTCGATTTCCCAAAAAGATTTTCTATTCGAATTTAATTCGCTATTTCAATCGCACGAAACGTTCGGGAGAAGTTTCGCAACTGGCGCACACCGAAAACATGATTCACACTTTGTTATAAAACGGGACAAAGAACGTGAACGGAGAAAAAGAATTGGTAGTAATAATAAAAAATAAAGAGGTAATAATGATGGGACAACATTCAAACCGGCTACTAACACAAAGGAAGCCGTGCGTTAAACTGTGTACGGGCGCTCGCATTTCCGTAAGAAAGAGAAAGCCCGTACTTTTTATAAACGTGCATGGTATTTAACTTTGTGGGTTTAGGCGACATCTAGTTATGAGTTACTTAAATTGATGGGTTTAAATGGAAATCTAGATAATGTTCTGTAAAAAATTATTCTTACATTAATTGTAAGAAGGAACTTGTTACTTTCTTTGGTATTTAATATTATAACCTATAATCTCTAATATTTCTATATTATATCTAATATTTCTAACCTATAATCTTCGGAACCTAATTTGGAACAGTAAGAAGCAGCTGAAAGGAAAGCCTTATTTTATATCTGAGTCTCTTACGACTCGCCGTCTTCGCCTCTACTTGAAGGCTAAGGCTGTCGTTGGTCCTCGTAATGCTTAGACGTCCGATGGACGGGTATTTGTCGGCCTGTCAAAGGGCAAAAAGAAGATTATTCGAAGGATGTCCGATCTTGATGACTGCGGTCCCCCCAAGCAGTCGCGTTAATACCCGATTAATACCCGGAGTCAGGCTACCAGATCGGAATAACTTATGTTGCTTGTACTGTTTCGTTTTTTTTTTTTTTTCTCCTCATTTTTCTTTCGCGCTTTATTATTATTATTTTTGTTTTGTTAGAATTAGTTTGCTTTATTATGTATGATATACAATTTTGTACTTTTTTTTTCTCTGTTAGAGAAGGTTGAATTAATTGCTCCGTTCTGCCACTGTATTGTCTGTTATTGGCTGGTTTTTGAGCAACCCGGTCGCCAGTTGCGTGTGTCGCAGAGGCGAGGAGTAAATTGTAATCTACTCTTTTTCTATTGTTATTATACTACTGCTTTTCTTTTCTTTCCTTCCCTCTTTGATTTACTTTTCGCCGTTGTCTTACTTTTTGTCTACTAACTATTACTTTTTATGATGAATACAAGCTGTACTTCCTGTTCATCGTCCTCTAGTGACTCATCTCCTGATTCCCGCAATTCAGCTTCTTTTAACTCACTTCGGGATAACATGGGTGAGACTACTGATGGCAGTCTTGATGCTCTCTTGGGTGCACCTCTAACTGACCTCTTCCGTGGCCTATTTTATTTCGGTTTGCCACATAAACGCGCAAAGTCTCTGGGCCCATTTCGATGATTTTGTAGTCACATTTGAGTCACATATTTTTGACATCATCATGATTAGTGAGACATGGCTCAAACCCTCCCTTCCTTCGTCGTTATTATCGCTCCCAAATTATCGCCTACTGAGAAATGACCAGGAATATTCACGAGGTGGGGGCGTTGCGTTGTTTGTTCGCGACCATTTCAACATCAATATTATTGCTTCATCTGAGGGGTCACAACAAAACGCAGAGTATTTTCTTACTGAGATAACGTTAGCTAGCAGCCGCATGCTTTTGGGCACGTTTTATTGCCCACCGAACCTTCATTATTTTGATCAGTTGGAGGATGTACTGGAGAGGCACACTCTTAATTATGATACTACTCTTCTTATGGGCGACTTCAACACTTGTCTCTTAAGAAACGATCTGCGCTGTGAAAAACTTAAATTCATCACCTCTTCTCTCAATCTTTCTATTTTACCGACACAACCCACATACCATTTACCAACATCTCAGTCGATGTTGGACCTTATTTTAACGTCCTCTCCAGACAACATACTTTCTCATGGTCAGATTCCAGCGTGTCAGTTCTCCAACCACGACTTAATTTATTGTGCACTTGAGATTGGACGTTGTGTGATACCTAGACGTTCTATTCCGACTCGAAACTACAGTGGAATCAACAGCGAGTCATTGATGTCTGATGCTTCGACGATCGATTGGTTTAAATTATACCGCATGTCGGATATTAACGAAAAGGTTAACTACTTCAATACGCAACTCAGGGAATTGTATGATTGTCATGCCCCTTTGCTTCCACGCAAAACAAAGCACTTACCTGCGCCCTGGCTCAATGGTGAGGTTAAAGATCTTATGCGCAGACGCAATGCTGCAAAAACTCTTCTTCGAAGACATCCATCCAATGCTAACTGGGAAACCTACCGTACCTTGCGTAACCGCTGCAACCACCGTTGTAAGAACCTAAAAAAATTGTATATTTATCGGAAATTGTCTTATGCTACCCCTAACACTTTCTGGAAAACTATGCGTTCGCTTGGTGTGGTTGAATCACCTTCTTATCATGGTGGTTTTGATTGTGATTCTCTCGTCAATTATTTTGCCGAACCTCCCATTACTCTCGATGACTCAGTTAAGGCATCAACTATTACCGCTATTATTGCCTCTGCTAATGTCAATTCTAAATTTTCCTTGGAGCTGTTTGACGAGCTTCAAGTCCGCCAGGCTCTCAGTCATTCTAAGTCCACTAGTGTTGGTGCTGATGGTGTCAGCATTAAGCAGCTCCTTCCTATTTTGGATGTAATCATTCCTCCACTACTCCACATATTTAACTTCTCCATTGAGACATCGACCTTCCCCTCTATTTGGAAACTAGCTTACGTTGTACCCATACCCAAACTTAAATGTCCCACTTGTCTGAGTGATTTTCGTCCTATATCCATTATTTCTGTAATTTCTAAAGCACTAGAGCGCTTGGTATATATGCAGATGCAGCAGTATTTTGATGAGTATAAAATTATCACTGATTTTCAATCAGGTTTTCGGCCAGGCCATAGCACGACATCGGCGCTCATCAAGATTACTGATGATATTAGACGTGGTTGTGATGATCGGCGTTTGACCTTATTGGTCTTGCTCGATTTCAGTAAGGCTTTAATAAGGCTTTAGTAAGGCAGTAAGGATTTCAGTAAGATTTCAATTCTTTCTTCTGTGGGTTTTTCGTCGAGCTGTGTCGCGTGGTTTCAATCGTACCTTTCTAATCGTTCGTTGTGTGTACGTGACTCCTCATCATCTTCGTCTATAGTTGCAAGCCACTGTGGTGTGCCCCAGGGCAGTGTCTTGGGTCCACTCCTATTTTCAGTATTTATAAACTCCATTTCTAAAATAATTAAGTGCAACTTTCACCTATATGCAGATGACCTCCAAATTTATACAACTGCAGCTGTGGATGCACATCCAGCAGCGGTGATGCGGCTTAATAGGGATCTTGCTAACGTTCTGGACTGGTCTAGATGCCGTGGCTTGGGTTTAAATGTGACAAAGACTCAGGCTATTGCTTTTGGATCAAGGCCTCTGGTAACAAAATTTTACTCCCTTAACAATACCTATTTGTCACTTGACGGTAATATTATACAATTCTCTCGAACTGTTAAAAACTTGGGTGTGATGATGGATTCTGCATTGTCCTGGCAGCCCCAGATTCAGTCTATCTGTAGGAAGGTCTATTTCTGTTTCTACTCCCTACGCAAGCTTGGTTGTTTCCTTCCACCTACTGTTCGTCGTAACCTTTGTTACTCTTTAATTCTTCCCCATTTGGACTATGCCGATACCGTATACCCGGACCTTTCGATTGGTCTTCGTAACAAATTAGAGAGGTTACAAAATAATTGTGTGCGCTTTATCTTCGATCTGAGAAAATGTGAGCATGTTACACCATATCGTAATCACCTCGAAATGCTTACCGTTGAGAACCGTAGATCTTTCCATATACTAACTACCTTATACAAGATTCTTTCCTCTCAGTCTCCAATCTATCTGTTCACTACATTTGAGTTCATGGCCTCTCGCGGTCTTCCTACTAGAGCACAATCTGGTGTCTCACTCATGTTTCCGATTCATCGTACCGAAATATATCACGGGTCATACACAGTGCAAGCTATAACTGTCTGGAATAACTTACCCACTGAGTTGCGGGAAGCCCGTAGTTTTTCTGTATTCAGAGCATCGCTTAAAGATCGCTTGTTGTCACAACAGTTGTCTCAGACTGTTTCCTGATTTAATCTGCCTCTTCTCTTTCCGTTCTCAGCTGACAGCTTTATTTCTTCTTCTCCAATCATTTTTCTTTTGTTTAAGTCGAGTCTCTTTCCTTCTTATTCTTGCGTACTCTTTTTCTAATACTTTATACATAAATTTATTATTTTTTTTTTACTTATATTCGCCATATCAATTTATTTTTTTTTAACATACATTGCTGATTGGGTCGTTTTGATAACATCGCCTCTGGCGATAAATCGACCTTTTGTTAACCTTGTACCAATGTTAAGGAATGATGTGTACATTTTTTTTTCTTTTATTGTATATCTTGGTGGCAATAAATTGTATTGTATTAATATTAGGTAATTCAAACAACAAGCTAAACAAGCAGATTTTTGGCCAGTCAAGTTATGAAATTAATGCATTGAATTTGAGAGATGTTAGGAATTGTGCGCTGTACTAATTTTTGTGGCGGTTACTACCCTCCAGATGCTGATAAAAGGAAATTAAGACACAGATTGGAAAAGGTTTTATACTTTATAAGAACAACACAAAAAAGCAAATTTTATTTATTATGGATTGGGTTGTTTTCAATATTTGTATTAATGAAAAGTTAATAATTGTTAATTAATAATTGTGTTCGGCTTTTGATCAACCATCAAGAATCGGTGGGAAAGGATGTGTGAATAATATTTTCACAGACAGGTTTCTTAAAAATTACACTAAAGATACGGTAAATTGGCATTTGGGATCACCTGACACAATGTATCTTGTGTCTTCTCAATCAGTATAAAAACTTAAAAACATACTATATATATATATAGAATACCGGCAGATCAAGCTAAAAAGGAAGTCTATGGTGATTTTATTTATACTCAATAGAACGACATCCTATCCTCACTCATGATGATATTAATAATCTCTAAGAATTTAGTTTTGCGGCATTGCTGGAACATTATCAACTTTACTTTTGTCTTTTTTATTACACTTTGTTTACTTTTAAGAAGGGAAAACTCCTTAAAGAAATCTTTTCAGAAATTTTCCTCTTTTTTTAAGGCCTTACAAAAAAAACTTTTTTATTATATACTCATTTATTATTATTATTTATTTATTTTTTTTTTTGTTTTATAAAACAAATTAATTTAATTTTCTGTTACTAATAGCTAATTTAAACTGCAAATTGTGCTTTCTTTTCCTTCTTTTTTTTGTGTTTTTCTTAGTTAACCTTGTATCTGCTTCTGTTTCTCGTATTCTTTCTTACATTTTTCTCCTTGATTGTATTTCTTATAAATGAAATTTGGACACTTGAATGTTCGGTCCCTTCCGGCTCATTTTCCGGCTGTTAGAGATATAATTGTTCAGGGTGACTTTGATGTTTTTGCAATATCAGAGTCTTGGATATATTCTGATACTAATTATGCTCTTTATACAATTGCGGGTTATAGAAGTTGTTTTGTGGGACGTTCTAGATTAACTGACCGTGGAAATCTTGGTGGAGGCGGTGGAGTTGGGTTCTTCATTAGACATAATTTGACATATATCACTCGATTAGAAACTATTTCTCAACGTATTGAATGTGTATGTATAGAGATAGTCAGTGGTGCTGTGCGGATGGTGGTGGGGGTGTTATATCGTCCCACCGGTAAGATCTCGCAATTTTTAACTGAATTTGAAGACATTCTTTCCATTCTGGTTCCAGGATCTGAAAGATTCCTATGTCTAGGTGATTTCAATATTAATGGCTTCAATATTAATGGTGTTTACGGTAATACATTTATTCCTGTAATTGAGCAATTTAATTTAAAGCAGATAATTACGCTGCCTACACGTGTAACTTCCTTCTCGTCAACACTAATCGACTTCATTCTTCTTGATGATGATGCTCCCATTGAAGATCATGGTGTTCTTCCTGTTCATGATGTTGCTGATCACAGTCTAGTATATGTCACCTTAACTAGTGGTGTCCAACGTGATGCTCCAAGGACTTTAACTTTTACTGACTTTAAAAATTTTGATAATGAAAAGTTCTTGGATAATTTAGGGAAACTAAATTGGCATCCATTTTTAATTAGTAATGATATTAATGAAAACGTTGATTTTTTCAATAACGCCCTTTTATCTGTATTCAGCGTTCATGCACCTCGTCGAACTGTAACTCTACGAAATAATTATAGACCATGGATAACTGATACTATTAAAATTCTCATTAATTTGTGAAACAAAGCATATTCTAAATATAAATCTACTAAAAGTTCGTCTCATTTCAACTCGTATAAAGAGTTAAGAAATTTTACTAATTTGGCAATTCGCCGCGAAAAGAAAACATATCTCATATCATTATTGTTTGATAATAATAACTCGCGTAAATTGTGGCGTAATCTCAGATCGTTTGGAGCATGTGAGAATAAGACAAGATCGGTTCCGGCCACTGTGGGAGACGTTGAGGATATCAACAGTTTTTTTCTTTCGTCTCAGAATCAATTAACATGTGATTCTGATTTATTAAATTTCTATAATTCCAATACCTTACCTTTTGTTACAAACGAACTTTCTTTCTCTTTGACTTCCGAGGTGGATGTATTACAAGCGCTTAATCGAATCAAGACAAATGCTGTTGGTGCCGATGGAGTTACTAAGCAGATGCTTTTATTAAGTTCTCCTGTGACATTACCTTATATGTGCCACATTATTAACTTTTGCATTGAGAATTCGGTATATCCACTCAAGTGGAAGACTTCTCTAATTACACCGGTCCCTAAAACAGGTAAGGTGACTCAATTGTAGGATCTTCGGCCGATAAGTATTTTGTCAGTATGTTCAAAGATATTTGAGAGAATATTATCCACTAGGTTATTGGCACACTTAGATGAGTATTCTATACTCCCTACTTTTTAATCTGGTTTCCGTTCTGGTTACAGTTGCACAACGGCACTCTTGCATATTACGGATAATATATTGCGTGGAACTGATAACGGATTAGCGACAGCTTTGGTCTTACTTGATTTTTCTAAGGCTTTTGATACGCTGCATCATTCATTGCTTGTTGGCATGCTTGGGTTCATGGGATTGTCTCAATCTGCGCTTGAACTTGTCCAAAGCTACTTATATAACCGTTCACAGCAAGTTGTTTGTAATGGTGAGTTATCTTTACCAGCTAATGTCATATCGGGTGTCCCACAGGGTTCTATACTTGGACCAATCCTATTTTCAATATATACGTCCCAGTTGTGCTTGGTATTGAAGCACTGTACTCCGCATATGTATGCTGATGACATCCAACTCTACTACACATTTCCTACTACTAATATTGTTGTGGCTGAAAATAATATAAATGCTGATTTACAGGCTTTAGTTGATGTTGCCGCCAATCACTGTTTGACAATCAATCCCTCTAAATCTTCGGTAGTAGTTTTTGGAGGCCGGAGTGTGCTGCGCAGGGTTGGAACTGCATTGAGACTGCGAATTAATTCAGATATTTTGCAAACTGCTGAGTGTGCAAGGAATCTAGGTTTCAGCATAGATAGTAAGTTAAGATTTAATTCGCATATAGCTGGTCTTCTGCGTCGGGCCTACTCAGCTCTAAAACTGCTTTATAATAGTAGACACTTATTGGATCAGCGACTCCGAATACATTTATGCGACGCTCTAGTTCTTTCGATTTTTAATTACGGTGATGTATTGTACGGCCCTTGTATTGATAATATCCAGAAGGTAAAAAATTCAAAGAGTTCAGAATGCTTGCTTACGTTTCATTTATGGTATTCGTAAGCATGAAAGTATATCATACACGTTGAAATGGGTGGGCTGGTTGAATATGTCATATCGGAGAACCCTTCACTCTGCCAGCCTTTACCATAAGATTTTAACTACTAAATGTCCACCGTACTTATTTAACAAAATTCGTTTTCGAACAGACGTCCACAATATTAATATTAGGCATAAGCACACTTTAACAATACCTCAGCATAGACTGGAAAGTTTCAAAACATCATTTTCTTATTGTATGCCTAAATTATTAAATGAATTTACTCTTTCGGAGCTGTCGGAGAGTGGACGGGTTTTTAGAGCGAAATTCAGGTTTGAGTTGCTTGGAAGACAAGGTAGAGACCAAGTATAAACTGGTATGATTTATTTGTTATTACAACTAGCTTTTGTTTTCTTGTTCTTTCTTTTCTATTCTTTCGGTCTTTCACTTTTTTTTTCTTTTCTAGTTTTCTTGCTAGCATATGTACATGTATTTTTGTTATAATTAATAAATATTACTATAATAGCGTAACAGAGAGGACCAATGAAAAACAGCAGACCGTTGGAAATGCTGACTTGGCCCTCTTTAACCCATAACATTTTAATTAAGTTTCTCTTATATTGCACTGTATGTTTGGTTGGGTTAATAAACATTATTATTATTATTATTAATTAAAGTATCTGCTGCTTGGAAGTTAAATAAGACAAAAACTGGCAAAAGCTGTCATTCCTTACAAGCAAATGACTTGAATGATTTTTTTGTAGATAGTCGTTCTTTTGAGCCAATTTTTATAAAAACTAAATCCATTAAAACATCTATGATGTATCCACAAAATAGGTGAAAGAGATATCGTTCATATTAAAAGATTTATGCGAGAATTCTTAACGGACCAGATAACTGGTATCTTAAATCTCCACGCACCTATCAAAGTAAGTACATATAGTAGTCCTTCGTCACCTTGGATAACACACAATATAAAATTTATGCAAAATTTGAGAGATAAAACCTTTATAAATTATCAATCAAATAAAACACTCGGTAAATGGGATTATTATAAATCATTGCGTAATTTGGTTAATAAATCAATAATCGTAAGGCATACTTTGAATCTCAATTACGAATTACAAATAACAGTTGGAACGCATTAAGGAATGCTGGAATGTTTAAAAGAAATAATATTTGAATACCTAAACACCTTGGTTCTCCGAACGTTATTAATAATTTTTTTGTCAACGCAATACCCAGAAATCATGGTCCTGATCATGATTTACTTACCTTTTATAACACCAATAAACTAAATGATTTTGTTTTTGGCTTTTACACTATTGATGAGTTTCAAATTGAAAAGGCTATCAGCACTATTAAAGGTAAAGGTTCCGGATATGACTATCTTAACATTAAATGTATTGATTTGTGTTGCCCACATATTACACCTTACATTAGTAACCTTATTAATTCTTGTATTCTTAGTGGTGTATTCCCTACCATCTGAAACAAAGCTTTGATAAAGCCCTTGTCTAAATCGAATGCACCAACTACTTTAAGTGATCTGAGGCCAATAAGTGTGCTGCCTGTGTTGTCTAGGGTTATGGAGCGAATTTTATTTGAACAAATAAATGGTTATGTGGAAGATAATAACATTCTGCCCGAAAACCAATCTGGCTTTCATTGTCGATGATATCCTGCGGGAGAACGATAGGGGTAGGATGACGGTACTGTGTTTGTTGAATTATTCTAAGGCATTTGATACAGTTGAACACGAAACTCTTACAGCAATACTGGGTTATATTGGTTTTGAATATAATGCAAGAAAGTTGTTAAACGATTTTCAAACAGGTAGAGAACAAGCAGTATCGGTGGGGGCTGATAACTCTGATCTCGCCTATTTTGTATGCATTATACACATCAAACTTTATCAAAACCATTTCACATTGTAAGGTGCACTTTTACGCAGATGACATTCAATTGTATTATTCCTTCCCTCCTTCCGAGGTGGTTCAAGCGGATATAAATATTAATAGTGATTTGCAAGCTTTATGCAATATCTCCGACCGCCATGGGCTTAATATTAACCAAAATAAGTCACTTGCCATTATTTTCGGCAATAATTTATTTTTCTCCATTTATTTGTGAACAATGAACCGTTACAATTTCAAAAAACAGTAAATAATTTGGGTGTATTGTTAGATGAGAATTTGACTTTCAACAATCATATCAACAAATGCATACAACGAGCGTATGGAAGTTTGAAAGTTATTTACTCGAACAGACATTATTTGAACCGTAATACAAGAATGTGTCTCTGTGAAAGTCTGGTCCTGTCACTTTTTAACTATGCAGATGTTCTGTACTCTCCTTTTTTGTCTTATGTCTTAAAAGATAAAATTCAAAAAACACAAAACTCCTGTATACGCTTACTATTTGGTCTTCACCGGAGTGATCATGTAAGTAATAAGTTGCCGGAATTGAAATGGTTAAACATGCAAGGAAGGAGGGTGCTACACTCTGTATGTCTCTACCACCGAATTCTACATCAATATAAGCCGTCTTACCTTTATAACAAAATAAATTTTCGCGTTGATGTACACACTGTGAATATTAGATATAAGGGGAGATTATCCCCACCTATTTTTCATTCTGCTTTTTTCAAAAAGTCATTTTCCTTTCAAATTGCTAAAACAATAAATGAACTTCCACTTGAGTGGACAATGTGTGCATCATCAATAACTTTTAAAAGACATATGTTAAGTTATTTGCATGGGCGGCAGTGACCTTCACGTTTGTAGAAATGGCTTTATATTTACATCATTTTCGTTTTTCTTTTTGTTATATGCTTGCGAAGGGGATTTTTGATTTAAACATGTAAATTGTAAGTTAATTCTTTAGAGGCAGTTTACTACATACAATGCGCTTTTTGTTCATGTTTAGACTCCCTATGGTATGGTGGAAGAACAAGACGAGTTGAACCATACCATAAGATTGTTCTCATGTATGTTTTTTTTTTATTTCTATTATTAATTATTGAAGTTAATTTTCTGTGTAATGTTTTTGAGAGCAATAAAGCAATTTATTATTATTATTATTATTATCTTTAACAAATGCTTAAAAGAAAAAATTCCAGTATAGATTTTGCCAAACATATCTGAAGTTTTTGAGGTCGTGATAAAAGCTAAGATCTATGTGACGGATAGTTTATAACACTATATCAACATGACTATCAATAACAAAAATCTACTATGATGGATGTAAGAAGGATGATAAAGAGTTTACTCAGGTTGCTTTTTGCGATTTAAGTAGACATTCTGAGGTAGTGGACCATAATATATTGATGGATAAGTTTGATAAATATGGTATTGTGGGGAATGAACTGAAATTTTGGAATCGTACATTCAGGAAAGAAAACAACTAGTGCATTAGAAAGGATTCAAAATTACGAAACTTAGCACTACAATAATACATATAATTCAATGGTCTCAAATGCAATAAGATGAGAAATAAATGGCAACACTAAGCTACCTAAAGGTGATAAATTTGCAAAAATGCGTCTTCTTTTGGACATAAAGTCCTAAATGAAAAGTATTGACGAAAGCATGGTTCCTTATTTTGGTCGATATAGAACCAAAGAGTTTATCAAAGGTAAATCGATTAGATATGGGTACAAAATAGGAAGCTTGTGTGATCCATTATTTAATTTGAACCATATCAAGCAAAGAGAACAGAACTCAAATTGAACAATCAAAATACGTGTCGTTTAAAATTTACTTTGAAACTTCTGAATTCTCTTCGAACTTTAAAGTATGGATACACTGAAATCATCAATTCTAATAGGACTGAAAAATGCCCTATCATGACATATTTCTCAATCTCGTATTATTGATCAGTACAACAAAAATATCTACAGAAAACTAGAAAACTACATTATCAGTGATCGGTAAAAACATGATTGCCTCCACAATTCCTGGCAAATTTATAGTATGCAAACAGGAAACGTAAAAATATAACACACATTTTTTGAGTACGACCAATGAAGGCGGGAAAGAGAGGAGATGTGTCAATTGCTAAGAATAATCCTGAATCAGGAAAACTGCATAGGGGTGATGCTGGGGAGTGCGGACAGACGGAATGTGGTGGAGAACTTCGTCAGGGAGGTAGTCGGGATAAAGGAACGCGGGGAGAGAAGTAGGCAGGTACGGGAGCGCCCTTAGAAAGAAGCCCAAGTATGTTTTCAATAACCAATATTTTAAAAAATTATTCAAGGCCTGTTCTCACCTTGATAAATGGTGCATGACGGGAAGAATGATGTTTTGGTGGAGTACAACTGTGGAGAAAACGACTGGTAATCAATGACAAGCAGACATAAGACATCGCGGAGAACGGAGGGGGGGCTGTATAATCAGTCTCCCCCTGGCAGGTACGTTTAAAGGCATTAAGACATAAAAAAGTTAATTATTGTTATGATTGTAACTGGCTGAGGGTGGAGGAGATACGAGGAAGAGATAGGGATTCAACGGAGCTATACATTTGGGGTGTGGTGAAGAGTGAAGTGCAGAAATGGGGGAATCCTGGAGGAGAGCTGGATCGTCCTCCAGGATCAAGCTAGAAAGGAAGCCTATGGTGATTTTATTTGTACTCAATAGAATAAAGTATCTGCTGCTTGAAAATTAAATAAGACAGAAACTGGCAAAACCTGTCATTAATTACAAGCAAATGACTTGAATGATTTTTTTGTAGATAGTCGGTCTTTTGAGTCAATTTTCATAAAAACTAAATCCATTAAAACATCTATGATGTATCCACAGGTGTATGTATCCAATAGGTGAAAGAGATATCGTTCATATTAAAATATTTATGCGAGATCTTTAACAAATGCTTAAAAGAAAGAATTCCTGTGTCGATTTTGCCAAACATATCTGAAGTTTTTAAGGTCGTGATAAAAGCTAAGATCTATGTGACGGATAGTTTATAACACCATATCAACATGACTATCAATAACAAAAGTCTACTATGATGGATGTAAGAAGGATGATAAAGAGTTTACTCAGGTTGCTTTCTGCGATTTAAGTAGACATTTTGAGTTAATGGACCACAATATATTGATGGATAAGTTTGATAAATATGGTATTGTGGGGAATGAACTGAAATTTTGAAGTTGTACATTCAGGAAAGAAAACAACTAGTGCATTAGAAAGGATTCAAAATTACGAAACTTAGCACTACAATAATACATATAATTCAATGGTCTCAAGTGCAATAAGATGAGAAACAAATGGCAACACTAAGCTACCTAAAGGTGATAAATTTGCAAAAATGCGTCTTCTTTTGGACATAAAGTCCTAAATGAAAAAGTAAGTATTGACGAAAGCATGGTTCCTTATTTTGGTCGATATGGAACCAAAGAGTTTATCAAAGGTAAATCGATTGGATATGGGTACAAGATAGGAAGCTTGTGTGATCCATTATTTAATTTAAACCATATCAAGCAAAGAGAACAGAACTCAAATTGAACAATCAAAATACGTGTCGTTTAAAATTTACTTTGAAACTTCTGAATTCTCTTCGAACTTTAGAGTATGGATACACTGAAATCATCAATTCTAATAGGACTGAGAAATGCCCTATCATGACATATTTCTCAATCTCGTATTATTGATCAGTGCAACAAAAATATCTACAGAAAACTAGAAAACTACATTATCAGTGATCGGTAAAAACATGATTGCCTCCACAATTCCTGGCAAATTTATAGTATGCAAACAGGAAACGTAAAAATATAACACACATTTTTTGAGTACGACCAATGAAGGCGGGAAAGAGAGGAGATGTGTCAATTGCTAAGAATAATCCTGACTCAGGAAAACTGCATAGGGGTGATGCTGGGGAGTGCGGACAGACGGAATGTGGTGGAGAACTTCGTCAGGGAGGTAAGTCGGGATAAAGGAACGCGGGGAGAGAAGTAGGCAGGTACGGGAGCGCCCTCAGAAAGAAGCCCAAGAATGTTTTCAATAACCAATATTTTAAAAAAATATTCAAGGCCTGTTCTCACCTTGATAAATGGTGCACGACGGGAAGAATGATGTTTTGGTGGAGTACAACTGTGGAGAAAACGACTGGTAATCAATGACAAGCAGACAGAAGACATCGCGGAGATCGTAGGGGGGGCTGTATAATCAGTTTCCCCATGGCAAGTATGTTTAAAGTGGGGGAATCCTGGAGGAGAGCTGGGGAAGTACCGAGGAGCCAAAGAGAGAAGATTAAGAGGAGTAAAATAGGAGATTCCGAAGAAAATATCAAGGACAACCGACGAACGAGGAAAAGGGTTTATAATGGGAGGGGGATCCAAAGATAGACTCCAACCTCACACTCTCACCAACCTCAAGAACTTCAGGCCGGATGTCTTTTTGCAAATTTTCCCCGACCTCGTTAAAAAAAGGATTAGTTGAGTTTAGCTATCAACTTTATCTTAATTCGTTATTTAACACTAGATATTAGTTGGGTTGGGTTGAGCCATCAAAATTAACAATTAACTAGACAAGCATTCAAAATTATTTTGAATTTATTCCTTTTATCATGAACATACTGTATTATTATTGTTTAAAAATTAATATCATTTCATTTTACATCATTTACAATCAATACGACATTGTTCAAAATAAGTAGCCGGTCCACGCAATTTTTGGACAAATCCTATTCCAGTCTAATTTCAACATCTACAGTTACGATACAGTTTACAACACCAATACAGGTAACTGTATATAACTGTAGTAAGAGAATAGTCAAAAATCCTGTTAGGTTTCCGAATTATATTGAATATTAAGTTAAGAGGGAAGGTGTTGTATTATAAGTTATTATAAAGTATTTGTAGTTATAGCTATAATAAGAGTTGCCTAACTAGATGTTACTAGTTGAACATCTAACTTTAATAAAGCACTGTTTAAGCAGCAGCCGAGTTGTATACAAAAATTCCCAACCTTAACATTAATTATTGAATGCCTATGTTCTCACCTTTGGTAAATGGTGCACGACGAGAAGAATGATGTTTTAGTGGAGTACAACTGTGGAGGAAACGACTGGTAATCAATGACAAGCAGACAGAAGACATCGCGGAGAACGGAGGGGGGCTGTATAATCAGTTTCCCCATGGCAAGTACGTTTAAAGGCGTTAAGGCATAAAAAAGTTAATTATTGTTATGATTGTAACTGGCTGAGAGTGGAGGAGATACGAGGAAGAGATAGGGATTCAACGGAGCTATACATTTGGGGTGTGGTGAAGAGTGAAGTGCAGAAATGGGGGAATCCTGGAGGAGAGCTGGGGAAGTACCGAGGAGCCAAAAAGAGAAGATTAAGAGGAGTAAAATAGGAGATTCCGAAGAAAATATCAAGGACAACCGACGAACGAGGAAAAGGGTTTATAATGGGTCGGGGATCCAAAGATAGACTCCAACCTCACACTCTCACCAACCTCAAGAACTTCAGGCCGGATGTCTGTTTGCAAATTTTCCCCGACCTCGTTAAAAAAAAGGATTAGTTGAGTTTAGCTATCAACTTTATCTTAATTCGTTATTTACCACTAGATATTAGTTGGGTTGGGTTGAGCCATCAAAATTAACAATTAACTAGACAAGCATTCAAAATTATTTTGAATTTATTCCTTTTATCATGAACATACTGTATTATTATTGTTTAAAAATTAATATCATTTCATTTTACATCATTTACAATCAATACGACATTGTTCAAAATAAGTAGCCGGTCCACGCAATTTTTGCAATCCTATTCCAGTCTAATTTCAACATCTACAGTTACAATATAGTTTACAACATCAATACAGGTAACTGTATGTAACTGTAGTAAGAGAATAATCAACAATCTTGTTAGGTTTCCGAATTATATTGAATATTAAGTTAACAGGGAAGGTGTTGTATTATAAGTTATTATAAAGTATTTGTAGTTATAGCTATAATAAGAGTTGCCTAACTAGATGCTATTAGTTGAACATCTAACTTTAATAAAGCAGTGTTTAACCAGCAGTCGAGTTGTATACAAAAATTCACAACCTTAACATTAATAAATATAATAAGTGTATAATTAAACCCAACCCAATTCTGTATATTTGAGCTGAAGTAAAACTAGAACTGACACTAGACGGCTAAATGTACGGCTAAACTAAAATGTTTCTAGTCCTAGAGTTAGATCTAGTGATATAAAACTAGAATTAATGCTAGAACTAGAATCGTTCGAATTTAGCTGTCTTGAGAAGGCTAAACTCGATTGTTTATAGTTCTAGATGGAGAGTTAGATCTAATGATATAAAACTAGAACTAACACTAGACCTAGAAGCGGAAAGATTAGGGTTTAGCCGTGCGTCTTCAGACGCACGGCTAAACCCAAAACTTTCCACTTCTAGGTCTAGTGTTAGTTCTAGTTTTACTTCGATTCAAATATAAAGGGTATAAAATTTTTTAAAGTACTCTATTTCAGAAACTATTTATTGTAGAGGCCTTCATTAAAAAGAAGTCTTCAGATAAACCTAACCCAACCCTGTATTTGAACCAGAGTCATCCTAAGATGTTCAACGCCATAAGACTGGGTTGGACAAACGACACGAGTGCAAAATTCAATGCCAAGAAAGAAGGTCCGCATCTCAAAGATACGGACACTGGGTACATGTATGATGGGGACACCACACATTCTTTGCAAAAACTGGTGCTCAATAAACTTATTAGCTCTTAGGTTTAGGAGGGTGCAAAAAAAGTTGTAGCAAATTTTTGCAAACTCTGGCACTTTGTCATCTTTCCAATTTATAATTAGAACTAATTAAATACTATGATTACAATAATTACTAAAAATTACCACTGATTTTATTTATAACCTGTATTTACGATGAAGAATTTTTCAAAACTGCAAAAACCGAATAAGAACTTCTTAAAATTTGCACAAAAGTCGACAAAGTTAACGGCGAAAATTTGCCAATAGTAAAATAAATCCCCTTTTGCATTCTTATCATATTGATAATCATCGTTTTTTTAAATGATGTAGTGGCCGATAACCAATCCATGGAATAAATCGCCAAAGGTAACATTTCACTCTATAAGAAAAAAATAATTATAATTTATTATCTATCATAAAAAACTTTACTTACACTTATCCTAACTTTATTACCAAAGTAACAATAAAGAAACGTTTGACATAAAACCGCCGACATGTAAGCTAATTCTTTCGCCGATTCTAAACTAAAAGCTTCAACCAAAGAGATCATGTACAAACACGTGCATAAAACGATCAAAGAAACGATTGTTTGGCATAAAACGACCAAAGTGTAAATCGATTCGATTTCTTTGCAGATTTCTAAGATAATTTGAAGGTGATTCGTGATTTTGTTGATTTCTTTATCCATTTTTCTTTGGAGTTTCAACGGATTCTTTAATTGATTATTATGATGATTATTGATTAATGAATTATTATTTAATTCATTAATGTTTAATTCCATCAAGCATCTTTCCCGCAAAGTTTTAAAAGCGCCTTGAATTATTTGTAAATGTGCCGAAATATAACTTATAATTCCCATATAGGTTGAATCAAAACCTATAAATATAAATAAAAATATAAATAAACAACTAATTAAGATCAACTTACCAACAATAATCCACGCAAAGTTATGAACAGGAAATAATTGAAACAAAATAGCAAATCCGAAATTAATTTTCGATTTTTTATAATTAAAAGGAATAACGCTCGAGTACGGCAAACTTAAATCAAAATTTTCTTTTTGATAATCACTTAAAATTAAATCTTTAAATGACATAACACACGCGCTGAGTGAAACTGAAATTCCAATAATCAAATAAGAAATTGTGATCGAATCTTTAACTTTTCGTTCTTTCTCGATTATTTTTTCCGGGATAAAATCGTTGTAAGGTTTGTAAATTTCAGAATACGAATTTAGCGTGGCCAAAATTTTCTCTATCCTCTTTTTATTCCAAAACCATACAATCACTTTTAAATCGGCCAAAAAATCCGTCATCACCATGTTCGCGACTTTTATCATTGACGGCAAATCAGACGAAAATTTTCCAAACTCCAACACTTCGCATAAAGTGAAAACAACGCAAGAGTAAATTAACCAGAACGAATTATGGATTAAATAAATCATTTTTGTTGATGGTTTTGAAGATTTTGGGGGAATGTATAACCCGGCTCCTTTTATTATAAAAAAATTTAACGAGAAATAATCTTTATTTGCCATTTTTTTGTTTGTCTTCTTTTGTATTATGAGGAGTTTTATGGTTTTAAATGGTATTTATAGCCAAATGTGTTTTGATAGTTACGTCTTATTGATTTGTGCTAATTACAAAATTGGTAAGAAATAGGGATGTAATTAAGCAAAGTGTGAAATTATTGGGTTAGTTTGAAGTATTGCGAGAAATTCTCTGAAAGGGGGTAATTAAAAAGATTCTTTTTTCGTTTTATAATGTTTGTTTTGCCCTAATTTGTACCGTTTATCTTGGAAATATGAAAATTTGATGAATTTTCTCAAAAAAATTATTTCATTTAAATAGATTATAATTATAGAAGGAGAATAATATTCTTTTGTAATTATAAAGGCTATAATCTGGTTAATACTTTCATATAGGAGTAATTAATTAAATTAATTAAAAATAATTAAAATAATAAATTAAATTTTAAATAGCGCCATCTTTTGCCAATCTTTTGAAAAACAAAAATAATTGTTTTTATAGATAATTATTACACTATATTAATATCTGATATAATCTGATTATCTGATCAGTATTAATCTTACGTTATTTCTTGTAATAAATTAATAATTTATTATAAATAAATATTTTTTTATTTATTACTTCTAACTAGCGCCATCTTTTGCCCACCGATTCTTTTATAGGTTCGTTTTTTATTACATCATTACTTTTTTTAATTATTTATAATATTTAAATAAACACATCATTTATTAATTTTATTTTAATTTTTATATAATTTCATTTCAATATAAAAAGATTATTCTAATTCCAATAAATAAATCAAATTAAAATTAGGTTGGTATTCAGTAAGTTACTAAAATTCCAACTTCAAAGCAAACCAAAATAGACGCCGTCCGCCATTAATTCCGCCATTTCATTCTCGTTGCGCTTGGTGAGGACATCGAGGGAGGATTGAACCGGAAAAACCGTTTTATTTCAACTTCAAAGCGCAATTTGAACTTATTAATTGGTAAGTAATTAATTTTAATCATATCTTATATAGTAACATTACGAGTAGGCATCTAATTCGCCGGAAAAATCGGATTGGATTTTCGTTGCATCGGCGTCTATTTTACCGCGCAATTTTCGAGGATTATTCTCGTGGAATAAACGATTTCCTCACAACAATCGTCATTTCTAATTTATTCTCGATTAATATATTAATTAAGTATGGAATTGAAGCAAATCTCAACATTTTCGCCGAAAAAAAAATTTTTCAAAGACGACGCTTCGATTAACAAGATGGAGTGCAAATTCAATTGTTTTTTCGTTTCATTCCTTGATTTTTCTAAAAGTCAAAATTTGGAATAAATCTGTCTCGGATTAAAATCGAAAGTTAAATTTAACGGTTTAAAGTGGATTTTGTTCATATTGGAACATAAACCAAAAGGGAATTCGATTTCTATAAGAAATAAATGTTTGTTGTATCCGGAAGGTGTCTTCCACTTTGATAGTTTCGCTCAAAATAAATTGTACTTTATTTGCACATAAAATGCAATCAATTAAAAATCAAAATTTTGAGAGGATTATTACATAGGTGTCCCTTGTAAGCGGCAAAGTACATAAATGGCATTATATATAAAGAAATTCTGAACTAAAAATTGTTGTATTTTCTGGAAAACATCCCATTTAATATGAATTTACATTGATTAAGGTGTATAGAATCAATTTTAATACTTCCTGAGATACCTTTTGACATGATAGAAATGTTTCAAAAGTCTCAAAATTATGAACATTAATTACTTTAACTGTTTTGTTCCGTGTTATATGTGTTACCGTCAATCTGTATAATTCAGGTACTCCGCACAATGCCTAGGTAATGTATAAATAATGTACACAATTCTTAAGGATTACATAAAGTACCTGTTGGTTCATAAAGTACCATTTACAGAGATCGTACATGATAAAAGTTATATTGATTTAGACTGTAAATGCTGAAAGTTGTATTAGTCTATAATTTTTCAAGAATACTATGGACTGGGTTTGGTTGAGTCAAGCTTAAACTTTGTACCATCCCTCATATAACCAAAAAATAAATCCTAAACAAAACTAAGATTCAATATAAGAGATGGTACCATTCAATATGACCCCAACTTGATACCATATTATTTGGAAACATTTTTTAGCAAAAATCTGAATTTATTAGAATTTCATTGTATCTCAACAACTGGTACAACTAGGTACAGGGATCTCTATGTGATAAGGAAATCAAATATGGGAAGTTCCATTACTTTTTATTATTATTATGTTAATTATAATATTTAAGGGGTATTTACGTTTCAAGACCTACGACTTGGTAATTTTCATGATTTTTCTACTGTTAAGAAATAACTTAAAAAGGCAATTGTTTTATGTTTTTTTTTTTGATTAGGTTTAAAGTAACTCTCAAAAAAAATTGTACATTAAAACAATGCTTATTTAAAGAGTTGCTGCATCTCCCAAACGATTTCTCCTCTTCCAGTACTCTGAATCTAAAAACCCAAAGAGATTCTTAATCAGTGATGTTGTACTTAAAAAAATGTAATGTTGTAATAAGCCCATAGTAGAATCTTTGAGAAAAAAAGAAAAGAAGATAAATGGTGGCTTGTTAACAATTAAAATTGTAACAGTAATATCTCCATATCTATAATTATTATTCCATTACTTTTGTTAACTTTTTATTGAGATTTTTAAGTACCCTTTGAAAATGAAATCACAAGACCGTAAATATCTTGTACAAATGAGGAGCTCGCGTGCAAAAGCGGATATATCCGTTCTTAAAGAAGTTTCAGAAAACGGGAAAAACTGATCAGAATTTGCCCTTGTAAAATATGTTAAAAATCTTAAGGTAGGTTTATAGTTATATGTAAAGTAATCAAAATATGCAAACCTGAAAAATGTAAATTTAAAAATTTTTGTATGAAAGGGGTACATTCGCTCTAGTTCAAATATACAAGGTTCGGTTGGGTTTAGCCATGTATGTGAAGATACGATACTCTATTTTAGAAACTATTCATAGTAGAGGTCGTTAAAATAATGTCTTCAAATGTATGGCTAAACTTAATCCAATCCATCTCTGTATATTTGAATTGGAGTAAAACTAGAACTACCACTAGACCTAGAATCATTCAAGTTTAGCCTTCTTGAGAGATGAACTGCTAAACCCGAATGTTTCTAGTTCTAGAGTTAGATCTATTAAAATAAAACTAGAACTTACACTAGACCTAGAAGTGGAAAGTTTCGGGTTTAGCCGTGCGTCTTCAGACAATAGTCTTCAGATAATAATTTATATCATTAGGTCTAACTCTAGGACTAGAAATATTTTAGTTTAGCCGTACATTTAGCCATCTAGTGTTAGTTCTAGTTTTACTTTAGCTCAAATATACAGAGTTGGGTTGGGTTTAGTCATGCACTTATTATATTTATTAATGTTAAGGTTGTGAATTTTTGTATACAACTCGGCTGCTGGTTAGAACTACCACAAGACCTAGAATTATTCAAGTTTAGCCTCTTCTTGAGAGATGAACTGCTAAACCCGAATGTTTCTAGTTCTAGAGCTGGATCTATTAAAATAAAACTAGAACTAACACTAGACCTAGAAGTGGATAATTTTTGGTTTAGCCGTGCGTCTTCAGACGCACGGCTACACCCAAATCTTTCCACTTCTAGGTCTAGTGTTAGATCTAGTTTTACTTCGATTCAAATATAAAGGGTTACCAAATCAATTTTTAAGGTACTCTATTTTAGAAATTATTTATAGTAGAGGTCTTTGTCTTTGTTTGTGTCCATTTTTAATTATTATTCCATTACTTTTGTTAACTTCTTTTTGAGACGTTTAAGTACCCTTTGAAAATGAAATCACAAGACCGTAAATATCTTGTACAAATGAGGAGCTCGCGTGCAAAAGCGGATATATCCGTTCTTAAAGAAGTTTCAGAAAACGGGAAAAACTGATCAGAATTTGCCCTTGTAAAATATCTTAAAAATCTTAAGGTAGGTTTATAGTTATATGTAAAGTGAACAAAATATGCAAACCTGAAAAATGTAAATTTAAAACTTTTAATGTTACATGCATTATAAAAATGGATATGTCCATTTTTAATTATTATTCCATTACTTTTGTTAACTTTTTTTTGAGATGTTTAAGAGTACCCTTTGAAAATGAAATCACAAGACCGTAAATATCTTGTACAAATGAGGAGCTCGCGTGCAAAAGCGGATATATCCGTTCTTAAAGAAGTTTCAGAAAACGGGAAAAACTGATCAGAATTTGCCCTTGTAAAATATGTTAAAAATCTTAAGGTAGGTTTATAGTTATATGTAAAGTAAACAAAATATGCAAACCTGAAAAATGTAAATTTAAAACTTTTAATGTTACATGCATTATAAAAATGGATATGTCCGGTTTTGTCCGCAAATAAGACACTTCTTTAATAAAAATAAGGTTTATTGTCACAAAAAAATTTAATACAAATATTTATATATGAACTGCTTGTTCTTCTTCCAGACAATCACACAACTCACTATCATTTTCTTCTTCGGTTACGTCAGATGTCTCATTTACTTCTTCATTTTGATTCAACAAATTTTTGTACCATACTATGTTTTTCTGTTTTTCCCATGCCTCACCAAAATGCGCATTCATCAGATGACGCAAACTTTTTTTCTTTTTATCTGGTATAGAATTCCCAAGTGGCAAATTATTAAGCTGGATTCTGTCGTCAGATTTTCTCTTTTTGATAAGAGGTTGAAATGAATACTTTCCGTGGAAACGGTAAAATTCAGTTGTGGCGACATTTATCTTCACTTTTTTATTGAGTATAGTTTTTTTTATGAAAATTTGTTTACAGTCTGATATTCCTTTTATTTTTTTATATATCTTTTCCAGACCTTTAATATCATACATTTGCCAACCTGAGCCAAGTGTTTTTACCTTCCCAATTTCGGAATATATTTCCACATATTCTTCCTTGGATGTTACAGTCGGATTCTTTTTTAAAATTTTTTCGACTCTTCCGAATACACGATCTGCAGGTAAAAAGCTGTGCCCCCTAACGCAAAGGATGGACATAACCGCTTTTGCTTTCTAATTTGGATGTAACCGCTTTTGTACACAACGAGTGACTTTAACCAAGTTATTAGAGTATGATATATCCGCTTTTACATACAAATGAATTCAACAAACGGTAGAGGCCAAGAAATTGATGCGAGTACATATGCCAGGTAAATTTCGTCAAAATGTGGATATAACCAGTTTTGCACGCGAGCTCCTCAAATGTGCTTCAAGATTTATTTACCTGTTTACCATTAGGATTTTTGATATTTTCTTAGTCTCATGTAAATCAAAGAGGTATTTAAGTTGTGTTGAATTGGACTGGGTTGTTTTAGAGTTTTGTATAAGATGTATACACATCAGAACTGACAATGAGTCTTGTAACATGTAGAGAGCATTTGCCGTTTTGAAATCATTCCATTTTTCAAATACACACTTACTTTTAAAAGACAGCAAAATCGATCATGCGAGGCGTGACGTAGGTAGGTCCGGGAATTCCCGGCTTTACACAGTTCCGTTTTTTTACAGATTCCTTTGTATAAAAACTTAGAATTATCTAAAATATTGTTCGAATAAACCACGATTTTTTAACATTGACTACATAAAATGATAGGGTCTGAGAGAAAAATTCGAATTAAAGAAGATTTCGAATGATTAAAATTCGAATTAACCATGTTCTACTGTATAAATTACTGGGACGCAAAGTCCTGGGGGCTGCTTGTTTTTGCAATAAAATGCATATATATCTAGTGTGTGCCCTTTAAGGCGAACCTTTTTTGCATTGATTTTTGTATGAAAGGGGTTCATTCGCTCTAGTTCAAATATACAAGGTTCGGTTGGGTTTAGCCATGTATGTGAAGATGCGATACTCTATTTTAGAAACTATTCATGGTAGAGGTCGTCAAAATAATGTCTTCAAATGTATGGCTAAACTTAATCCAATCCATCTCTGTATATTTGAATTGGAGTAAAACTAGAACTACCACTAGATCTAGAATCATTCAAGTTTAGCCTTCTTGAGAGATGAACTGCTAAACCCGAATGTTTCTAGTTCTAGAGTTAGATCTATCAAAATAAAACTAGAACTAACACTAGACCTAGAAGTGGAAAGTTTCGGGTTTAGCCGTGCGTCTGAAGACGCACGGCTAAACCCGAAACTTTCCACTTCTAGGTCTAGTGTTAGTTCTAGTTTTATATCATTAGGTCTAACTCTAGGACTAGAAATATTTTAGTTTAGCCGTACATTTACCCGTCTAGTGTTAGTTCTAGTTTTACTTCAGCTCAAATATACAGAGTTGGGTTGGGTTTAGTCATGCACTTATTATATTTATTAATGTTAAGGTTGTGATTTTTTGTATACAACTCGGCTGCTGGTTAGACATACCACCAGACCTAGAATTATTCAAGTTTAGCCTCTTCTTGAGAGATGAACTGCTAAACCCGAATGTTTCTAGTTCTAGAGTTAGATCTATTAAAATAAAACTAGAACTAACACTAGACCTAGAAGTGGAAAGATTTGGGTTTAGTCGTGCGTCTTCAGACTAGTTAGATCTAGTTTTACTTCGATTCAAATATAAAGGGTTACCAAATCAATTTTTAAGGTACTGTATTTTAGAAACTATTTATAGTAGAGGTCTTTGTTAAAAAAATGTTTAAAGACGCATGGCTAAACCCAAAATTTTCCACTTTAATTCAAATATAGGGTTGGGTTACAACTGAATCTCTCCTTTCGTACGTCCAACTCAGCCTTGGCCTGCAAATATCTTATTCTCTATATACACAAAATTTTTTTTCCGTTTGTGTGCTAAATTTCCTACAACTTTTATCTTAAGGATAAACTCGGTATTTCGGCTTATTAATGCCATTTATATACTTGGTGTCTTTAAAATCCTCGCTTACTTGGGACACCTTGTAATTTTTAACTTAAAAAAATTCGAAACATTTATTTAGTTTTCTTCCTTCGTTTTGTTTTGAAAGATTAGGAGAAAGTAATAATGGTGGACATGGAAGATAAGGATAGAAGCAGTAGAGATCGTTCACGCCGTGAAAGACCATCGCGTTTCTCTGAGGGCAGCCGTGACCGAAGCGCGGATCGCGGAAAAGATCGAGGTGGAATGAAATCTTCAAATTGTCGCGTTTACGTCTCGAACATCCCGTACGAATATCGCTGGCAAGACTTGAAAGATCTCTTCAGAAGTCAGGTGGGTGACGTTGCTTTCGTTGAGCTCTTCGTCGATGAAAATGATAAGCCGCGGGGTTGCGGAATCGTCGAGTTTTCCGAGTCCGTTTCGGTGAAGAAGTGTTTGGAGGTGATGCATCGGTTCGAATTGAAAGGGCGCAAGATTGTTATTAAGGAAGATTTCGGGAACGCGAGAGATAAGTTTGGGAATTTGATTGGTACCAAACGAAATAGGGATCGAGATAATGATAGGGACAGATTTAGGGAAGAAAGAAGGGGCGGGGGCGGTGGAGGAGGAGGTGGTGGCGGCGGCGGTGGAGGCTTCGATGGCGGACGACAAGATGATAATAAATGGGGCAATACGTATGGGTTAAGTCCTCAATTTTTGGATGGTTTGGGTATTCATTCCCCGTTGACTAATCGAGTTTTTGTTGCTAATGTAAGTACATTTTATTTAAAATTATATTTGGGGTAGTTTTTCTTTTTTGGTGATCGTGTTGTCCTAAGTGTATAGAATGGGATTTTATCTGTTTAGAAAGAAAATTATACATTTTTAAGAGGTTGGATTAGTTCTGCTCCTTTTATTGTTATTTTTGATAACCAATTCGATTTGATTTTTTTGAAGCATAAACAATTATTATACAGGTAAACTAAACAGATTAAATATCCTACAATAAAAGTTAAATGTTATTTTATACATTCAATGATGAAGAAGACTATATAACCTTACTTTTAATCTACTCTCGGAATGTATCGTCTCCAGCGAATTATTATTTATCAATCATTCCTCATTTATTTAATGTCTCAAAAAGTAATCAATTTAAATTTATAGTTACCTTCTTTATTCTTCTGTATCTATTTGTTTTACTTCTGGTTATTGAATAATGTAATTTAGAACTGTGGGATTTTAAGAGATTGGATTAGTCGTGTATTTGTAGATTTATTGTTGAGGTGTGTTCGTAACGATAAAATGTTCTCTTTCGATAAATTTTCTTTCATAAAAATTAATCCAACCTCCTAAAATATCCGTTGTGAAAAAGAAATCTTTTCATTTTGAAATTTGTTTCTCAGGCTCCTATTTTCTTAGCAAAACTTTGATGTTGGAAAAATGTCCATCTATTTGGAGTTTGTTAAAAAAATTTAAATAAATTTTTAGCGAGATAAAACAAATTCAACCTCCTAAAACCTCTTCAATAATTAAATATTTGTATTAAATAAAAAAGATTGAGTAGGTAGGGTAGGAAACGTTCACTTTGCTCTTATTTTTATCTACTCCTTACAGTTGGACTACACATGTGAGAAGAAGAAATTAAAAGAAGTGTTCCGTTTGGCGGGTAAAGTCCTATGGGTGGACATGCCCTTAGATAAAGATGGTCGTTGTCGTGGCTTCGCTGTAATTGAGTATGACCACCCAGTTGAATCGGTTCAAGCGATATCAATGTTCCATAATCAGGAATTGTTGGGTCGTCCCTTGACGGTCCGCATGGATCGCATTCCGGACAAAGAAAAACTTCCGGAAGGTCTTAAATCGATCGGTATGGGTTTGGGCGTGAACGGCCAAGCTTTGAAAGATGTTGCTCATAATTTGCCCTCTTCAAATTCGTCGAATAATAATCAGTTGTCGAATTCCGGGCCTGGTATACTCGGTGCAGTTCCGAATTTGATGGGTATTAACGCCGGGGCTCCTCTAAATAATTTAAATAGCGTCGCTTCGGCTTTGGGGAATTTGGGGACAACGTCCGCGGCGGTTCTTCAAGCGGCCAATTTGGCTAATTTACCAAATAATCTCCTCGGAGGTGGCGATTTAAGCGGTATTGCGGCTAATTTGGTTTCTAACCCTTTGGTACAGAGCCAGTCGTTGAGTAGCTTGAACGCTTCTAATTTGAATCAACCGGGAGGGTTTAATAGAAACGATTCGTTCACGTCCCAATCCTTGGGTGGTTTCCAAGGCAGCGGAGGAGGAGGCGGTGGTAGTAATCAAATGAGCACGTTTAATTCTGGAGGAGGTGGAGGTGGCGGCGGAAATAGAAACTTCCAAAATTTTGATGGGTCGAAAAATTCCGGTTTCGGCGGCGGTGGCGGAGGAGGAGGTGGTGGTTTTAATCGGGGGAATGACCGCGATAATAGTGGCGGAGGAAGTGGAGGGTTTAATACGGGGATGCGTAATCAAAATCAACAGAGCAAAACTGGGTATTCAAGTAAAATTCTTATCAGCAACGTAAGTTATATATTTTTAATAAGTTGGTCTTTTCATTTCGTTATAAAATCGTCAACGTTTTGGGTTCGTTTTCAATTTCCAGCTTCCGCACACCGCTGGTTATCAAATGTTAAGGGACAAATGTTGTGAATTTGGTGAGGTCCAAAGGGTTGAGGATAAAGGAAACGGAAACGTTTTGGTCAGCTTTGCAAATGAGTGGGATGCAGAGAGAGCTATAAGTATCCTTAAGTAGATGTGGAGTAGTTTTTTACTAATTTAATTGGGCTTTCATCGATTTCTTATTGTTGCAAAAAAAGTTAATTTTATTTTTCAGGTTATTTTTTTCCTTAACGTTTTTTTAACAGAAAATATGGACAAGGCGAGAATTGATGGGAGAACTATCGACGTCCGCTTCTACTTTTAATTATCGCCGAAATTCCAACGAAAAAATTAATTATTATGAGAGATAAATTAATATTAGTTTTTAGTTTGTGACCAGATTCGTCGTTAAGAGAGACATTTTTAGTTGTTCATCCACGATTAATGTGTTTTTCAACAAATGAGATAGAATTTCTTTAAATGTTTTGTGTCGTAGTGTTTTCGATATGATGTTTATAATTTTGTCTTTTCAAATAAGTTTTAGTTTTATACTAAAATATTGCAAATAAATGGTACTTCTAATAAAAACGCAATTTAGGATATTGTTTAATTTTTATTTCTTCTTCATCAATAATTACAATTAAAGTTATCTTTTGTATAAATAAATCTTGAAATGTATAGTGTAGCATAATGTGGAATAGATTTTTATTTAATCCTTGATAAATTTTAGTGTTGAAAATTACTTTAATTCTCGTAAAGAGAATTCAAAAAGCACACAATTGGTCTCCTTATTTCCGGTTTCTTCACAAAGTTCCCTTTTTTACCTTTATTGCTTATTAGATTCAATTTCCACTGATATTTTAGTAACTATTTGCAAGGGCCATACAATTTATAGCTGCAACTTTTATTTATGTCAATTTTAGATCCGTTTATTGAAGTTAATTGAGATACGATGTTTAACAAAGGCCCCCACATTTTATTCCAATCAATTCCTAAGTATTTTTATAACATTTAAAACAGTTGGTGTTAGGTTGGGTTGTTATTGATGACATTCATATAATGTATAGGTAATATCTACAAAATCACAGTTTTTTTGATGTTACGTTATGATCTCCATCATAGGATTGATGCTACTCAATGTGTCAAAGGTGAGTGTTCGACTCGTGTATTATCAAGTGTTTGTTTTGGCATTCATATAATCCAATTGTTATAGGACAAATGAGCTCTTCTTCCACCAGAACTTATAGTGTATCAAATCCTTATTATCATCCTGCGCTTTTAATCCAGATTCCATCCTTTTGACTATAACTAATTAATTGGTTAATTGTAAGTATCCTCAGTTATACATTGTTTTTTGCTATTAATTATCATTGGACGCGTTTGAAATGAGCAGCTTGATTCCATATTCTACTTAATATACCATCTTGGATGATTGATTGATATTAACGTTTTTTTGATAAATGTATTTCAGTTCCTTCAACATTCCATTGAGGAAGTCAGTAAACTAAATTAAGTGTCTACGTTTTGATACCAACGCATTCAAAATTATGTTTTTGTCCATTACTCATAATTTAGATCACTTTATTTTGCAGCAATTTTTCACTGGTTGGGTGATAAATTGGTGGTGTGTAGGGTTATATACTAGATCAAGCTTTTATATTATATTACACATATAATGTTCATTATATGCGTAACATAATTAAGAATTAATTAGTACCACCATATATTAAATAACAAATCCAGCAAAGAATTGATTGAAAGTCAGAATTAATAAATTCATATCTTGTATATGATAAATATGAAACTGGACAATTTGGGGTTTTGCTGTATTGAATCAAAACTCAAATTCTAAATCGAATAATAGGAAAAATGAATAGGTTTTGGATGGCACAGAAAAAAGTCTCAAAAATCATGGACTAAATTGAATTTAAATTGTTAGTCATTTTTGATTTATCGTTTCAATTTAATACTGATAAAAATGATGATAAAACCCAAGATTTTCTTTGCTGAGGTTTTATGCCTCAGCAAAGAAGATTTAAGACCTTCTCTATACTGGGCTGGGCGAGCTTTTTCATTGTGTGTTGCAAAACTTGTCGACGTGGTGTTGCTAAAGCTCGCCTAAGTCACAAAATTTTCGGTAATTTTGGTTTTTATGGGTATTAAAATACAATTAGGCGTTTTAATTTTAGAACGTTTTATTCTTTTGTAGAGCGAGTGTCGTTATAAGTTACCACTTGTAACGCAAAAGCCTTACAAAAAAAAGATAGAAAAAGGAGTGTTTACGAATGGTCCCAGGTTTAACGGCTTCTACCTGGTTATACGAAATTTTTGCATTTAGGAAATAATATTATTTCCAACATTCTAAGTCAAATAATATGAAAAATGAATAGGTCTTGGATGGCAAAGAAAAAAGTCTCAAAAATCATGTACAGTCAACCCTCCTATAACGCGGTGAGTGCGTACCGCGTTCTATGGAAACCCGCTATAAGAAACTCGGATTTAACCGTACAAACCAGGGTAATTCGTAGCGCGTTCTATGGAAACCGTCAACCGCGTTGTATGGAAACCGCGCTATAAGAAACGCAGAATTAGTACAAATCACATTATTCGTACTGCGTTATATGGAGACCAATAAGGACAAGATAAATTATAAATTATTTTTATTGATTTAAAGAGTTTATATAAAGAAATGATACCAAAACTAAACTGAAAAGCTGTTTTCCAACAAAAACAAGAAATACTTTTAGAAAATTTAATCTTTCAACACTCATCCTCGCTGTCAGATAATATGAGTCGCCTAACTCGTCTTCTTTTAATAGGCAAAATGTCTTCCTCATTTGGCTCATCACATCTTCATCATTCATCTTCACATTGGTTTTCGATTGTAGCTTTTTTTTCTAACTCCACTAAAACCTCTCTATAGGGAGCTAAGCAATTTCTTAACTCTCTTTTAAACTTTGCGCAACGCACCGTTGAATGATCAGTTTGAATGAAATGAAGTTCCAACCAATTCTTTAGACAAATTTAGCCCTTTTTTCACATCTTGTAAATCGACATTTGGCACCCATTCGTTTTCCTTATTTTCGTTTATCAATGGATTTGAGGTGGGTGCATCAATTAAATCCATCAATTCATCCTCATTTAAAGTTTCTTCCCCGAGTACGAGTTCTTTTACATCCTGATGATTTGTTGTAAATTCTTCATCGCCTAAACGAGAAGCAATGTTTACTATTTCTGTAACTGGGAGTGAAATTGTAGAATCATCTTGTATTGTTTGAACCATTTCAGGTAAAAGGGGTTTCCAACACGCATTAAGCGTTGATGGTTTAATTTCCGCGCAAGCCGATGACACGGTTCTAATACAATCTAAAATAGAAAATTCCATCCAAACTTGAGTAAGGGTTTTATTTTCACTACTTTCTAATCTGTCGAAAATGGTTTGGAAAACTTGGCGTGTGTAAGACATTTTTAAAGTTTGAATGACTCCTTGGTCCAAAGGTTGTATTAATGACGTGCAGTTGGGAGGAAGGAAGACAATTTTTACATTTGGATTATCCAGTTGTATGTTGTGGCAACCAGCGTTATCAAGAACCAATAAAACTTTGAAATACAAATTTTTTCCATCGTATGGGTTTCAACTGCCGGGATAAAACAATTATAAAACCAATCCTTAAATAAATCTTGGGTCATCCAAGCTTTCTTATTAGATCGCCAGAATACAGGCAATTCGGTCTTATTAATGTTTTTCATAACACGGGGAGTTGAAGAACGATTTATTATCATAGGTTTTATCATCAGGCTCCCTGAAAGATTGCTGCACATATGAAGGGTGACACGTTCTTTTGAAGGTTTAAACCCCTGAGCACGCCTTTGATTTTTCAAAATGAAGGTCCTAGATGGTAGTTTTTTCCAATATAATGCCGTCTCATCCGCGTTAAAAATCTGATGAGGTGAATAGCCTCCTTCATTGATAATTCTAACTAATTCCAGCTTATAATTCTCGGCAGCCTCAGCATCTGCTGAGGCCTGTTCTCCTTGAAACTTAATATTGTGTAATGAGTACCTTTTTTAGTTTTTCAAACCACCCTTTACTCGCGACAAACGAATGATTTTCTAACTCTGCAGAAGAATGACCAATATTCCTTAAATGCTCATAGATTTTAAGTGCTTTCTGCTTGATAAGATTTCCACTGATATGAATCTTTTGGGCTATACAGTCTTCCAACCAGATCATTAACGCCCGTTCCATTTTAACCATATTAGAGTTTCGTGTGCGAGTGACACGTTTCGCACCTAACGGACAGCCATCTGCCATTGTTTTCCTTATATTGTCTGCATTTTTCTTTAGGGTTCGAATTGTAGATTCATTCAACTTGGTTGATTTTGCAACCGACGATAGATTTTCCCCACCTTCTAAACGATTTAGAATTTCGATTTTATCTTCAAGAGATATAAACTTTCTTCTTAACCCTTTCCTTGTTTCTTTCGTGTTTGACACGATGCAAATCTAGGGTTAATAATTACTTTATTATTATTATATTAGAACAAATGAAGAATATTACTTACATTACTGTGTAATGTTGTCCAATTATAAACCATAAATTAACCAGCAAAAAACTGAACGAACGGACGGTGCAGAAAAATTTTTAGAAAGAGTTGGTCACTTATAATTCAAATAGGCCCTAACGAACTAAACATAGGCTAAACATTCTTAGGCTACGCGGAAGGAACTTATGGGATGCTGTTGACGGAAACCGCGCTGTAAGAGTATCGTATTATAGGAGGGCTGTTGCATTGTCAGCTTCGCGTTATATGGAAATCGCGTTCTGAGAGTACCGCGTTATAGGAGGGTTGACCGTACTACATGGTCAGGCCTAAATTCAATTTAGAGTGTTAGTCATTTTTGATTTATCGTTTTAATTTGATACTGATAAAAATGATAATAAACCATATATAAACCAAGAGATTTATGCCTCAACAAAGAGGATTTAAGACCTTCTCCATGCTGGGCAAGCTTTTTCATTGTGCGTTGCAAAACTTGTCGACATGGTGTTGCTAAAGCTCGCCTAAATCAGAAAATTTTCGGTAATACTCTTAATAGCTATCGACATAAGGGCACAAGACCTTGGCGTAATTTTAAGATTTATTTATTAAATCTTTAACGACCATCGACCATGGGGACACATATGTACCAAGTAAATAAGCTTCCAAAAACTTTATGGTCCTGAAAAGTTAATTTACAGGTTTACTCGATTTACGCAAATTTGTAACTGGATTAACTCTGTTTGGCAAAATTTCCAGTGCTAATATCCATATTTAATCTTTTTGTACAAGGAGAATTTAGTGTTTGAACAATTGAACTAGATATTTTGATAAATGATTAGGATTAAAAAAAAACTATTTTAGTAGATACTTTCAGGATTTTATTTCTTCTTCTTCAGTACTTATTAAAACAAAAACGACGAAGAAAGAAATTTGGTAATATACGGACTATTTTTTATTATCTAACACAATGTGGCTAATAATATCAATGGTTTACTTTAAAATTTTATAATTATTATTTTTTTAAATTTTAAATCGGTATCACAATCATTTTTCGTTCGATTCTTCGCTTCGTTTCGGCTCTTGTTCTTCGATTGTCCCTCCAAAAAAGAAAAAAAAACATTCCACTCCTTTCGCAACGTTTCTTTTAAAACTACCCTATTCTTTACACATTATATATTCTTTAGATAAAAATCTAATTTTCGATATAATTCTAGGTTGTTTTTTTGTGGAAATCATCTAAATTCTTTTTCTTTCTAAATAGAAAGGAGCATGCATTTTTTTAAGTTTATAATCTTCGAACATGACCGAAAAGAATGAAAAAAAAGACACTTATAGTAAAAAGAAAACCTTTGGGTTATTACGCACTTTCGAGATAGTTATGAGAGTGCGTAGTAACTTTTAAAAAGACTTAAAACAAACTGTTTTTTTTTCTTCTTGAATTTAATTCAAAACCTCACTCACAATTCTTTATTGTTATCATTATTTTTTTGTAATCTATCTCCCTCTTATTCCGCCACACAATCACGCATAATTCGAAGACACAACAAAAAACTTGTTTAAAAAAATTAAATAAATAGAAATAAACAACTCAGTGGTTGGCGATGAACGCCTCAAGCGGTTGGGGTACAAGTCCCCGATAAGGTATACGAAATTGTTTAACAACACGCGCAGCAGCACACGTCAGTCTCGTGTATTTAGCAGTATTAGCCAGTTCGTGCACTTCTTGCCCTTTTAATAAACTGGCAAATGTCTCACCATTATTATTCACTAAATCCATATGGGCGCCACCGTCTAAAAGCGTTTTAGCAAGTCCTAAAGGACAAGGTCTTGCCATTGCTGCTAGATGTAAAGGTGTGTTGCCTTCTTCGTCTTTAGCATTTGGATCAGCGCCGACTTTCAAGAGGACTTCCGCTAAGTGTGGTGACGGAAATTGGCAGGCTGGGTAACGACCGACGAGGGCTGCGTCCCGGCAACAAGCTAAATGTAAAGTTGTTCGACCTAATTTTCCTTTAATTTTTAATTTAACCAAGTCGTATATGGCCCGATGAATTTTTTCTGATATCATTATTTTATCACTTTCAATTTTTTGATTTTGTAATAATCGTGTGAGCAAACAAGCTAGATATAGTGTGATAACTAAAACTCTGGTTAAATATGTCGTATCGCGAAGGACGTTCGGCATCTTTTCCAACATCTTGCTTCCTTGTTCAACCTCCATGATGGCTTTATAAAACACTCTTAAAATTTCGTTGTAATCAACCGGAGGTACTATTCTTCCGCGGGAAGTTGATTTGCCTTCTTCGCCCATCATAAACGAAAACAATTCGGTGAAACTAAACAAACTGCTTTGCGTCATTGGATTTAAACTTTCTAACATCGCCTGTTGCATGTCCAAAGCGTAATTCCACAATTCTATGCAGCGATTAAATTTTCCCGCGTCAGCGTAAACCGCTCCTCTGTATCTGATGAAATAACTCGTATCCGGATGAGCTGGACCGAGAATTCTCTCACGGATCACCAACGCTTGCATTCTCATTTCGTCCGGGTCGGCCATTAACTCATCCAAGCCTTCGATGTCCGCTATTTCTTGACAATAATCGTAAGCGGGAACTTTTTCAGCTAATTTTTTCAAGATGACGGGGCCGTTACCGAAATATCTTTCGCGCATCGCTTGTTTCCAATATTCTAGTGCCGTAATCATGTCGCGTTTTTTATCTACGTAGGTCGCACCGAGTAATTCTAAGGCGTCTATTTTTTCTTTTCGGGATACTAAGTGTGGTAATTTTATAAGGTACTCTACTATGTGGTTGTGGCCGGTTACACCCGCTGCTAATAATGGAGTCATACCTGCAAAATAAAAAGAAAATGTTTATAAAAATCAATTAAATTTTAAAAAAGGTTTATTTTATTAACCGATTTTTTTTTATGTTGTAGAGTTGAGGATGCATCGATTACGAGGATTCGGAAGGATATGGATTTTATGCCGTTGGAAGTTAAAATCTTGATGTAACTGCTTGGAGGGTGGCGAAGGATTAAAGGAAATTCAAGGAAGTTATTGGATCAATCACAATAAAGGTAGGATTTTTTTTTATTTTGATAAAATTGTTGGATTGTTGGTTTTTCAAATTTTAGTATCGTTAATTTAATTAGATCAATACTCGGATTTAAATAAGGCAATATTTGTGTTTAGGTTTATTTTTGTGCCATTTCTTACACAATGATTCCAATTTCAGGTTAAACCAGTTGTGTTAGGATAATTTCTGGATGTGAGGTTTGAAATAAATGGATATATTATGATTTTAAATAAAATTTTGCTTCGAATGGTGTTTGTGATTTTCACAATCTCATATTCCTTATGTTTATCCATTCAAGGCACTCCTTATTATTAACCTTGTTGTTAGGCAACATTTCTTCTTTAGATTTATCCCAACCTCGTTTTTTAATAATTTTGGTTTAGTTAATTCAGTCCTTCTTCTCCTTGCCTTATTCCGCATCCAATATTTTAGGGATTTTATTTTTTATTATTAAAATATTATGCCATGTTATATGAGCATGACGTCTACCAAAAATTAATGGTAAGTACCATAAATAGTATAATTTAATGGTGCGCTCGCGGTTAACGCGCATTGAGCTAACATATTCTTCTAAATAGTTAGTATTTATTGTGTCACGTCGTTATCTATTTTTTGTGTGAAAATGAGTGTTTATAAAGAAATCAAAGCATAGAAATATACTATGTTTGAAACTTGGTATCATGCCCCATTCACTCCTGATTGAAGTGGGGAGCCTGTGTTTAATTCTGAGTACTGTCATTTATGCGCTGCTTCTCATTTCAACACTTTTGACAGTTCTTAGTTTAATTTTAAACAGGAACCTATAACAGAACTATTTTTGAAGTCAAAATTATCAGTTTGGCCAGGTTTGGCATGGAAATATTTTTTTTGTGTAATTTACAAATTGATTTGGCAACTTTCTATATTTGAATGGAAGTAAAACTAGAACTAACACTAGACCTAGAGGGGGAATGTTTTGGGTTTAGACGTGCGTCCATTACTATATGATTGTGTTATATGATATACGTTATCATCTTTAGTTAATCTAAATTAGTTAATGGGTTTATCTATCTTATAGATAAACCCATCCACTAGCCAATCAGAATGCGTAAAATAGCCGTAACCATGTAATAATTCCTTAGATATCTTAATCAGAAGATATATAGACTACTACTAGAAGATAACCATCTTCTAGTTAAACTATCTAAGGGATTGTTACCATGGTTACGGCTATTTCACACGCTCTAATTGGCTAGTAGATGGATTTATCTATAAAATAACTTTAACTGAAAGATGGTAGTAATGGGCCTTACTATCTCAAGTTATCTCACAGATAAAAAATCCCTAAGATATCCAAAGACTCTAATGATATTTGGGTAAAATTTTTAAATTGGTAACCATATAGTCAAAAGGCCTAATATTTTGACATTTTAACTAATTTTAACCACAAATGACATCGCTGAACTTAATTGAGATTTTTCTAATATTTTGTATAAATTTAAAATTTCTTTAAAAATCGGTTTTTTTGGAAAATTGTTACGAAATTACTTTCAATTAGTCATTGAAGCATCTACCTTCCAAAAATGAAGTCAATTTTAAAATTTCTCACTTAGTTCTTAAGATGTAAGATGTTGAACTTAATTTGGATTTTTCCAATATTTTGTATAAATTTAATAATTCATGAAAAATCGATTTTTTGGAAAATTATTATAAAATTTCTTTCAATTGTTAAGTGGAGAATCTATTTTCGAAAGATGAAGTCAATTTAGAGATATCTCACTCAGAACTTGAGATATAAGCTGTTGAATTTAATTGGGTTTTTTCCAATATTTTCTTCAAATTTAAAAATTCCTGAAAACTCGATTTTTTGTTATAAAATTACTTTCAATTACTAATTGGAGCATCTACTTTCTAAAAGTGAAGTCAATTTGAAAATATCTCACTTAGTTCTTGAGATATAAGCTGCTGAGCTTAATTGGGATTTTTCCAGTACTTTGTATAAATTTAAGAATTCATGAAAAATCGATTTTTTGAAAAAGTTTTATGAAATTATTTTCAATTACTAATTGGAGCACCTACTTTCTAAAAGGGAAGTCAATTTGAAAATATCTCACTTAGTTTCTTGAGATATAGGCTGCTGAGCTTAATTGGGATTTTTCCAGTATTTTGTATAAATTTAAAAATGCCTGAAAAATTGATATGAAATTACTTTCAATTACTAATTGGAGCACCTACTTTCTAAAAGGGAAGTCAACTTGAAAATATCTCACTTAGTTCTTGAGATATAAGCTGCTGAGCTTAATTGGGATTTTTCCAGTATTTTGTATAAATTTAAGAATTCCCGAAAAATCGATTTTTTGGAAAATTATTATGAAATTACTTCCAATTTTTAATTGGAGAATCTTTTTTCGAAAGATGAAGTCAATTCAGAGATATCTCACTCAGAACTTGAGATATAAGCTGTTGAATTTAATTGGGATTTTTCCAGTATTTTGTATAAATTTAAAAATGCCTGAAAAATTGATATGAAATTACTTTCAATTACTAGTTGGAGCACCTATTTTCTAAAAGGGAAGTCAATTTGAAAATATCTCACTTAGTTTCTTGAGATATAAGCTGCTAAGCTTAATTGGAATTTTTCCAGTATTTTGTATAAATTTAAGAATTCCTGAAAAATCGATTTTTTGAAAAAGTTTTATGAAATTACTTTCAATTACTAATTGAAGCATCTACCTTCCGAAAATGAAGTCAATTTTAAAATTTATCACTTAATTCTTATCATATAAGATGTTGAACTTAATTTGGATTTTTCCAATGTTTTGTATAAGTTTAAAAATTCTTGAAAAATCGATTTTTTGGAAAATTATTATGAAATTACTTTCAATTTTTAATTGGAGAATCTATTTTCGAAAGATGAAGACAATTTAGAGATATCTCACTCAAAACTTGAGATATAAACTGTTGAATTTAATTGGGATTTTTCCAATATTTTGTATAAATTTAAAAATTCCTGAAAAATCGATTTTTTGAAAAAGTTTTATGAAATTACTTTCAATTACTAATTGGAGCATCTACTTTCTAAAAGGGAAGTCAATTTGAAAATATCTAGCTTAGTTTCTTGAGATATAAGCTGCTGAGCTTAATTGGGATTTTTCCAGTATTTTGTATAAATTTAAGAATTCATGAAAAATCGATTTTTTGAAAAAGTTTTATGAAATTACTTTCAATTACTAATTGGAGCATCTACTTTCTAAAAGGGAAGTCAATTTGAAAATATCTAGCTTAGTTTCTTGAGATATAAGCTGCTGAGCTTAATTGGGATTTTTCCAGTATTTTGTATAAATTTAAAAATGCCTGAAAAATTGATATGAAATTACTTTCAATTACTAATTGGAGCACCTACTTTCTAAAAGGGAAGTCAATTTGAAAATATCTCACTTAGTTCTTGAGATATAAGCTGCTGAGCTTAATTGGGATTTTTCCAGTATTTTGTATAAATTTAAGAATTCATGAAAAATCGATTTTTTGAAAAAGTTTTATGAAATTACTTTCAATTACTAATTGGAGCATCTACTTTCTAAAAGGGAAGTCAATTTGAAAATATCTAGCTTAGTTTCTTGAGATATAAGCTGCTGAGCTTAATTGGGATTTTTCCAGTATTTTGTATAAATTTAAAAATGCCTGAAAAATTGATATGAAATTACTTTCAATTACTAATTGGAGCACCTACTTTCTAAAAGGGAAGTCAATTTGAAAATATCTCACTTAGTTCTTGAGATATAAGCTGCTGAGCTTAATTGGGATTTTTCCAGTATTTTGTATAAATTTAAGAATTCATGAAAAATCGATTTTTTGAAAAAGTTTTATGAAATTACTTTCAATTACTAATTGGAGCATCTACTTTCTAAAAGGGAAGTCAATTTGAAAATATCTCACTTAGTTTCTCGAGATATAAGCTGCTGAGCTTAATTGGGATTTTTCCAATATTTTGTATAAATTTAAGAATTCATGAAAAATCGATTTTATGAAAGTTTTATGAAATTACTTTCAATTACTAATTGGAGCACCTACTTTCTAAAAGGGAAGTCAATTTGAAAATATCTCACTTAGTTTCTTGAGATATAAGCTGCTGAGCTTAATTGGGATTTTTCCAGTATTTTGTATAAATTTAAGAATTCATGAAAAATCGATTTTTTGAAAAAGTTTTGCGAAATTACTTTCAATTACTAATTGGAGCACCTACTTTCTAAAAGGGAAGTCAATTTGAAAATATCTCATTTAGTTCGTGAGATATAAGCTGCTGAGCTTAATTGGGATTTTTCCAGTATTTTGTATAAATTTAAGAATTCTTGAAAAATCGATTTTTTGGAAAATTATTATGAAATTGCTTTCAATTTTTAATTGGAGAATCTTTTTTCGAAAGATGGATATCTCACTCAGAACTTGAGATATAAGCTGTTGAATTTAATTGGGATTTTTCCAGTATTTTGTATAAATTTAAAAATGCCTGAAAAATTGATTTTTTGAAAAATTGATATGAAATTACTTTCAATTACTAATTGGAGCATCTACTTTCTAATAGAGAAGTCAATTTGAAAATATCTCCCTTGGTTCTTGAGATATAAACTGCTGAACTTAATTGGGATTCTTCCGATATTTTGTATAAATTTAAAAATTCCTGAAAACTCGATTTTTTGAAAAATTGTTATGAAATTACTTTCAATTACTAATTGGAGCATCTACTGTCTAAAAGTGAAGTCAATTTGAAAATATCTCACTTAGTTCTTGAGATATAAACTGCTGAGCTTAATTGAGATTTTTTCCAGTAAATTGTATAAATTTAAAAATTCCTGAAAAAATGATTTTTTGAAAAATTGTTATAAAAATTACTTTCAATTACTAAGCAGAAGATGGTAGTAAACGAGCCTTAGAAGTTGAATCAATTTAATTTATCTTCTATTATGTACTGCTTTCTTAATGTTGATTGTGAAAAATACGTGTTTTGATTTTTATTATGTAGTAGTAATTATGTAACAAAATACGTAAGTTTGAAACCAGTAAAATATTAGAAATGAATCAAAAATATGAGGTTAATTTAAAAAAAACACAATTGTGTAATATTAGACAATTTTCTTTTAAAAACTCTTAAATGATGGCACTTTTTGCAGATTTTTTTAACAATTCCCCAGTTGTATATCTAGGTTGCATCTGGTTATGAATTAAGTGTTTATAGTTCATTATCAACAATATTTATGCAAAAAGTATCTTTCTATCTATTTTAGGTTTTGAATTATGATTAATTTTTGTACTGAAAATCCGAAATTATGATATTTTGAAGATATTTGCTTGTATTTTTGCAAATTCTTTATTTTCAGGTTGTAACTGGTTATGAATTATGCTTTTCCACACCATTATGAACAACTTTCACGAATGAGGTCTTTGATCATCCATTTTGATTTTTGAATTATGAAAAAGTTTTGCAATAAAAATCATCAATTATGATGTTTTAGAGATTTTGATGTTAAACTGTAATAACCAAATTCTAATGCGTTCTGGATTTTTAGTGTGTATTTCGAAAATTTTCTCTTTATTCCCGCAATCTTTGTCATATCTAGGTTGTAACCGATTAAGGATTATGCTTTTCTGGTTCACTAACTATTAAAGAATGAAAAAAAACCTATTAAACAATATTCGTTTAATTAGGCTTTCTGCAACTTGTTTTTTGAGATATGGTCGATTTTTGGGAAATGATATGAATGAAAAAGAGGAATCAAAATAAATCTTCAAAACTACAACAATATTAAATAATCTCCAAAATAATAAAACCAAAATTAAAAATCTTCTAAATTCTTGTCCATTCAAAGCAAATTCTTGACCAAAGGGTTAAAAGAAAAAGCCAAAATAAAGACGGGGCAGAGGATTCTTTAAGCAAATAGAAAGATGATTCGGGTATTGACTCTTTACAACGGTAGTTCTTCTTTTTCTTTTAATAGAAATTATATTATCATTTATTTTATCATGCCATTTTACTTTATACTAATTTTTTTCTAAAAATTATATGGAAAATTTCAAGTTTGTTCACCTAAAATCGAGATATTTACGGACCTTGAGTCCCCCTTAATAGAAATGATAGTAATTTTTTTCAGCAAACTCTTTTTGAAATCTTTAATGGCACAAAATGTAGACCTTTCTTTATAAGAAACCATCCACAAAAAAATTTCTAGTAATGGTATACCATGTTTTTTTTATAACCAAAGTTGTGTCATTTTGTAGAAAATTTCATCATGCGCAAGTTATTTCGCGAAGTAGCTATTATAAAACACCCAAGTCCTCATAATTATAATTTAGAGTCTCTAAATAGTTAAAATGTACATAACTTTAAAAAAATTTCGGATCACTGCGTCGGCCGTCTGAAGTATCACAAAGATTACTTATAACAATATTTAAAAGACTGTGTACTTAGTGATAAAAAGTTTTTAATTTTGATTTCGTAGATTAGTACTTACCATAAGAGTCGACGTCCATCGTTGCGCCATGCTCGATCAACAATTTCAAAATTTCTAAACTACCCGATTCGGCGCAATCGTGTAGAGCTGTATTCCCTTTAACACTCTTCCTATTTACACTGGCGTTAAATGATAGTAGATATTTGGCGATGCGAATGTGACCTTTGTAACACGCTATCATCAAACAGGTGTGCCCGTGTCTATTTGCCAATTCGATATCTACAAAAATTTAAAATAAAATATTAAATTTGTTTATGATTAATTAACTGGTTGAATTTACCTGCTCCATGTGTCACTAAGTACTTGACGATTTCTAAGTGTCCGTCAAAACAGGCTGCTCTAAGCGGTGTAGAATTGGTCCTTGTTGTATTATTAACTTTCGCCCCATGGGATAATAATAATTGGACGATGTCCAAGTGTCCCGCGGCTGCCGCGCACCATAACGGCGGAGCTCCTTCGATAGTTTCCCCATCAAAAATCACTTTTTAAAAATCACAAAAATTAATCATATTAATTAACATCAAACTGAATCTTAAAAAACCGATTAGGTAACAAAATACACATAAATGTCAAGGTTTGGTAAAAATTCCAAACAAAGAAACGTTTTTGAAAAAACTTATTATAGATTTGATTTCAAGGTTATCTTTTAATCAAAAAAAATTATAAATTACCTGATCCTGGTTGTTCGATGTCGGCGTGACATTTTTCTATGAGGTACTCGACTACATCGTAATGCCCATTTTTAGATGCTATTACGAGAGGTGTGGTTCCGGAAGTTCTAGCAGCGACCAACATAGAAATTTCGTCTTTGCAAAGGATCCCGTGCAAATATATCTGGAATAAATCAAAAAAATAAATTAATTCTATTTTCATTGAATTAAAATTGGCCTCAATGGAAACGAAAACACACGTTTTGTCTATAAACGTTAAAGAAAAGGTATAAAACGGTTAAATCTAGAAAAGAAAAATAAACAATTAAGATTTATTCCCAATAACATAGGAATAATAAATGATAAAATCAACGAACTTTTAGTTAGAATGAAATATCTTAATAACATTTTAATAACACTTTCGAGAAGAACCGGTAAACAATTTAGGTTTTCAAGACCTTGACTGGTATTCAACAGGGTCGTTATTAGAAAGTTTTTTAGGTCCAGTTTTGTATGATAATCACGTATCAAAAATTGGTTATTGAAATAAGAAAAAATAAATAGATAATAATTAATTAATTTTTGTTATTAACCGACCTTATTTGAATGATATTTCAATTGGAAATGATAACCGACTTTCCTGACAAACCGCTTTATACAGTATTTCCACATTTTTTGGAATTAATGAGCTCTAAATCTAAATCTACTCGAAACAATAGCGGTCGTTGCATTTGCATTCGAATACAAAAGCGATTCATTGTAACAATTTTATCTCTTTTTCTACCTAGTTTTAAAGCAGTCGTAAAAAATAATTGCAAGAAAAAAAAATTTAAACAAACATGGTTAATATTAACTTGGGCAATACCTTAATAAAAATTAACTGTTTATTTTTGATACTAATGGTTTTGCTTTTAAACGTAAAATTAGAACAATTTTGGTAGCCAACTGGTGTCATATGTGTAATTTAGTTTTATTTAATCGTTAGTTACTTCACAATAGAGGACATGAGCCAACCAGATGCTTAAACGTGTAAGATTGATTTTGTGTATATGAGGAGTTTTAGATGAATTAATCTTTTTTCCAAAGGAAGAATGGAAGTTTATGTCCAAAAATTTTTGGCAAAATTGATTTTAGAAATGCGAGATTGTCTTGATTTACCTCATAAATTTAATAAAATTCTAAAACTTAGAACCATTGATAGATTCTTAGATATCTTCGCTAATTTTTTCGTAAAATTGAACAGAAATATTTTATGATGTTATTCATATTTAGACGTCTTTGAGTGAGTAAGCATTAAATGATCCAATAATTAATGAAAGTTTGCTGGAAAGAATTCGTTTTTAAGATGAAGATTATTTAAATTAACCCAATATTTTATGACTTTTTGAAATTAATAATCATGTTTTAAAAATCACGAAAAATCGAATTCTTAAGATATCTCTTAATTAATTATTCATGTTTGTTTTCATTCTTAATTAAATATTCATGATTTATAGAGGAAAGTGTCTATTTTCTTGTGATGAAAGCGGATATTGAAAATATTGACTCGTTTTTGGGATAAAAATGATTAAATTGAACGTGTGAACATTTATGGCTATCTTAAGTTAATTAAAAATCATCAAAAATCGAATTCTTGAGATATTTTAATGATATATTCAAAATTTATAGAGACAAGTGTTTATTTTGTCATGGTGAGAACCAAATTAGAAAATCTTTATTTGTTTTTGAGATAAAGATTATTAAAGTTAACCTAATTTCTTATGATTTTTTGAAATTAATGATCTTGTTTTAAACAACTACGAAAAATCGAATTCTTAAGATATCTTAATGAACTATTCATGATTTATAGAGGAAAGTCTGAAGACGCACGACTAAACCGAAACTTTTTAGTACTAGGTCTAGTGTTAGTTCTAGTTTTAATTACCATTTAGTGCTTGAGTGTAGCAAATTCTTCTGGAACTAAAAGTGTAACTAATACTAAACCTACAACCTGGTTAGAACTAGAAACATTAGGATTTAGCCGTACGTCTCTTTAGACGGCTAAACCCTAATGTTTCTTTTCTAGTTCTAAGTGTAGTGTTAGTTTTTAAGCTAATTGTAGGTTGGGTTCCATCTTAAGAAAGATACGACTAAACTTAAATATTTCAGTATCCTAAATCAGTTTTAGTAAACGTGTTAGTGTTGGCTTCATTTTTAGTACTTATTCAGTCTTAAATTGTTGTATACTTGTATCAAGTTAAAACTAGAACTAACACTAGACCTTTTAATTACTATTCAGTGCTTGATTGTTGTAAATTCTTTTGTACGTTTCTTTAGACGGCTAAACCCTAATGTTTCTTTTTTAGTTCTAAATGTAGTGTTAGTTTTTAAGCTAATTGTAGGTTGGGTTCCATCTTAAGAAAGATACGACTAAACCTAAATCTTTCAGTATCCTAAATCAATATTAGCTAACGTGTTAGTGTTGGCTTCATTTTTAGTACTTATTCAGTCTTAAATTGTTGTATACTTGTATCAAGTTAAAACTAGAACTAACACTAGACCTTTTAATTACTATTCAGTGCTTGATTGTTGTAAATTCTTTTGTACGTTTCTTTAGACGGCTAAACCCTAATGTTTCTTTTTTAGTTCTAAATGTAGTGTTAGTTTTTAAGCTAATTGTAGGTTGGGTTCCATCTTAAGAAAGATACGACTAAACCTAAATCTTTCAGTATCCTAAATCAATATTAGCTAACGTGTTAGTGTTGGCTTTATTTTTAGTAGTTATTCAGTCTTAAATTGTTGTATACTTGTATCAAGTTAAAACTAGAACTAACACTAGACCTAGTACTAGAAAGTTTCGGTTTAGCCGTGCGTCTTCAGACGGCTAAACCTAATGTCTCTTTAACGGCTAAACCTAATGTCTCTTTAACGGCTAAACCCTAATGTTTCTTTTCTAGTTCTAAGTGTAGTGTTAGTTTTTAAGCTAATTGTAGGTTGGGTTAGGTTGGGTTCCATCTTAAGAAAGATACGACTAAACCTAAATCTTTCAGTATCCTAAATCAGTATTAGCTAACGTGTTAGTGTTGGCTTCATTTTTAGTAGTTATTCAGTCTTAAATTGTTGTATACTTGTATCAAGCTAAAACTAGAACTAACACTAGACCTAGTACTAGAAAGATTTAGGTTTAGCCGTGCGTCTGAAGACGCACGGCTAAACCGAAACTTTCTAGTACTAGGTCTAGTGTTAGTTCTAGTTTTAATTACTATTCAGTGCTTGATTGTTGTAATTTCTTTTGGAACTAAAAGTATTACTAATACTAGACCTAGGAACTTTTTGCATTTTATTATTACATTCGAATTATACTGATATTGCTACGATTTCCAAAAATGAATGTTTAAAGAAATCTTGGAACCTTTTCAGACCTTAAACGTTTACAAAAATATGTAGGATTTCTTAAGATTTTAGTAATGGTATTATCCAAGAGTATTAAATCTTATATTTGATTTTAGAAAAGCAAGATTGGCTTAATCTACCTCATAAATTTAATAAAATTCTAAAACCTAGAACCATTGATAGATTCTTAGATATCTTAGCTAATTTTTTCGTAAAATTGAACAGAAATATTTTATGATTTTATTCATATTTAGACGTCTTTGAGTGAGTAAGCATTAAATGATCCAATAATTAATGAAAGTTTGCTGGAAAGAATTCGTTTTTGAGATGAAGATTATTTAAATTAACCTAATATTTTATGACTTTTTGAAATTAATAATCATGTTTTAAAAATCACGAAAAATCGAATTCTTAAGATATCTCTTAATTAATTATTCATGTTTGTTTTCATTCTTAATTAAATATTCATGATTTATAGAGGAAAGTGTCTATTTTCTTGTGATGAAAGCGGATATTGAAAATATTGATTCGTTGTTGGGATAAAAATCATTAAATTGAACGTGAACATTTATGGCTATCTCAAGTTAATTAAAAATCATCAAAAATCGAATTCTTGAGATATTTTAATCGTATATTCAAAATTTATAGAGACAAGTGTTTATTTTGTCATGGTGAGAACCAAATTAGAAAATCTTTATTTGTTTTTGAGATAAAGATTATTTAAGTTAACCTAATTTCTTATGATTTTTTGAAATAAATGATCTTGTTTTAAAAAACTACGAAAAATCGAATTCTTAAGATATCTTAATGAACTACACATGATTTATTGAGGAAAATCTGAAGACGCACGACTAAACCGAAACTTTCTAGTACTAGGTCTAGTGTTAGTTCTAGTTTTAATTACCATTTAGTGCTTGAGTGCAGCAAATTCTTCTGGAACTAAAAGTGTAACTAATACTAAACCTATAACCTAGCTAGAACTAGAAACATTAGGATTTAGCCGTACGTCTCTTTAGACGGCTAAACCCTAATGTTTCTTTTCTAGTTCTAAGTGTAGTGTTAGTTTTTAAGCTAATTGTAGGTTGGGTTCCATCTTAAGAAAGATACGACTAAACTTAAATATTTCAGTATCCTAAATCAGTTTTAGTAAACGTGTTAGTGTTGGCTTCATTTTTAGTACTTATTCAGTCTTAAATTGTTGTATACTTGTATCAAGCTAAAACTAGAACTAACACTAGACCTAGTACTAGAAAGATTTAGGTTTAGCCGTGCGTCTGAAGACGCACGGCTAAATTTTAATTACTATTCAATGCTTGATTGTTGTAAATTCTTTTGGAACTAAAAGTATTACTAATACTAGACCTAGGAACTTTTTGCATTTTATTATTACATTCGAATTATACTGATGTTGATATGATTTCCAAAAATGAATGATTTAAGAATGTTTAAAGAAATCTTGGAACCTTTTCAGACCTTAAACGTTTTCAAAAATGTGTAGGATTTCTTAAGATTTTAGTAATGGTATTATCCAAGAGTATTAAATCTTATATTTGAGTTTAAAAGATTTTACGAAAAATTTAGCGTCTTTTAGAAGGATTCTTAAAGATTATCTGAGAGTACCAAAGAATTTACAGAATGATGAAATCTTTTAGACGTTTCAGAGTTCTCTAAAATTTTTCAAAAATTTGCTGGGTTTCTAAGGTATATTAATGATATCATCCAAGAGTAATCAAATTTGATCTCTTCTAAAAGTGGCCGCTACAAGCATTGTTTTTGATACTTGTGTGATACTTTGAAGACGTCGGCCGTCCAAATTATGAACAATACTTATGGTAACCAACGTCTTGGGTTGAAATGAATCCAACCCAACCCAAAATAGAATTAATCTTGGTCGACGTCATTGTAGTCTATGTTGGGTTGGGTTAAAAATCCAATCCAACACAGAAAGAATCTTTATCTACGTTGAATTGGGTTGTTCCCATCCTCAACTCACCTTATAGTGAAGTATTGTTCGTGATACATTTTTCAAAGTCAGCCGGCAAATTATTGTTCGGCTGTGCATATTTTTCGATATCATAAATAATCTAGGTTGGGTTAACCACCACGGTTGGGTTAGAAAGTCCTCCACTATAAATGAGGAGCTCGCGTACAAAATCGGTTATATCCACATTTTGACGAAATTTACTTGGCATATGAATTCGCAAGCATTCTACATATGGCGTCTACAGCTTGGTAAATTCAATTACAGGAAGAAGCGGACATATCACACTCTAATAACTAGTTATTACTAGTTAAATATGATTAAATACTAGTTAAATATGCATTGCTTATCTTTAAAGACAAGTTGTCAAAAGTTTTTCGCGTTTTCTGACACTTTTTTAAAAATGGATATATATCCGGTTTTGCATGCGAGCTCGTCAAATATTGTCAATCATACTTTAGACGGTCCACATCTTCAAAATCGACCGAGATAATAATATATTACAAATAATTTCGGCCAACTTCGAAGAGTAAAGTTATGATTTTTCATCTCCAGGAAATTATAAAATACAACTTTATTATCATACAAAAGATAATACTTTTCTGATAACGCATATCAGTATCTACTTACATAAACAAATTAAATATTCTTGAAAATAAAGTTCAGAAGACGAAACTAAATAACATGTTGAAACATTTAGTGATAATCATAAAAGTTACCCAACCTAAGTAACTTTTTGTTAAGCAACTCAAAATTTTTTGCGAGTTTAAAATCTGAAAGGATTGCGTTAGGATGGCAATAATTTTTGGGTTAACATCAAACACAAATTTTGCAACATAAACAAATAATTTTTAAATTCAAAAACGATAAATTTTCAAGGTTGTTATGTATCGACCTTGAATCATAAGGGTATTCCCTCAGTTTTTTAAACTCACCTTGAATTTAAAGTATACTTTTTCAAACGGAATGTAGTGATAAATTCGAGGTAGTTAAACAAATAATGTTTTTAACATAACGATGCTATTTACTCAAAAGTATAAATAACATAAAGTACATAATGATTTATTTATCCATCAATAATAATAGAATGAATCAATAAAAATAGAATTAGATGCTATTATTAAATTAATCCGTTAATCAATCCAGATTATTAATAGAAAATACAACGGAGATTTTAATTATACAGAATGCAAATTAGATTATAATACAAATATGCATACAAATAAGACATTATCGAAACAATCAAATACGTTTAGAAATCTTTTAAGTCAATCTGATTGTTTTTTGTAGCGTTGTGATTTACAATCAGGAACTACTACGAACAAAGGTCGTACCATATTGGAATTTAAAGGTAAATAAATACCACCATGAACTTTCTACGTGGCGTTATTGAAACGACTAAAACAACAAATTAAAAATGTATACAAATACGGCTCGAATATGCAAGGTAATAAATCTATACGGCCATTGAAATTTATTGGACGCAATTTTTTATTTGCCTCTTTATTTATTTCAACCGAAACTAACAAAGAAAGGTGCGTGCATTCTACGCAAAGGTATGTACTCGTTACACTCCAACTGAATGCAAATTAGAATCGTTTTAACGAAAACTAGTAGAACTAGTTAGTAACTAACTCTCTCCTTAGATAACTCTACTAGAAAATAACTCACAAAGAGATTTTTCTAAGAATTTTTTACCTAGTTCGTTTTTAAATCTTCAGAGAAGGACTCTGCAATGAATTCACAATTGTGATGCGTAGAATTCGGTGGAAAGATTGTACTCACACAAAGAGGTCCAAACTACCTGTGTAGATGCAGATATTATAAAGGTCTATGGCCACATGAAGCACTATGGTTGGTAGAAGTGTGGAAGACTGAACAGGGAACTGGTTTCGAAGAATGGGCCGTATTTTCTCTATATTTGGATCGTGCAAGGTCCTGTAAGGACGACGGATGCATAATTGATATTCGCGAAAGCGCCGCTTTAACGAGAACGAAAGAACCCTGAGTCATACTTCCTCGTTTATTCCTACAAAGAAACTCTTCCTTATTTGTTTCAAAAGAGGAAAAAATCAATGAAGCAATAAGAATCAATATTGCACGATTTTTAACTTATTCAAAATGCTAATTCTCTTATCGAACTCAACTCTTTATTTAAATCGGCAATTAAGCACAAAACGTAGTGTGGCAATTACCTCGCCAGAGGCGAGTTCTTTAACACTAACTCAATTAGAAAAAACAATAACACCGAGTAATTTACTAAGAATTAAGTTCCTTATGTTACTTGCGGTGACTAATCTGTTAGACATGGAGAAGATTTTTTGTTTTAAATTAGCTTGAATCATCTTGTTAAAATAATTAAAATTTTAAACATCTTTTATCGCAAATATAACATTTCTGAGTATTAATTAAATGAATTACATAACGTAAAAAACCGCTAATCATTCAGATAAACAACGAAAGAAAGAAAGAAAACAAAATTGATTATAATAAAAAAAGAGTAAGATGAAGATGGAATTTTAAAAAAATGAGTAATTGAATTTATTCGAATCTTTTTAACAAACAAAAACAAGTTTAACAATTATAGCGAAGAATTTATTAACCATCCAAGTGAAGTCCGTCAATTGGACCGCATTCTGCTGAGAGAAACGAACCCTCGATTTTCCTTTTTGTAGAATCTCGTCCAATTAGAAAAGCGAAATAATAAATGAAATCATCAATAATAAATGAGAAAGAGAGAGAGAAATAAAAAATAATTTGTATAAACTTCAAATTATCTCTTATTGCTTAATTATAATTCTAAATACAAAGAGAGGACTGACCTACGGCTGATTGAAACTTGTTGGGCAACCCAGCATAGGAGGCTTTTTTCTTTTTTCGAAAGGAGCCGCAAAGAGTGAAAGCTTTCGATTACATAAGAATCCCCCATCGAACGTTTAACATATTGGGTCTCTAAAGACTTAAGAGACTTACTTAAGATAAGTTTCGTAACCGATTCGGGACGGAAATTTGAAACGTAATGAGCATAGATAAAAATTTAAAAAAATATTGAACATGGGGAATTTCTAAATTTGAAGAACGCAATGAAGTTATAAGAATCTAATTAATTAAACGAATGGGGAAAATGAGAAAATTGCAACAAAAAGCGGATAAATTATCGCTTTGCAGGTATACATAAAAAGTGAGTGCTGATTCTAATTAGTTCCTCTAGCTGTTGTTCGAAGAAATAGCACGCTGCACTTTGGACCCGTGGTCTGATCGATTTTATACGGGCTGTGTCTCACGATTATAAGATTAAAAGTGAAAAAACAAACCCACTTTTTATATGTACTAAAAGAAAAACATCTTGTCAATTCAATTTATATGAGACTTCTTATTCTGTTATTTTGATGATGACACTAATTTTGCTATTTCAATTTATTTAGATAAAGTATTAAGAAAATTTTTATAATACAATCTCTGGATATAATGAGTTATATAATTAATACAGGGATGGGAACGTATGAAGTTATCAATCAAAGGTTAATTCACACAATTTCCTTATATTTATATTAAAGATACCGTTATATCACAGGAAGAAGTGTCAGTGCTGAATAACAATTAAAACTTTAACACTAGTCTTAATAGTACACCTAGAATTAGTAATGTTTGGATTTAGTCGTACGTTTCAAACTCGAACTTTTCTAATTCTAGGTCTAGTACTAGTTTTATAAAAAAAATGCTACTACCTAACTCTGATTAGCAAGTAAAACTGGAACTAACTTTAGATCTAGAACTAGAAATATTCGGGTTTAGCTGAACGTCTCTCAAGACGGCTAAAGCCGAATGATACTGGTTCTAGGTCTCGTGTTAGTTCTAGTATTACTTCAATACTTGATGAACAGTTAAAACTAGGAAGTTTTGGGTTTAGCCAAGCGTCTGAAGATGCAATTTAATATTAATATTACTTCAATGTAAACATATAGGAGTTTAACGCTGATCAAGAGGTAAAACTAGAACTAACACTAGACCTAGTACTAGAAAGATTCAGGTTTAGCCGTGCGTCTTCAGACGCACGGCTAAACCGCAACTTTCTAGTACTAGGTCTAGTGTTAGTTCTAGTTTTAATTTGATATAGGTATACAACAATTTAAGACTGAATAAGGACTAAAAATGAGCTCACAGTTATGCTAGAGCTAATACCAGACCTAGAACGAAAAACTAACTGCAGCCAAATGGCTTGAACTGCTTTCAGAAAGATTTGATATATTCTCTGGAAGATTTAAAACTGCTTCTAGGTAACGTGACACTGCTTCCAATAGATATGAAATGTTTCCAAATGCTGCTTCTGGGTCTAGTGTTAGTTCTAGTATTACTTCAATACTTGATTAACAGTTAAAACTAGGAAGTTTTGGGTTTACCCATGCGTCTGAAGATGCAATTTAATATTAATATTACTTCAATGTAAACATATAGGAGTTTAACGCTGATCAAGAGGTAAAACTAGAACTAACACTAGACCTAGTACTAGAAAGATTCAGGTTTAGCCGTGGATCTTCAGACGCACGGCTAAACCGAAACTTCCTAGTACTAGGTCTAGTGTTAGTTCTAGTTTTAATTTGATATAGTTACACAACAATTTAAGACTGAATAAGGACTAAAAATGAGCTCACATTTATGCTAGAGCTAATACCAGACCTAGAACGAAAAACTAACTGCAGCCAAATGGCTTGAACTGCTTTCAGAAAGATTTGATATATTCTCTGGAAGATTTAAAACTGTTTCTAGGTAACGTGACACTGCTTCCAATAGATTTGAAATGCTTCCAAATGCTGCTTCTGGGTCTAATGTTAGTTCTAGTATTACTTCAATACTTGATTAACAGTTAAAAGTAGAAAGTTTTGGGTTTAGCCATGCGTCTGAAGATGCAATTTAATATTAATATTACTTCAATGTAAACATATAGGAGGAGTTTAACGCTGATCATGAGGTAAAACTAGAACTAACACTAGACCTAGTACTAGAAAGATTCAGGTTTAGCCGTGCGTCTTCAGACGCACGGCTAAACCAGAAACTTTCTAGTTCTAGGTCTAGTGTTAATTCTAGTTTTAACTGCCATTCAAAATACTTAATTGTTGTAATTTTTTCTGGAACTAAAAGTACAACTTATTAAATTGACACAAACACTGAAACTAATATTAAACCTGGAACTAGAAATCTTCGAGTTTATCAGAACGTTTTTTAAGACGACTAAATCTTAAAACTTGTACTTATGGTATCTCAATTTCGGGATGTACAGATGCATTGAAATGTTATATCAAAAAATACCCTTTTTTCAGAAAAACAAAAATCAAAAACAAATACAGAAAATAATATAATAAAATTCGATTAAAATTATATTATTATCATAATATAACGTGGTTTCCTGATGATGGCAAAAAGCTGAAACCGGTAGAAACCGAAATTTAAAAATTAATTTATTTGATTGTTAAGTACGAAAATATATTTTTTATAATCCTTCCATAACAAATACGATGAAAACAAAAAAGATAAAGTCAAATAACAACAAAAAAGATATTAGTTAATAAAAAACAAATGGCTCCAAACCGAGATATTAGACAACTTGATACTTTGTACAAGGTCATCCGATAAATCACAATTAATTACTTAGCTGTATATCGAATATCCATAGAAATTAAGATAGGAGTGTTGTCTAACCATCAATTAATTCAGTTATATTTACAGCTTTACAATGATTAAAGCAACTAAAATAAGCACCTTTTTAAAGGGCGCTGTTTGATTCCATCAAGTTATTTATACTCAGAACTAGCCGGAAGTCTAAAACCGCTAACATCAACATTGAACATTTATTAACAAGACAATTTCGATCCCCGAATAAAATCTAATCTAATCTTTTTTTAATACATTAACATTTTTCTGTTAAATTGTATTAATTCTTATCACTTTAAAATTAAAACGCAATTTTCGAGCAACTCCGACACTCTTGATTAAACTAACAGCTTTGCAACAGATACTGATAATAGTAATGAATAAAATCCAATCGTTTGAAGTGTAATATCTATTTTAAAATGTATATTATCTTGTCTATTTAGCGTTCTATTAATAAAAGTAACAAAGTTTCTCGTTAAATAAAACGGGGTCGTTTGAGAGAATGTTTGAAATCGCGTTCGAATGAAATATGACCTAAATCGTTGTGGGGCTTGCGACGACGACGTCTGCTCTCCTCGGCTCTAAACTACTTTAGATATTGGGCGAAAATATTTGACCCACGCCTATGTAAGAGAGAAAGGATGCGTCCAAAACTAACTCAGCAAGTTTAAACAAACGCCTTTTATAAATACTAAATCCGAAAGTTACCACAATAATATAAAATTTTAAACCGTTTTTTATGCCTGGCTCATGAAAATCTGTATTATTTTAATTGTTTTACATCGGAAATCAGCTTAAAATTAATTATTTATTAAAAATCTAATGAAATAACTGATTCTATGAAGATCAAACTATTAAAAAAATTATTGTAGTTAACTTCACATACAGTCCCTTTTACATAAGTATTGGTACAACAACAAAAATTAAATATAAATGCAAATCAAATTAAAATGAAAGTTATTTTATATTTGTTGCTCTACAATCTACATGTACACTTAGTAATGTTATATGTTATATTAATTGTTAATAAAAAACAAAACCGAAACTTTCTAGTACTAGGTCTAGTGTTAGTTCTAGTTTTAATTTGATATAGGTATACAACAGTTTAAGACTGAATAAGGACTAAAAATGAGCTCACATTTATGCTAGAGCTAATACCAGACCTAGAACGAAAAACTAACTGCAGCCAAATGGCTTGAACTGCTTTCAGAAAGATTTGATATATTCTCTGGAAGATTTAAAACTGCTTCTAGTCTAGGTAACGTGACACTGCTTCCAATAGATTTGAAATGCTTCCAAATGCTGCTTCTGGGTTTAATGTTAGTTCTAGTATTACTTCAATACTTGATTAACAGTTAAAACCAGAAAGTTTTAGATTTACCCATGCGTCTGAAGATGCAATTTAATATTAATATTACTTCAATGTAAACATATAGGAGGAGTTTAACGCTGATCAAGAGGTAAAACTAGAACTAACACTAGACCTAGTACTAGAAAGATTCAGGTTTAGCCGTGCGTCTTCAGACGCACGGCTAAACCGAAACTTTCTAGTACTAGGTCTAGTGTTAGTTCTAGTTTTAATTTGATATAGGTATACAACAATTTAAGACTGAATAAGGACTAAAAATGAGCTCACATTTATGCTAGAGCTAATACCAGACCTAGAACGAAAAACTAACTGCAGCCAAATGGCTTGAACTGCTTTCAGAAAGATTTGATATATTCTCTGGAAGATTTAAAACTGCTTCTAGTCTAGGTAACGTGACACTGCTTCCAATAGATTTGAAATGCTTCCAAATGCTGCTTCTGGGTTTAATGTTAGTTCTAGTATTACTTCAATACTTGATTAACAATTAAAACCAGAAAGTTTTAGATTTACCCATGCGTCTGAAGATGCAATTTAATATTAATATTACTTCAATGTAAACATATAGGAGGAGTTTAACGCTGATCAAGAGGTAAAACTAGAACTAACACTAGACCTAGTACTAGAAAGATTCAGGTTTAGCCGTGCGTCTTCAGACGCACGGCTAAACCGAAACTTTCTAGTACTAGGTCTAGTGTTAGTTCTAGTTTTAATTTGATATAGGTATACAACAATTTAAGACTGAATAAGGACTAAAAATGAGCTCACATTTATGCTAGAGCTAATACCAGACCTAGAACGAAAAACTAACTGCAGCCAAATGGCTTGAACTGCTTTCAGAAAGATTTGATATATTCTCTGGAAGATTTAAAACTGCTTCTAGTCTAGGTAACGTGACACTGCTTCCAATAGATTTGAAATGCTTCCAAATGCTGCTTCTGGGTCTAGTGTTAGTTCTAGTATTACTTCAATACTTGATTAACAGTTAAAACCAGAAAGTTTTAGATTTACCCATGCGTCTGAAGATGCAATTTAATATTAATATTACTTCAATGTAAACATATAGGAGGAGTTTAACGCTGATCAAGAGGTAAAACTAGAACTAACACTAGACCTAGTACCAGAAAGTTTCCGGTTTAGCCGTGCGTCTGAAGACGCACGGCTAAACCTGAATCTTTCTGGTACTAGGTCTAGTGTTAGTTCTAGTTTTAATTTGATATAGGTATACAACAATTTAAGACTTCAGCTTAAATCAGGAAATCAGCTTAAAATTAATTATTTATTAAAAAATCTAATGAAATAACTGATTCTATGAAGATCAAACTATTAAAAAAATTATTGTAGTTAACTTCACATACAGTCCTTTACATAAGTATTGGTACAACAACAAAAATTAAATATAAATGCAAATCAAATTAAAATGAAAGTCATTTTGTATTTGTTGCTCTACAATCTACATGTACACTTAGTAATGTTATATGTTATATTAATTGTTAATAAAAAACAAACTGTATTTGAAAGATTATAAGCACAAAATTATTGGTACACTTCAAAAATGACTTATTTTTACAAAATTTGTAAACAACTACGATTAATTTCTTCTGGGGTAATATATTATTCTCAAATGAATAAAAAATTTGGCATCAGCAATTCGTCTCTTAAGACGGCTAACCCCTGGAGTTTCTGGTTCTAGGTTTAATCTTAGTTTTAGTTTAGTAGAAATATTTATCAATCTAGATCTATATGATATTGATTATCACCTAGAAACGTTTGAGTTTAGCTGTCTATCTCTAAAGATTGCTAAACCCAATGATTCTAGATTTAGTGTTAACTTCGTCTCTTTAGACGGCTAAACCCGAACGATTTCAGTTTTAGATCTAGTGTTAGTTCAACACAAATATAGAATAGCAACGTAGTGACAAGCAATAAATAAAACTAGAACTAACACTAGACCTAGAACCAGAAAGTCTAAACTTTCTGGAACTTGAAACTTAATGTATTTACAAATTTAATGTATTTTCGGATGAAAGCACTTTTTCAACAAATGGTATTGTTTCTTCGCGGCATTGTCATTATTGGAGTGATGTAAATCCAAATTTTACATCCTCCAGAAAAAGATCAACATTTCAAAAAAGTAATCGTGTGGTGTGCTATAACATATCATGGGGTAATTGGGTCATATTTCTTTGAAGTTGAATGTAAATCAACTTGGATATGTTTCAAAAAAACCTTAAATTTTCAACGGTCTATGTATTTTCAGCAAGACCCCAATCAGTTCATCAATCATATGTTGTGACTGAATGAATGGTTAAACTTAAAATATCGCGAAAAATGGATTGGACGAAATGGTCTTATTTTAGTCCTGATTTTACAATTATGGATTTTTATTTTTGGGGACAGTTAAAATAAATTGTTTACATTGATCCATTACAAGACGATGTGGAACTGTTAAAACAAAGAATAATTAAAGCGATAGAATCTCTACCGCTGGTAAAAATCCATATTTCTTATAAAGAATTTAAAGCTCTACAAATGTGTGTCGAATTAGGCGGTGATTTGTTTGAATAAATGGTTAATTTGTTTATTTACAAATAAATAATATTTATTATTTATTACTTACATCAAAATTAATATAAATCTGTTTTATCAAAATTAACGCTTCAAATTAAATATTAATTGAAATTTTTGTTTATAAAACAAAAAAAAAAGTTTAATGTCGGTAAAGCAGTTTTCCAGAATACTAATTTTATTGAAATTGATACTTTTGAAATATTCAACATTCTCTTTTATTCTTATTATATAGAGATAATGGAAGTGTATAGTAGTTATTATTTTTGTTATGAAATTATTTAGAAATTATTTAACTTAGAAAATTTTTTAACTTTTGTAGTTAGAATATAAATTTCCTTATTTACGCAGAGATAATTTAAAAAAACAGTAATAAAATTTTATTCCCTCTTTGTAACTCGATCCGGGGACATACTGTATGAACAAAACAAATAATTGAATTAATCGGCATCAACAATTGGAGGAACTGAGTCACAAATGTTATGTAAGGTTTATGTATGAATTATTATTCAATAATTAAACTGCTAAACATATAGGAGTTTAACGCTGATCAAGAGGTAAAACTAGAACTAACACTAGACCTAGTACTAGAAACATTCAGGTTTAGCCGTGGGTCTTCAGACGCACGGCTAAACCGAAACTTTCTAGTACTAGGTCTAGTGTTAGTTCTAGTTTTAATTTGATATAGGTATACAAGAATTTAAGACTGAATAAGGACTAAAAATGAGCTCACATTTATGCTAGAGCTAATACCAGACCTAGAACGAAAAACCAACTGCAGCCAAATGGCTTGAACTGCTTTCAGAAAGATTTGATATATTCTCTGGAAGATTTAAAACTGCTTCTAGGTAACGTGACACTGCTTCCAATAGATTTGAAATGCTTCCAAATGCTGCTTCTGGGTTTAATGTTAGTTCTAGTATTACTTCAATACTTGATTAACAGTTAAAACTAGAATGTTTTGGGTTTACCCATGCGTCTGAAGATGCAATTTAATATTAATATTACTTCAATGTAAACATATAGGAGGAGTTTAACGCTGATCAAGAGGTAAAACTAGAACTAACACTAGACCTAGTACTAGAAAGATTCAGGTTTAGCCGTGCGTCTTCAGACGCACGGCTAAACCGAAACTTTCTAGTACTAGGTCTAGTGTTAGTTCTAGTTTTAATTTGATATAGGTATACAAGAATTTAAGACTGAATAAGGACTAAAAATGAGCTCACATTTATGCTAGAGCTAATACCAGACCTAGAACGAAAAACTAACTGCAGCCAAATGGCTTGAACTGCTTTCAGAAAGATATGATATATTCTCTGGAAGATTTAAAACTGCTTCTAGGTAACGTGACCAATAGATTTGAAATGCTTCCAAATGCTGCTTCTGGGTTTAATGTTAGTTCTAGTATTACTTCAATACTTGATTAACAGTTAAAACTAGAAAGTTTTGGGTTTACCCATGCGTCTGAAGATGCAATTTAATATTAATATTACTTCAATATAAACATATAGGAGTTTAACGCTGATCAAGAGGTAAAACTAGAACTAACACTAGACCTAGTACTAGAAAGATTCAGGTTTAGCCGTGCGTCTTCAGACGCACGGCTAAACCGAAACTTTCTAGTACTAGGTCTAGTGTTAGTTCTAGTTTTAATTTGATATAGGTATACAACAATTTATTATTATATTATATATATTATTTTATTTATTTTAAGACCCCAATCAGCTCATCAATCATATGTTGTGACTGAATGAATGGTTAAACTTAAAATATCGCGAAAAATGGATTGGACGAAATGGTCTTATTTTAGTCCTGATTTTACAATTATGGATTTTTATTTTTGGGGACAGTTAAAATAAATTGTTTACATTGATCCATTACAAGACGATGTGGAACTGTTAAAACAAAGAATAATTAAAGCGATAGAATCTCTACCGCTGGTAAAAATCCATATTTCTTATAAAGAATTTAAAGCTCTACAAATGTGTGTCGAATTAGGCGGTGATTTGTTTGAATAAATGGTTAATTTGTTTATTTACAAATAAATAATATTTATTATTTATTACTTACATCAAAATTAATATAAATCTGTTTTATCAAAATTAACGCTTCAAATTAAATATTAATTGAAATTTTTGTTTATAAAACAAAAAAAAAAGTTTAATGTCGGTAAAGCAGTTTTCCAGAATACTAATTTTATTGAAATTGATACTTTTGAAATATTCAACATTCTCTTTTATTCTTATTATATAGAGATAATGGAAGTATAGTAGTTATTATTTTTGTTATGGAATTATTTAGCCATATTTTAATTTGTCTGTTTATTTTTCACATCAGCCATAATTTTTATGGTTTCTATGGTTACATATCATAAATTGAACTTAGAAAATTTTTTAACTTTTGTAGTTAGAATATAAATTTCCTTATTTACGCAGAGATAATTTAAAAAAACAGTAATAAATTTTTATTCCCTCTTTGTAACTCGATCCGGGGACATACTGTATGAACAAAACAAATAATTGAATTAATCGGCATCAACAATTGGAGGAACTGAGTCACAAATGTTAAAATTTATGTTATGTAAGGTTTATGTATGAATTATTATTCAATAATTAAACTGCTATGGTAATAATTCATAACCTTCAAATAATTTAGTAATAAAACCTAAAAATATCTAATGTCAATTTTTTTTTATTATTAATTACCTTATAAACAATTTTCACCAATAATTATTTCATTTTATTTCAAACTAAAAAAAATCATTTTTAATTTTAGTTTTATCATTCCAATTGTTGATGTTTCTTTTAAGTTACAATACAAAATGATCCTCTTTGTTTACATTTTCTACTCGCCTCTTTGTTTTACAACAAGAAATAAATCGATTTTTATAAATAAACCGTTATTATTAAAACGTTCCACCTAAAAATTTCCATTGTTAGTGTTAATAACATTTTATATTGCAACGTGATAAAAGAGATAAGACCGGGATTAAAAGCGATAAAACAATAAAAAAAAATAAAATGGGGAAAAAAGATAATAAAGTCGACACGCTGACCTAATCATTTTCTAAACCGTTGTGACGTTTTTAGAGTTTGTAAGGTCATCAGATTTAAGTATTTTTTCAAAGAATTTTAAAAATAAATCGGTACAAGTACGTACGATTTTATCTTAACGATAGATATTTTTAAGTCGGGAAAATATCCTCGAAAAAGTCTCATTATTTTTAACACATTGACAGTGCTTTGACAACTTTGACAGTTCGATATAAAGAAATGACAACAAAATTTAACCTCACATTTTTTTAAACATAAATCAATTTTAAAATAAACAAATTTTTTGTAAAATTTCATTTTTTAAACAAGAAAAATTCCAAAAAATCGACTCATACACGCTAACACACGCGCGTCCCCCCCGTTTTGGTTGCCAACCTAAAAATTTCAACGGAGCGCCGGACTTGTTTATCGGTTTATTTATAGAGAACCGCGGCAGCGGCCGTTTTGTAGCGGGGTCTAAACGAACTCACCTTTAATCTGTTGAGGTTCCCATCCCGAGCGGCGTTATAAACGATACTCTTGTAATCCATCTTCCTCTTATTTTATTTTTAAGGGCCCCACAACACTACTCGATTACTCGCACTTTTATTTTCTATTATTTTGAGAGAAAACTCGCGTTATAGCAGCGTTTTTAGCTTCACCATAGCCGCTTCGAACGCGCGAGCCTACCTATTTTCTTTTTTAAACACAACCGACTTCCACCGAAATAGCACACGCACACACCGCTCGAAGCCCCTTTTTGACGTCTACTCAGTATTTCTACAGCTGTTCGATGATTTTATAGTCTCTTTATGTTGATAATGTAGAGAACTACAACTGTCATAGTCATTTACTTGATTTTCTCGTAAATAGATTGTGTTGGTTCATTTAAGCTTATTAACAATTTTAAATTATGCTATAAATCTGTTTTATTAAAATCAACGTTTCAAATTAAAAATTAATTGAAATTTTTATTTATAAATCAACACAATTTTTGATGTTCGTAGGGCAGTTTTCTAGAATATTAATTTTATTGAAATTGATACTTTTGAAGTATTCAACATTCTCTTTTATTCTTATTATTTAAAGATAATGGAAGTATAATAGTTATTATTTTTGTTATGAAAACCAAACTCAAACTAAAATAGAATCTATCTTCTTATTTCGTCTTATTTCGAATAGAATCTATACAGGGTGTTTCTGTAAATTGTGGCATAATTTTAATCACAAATACTTGAGTTAGAATGATAACGATTTGTGTAAAAATTTTTGGTCTAAACCCATAAATGGCTAAGATATGGGCCTTAAAGGTTAAGACATTTTTTAACATTTTCTTAAATATTTTGAATATACTTTGTCCTAGAAAGATAAAATTTGGCAAACAGTGCAATGTTATCATGAAAAATCATTTAAGACCACTTTTGAAAACATAAAACCACGGGATCAAGCTATATAGGATGTCCACAAAGGAAATTTCATTAAAACTTTAAATTTTCCAACTGATTCTAAAAGCCTATTTCATTTTAAAACTATTTTCACTCTTAGACAATTTTGATTAGATGCATCCTTTTCGAGTTATTCGCAAAAAGATTCAAGCTTGTTTTTTAGGATTTTCATTAATCGTAGGCGTTGTTATTAACATTTTTTGAATACAAATGAAGTTGCCTTCACAATTCTTTTACATTTTGAAACATATATTATACATATATACAGGTGTCTCACATAACTGGTTCATTAGAACTATTTTAGGTTCCACTATCCGTAGAGGCTTGAACATGGGTTGTTCATTCCGGAAGTAGACCTCAAGTTCGTTATTTTAAATAGAATGCTATAGTTTTTATCACACCATTCAATTATACATAAGAAAATATGTTGGCTTTGATAATAGTTATTGGTACCTAGCGTTCTTTGTTTTCGAGTTACATTGATTTTAAATGTTTTTTGGCAAATATCACCATGCTCTTTACAAGCACATATCTCAGCCAACGTTAATTCAAACACGTTTTACATTGTTGCGATAACTCTTCATATGCTGCCAAATAAATTGTCACGTGTTACATCAGTGTACCTTATACAGCGTGGTCTAAAATTGAATTAACATTTCGCTGTATTCAATTGCAAGAAAGTCGAAAATTTTAAATGGAACGCCCCATATCTTCTTAGCCTATCAAAACGGGAATTTAATTCTCTACAAATTATCTATAAACATTGCTATACCTATTTATTATAGTTTTCTTCATATTGAGTATTTTGCCAATATCCTACACAAAGTGCTGGAAACCGTTCGTATTTTGTTGTCGTTGGAATGATTCGCCATGATATTCAAAGGCATTAACAGAAGTAAAAGATGACACAACTAAGTAATGACAACAATAACATAAATGTGGATGAAAAGCTGATAAAATTCCATGGTTTCTAACATAAAAGCAGAAGTTTTCCAGCATTATATGCGTCCATTAATCTCCAGATATGAGGGCAACTACAACAAATAGGCACAGGAAAGTTTCTAGATAGTTTGTAGAGAATTGAATTTTCTTAATTTGTTTTTATAATTTTAGGTTTTTGATTCTTTTATGTTATTGATTTTAATTTTTGTTATTAAATTGTTGTTTTTCATTGTTTCATTTATTCGGATATCTTTTGGTTATTTTTGGTAAATAACAGCTAGCAGTCTAAAGTTTATTCAAATTTATTCAATCATTATACCAAAATTTCAAGTCTCTACGAATAGTGGAACCTAAAAAAGTTCTAATGAACCAGTTACGTGAGACACCCTGTATATATATATATATATATATATATATATATATATATTCCATTTGGAGACATACACGCTTCAACAAAGTATGCAAATTAGTCAACTTCTGTATCAAAATTAACATTCTATCAAGACTTAAGATTTTGAATCTGAATCAAGAGAAACAGTACATCAAGACTTTAGAAGTTTAATCAACTTTGAGTAATTTGAGGGGGCGGTAATAGCCCCCTGAAATATGTACATGTCGTTCATTAACACCCTGTATACATTGTATAATATATATATATATATTATACAATATATACATATATATATATATATATATATATATGTACAGGATGTTTCTGTAAGTCGTGGCATAATTTTAATCACAAATACTTGAGTTAAAATGATAACGATTTGTGTAAACATTTTTGGTCTAAACCCATAAATGGCTAAGATATGGGCCTTCAAAGTTGAGAAATTTTTTAACATTTTCTTAAATATCTTGAATATAGTTTGTCCTAGAAAGATAAAATTTGGCAAACAGTGCAATGTTATCATGAAATAGTTATTTATGTACCAAGTCAGCAAAGTGAATTTTTATCGAACGAGCCTGAGTTACGAGTCGAGCGAGCGAAGCGAGCGAGGCGAGTAAAAGGCGAGTAAAAACACTTAAATTATTCTTCCAAAGCCTTATCTACTCTTCTCTAATAATCTTTAATCCATTGCAAACAGTATTTAGTTTTCAAAAGGCAATATTTAGTCTTCTAGAAGCATTTAAACTTACCAAAACAATATCATAAGAGAAACATAATTGCTGATAAAGTATTACTCATACGTATTTCTTATTTCTATTTCGCGAAACTAGACATCTTGACTTTCCATTGCTGCAGCACCGCATAGCGCTTTTTGCGAAAAGCCCCGAATATGATTTTGTTAAATTATTTAATAAGCTACCAACTTCCATTTAAAAAAATACCACACCGCATATTTTTAAGAATACAGTCAAAACTTTTTTACTTGAAAACGGATTTTATAGTTTACTCTCTGATGGTTGAGGCCGGTTGTGGTACCCGAGCGTGAAATAATTATAATTTAATTATCTAAGAATTGTATTTGTGAATGTATTGACTTGTCACCGCTTACGTTTTGCGGCACTGTGACAGAATATATTATTATTATAATTCCTTATAACCAGTATACAGTTTTCTGTTATCATTGTCATACCATCCATTAGTAATATAGTCTTCTCTAACATTCTCTCATCTTAGACAGGCAATATTTAGTTCTCTAAATGCAGTATCTAATCCAACAAACACAACATTCGGTCTTTTACCATCAATAAACAGTCTATCAGCAGTATCTAGTCTTCAACAAACACCATGCAGTCTTCTAGAAGATAATGTTTAATCTTCTATAAAGCTGCCTTTAGTGCGATGAAGAATTGAGTATTTACGAATCGGGGATTTCGTTGGGATTGGCTGATGACGACCACGGACGCGAGGACCTTCGCCATCAGCCAATCAGAACGAAATATCCGATACACAAATACCTAATTCTCCCTCACACTAAAGGCAACCTAAGTAGTGCTCAGTCTTCCGGAAGCAACATCTGATCTTCCAGAAGTAATATCTAATCATCCAGAAGCACTATCTAATCTTTCAAAAGCAGCATAAGTCCTTATAACTAGTATAAAACCTTTTGCTACCATTGCCAATTCATTCACTAATAATACAGTTTGTCCAATAATATTTAATCTTCTATAAGAAGTATTTAGTCCTAGAAATGCAGGATTTAGTCGTCCAAACGCAACATTTAGTCTTTTACCGCCAATATATAATCTATCAGTAGTATATAGTCTTTTATAAACTGCATGTAGTCTTCTGGCAAGTAGTATTTAATCTCTTAGAAGTAATATTTAGTATTTTCCAAGCAATATTTAATATTTTGCAAGCTTAATTTAGTCTTCTACAACTAGAGTTCAGTCTTCTAAGAGCAACATCTATCTTGCCATCCAGAGGGGTATCTACTTTCCTGTCAACAATATGTACTCTGTTAGTAAAATCTAGTTTTTAGCAAACAGCATATAGGATTCTGCAGCAATATCCAGTGTTTCCAACAAAATACTTGATTTTTCTGTCAACAATATGTAATTTGCAAACGATAACTAATCTGCCAGGAGCACTATCTTGCTTTTCACAAGCAGAAACCGACAGTAGTTCCAGTTTTACTTCAATTCAAACATATAGGGTTGCCAAATCAGTTTGTACCCTAATCTAACCCTCATCCTATATATTTGAACCAGAGCCGTCTTAACATATTTTGCGCCCCAGGGTTGGATAGGTCGGATGAAACGAGTAGACTCTTTCTCATACAAAATTCAATGCCAATGAAAAATGTCCGCACCTCAGAGGGGAAACTGGATACATGTACAGGGTGGGCAAATTTTGGTGTTATTATAGGGTATCTCTGAAACTATAAGAGATACGAAAAAAATAGGTGCCATGTCCTGGTCTCTCTTTTCGAGAAATATTCAATCCCGCAGACAAAATCTCTATCTTCTTTTGCTTTTAAGTTATAGCCAAAAAGTCATATTTTCGCCATTTCAAAAAATGCTCCTATTCTTTTTTGAATAGTATCTAATGCTGTTGAAAAATTTTAAATAAAGTTGATAATTTTTGAGATATAACACAAAGTTGTGTTTTTTTTGCAAAAAAAAGTTACTGAAATTTTATTTGGTACAACGAACGTTTCAAAAACAATATTAAAACAAAAAATTTGTTTATTATTTAATAATTATTACAAAAGATTGGAAAACTATAGAAAAGACTCAGAAATAGAATGCTAACAATGCCTACGGAACTAATGGAAAACATAAACATTACATTATGTAGGGACATTTTTGTGCTGCCAACATAAATTTCAAATATTTGCCGAACTAGGTCAAGGTCATCCCCATCATTTTTGAACGCTCTATATGATGGGGATATTATATATTTTATTGCACGTACAGGCACTCCAGCTCTATTAGCCCTTAGATTTAGCACTACGCGACACAATTTAAAAATATTATCCATATATTATCTAATTAGTCGAAATGACTGATTCTGAATCATAGAAAAATACAATATCTTATATTCTTCTGAGTTCAAAAATAGTTCTGTTACAAATTTCTATATCAGTCGAAATAGGTTTTATAAAATCAAAGCGAAAATTGTAATGCCGATAAAACAGTTTTCAAATATTCATCATAATCTTTCAATAAAATTAATCTTTCCTAAAATCAACAACGGTTCTGTTCTTTTTTCTAAATATTATATTAATGTCAATTTTTAATTGAAACCCAATTAATTTATAAATTTCTTCTTATTAATAATAAATAAATCTATATTTCAAGTAGTAAACTAACATCAATGTCGGTAATACAGTTTTCTAAACATTCAAGATGGCTGCTTGAAGGTGTCAGTTTTGACGTATGTCAAAAGATGTGAGTAGTTATTATTAACGGTTAAGTCCACGTTGACCCAACAAGCGAGTGTCATCAGTAGTTTGGGAGGGTTTACAGTGGTCGGAGACACGTTATTGGCCTGGTTTTTAGTGACGTTACGGGCAAACAACCACGTGGGTACGGGATCTCCCGCCACACGGTCAACACCGGCGTCCCGGCAGATGAGTTGCCGCCGTTCGGAGCGCGTCCGACGCCGCAGCCGTCGCTTTCAAACAGTTTCTTGATCGTCTTGGTGGTCGTCGTCACCGTTGTATAACTCGAGTAACGTTCGGATACTTTCATTATTTCATAAAGTATCGTAGGATGTGGTGGTAGGATAAGAAAAACGCGGAGTGCTGTTCTCTATTTGGATGTAAAGGTGGCCCCCAGGTGGTGGTGGTGGTGGCCCCCGTGACAGTGTGTATTTGTTCCGTTTTAGAGAAGTGTGGCAACGATGTATCCCACCCCTACGAGGCACCCATCAACAGCCGTAAGTTCCTCAAAAAAATTAAGTTTAATCAATTATTTTCTTCATAAAGGTATTATTGTTGTTTAGCAAAGCTTTTTTTACTTCGTAAGGTTTAGGAAATCGGGGAGAATCGGGAACGATCGCAACGACACGTGCGATCCACCGAATCGGCCGATCGAAGCGAAGTTGGTCGCATTCGGTTTTGCGGATGAGTTTTTTTGTGTATGAAATCCTTTCTTTTCTTTTTCACTACCTAGTCGACGCTGTAAACGGTTTTATAGTTGTTAACGGTGAACGAAGCGTTGGTTTTATTTATAACTTGCGCTTTTAAGAGATGCCGCCACCACCGCCGCAGCCTTAGGCGCCCCCCTTAACAGCTACAGTGGCGTCCGTGTCTTGATTGTTGTGCAATTTCAATTCGCGTTTTAATTGGACCAAGAGTTATTAATTTAACTTATGTTTCCACCGATCAATCTTTTATTATTATAGATATCATAAATAGATATCTTAAGACATTAATTTTTCTGAAATCTTATCAAATTTTAAAACTTAATTTCAAGTTAAGTCTTGTTTAAGTTGCTTACAATTTCTTTAAATTTATCTCATAACATTCCATCTTGGTTATGCATATTATAAATAGATATCTTAAGATATTGATTGTTCTTAAATCTAATCAAATTTTAAAACTTAATTTCAAGTTAAGTCTTGATTAAGTTGCTTAAAATTTCTTTAAATTAATTTTTTATTATTTCATCTCCGTTATGGACATTATAAATAGATATCTTAAGACATTAATTGTTCTTAAACCTTATCAAATTTGAAAACTTAATTTCAAGTTAAGTCTGGATTAAATTGCTTACAAATTCTTTAAATTTATCTTTTATTACTCCATCTCCGTTATGAATATTATAAATAGATGTTTTAAGACGTTGATTATTCTTAAACCTGAACAAATTTTAAAACTTAATTTCAAGTTAAGTCTTGATTAAATTGTTTAAAAATCAGGATTAAAGTATTCTTCAATTTCCGTTAGGAATAGTTCATTTTGTAAATTTTACGCGAATGTTTATGAATAAGGCATTTTATTTAACCATTGTTATCTAATATATGAATGGCGCAAAACGCATGTGGCTCATTTGAATTGTAACAATTCTTTTGTAACTAAATCGATATGTTTTATCGCTTTAATTAATGATAAATATAAATAATGTATACTAAAAGTTATTTCAATGCTTTTTGAGTGTCATAATTTTTTTTTTGTTGGAAATTTGCATTGAATATCTTGAAGGAGTGCAATATTTTTTAACTTAAGCGAATAAGATAAAAATTTGAGAATCTCTTTAGTATCTGATTAGAAAGAATGTGATTTAAAATATAAATGTATACACCATATGTAGAGCTACAAAACATTATACAGGGTGAGCTGAGAGGAATGTACCAAACTCAGTACCGTCCTAAATTCAAGGGCTAAGAGGGCTACATCTTTGGGACGCCAACTTTCTTTGGCATTGAATTTTGTATGAAAAGGGGGTACTCGTTTCGTTCATCCAACCCAGGTTGTGGTTCAAATACAAGGTTGGGTTGGATTGGATTGGATTTCATCGTACATCTCAAAACATTCCTTAACGATATCCTCTACGATGAATAGTTTGTGAAAGTGATTTGGCAACCCTGTATATTTGAATTAAAGTAAAACTAGAACTAACACTAGACCTAGAAGTGGAAAGTTTTGGGCTTAGCTGTGGTTCTGAAGATGAACTGCTAAACCCAACCCAACACTGTATATTTCAATTAACTAAAATAATAACTAATAATACTAGAATCAACACTGGACCTAAAATCATTCGGGGGTTTAGCCATTTTGAGAGATGTACGGCTAAACCCGAATGTTTCTAGATCTAGAGTTAGATCTAATGATATAAAAGTAGAACTAACACTAGACCTAGAAGTGGAAAGATTTGGGTTTATTTGGGTTCAGATGCACGGCTAAACCAATGCCAACTCAACCAAACCCTAGACCTTATAAACCATAGAGATGACCATAGTTCTAGATCTAGAGTTAGATATAATGACACGAAACGAGGACTGTCACTAGACCTAGAAGTGGGAAATTTTGGCCTTAGCCGTGGTTCTGAAGATGAACTGCTAAACCTAACCCAACCCAACACTGTATATTTGAATTAAATAATATTAGAATCAACACTGGATCTAGAATCATTCGGGGGTTTAACCGTTTTGGGAGATGTACGGCTGGCTAAACCAAAGTGTTTCTAGGTCTAGATCTAATGATATAAAACTAGAACTAACACTAGACCTAGAATTCTTCAGACGCACGGCTAAACCCTAATCTTTCCACTTCTAGGTCTAGTGTTTTAGTTTTATATCATTAGATCTACCTCTAGATCTAGAACTAAAAACATTCGGGTTTAGCCGTAATTTCCCAAGACGGCTAAACCCGTATAATTCTAGTTCTACTATCGGATTCAAAAGATTTCACCCCTCACTTTGAAGACGAATAACAAAGAAACTACTCCATAGAAAAAATTGGGAATAGCATTATTTGATGCGTAATTTAATTCTTTATAATGTGTGGTAATTTCAATTTTCTTGAATCACTCGTGTAGTAATTACCGCAAGAATAATAAAAAAATGTACACAATTTCGATCGGTCCGCGAAGAAGCTCGAATTTGCAACTTTTTTCTCAAAAACTGTTTGGGGAAAAATTTTCAAATTTGAATTGGTAGTAACTTGATATGTTCTTGATGAGGTGCATATTATATATTATGAATATTTCATATAGTTTCACCGAAAATCACGGTTTAATTGGTTGCATATTATTTCAACCACGACCAGGCGGATTTCAATGCGGTTTTAACCAAAATATGTCAAATAATTTCGGTTATCAGATTCCGGTTATATCAGACTCCGGATTCCGGAGATTTAGATTTTCAAAATTAAGTGTCCTTAATTTTTTATGAGCGATTCATTATATCTGTTTCTCTTTAATTTATAAATTTATTAAATCGCTCATAAAAAATTAAGGGCACTTAATTTTAAAAATCTAATACCGGAATCTGATAACCAAAATTATTTGACATATTTTGGTTAAAACCGCGTTGAAATCTGCCTGATCATTTTTAAAATAATCATTTTTCCGCGAAACTGTATGTAATATTGATAAAATAAAAAATGCCCTTCATTAAGAACACATTAGGTTACCACCAGTTCAAATTTGAATTTTTCATCGAAACCAATAAAATCAGATACGAATTTATTAATTAATCTGCTTTTTATACAAATATGATTCGTTTTGATGAACTAATGGCGAGCAATATTATTATCATTTGAAGAATCAATTTTTTCAATCTTTATGAAAATTCCCCATTTGGATAATTAGTTTCCACCGGTTTTGCGTATCCAGTAACATTCACAATATATTAAATTAATTATAAATCTGATATTTTCATTTTGCTGTATTAATGTAAAATTTAAGTTTGTTTAATTTATCATTTCTGTACTAATTAACGCCCCACAGCAAACAAAAGCACCGATATTGAGTAATACCAAGGTTGTCGCAGTTCATCAAAAATGTCATATTCTTACATCTTGATGTGTATAAATATTAACCATACACATTTATTACATGACACTTATTATCTTGAAATGGTTATATCGATTTTTATACAGCGGATTTTACACGAGTTGGGATTATTAATATGCAGAACGCACACGTATGAGACTTCCTACCAAAGAATTTGCATGACCTGTTGACTCATTTATCGCAAAGAATATGATATAAGAATATTTAACTTCAGCAATATCTCAACAAATTATTTTTTGATGCATGATTATGATTGTTTTAGATAATCTCCTTTCAAATATGATCATTTAAATATTATATGCCAATAAGCCATTCTCTATATCAACCTGAGTGTTCTCTTCTTCGTGAGTGATTTACTAAACCAAAGCCAACCCAACCCAACCCTAGACCTTATAGACCATAGAGATGACCATAGTTCTAGATCTAGAGTTAGATATAATGACACAAAACGAGGACTGTCACTAGACCTAGAAGTGGGAAATTTTGGGCTTAGCCGTAGTTCTGAAGATGAACTGCTAAACCTAACCCAACCCAACACTGTATATTTGAATTAAATAATACTAGAATCAACACTGGACCTAGAATCATTCGGGGGTTTAGCCGTTTTGGGAGATGTACGGCTGGCTAAACCAAAGTGTTTCTAGGTCTAGATGTAATGATATAAAACTAGAACTAACACTAGACCTAGAATTCTTCAGACGCACGGCTAAACCCTAATCTTTCCACTTCTAGGTCTAGTGTTCTAGTTTTATATCATTAGATCTACCTCTAGATCTAGAACTAAAAACATTCCAGTTTAGCCGTAATTTCTCAAGACGGCTAAACCGTATAATTCTAGTTCTATTATCGGATTCAAAAGATTTCACCCCTCACTTTGAAGGCGAATAACAAAGAAACTACTCCATAGAAAAAATTGGGAATAGCATTGTTTGACGCGTAATTTAATTCTTTATAATGTGTGGTAATTTCAATTTTCTTGAATCACTCGTGTAGTAATTACCGCAAGAATAATAAAAAAATGTACACAATTTCGATCGGTCCGCGAAGAAGCTCGAATTTGCAACTTTTTTCTCAAAAACTGTTTGGGGAAAAATTTTCAAATTTGAATTGGTAGTAACTTGATATGTTCTTGATGAGGTGCATATTATATGTTATGAATATTTCATATAGTTTCACCGAAAATCACGGTTTAATTGGTTGCATATTATTTCAACCACGACCAGGCAGATTTCAATGCGGTTTTAACCAAAATATGTCAAATAATTTCGGTTATCAGATTCCGGTTATCAGACTCCGGATTCCGGAGATTTAGATTTTCAAAATTAAGTGTCCTTAATTTTTTATGAGCGATTCATTATATCTGTTTCTCTTTAATTTATAAATTTATTAAATCGCTCATAAAAAATTAAGGGCACTTAATTTTGAAAATCTAATACCGGAATCTGATAACCAAAGTTATTTGACATATTTTGGTTAAAACCGCGTTGAAATCTGCCTGATCATTTTTGAAATAATCAATTTTCCGCGAAACTATATGTAATATTGATAAAATAAAATATGCCCTTCATTAAGAACACATTAGGTTACCACCAGTTCAAATTTGAATTTTTCATCGAAACCAATAAAATCAGATGCGAATTTATTAATTAATCCGCTTTTTATACAAATATGATTCGTTTTGATGAACTAATGGCGAGCAATATTATTATCATTTGAAGAATCAATTTTTTCAATTTTTATGAAAACTCCCCATTTGGATAATTAGTTTCCACCGCTTTTCACAATATATTAAATTAATTATAAATCTGATATTTTCATTTTGCTGTATTAATGTAAAATTTACGTTTGTTTAATTCATCATTTCTGTACTAATTAACGCCCCACAGCAAACAAAAGCACCGATATTGAGTAATACCAAGGTTGTCGCAGTTCATCAAAAATGTCATATTCTTACATCTTAATGTGTATAAATGTTAACCATACACATTTATTACATGACACTTATTATCTTGAAATGGTTATATCGTTTTTTATACAGCGGATTTTACACAAGTTGGGATTATTAATATGCAGAACGCACACGTATGAGACTTCCTACCAAAGAATTTGCATGACCTGGTTGACTCATTTATCGCAGAGAATATGACATAAGAATATTCAACTTCAGCAATATCTCAACAAATTATTTTTTGATGCATGATTATGATTGTTTTAGATAATCTCCTTTCAAATATGATCATTTAAATATTATATGCCAATAAGCCATTCTCTATATCAACCTGAGTGTTCTCTTCTTCGTGAGTGATTTACTAAACCAAAGCCAACCCAACCCAACCCTAGACCTCCTTATAGACCATAGAGATGACCATAGTTCTAGATCTAGAGTTAGATATAATGTCACAAAACGAGGACTGTCACTAGACCTAGAAGTGGGAAATTTTGGGCTTAGCCGTAGTTCTGAAGATGAACTGCTAAACCTAACCCAACCCAACACTGTATATTTGAATTAAATAATACTAGAATCAACACTGGACCTAGAATCATTCGGGGGTTTAGCCGTTTTGGGAGATGTACGGCTGGCTAAACCCGAGTGTTTCTAGATCTAGAGTTAGATGTAATGATATAAAACTAAAACTAACACTAGACCTAGAAGTGGAAAGTTCTTCAGACGCACGGCTAAACCCTAATCACTCATCACCCTCACTCGTGTAGTAATTACCGCAAGAATAATAAAAAAATGTACACAATTTCGATCGGTCCGCGAAGAAGCTCGAATTTGCAACTTTTTTCTCAAAAACTGTTTGGGGAAAAAATTTCAAATTTGAACTGGTAGTAACTTGATATGTTCTTGATGAGGTGTATATTATATATTATGAATATTTCATTCAGTTTCACGGAAAATCACGGTTTGATTGGTTGCACATTATTTCAACAACGACCAGGCGGATTTCAATGCGGTTTTAACCAAAATATGTCAAATAATTTCGGTTATCAGATTCCGGTTATCAGACTCCGGATTCCGGAGATTTAGATTTTCAAAATTAAGTGTCCTTAATTTTTTATGAGCGATTCATTATATCTGTTTCTCTTTAATCTATAAATTCATTAAATCGCTCATAAAAAATTAAGGGCACTTAATTTTGAAAGTCTAATACCGGAATCTGATAACCAAAATTATTTGACATATTTTGGTTAAAACCGCGTTGAAATCTGCCTGATCATTTTTGAGAAATAATCAATTTTCCGCGAAATTATATGTAATATTGATAAAATAAAAATGCCCTTCATTAAGAACACATTAGGTTACCACCAGTTCAAATTTTAATTTTTCATCGAAACCAATAAAATCAGATACGAATTTATTAATTAATCTGCTTTTTATACAAATATGATTCGTTTTGATGAACTAATGGCGAGCAATATTATTATCATTTGAAGAATCAATTTTTTCAATCTTTATGAAAATTCCCCATTTGGATAATTAGTTTCCACCGCTTTTCACAATATATTAAATTAATTATAAATCTGATATTTTCATTTTGCTGTATTAATGTAAAATTTAGGTTTGTTTAATTTATCATTTCTGTACTAATTAACGCCCCACAGCAAACAAAAGCAACCGATATTGAGTAATACCAAGGTTGTTGCAGTTCATCAAAAATGTCATATTCTTACATCTTGATGTGTATAAATATTAACCATACACATTTATTACATGACACTTATTATCTTGAAATGGTTATATCGTTTTTTATACAGCGGATTTTACACGAGTTGGGATTATTAATATGCAGAACGCACACGTATGAGACTTCCTACCAAAGAATTTGCATGACCTGTTGACTCATTTATCGCAGAGAATATGACATAAGAATATTTAACTTCAGCAATATCTTAACAAATTATTTTTTGATGCATGATTATGATTGTTTTAGATAATCTCCTTTCAAATATGATCATTTAAATATTATATGCCAATAAGTCATTTCCTATATGAACCTGAGTGTTCTCTTCTTCATGAGTGATTTAGAATCATATACTTAATTTTGCTAGATATTTTTGTAATAAAATTCATATTTGTCTTTCTTTAACGGTCCAAAATCTCGAATACCTTTTGATTACCTCATCACTAAACCTCCAGAATCTCTGCTTATTCCTTTTTTGATTTGACTATGTCCTACATCTCACATTTTTCTCAGAAATCTTCGTTTCCAATGCTAGAGGCTTATATTTTGAGATCTTTTTAAGGTCTTTCCACATCCTTAGTTATAGAATAATTCTAACCAGCTAAGAATCTTTGTCTCTAGGAATTATGATTGTGATTCTTTCATGTCTATTTTTTATGATCAAACAATAAAAATAATACCATAAAAAATTAATAGCATTACCTCAAATTGAGGTTAGATTCTGTTAAACCAATTCTAGTTTTAGGCTAGAGAAACATTTTGGCGTTATGTCCGTTATATCGAGGTTTGATAATAAAAGCAAAACAATTACTTCATTTTCCAGTACCGTACGAACGACTTTACATAATGAAATTTAATGTTTCATGCCGTAAAATGTTAGCTGGACGCTAATAAAAAAAATATATCGAAAGAATCGAAATGGTTCAATTTAATGACCCGAGTCGGTTTGCGGAATTGAAAACTACCGATTTTGATTGGTTTAATACGCGCGTTTTATAACGAATTTTTGCCGTGTTACAGGCTCGAATTAGAAAAATTATTACCATTCCCAAGATTTTTTAACATTACAAAAAAACAGGCGTGATTCGAATTGATTTAATTTGCATTTTGTTATCATCTAATGATTCTAGTGCAATAATTCAAAATATTACGTTTTTACATTCTATAATTCCCGATGGAATTTTATTTTGTAATTATCACCGGGTTTTTACGACTTAATTGACCGAATGATAAACTCGTGTGATTTATTAACGTCCTCGAATAATTTAAGTTATTTGTCACAAGGGTAAGACTTATACTTGGAGAATTAAAAAACTTTTAGTAGTAACATTGAAATTTTTTTCTAAATTATCATGTTGATAGTTATCTTTAATAAATAAACTTAACTCAAGATAATTATTCTAACATCACCTCGCTCGGATTAATCCAATTTTTATTTTAATTTATGCAACTTGATGAAATTTATTCAAATATTCCGAACGGATTTTCAGTTTAACAGAATCTAACCTCAATTTGAGGTAATGCCATTAATTTTTCCAGGTTAAGCCGGGTTTTATGGCGATTTTTATGGTTTAACTTTAAGAGTTAATTAAGAAACAATTTATTTTGGCTTAAAATCATGTTTTAATAAGTTTAGCTAATTCAATTGGAATTTGTTGGTACTAAAGGCTCGTTAAACCGTGCGAGAATAAGATACTAATATGGGTACAGCGTTTCCTAGTTTTAACGCATGAATAAGTTTTAAACAATCGTTTTTATTGTTTGATCATAAAAATTACACATGAAAGAAAAAGATATAAGAATCACAATCATATTTCTTAGAGAAAAAGATTCCTAACTGTTTAGAATTATATTGTAGATAAGGATGAGAAAGGAGCTGAGAAAAGAAGTCAAAATATAAGCCACAAGACTCTACTCCTTGCTAGATAGAATTAGAAACGAAGATTTTAGAGAGGAAAATCTGGGATGCAGGACAGGTAATCAAAAGGTATTCGAAACTCTGGACTGTTAAAGAAAGATAGATTTAAATCTTATTACTTACTTGGCTTATTAACACATCATATTTGAATGATCATATTTCAGTTCTTATCTGAAATAACTTATATTATTTCATATTATTTATACACTCGGTATATGATTTTACGTTTTTTGCTAATTTATCTTCTTGAATTAAGATCATTTTTGGGATATTATCTGATACAATCATAATCATGCATCAAAAAATATATAATAAATTCTTATGCCTCATATTCTCTGCGATAAATGAGTCAACAGGTCATGCAAATTCTTCGGTAAGAAGTCTCATACGTGTAGGTTTTGCATGTTAATAATCCCAAGTTGTATAAAATCCGCTGTATAAACAGCAATAAAACCATTTCAAGATAATGCATGTAATAAATGTGTATAGCTAATATTTATATTCATCAAGATGTAAGAATATGATATTTTTAACTCCGACAACTTTGGTATTACTCAATATTGATGTTATTATTTGCTGTCGGGCGCTAATTTTTGCAGAAATTGCAAATTTAAACAAACTTAAATTTTACATTAATACAGCAAATAAAAATATCAAATTTATAATTAATTCAATATGTTGTGATTGTTACCATTGGGATAATTGTGAACTAATTATCCAAATGGTGAATTGTCCAAAGGTCTGACAAAAATTAATTCATCAAATAATAATACTGCTCAATATCAGCCAATCCAAACGAATTTCCAAATACTCAAATCTCTCTTCCAAATACAAAATCATCAACACCTAGAAATCCAAATGTTTACTAACATCCAAGGAAGCAATAAGATATTAGCTCGAGATTAACTCAAAAACTATCAAACAAGTGATAATATTTGGTCGCAAAAGTAAGGAGCTTCAAAAACAAGAGAACGGTTTTAATTTATGGATGTTTATGTAAGATGCTTTGAAAAATCAAGATGTATAAAGCGGTTAACAAAAAAAAACTTTCCACCCTTTGATCTAGTGTTAGGTTACTTCAAACTGATGAACAAGATTTTGGAAACAAAAAAGCTCATGTTGCCAACAAGTTAGTAGACTTTAAGATAATATACAATGCTTGGAACATATCGCTTATCCTGTCAACAAGTTGGCAGACTTCAAACTAATAAACAGAACTTCGACGACATACTAGTTCATGCTGTTAATAAGTTGGCAGTCTTCAAGATTATGTACAGTAATACCTCATGTTATTCCTAGAGATTTAAAATTTTGATAACATGAGTTATTCATGGAGAACTTTCGATCTAAAATGTTCTCAAGATGACCGTCCTTTCCGGTCTACCGGAAGTAGGCCACAACTTTGTTATTTTATGCTATGGTGAATGGTATGCTGTGGTTTTTAATACCTTTTTTAATTATACGTACAAAATATGTTGACTTTGATCATATTGTTTTTTGCATAATTTTATCATTTTCTTTAAAAATCCGAAGGTTTTCTTTCAAAAAAGCTCTGTATGTTGACGATTACTCTTCATATACTGCTAAACAGATTGTCACTTGCTATATTAGAGTAACTTATACAGGATGGTCAAAAATTTAATTACCGTTTAATTACCGCTCCATATTCAATGGAGAGAAAGTCGAAAATTTTAAGTGGTATGTCTCAATTTTTTACCCTATCAGAAAGGGAATTTAATTTTTATTAATTATCTATAAACATTTCTATGTCTATCATTTTACTTCTCCCATATTAAGAAATTATTAGTTCATTAATTATATGTTCATTTCCAATTAAAATAATATAACAACTCGTATTTATATACAGGATGACACAAAAGTCTGGAATATAGTAAATAACTTAGCTATTCTTACTTTTAACAAAAAATCTTTCTTATAAAAGTGTTTAGGTATATTATAATGCACCTTTCGTATAAGTTTGATTATTTGTATTGTGTATAGCTTGGTTACCATGGTAACAATTTTTTTTATTTGAAATGGAACGAAATTTTTTTTATCTTTTTGATAGAGTATATTTTTCTCTATGCGTTGATCATATTATGTCATAAGGTCACATGATGAAAAAATCCGATAGATTAATTTTTTAAATGTTATTAAGTTAGACCTTTTAATCAAAGTAGGTGCTGAAACAACGTTAATTAGTCTAGATTAATCCACTGGAAGGATCGAAGCAGGCGATAAAATGAATCTCAATTTTGATATTTTTTCATGATAAAAAAGTAATACCAACAGATTTAACTTTTTCACAATTTCTATGGTAAAGTTGGAAAATACCTCCTAGTGGCTAAACATCAAATTATATTCGTCACAAATAAGGTAGAATTTGTAGTCCAAGAAAAGCTCTTTTCATCAATAACAAGCTTACTAAATTCCGTTCAACCATTTTAAAATGATTAGCATTTGTTTACAAATATTTTCAAATAACCCCAAAATTTTATTTTTAGAGATAAAGCGAAAATGTCATAACATAAGAAACTACTATTTATCATCTATGTTTTAAAAAGCTTATACTTTTGTGTTATGTTAACATAGGGAGTCCGAAATAGTCCACATGTTTTAATTCAAGATAGCGTTTGCGCCCCCTAGAGGTCATCATAGAAACACGAAAATAATCTCCAGCATTTTCTCTTAGCCACTTTAGTCATAATTTTTTTTACTCCAAGTTTCTACAATGAGTAGTTTTCGAAATACGGCACTTCATTCTTATTTGGCCACCCTGTACAGTAATACCCCATGCTGTCAACAAGTTGATAGCCATTAATATAACATACAGTCTGTGGAACAGTAATAACTTATGCCGCCAATAAGTTGGCAGACTTCAAACTGATTAGCAAGACTTTAGAGATATGGTAGCACATGCTGCCAACAAGTTAGCAGCTTTTAAGAAAATCTATAGTTTGTAGAATGCTAATAGCGCATGTTGCCAACAAATTGGCAGTTATTAAAATAATATATAGTCTGTGGAACAGTAATAGCTCATACTGCCAACAAGTTGGCGGACTTTATGTTGATAAACAAGACTTTGAAGATATAATACCTCAAACTGCCAACAAGTTGGCAGACTTCAAACTGATTGGCAAGACTTTGGAGGTATAGTAGCTCATGCTGCCAACAAGTTGGCAGCTTTTAAGATAATATATAATCTGTAGAATACTAATAGTGCATGCTACCAACAAGTTGGCAGTTATTAAGATAATATATAGTCTGTGGACTTTATATTGATAAGCAGGACTTTGAAGACATAATAGCTCAAACTGCCAACAAGTTGGCAGACTTCAAACTGATTGGCAAGACTTTGGAGATATAGTAGCTCATGCTGCCAACAAGTTGGCAGTTTTTAAGATAATATATAGTTTGTAGAATGCTAATAGCGCACGTTGCCAACAAATTGGCAGTTAAAACTGATTAGCAAGTCTTTAGAGATATAATAGCTCATGCTGTCAAGAAATTGACGGTCATTAAGATAATGTGGTCTGTAGAACAGTGATACCCCTTATACTGCCAACAATTTAGCAGACTTTAAATTGATAATCATTACTTTGGAGACATTATACCTCATACAGCCAAAAAGTTGGCAGTCGTTGAAATAACATATAGTCTGTGGAACAGTAATATTATTATTATTAATACTGACGTCACGTCACATTCATCCCCGATTCCTTTCTTTTTAATGTAATTTTTAGTATGATTCTTTTTTCGTTACAACATGACGTTGTGTATTTTTAGGAACGCTGTATAACGAACTTTAAAAACATCGAATTGGTTACGCAGACACAAAAATACGATTGTTAACAATTTCGCGGTTACGAAAAATGCGCGGCAGCAAAAGTAACAATGGGATATTTCAGGTGCCGCCACCGTCCGCGTCCGTCCGTTCGGCCTCCTTCGTTGTTGTATTTCCCCATGGGAATGGAGGAAATCGCGGAAACCAACCTTTTTAATTGGCGTCCGAGTGAAATTAACAGTTAGTCGCAATTACCGCGTCATTACGCGCTTTTCGTACCGAGCAATTACCATTGTTCTACTATGTGAAGAACCGTTTTCATTTTGATCCTTCTTTAACGATAACTCACGACATCGTTTCAACATTTCCATCGTTTTCTAATTCAACTAAAAATAAAAATATGCCATTAAAAATGCTCTTCTTCTCTAACGAGTTTATGAACGTGCCCTATGGGTTCGGGTTAATCTCGGACAATTACGGCGATTAAAACAGAACGTAAAACCCTCGACTGCATCGTGTCGGCCGATGACGACGACGCCTCCTGGGGCTTTCAAGGAGAAAGAAGGAAAGAAAATAGAACGAGATGGAAATTGAAGGCGCCGTCTAGAGAGAGAGGTTCGAACAAAGGTGCCGAGACCGTCGTACAAGTATTAAAGCGATTGATTTGGTGGTGAAGCGGTGAATTTACAAAGAACCCGACCGTAGAGTGGGGGCGGCGAGGGCGGAGATTGCCGAAGGCCGCTTCGGCGTTCTATATACACCCACGATACTAAAACCTTTACGAAACTACAAGGTTCAATCAAAAAGTAATACGATCTTAATTTCATATCAACACTGTATAAATGAATTAAAAATAAAAAAACATATGTATACAGCCAACCAAAATTTTAACCTCCACTTAAATCTTACTACAATACATACACCATGACCTATATTTAAGCATAATTAGTATAAAGATAGTCTGGCAACGAATATCGGAATTTTCCGGTTGAAACGGCGTGCGAAAAGACGTTTTTGAGAAGAGGAAAATGGACGTGCGCGTGTTAGAAAAGAAGTTGACCACCCGCGTCGAAAAATATACGGTCTGTTGGTCGCTTTACTGTTGCAAGATAAAGCATTTACTCAGTGGGGACCTAATATAGCATTTGCTCGGCGACGTTTGGGCTAAAATGTTTGTTTGGAAATAATATGAAACGAAGGGAGGGTAAGAACCGCAAAAGTATCAACATACATAAAAAATAAAAGAAATATACGAGGGAAGATTATAATAGAATACGAATACAGTCAAAGAAGAATGAAAGTAAAAATGAAATAATTTTTCTGATCAAATAAAGAAAGTGAAGCGGAAGCAGGATTACTTTATTTATTTTTTCGAAGAACCAGCTGCCACGTTTTGCTTATTTGCATTTTGAGTTGATATCTAAACAGTTTCGACAATTTACGGTTTACATCAGCACGTAACCTGAAAGCACAACGATTCCCGGAAAAATTTGATGTTAACAGTCAGGTGTCGAGTGCAATATCCCCGCGGATTTCTGCTTATTAAAGGATTATAAAATAATGCTTGTTTAGATAACAACTCGTAAATATTTGTTGTAGTTATGATTCTCAATAATTACCCAACAATAGCATTCCTTTGCAATTCAGTAACATTATACTTTATGCGAAATTGAACGCACGTGCCTTGTATTATAAGGGTACGTTTAATCGTGTGTACATCTTTATGAGTAATGATGGCCGGGCAATCTTCATTGCGCATATTAATTACATAAATTATTACTTTTTAATTTTTAGTGTTATTATATATATTTAGTGTTGACGATGTTTGTGGTCTTTTTATATCTTTACCGATTTCACTAAATATAGCTATCATTAGGAGGAAAAAAGGACTCCCTCTCTCGTTTTCACGAACGGTTAGTGAATGGGCATCATTAGGGTGATTAAGAATGTTATAGATCATATTTGTTAAGTGATTTTATCAGCAGAAAAGATAAACGTGAAGTGGAGATTTGCTTAGCTCATTAATGAAAGTGCAAGTATATTGTGGTTTTCAATAACAAGTTACTTTTGCGTTGCCGTAGATAAACTAATTAATGATCTCCATCTTAGTTTTTTTACTATTTATTTGTTGTTTTGTTCCATCAAGTACTTCATAATTTTACTTTCATAATTTTATATGTCAATTGTTTAATGATTGCCGAGTTTTCTTCTGATTGCAACATAAATCAACTTGAACCCAAAACAACCTAAGCCCAAACCAACTCAAATTTTTCAAAAATTTTATATTTTTAAGTGATTTTATGAATAGAAAAATAAACATGAAAAGAATTGTTAATAAAAGTGCAAATATATACAAAGAAGAGATGCAGAATCATCATTTTTAAGTTCTTGGACAAAGGAAAGTAGGTCAACGGCTCAATGGATAATAGAATAATTTATAAAACAGTTTCACGAATAGGTTGCGTGTTTGGCAAAATATTATGGAGATCCATGTGGTTATGTCGTTCTCAAGTAATGTATTCCTCCATACTTTTGGTAATATCCGACAATTAGCTAACATTTGCTTTGGGATTATTGGTTTTCAAAATTTTAGAAAAAACTATAAGCAGCTTTATTAGAAATATAGAGAGTGAAAGAGAAATACAAAAGACCATATAAAGTTTGGAAATGTAAATGCTTAAGACTCGCAGGATGAAAGCAGTTCATGCAAAATCATCATCTTTATGAACTTTAAAGTATGGATCGAGAATCATTTTTGGTGATATCCGACAATTAGCTGATATTTGCTTTGGGATTATTAGTTTTCAAAATTTTAGAAAAAAAATTAAGCAGCTTTATTAGACATATAGAGAGTGAAAAAAAATTAAGCAGCTTTATTAGACATATAGAGAGTGAAAAAAAATTAAGCAGCTTTATTAGACATATAGAGAGTGAAAAAAAAAAAATACAAAAAACTCTATAAAGTTTGGAAATGTAAATACTCAAGACTCACAGGATGAAAGCAGTTCATGCAAAATCATCATCTTTATGAACTTTAAAGTATGGATCGAGAATCATTTTTGATGATATTCGACAATTAGCTGATATTTGTTTTGGGATTATTGGTTTTCAAAATTTTAGAAAAAACTATAAGCAGCTTTATTAGAAATATAGGGAGTGAAAAAAAATACAAAAAACCCTATAAAGTTTGGAAATGTAAATACTCAAGACTCACAGGATGAAAGCAGTTCATGCAAAATCATCATCTTTAGGAACTTTAAAGTATGGAGCGAGAATCATTCAAAATAAGCAAGCCAAACTAAGTTACTTAACAAAGATTCATATGGACACAATTTTTAAAACACAGAAATGATTTTAATAGAAATACAAAAGGGTGTATAAAACTTGGATGAACGTTCGGTTAAAGTCTACCATATATTAAAGAATCATAAGATGAATATTTAAGCTGCCTTTTGTATGGGGGAGATTTGGGTATTTCGATAGTCGTTTTACTTCTCAAGTACTCTTTATGTCATACATTTGTATCAAGTACATCTACACAGAAATAGATGGCATTAATACAATTATTTTATAAAATGGGGTAAAGCACGATAAGTTGTCTCATTTTGGTGTGTAATAATTTGAAATGCGAGATTGGAAGTTTGAGATTTATTCTTCCAAGAATACAAATCTTGACTCTGAATTTGGTGGGCTTTAAAAGTATAGACCCAGAAGCTTTGAATATGGAGAAATCGAAATAGAAAGCGATGTAACTGGAAATGATTTAGGAATTTTTAATTTTTGACATAAAGATATAAACATATCTGATTCTATGGACATCAATCAGCAATCAAGCTTTTTCTTGCTGCCTTGAAAAATTGTGGTTGAAAATTTTAATTTTGTTACGGCGATTATGACATGTAGAGATGACAGCAACTCATTTTAATCAATTTCTGTGTATTTCATATGAAATAAATTGTCGAGTACGCTGAAACTGTTGATAGTTTACATTTACATCAACAAGAAACATGAAAATGCTACATAACAGTTCCGGGAAAATCTTAATGTCAACATTCAGGTGTCGAGTGTGTTATATCCAAGCGGATTCCCTCTTATCGAAGGTCGTATCTACGATTTAACGTTTGTGTAGATCGCCGTTGTAAATTATCAGGAGATTTATCGCCCGTTTTATCGCCCTAGATCAGAGAGAAAAAAATGAATTTCGACGGTTATAAACATTTTAAAAGCATCTCTTCTTAAAACAAATTGGCGGAAATCATTCGAAATTTAGCCGAGTTCAAATGGTTTGACCTCGGCAATTAAATAAGGCTTTATATCAGCCCAGTTCACTCGGTCACAGTCGACTTGATAATGCTGTTCCAATGACTAATTAGTGGTCGCACCTACCGATTCCCCCCTCTTTCCCCTCTCATTCTCGTAACTACATTCTCCGCGATCCACACGTATGCATTATGTACACTGCGGTACAAAATTGTTGTCGTCTCTCTTCTATCTTTGATTTGATCAAAACCGACGGGTTTGTCTCGTCGATACTAATACGCATGGCATAGGAGGGGAGAGCAAACAAAAAAGGGGAATAAAAAAAAATTGAAAAACGGAAAACAAGCGAGAGCGTCGCCGCCGCCGCCGCCGCGACGTGCATATTTCCCGGCTGGGGGCGACGTGTCGTGATGCTTCTTTTTGTGCCGTTGTTGCGCCCGAAAATAAATTCATTCTATCATCCGCACGGGGCTGACAAGTCCGCGGATTTGGGGGATGCAGGGGGTGGACCGAAACCCCTCCTGCTGTCGGATACAAAAATGACGAATGTCGCACTTTACTTGGGCAAACAATGCCCGGGCGCCCGGACGCCGATTTCGACGCCATTTCGCCAAGGAAAAACGAACAAATCGACGAAAAATCGCGCTGCTTCAAATCGATATTTGCTCTCAGGTACCATTTCGTGTTAGGCAACCGAAATAACATCACACATTTGTGTTGGAATTTCTCAAAACTTCAATTACCTTAAATTAATCATAAACAAGGTTCGATTAACTTAAACGACACGATTAACTATTACCATTAAAAACCATTACCGACGAATTTAATTGAGAGTAACTAAACTAGACGGTGTTCGTTTTTAAATGATACATCGTGAAATTACGATTTCTACGTTTTAAAATGATTAATTAACCTTTTACGGTACGTAATTCGCCTTGATATAACTTAAAATCGATTTGAAGCGTCGAAAATGGCAGCTAATGGTCCGATAACGGAACCGATGCGTTTTTACGGTGTAAACCTGGAAACGCGGAAGGAGGTCGTCGGTAAATTGGGCCCTGCTATGTCTTAGCGGTGTCTCGATTGAAATCGTGACCCGCGGTGACCCCAACGACAAGACTCAGAAGCGAGGGGTTAGGTCAAAATTGAACCCAAGTTTCTTTCTCTCCCATGCTCACAATGAAAACAATACGAATCAAATAATGAAAATCACATCTTTTATATAAAGACTTTATACATATTTTATTTCTTTTTTAGATTAAATAATACTTCTCATTTGGATTGTTTAAAGTCTAAAACAAAAGAACTGTATAATCATCAACATTTTAAGTGATCCCTAGAATATATGTCATGAATAATGTTCGAGTATTTGCTACCAAACAAAGATTCTTTAATCTTTAAAAACCTCAAATTGACATATTCGATACAAACGAGGATTATGTCTCAATAATTAAACATGATAGAAAGAATTTTTACGGATAAAAACTTTTTAAAACATATAATTAATACTAGACCTACAACCTAATTTTACTACTAATACTACACCTAGAACTAGAAACAGTAAGGTTAAGCCGTACGTCTCTTAAGACGGCTAAACCCTAATGTCTCTAGTTCTAAGTCTAGCGTTAGTTCTGAAACTAGGTTGGGTTGGGTTGGGCTAAGTTCTGTCTTAAAAAAGAGATACGGCTAAATCATCTAAGTGTTTATCGTTTTAGGTGTAGTGTCAGTTCTAGTGTTAGTATTGGCTCTATTTGTTAGTTGCTATTCAGTCTCCAATGGTTGTATACTTGTATCGAACTACGTCTTCAGACGCACGCCTAAACTGAAACTTTCTAGTTCTAGGTCTAGACCTAGAACTAGAAGGTTCTAGGTCTAGCACTAGTGTTAGTTCTAGTTTTAGCTGTTAATCAGCGCTAAATTTATATACATATTTGTATTAAAGTAATACTAGAATTAACACTAGGCCTAAAACTAGAATTATTCGGTTTTAGCCGTCTAAAGACGCAAGGCTAAACTCGAATCTTTCTAGTTCTAGTGTTATTTAGTATTGGTCTTATTTAGCTCTAGACTGTTGTAAATTCTTTTGGAATTAAAAACATAACTAATACTAGTCCTACAACCTAGGTTTAGTACTAACACTGGACCTAGAACACAAAATCATAATAACTGTAATTAATAGATGCATCAATCTTCTTAATTCATAGAATACTAAAAAATTACAATTTTCTAAAAATTGTAAGAAATTCTTCCATATCTTTTCAAAATCTTAATGCTAAACATTTAAATAAAACCAACCCGAATACATATTTAGTTTTTCCTTGTTGAGTAAATATACAAAATACATCTCTAAATATAAAATCATTATAAAACATAACTCTAACGTACACTAAAAAAAAAGGAAATAGTTTCCATGATACTCTTCTGATGTCTTCCTACAATTGCCGAAACAACGGGCTAGTTTGAGACTCCCCAATAACCATATTATACATATTAGGATCACCATACATAGGCAAAATAGTTTTATTTTCTTTTAAAAATTGCATTACTTTGTTTTCGACGACCTTCTCGTAATTAGATCCGCGGAATTTATCCAACATCTTTTGATGATGCTTCTCCGTCAACGATTTCCAATTGTTTTGGTTCAACATGCTAATAACGTCTTCTATCACGGATTCGCCGTTATTCGTGGCAAAACTCATCAAGATGTCCATAATTTCTTTCTCGAGCTCTTCAAAATGACTGCAATAAATCGCCATCATTGCGGGCGCGGAAAAAAACGCGTAAAGATCTTTAATTTCGCCCCTTTTGTAACGAAGTTTCAAATTGTTTAAAAGCTGTTCGTGTTTGCCCCAAACGTAACTCAAATTAACCGTTTGTACATTAAACTTGCTTAAACACGTTATCGTTTCAACGAAATCAGAATTGTTTAGATGTAATCGAAAGTACCCGCGGTGATTAAGATTTTGTAGATCGCCCGTTGTCATAATGGTGCCATAATCATCTCTGATTAATGAGACTGCGCGAGGTTCGATTAATCCTGGTTTTCTAATGTGAAAGTATGTTAAATTTCCCGGAAGAGTAGCGGTTATCATAACAGCATTTTTAAATCTGGGGACAAGGAGTTGTCTCGAATTTTTGCATTTATCGAAAATATCTTCTGATGTAGCTTTTAATTCAACTCTTGATGAAAGGAGTCTTATCAAGATTGTGTGCGCTAATTTCTTTCCGATTTCGGTTTGGTTATAATAAGCGTGTAACATGTGATCTGCGTAATATCTTCTTGGATATTTCGTGAACGTACCAGCTGCGTAAATATTGAAATCATTTGTGGTAAAATCTGGGTTAATAACTAAAGCTCCGTCGTAAACCAACCCAGCTTTGTGAATGGCTGTGAAAGTTCTAGCAGAAACGTCTTTTTTATCATACAAAAACGCTGCTAAACAGGAAATTTGAACGGATCGATATGGTGATTGAAAGCTAATCGCCGTTACGTTGTAGTGTTTTGAATCAAATTTCCACGTTTCAAAGGAATAATCTTCATAAACTGTAACACCGATGTGTTTGATTTGGTCGATAATTGTTGTTTCAATATCTAGATCGTTAAAAGTCGAGTCAAAGTCGTTCGCGCGAGTTTTCTCGGCAGGCAACACCAAAACGATATCTTCTGGTAAGATTCCCATCTTCAATAGACCTTGTATGGTACAATACGACTCTATTGTGTGGCCGTAAACTATAATCGATCCTTTACCTCCCCTGGCCACATAACGGGTCAATTTATTAACTGCTACATCGACATCTTCGCCAGTATTTATTATAAAAACGTTGTTGGGATGCTCGTAAATGTCTCTTTCTAATTTCTCTCTTCTGGGCATGGGATATTGTTTCCCACATGTTAAAATAAGGATGTTGTATGGTACATCACACGAGTTCACTGTTATGCAACTCTTGATCCGATCTATACCTTCCATAACTCCCGTGATTACATTGACATACGTTTCTAATGATATTAATGAGAGGTATTTGGAGTCTATTTCGCCGGTTAAAGGGAGCATGACGTCTCTTAATGAGTTATCTGTGCAAAGATCTAATCCATGCGTCGATACTACAGTGATATTATTAAAAGTTACGAAAGATTTTGATTCTTGTTGGAATATCATTCCAACGAGGAAGGACAACGCTGTGCTGCTACATCCTACAATGACCACTTTATCGTTCACTTCGATTCTTTCGTTACCGCAATATACGGGTGTGGAGATGTAGCAAGCATAAGGGACCTCAACTCTTGTTAAATTTTCGTCTAATTTCCATAAACATTGGGATTGTTTTTCGAGATTGTATTCGGGAATTTTTATCGGGATAACCGGTAGTAAGTAATTTAACGCTGTTGGATATGCAGGTTTATGCCCCGTTCTAGTTTCGACTATTTTATAACAGAAAAACGAGTAATCCGTTAATCTGTGTAATTCCAACAAAACCATGCGAGTGTGTTTCACAAATATCGGCGACATACACAAAAATTCTAATTGGCCTAAACATCCAGGTTTGTGCTTCGATAAATCCGTGTATTGCGCAATATTATAATGCGATCTCATGTATTCTGAGCCATATAAATCTTTTATAATCGCCACGCCAATGATGGTTGTATCAGAAAAAAACACGAAAGCTCGTTGTAGCGCATCTTTCACATTCTTCAAAACTTTCAAAAAACATTCGAGCACCTCATCGCCGGTGTAACAAGTTTGTAGTAATCTTTCCACCGACGGTATGTCCCCGCGAAAAGCTTCTCGAACCCTTATGCGTCCGTATAAAGCGTTCCTATGCACAACATATAACTCGCTCGTAAATGTAGATTTAGGTCGAGGAGGTACTCGTACAAATATACTCGTTTGTAAGTCGAAAGGTGGGGCCGTGCTAGGAACGGACATGACGCAATAATCTTTATTGGGGTACAATTCAAAACTAGCTTTAAGCAATCTTCTTAAGGATAATTCATGTTTTGGATGAGCAGCCGCCAATTCCAAACTAAAACAATTACTATCACCTCCATAAGAAGAACCAAAGATTTCATTCATATAGTGATCTCGTGAAACATGCGAAGGGAGTTCAGACCCTCTCAATTTTCTAAATCGCGTCCAAACTGCTTGAATATCGTGGTTATACGTCAATTGACTATAGCTAAAGTTAAGATCCGCCATTCCAATGTAAGTTATACCATTAGGACCAATTAACCCCCCTTCAATAAAAAGCTCATCGTCGTCATCATCTGAAGACGACGTCATTTGAAGATCTGTTAAGCTCATGGTTGCTATTGCAGTGTTTAAATCGTACGTGAAAGACGAACTGTCCGATTCCCCATCAACATTCGTTTTTTTTGAATTGCGATCCGACACTAAAATAAGCGAGCTTTCCGTTTTGTCAATATCATCCTGGGGCATTAAGTTTCGAAATTTGTCGATGGAACTTGGTTTTTGCAACGCATTAAAAGCCTCTAATTCAAATTCTTGGTTAAGTAACTCGATATTAACGTAAGAATTCAAGCACATAACAGCAACAGTGTCTCGTTCACATTCCGCGACAATAATATTTCTCGCTGGGTCGATTTTCAACATTTCGGCGACATAAAAATCCCCATAAATGTTTTTTAAGCGCTTACTGTGCGTTTGGATTAATCCCACCAGGTCATCGTTGTCTTCAACAACAGCCGGGCGCATATTGTAGTAATGAGTGAATTTTTCTCGGGTGAAAACGAATAATCTTTGAGGCGATGACGATAAATGTTCGGGGTCGTCATTAATCGGTTTCATTTCGGTGGATTTCCTAAGTAACCATTCTGTGAATTTTACTAATGGTGGGGCGATGAAAACGATAAATTGCAGATTTGGGTATCTATTAAAAACTTCGGATATCAACGGATCGAGGAAAAATTTTTGAAATTCCATAACATATGCACTAAAATGCACAAAAAGTGTATTTGTCGAATGCATATAATCAATACCATAAAGGTTGTGAATCCACGCCATCCAATCCCACGGAGGAACACTTGCGATGTTGGGGTAATTATTCAAAATCATAACCCCGATAAGTTCGTCTTCATCATTAATTTCTAATCCGATACTCAAATAAGATAATTGAAGCAGCGTTAATACATCGACGTATCCAAAAAATCGTTTAACTCTTTCGCTCGTCATTCTTTCAATTTTATCTTTATCCTTTGGTACCAATTGACGCGTATGTAATTTTGGTAAAACATTCTTGCGAAATTCACTTAATGCAAAATCCAAACTAGAAATGGTTACACCAGAAGAATACATCATGAAAACTTTAAACTCAAATGTCACACACAAAATATAATAATCATTTTTTGATTGACAAAATTACTATTAATATTTGTCAAAACGAATTCTTAAATACACAGGCTGGTTCAAAAAAGTTCAAAAAAGTTTATATGTTTCAACCTCTTTTTTACAATAATTTTGAATATTAAAAATTTTAAATCGCTCATTAACATCCAATCGTTTTTTAGAGCTGATTTAAAAGGTTGTATGTTTTAAGCTTCTTAGTATCATTTTTAATTTTTGAGATACAATCTCTTCTGATGTAAAATATATTAAATGTGTAATTATTTTTGATAAATAAAGAAGCAAAACATGATAGAAATATAAAAACTAAATTTATATGGTACCACAATAACATATTTTTTTACCTAATTTTTTTCTAAATTTCATAAAGTACCAAGTCACATTAAAATTTGGTATATGACAGAAGAATTATTTTATTTATTAAAGGGAATCTGATAGACAACTCAACCAGCAAACAATATACAGGCTGTTCTATTTAAAAAAACTTAAGAAGAAGCCATTTGAAAAACATCAAAATTAGCTGAGGTTTATGAACACCTCTATAATGTATCTAAATATCTTTGGATAGTGTCATTTACCCATTGACTTTAACTATTATCTGGCAAAGTTTCAAAGCAAAATCTTAGCATATGTCGTTTACATTATTTTGACACCTACATCGAACACCCTTAATAGTTAATAGTGATCATGTAACCCGATTCTAATTGATTCATTATCACTATTAACGCATTATGGTGATTTTCAAACGATATTTTTGAATTTTTTGCATATTTCTATTAAAATCAACATAATTGGATGGTGATTGGATATATGATTTGCATGTGATATATGGATATTTTAAGATTTTCTGTATACTTCTATTCAAATCAATGTATTCTTATGATTTTTTGTCTGATACCTTACATTTTCTGATTATCAACCTTTGATGTATGACCACTATAAACATATTAAGATGATCTTTCAATTCTTTGTATATTTCTATTAAAATCAACATATTTTGATGATTTTTTGATGGTAGCTTACTTTTTCTGATTATTAATTAATTTATGATATGTGATCATTTTAAGCTTATTATAATGATTTTAACATGATATTTTACGATTTTCTTTATACTTCTATTCAAATCAATGTATACTTGTGATTTTTTTGTCTGATACCTTACATTTTCTGATTATCAACCTTTGATGTATGATTACTATAAACATATTATGATGATCTTTAAATTTTTTGTATATTTCTATTAAAATCAACATATTTTGATGATTTTTTGATGATAGCTTACTTTTTCTGATTATTAATTTATAATATGTGATCACTTTAAGCTTATTATAATGATTTTAACCTGATACTTTAAGATTTTCTGTATACTTCTATTCAAATCAATGTATTCTTGTGATTTTTTGTCTGATACTTTACATTTTCTGATTATCAACCTTTGATGTATGATCACTACAAACATATTATGATGATCTTTCAATTTTTTGTATATTTCTATTAAAATCAACATATTTTGATGATTTTTTGATGGTAGCTTACTTTTTCTGATTATTAATTTATGATATGTGATCACTTTAAGCTTATTATAATGATTTTAACCTGATATTTTAAGATTTTCTGTATACTTCTATTCAAATCAATGTATTCTTGTGATTTTTTGTCTGATACCTTATATTTTCTGATTATCAACCTTTGATGTATGATCACTACAAACATATTATGATGATCTTTCAATTTTTTGTATATTTCTATTAAAATCAACATATTTTGATGATTTTTTGATGATAGCTTACTTTTTCTGATTATTAATTTATAATATATGATCACTTTAAGCTTATTATAATGATTTTAACCTGATATTTTAAGATTTTCTGCATACTTCTATTCAAATCAATGTATTCTTGTGATTTTTTGTCTGATATCTTACATTTTCTGATTATCAACCTTTGATGTATGATCACTATAAACATATTATGATGATCTTTCATTTTTTTGTATATATCTATTAAAATCAACATATTTTGATGATTTTTTGATGATAGCTTACTTTTTCTGATTATTAATTTATAATATGTGATCACTTTAAGCTTATTATAATGATTTTAACCTGATATTTTAAGATTTTCTGTATACTTCTATTCAAATCAATGTATTCTTGTGATTTTTTGTTTGATACCTTATATTTTCTGATTATCAACCTTTGATGTATGATCACTACAAACATATTATGATCTTTCAATTTTTTGTATATTTCTATTAAAATCAACATATTTTGATGTTATCTTACTTTTTCTGATTGTCAACTTATGATATGTGATTATTTGTAGCTTATTATGGTGATCTTAATATCATATTTTAAGATTTTCTGTATATATTTATTTAACTGAATGTATTCTGGTGATTTTCTTATGACACCTTACATTTTCTGATTATTCATATCGTCTTCAGAAGGCTAAAGCTGAATGATTCTAGTTCTAGGCAACCTAGCTTAAGTGTTAATACTAGAACTAGAAACATTAAGGATTCTAGTATTAATTTCTAACCCTAATGCTTCTAATCCTAAATCTAGTGTTCGTTCTAAAGCTAGGTTGGGTTGGGTTGGGTTCTGTCTTAAGAGAGATACGGCTAAACCTAAGTGTTTATCGTTCAAGGTCTTAGTGTTAGCTCTAGTGTTAATATTGGCTCTATTTGTTAGTTGCTATTCAGTCTCCAATGGTTGTATATTTGTACCAAACTAAAACTAGAACTAACACTAGACCTAGAACTAGAAAGTTTCAGGTTTAGCCGTGCGTCTGAAGACGCACGGCTAAACCAAAACTTTCTAGTTCTAGGTCTAGTGTTAGTTCTAGTTTTAACTGTCATTCAATGCTTGATTGTTGTATATTCTTCTGGAACTAAAATTGTAGCTAATACTAGACCTACAACTTTGTTTTAGTATTAACAGCGTTTTTTGAAAAATGTTTGACGTTTCGGATGCCATGTTGCAACCTTCTTCAGAAACTGGTTCAAAGTGAAGTTTCTAGTGTTAGTTCTAATTTTAGTTCAACTAGGACTACAATTTACAATAAACCGAAAAAAATTTTTGTTTGCAAATTTACATTGTACATATGAGCATAAGAATGCAACATATTTCAAGTTTGATTGAACTATTTCAATAAAACAAAATCATTCATTATTTGACACAAAATGATAAATTATATTATTATCATTTATTGTCAAATTTAAAACACAATTTACCGAAGAAAATTAAATTAAAATTTAAAAAAGGGGGTGTTGTTTAAAAAGAAACAAAACATTTTTGACTTTGAGCTACCCCAACCCATAATAAAACCAAATCACACCTAATTGCCAAACGATGAACCGTCCACGGGCCCTCCGCGCCCCACAGAAGGGGTACGAACACATGTTTGTCAACGCTCGCCGTTTATGTGCGAGGGGAAATTGAGAGAGCGAGAGAGAATAAGAGAAAGAGGGGGACGAAACGGGATATAATCGGGAATCGGGGGTAGTTTACTCGCCGACGCCACTCAGTTCGCGTCCGGACGCCAAACGTGCTTGTTCTCGACATGTTAGGACTCGTTAAATACCGTTTTTGATTAATAAAAAAAAATTGATGTTGCCAAAGTGAATTTATGTACTTTATGAAATTAAAACGAAGTGAGCGCGTTCTCTATTAACAACAAAAAGGAAGATATGTTTGAGTGTCTGCGTTTTGTGAAACTTTCAAGGATATAATAATTACAAAAATTAAGGATGCGACAAGCTTTTCCTAAAACGGTGAGAATAAAAATTATTAACTTTATTTTTGACGAACAAAAAATATTAAAGCCCGCATCATATCTACTCGTAACGAATCGAAACGGATCGACGGTAGCGTTCGTTTCCACTTTACCCACCCCCTCCACTCTTAGAAGTGAGTTATAAAGTGTCGACTTTGGTGGTGAGACGAAAAGAGGGTCGTTCCCAAGTTCTGTTTTAATTACTCACTACTGTTGATGTGTCTCCTCTCCGCGTAGTATTACCCCCGCTTTTCCCGCAATCTCTTTTCAACGCGATTTTTTCTTCCCGTTCACCGTCTTTCCCCTCTCTTTTATTCCATTTTCTTTGGTCGCGGCCTTTTAATTATCGCTCGGGGCCCCTTTAATTACTGCTATTATTATTGGAAGTCGTCTCTGCTCTCTTCTTCTTCTTCCTCTTTTACGCGACTCATTTTGGGTGTAATTCGTTCGGACGACCCCTTAAAGTGGGTTAAAAATCGGTCGAGGGTCGTGTCCGACCCTTACGTGAAGGGTGCGGTATATACAAAGGCGCCCCCCTCTTCATCTCCATCCCTTGAAACGAAAATATCGCAATAAAACGTTTTACGAGAGAGGGCCACCGCTACCTGTGCGCGTTCTCGACGCCTCTTTGTGTGCACCCCCCGTAAGGGATGTGGTGCTAGATCACCTGGATTTTCGGGAAATATCCGGAAAACATTCGTCTAGTTAAGAAAAGAGTCTAACGATTCAGGTAGAAGTAAAAGAAACCTGTGAAATGTAACTATTATGGTGATTGTTAAATTGGGACTATTGTGTTAGTTTTCTCGGAAATGTTACCTGTTTTAAAAAAGCCTTAAAGAATTTCGAAAAGCTTAGTATGATAATTAATAAGTAGGTTGTCTCTTTTTTACAGTCATTCTAACGTTCGAATCATTAATTGGAACGAATGGAATTTGGGGTTTGGATTTGATTTGTTTCTTTTTATTGCAGGTGAGTCCATCACATCCTTCTTCGAGACTCTTTAAGGCGGCTCAGGTAGCTATGTTTTATTACTACTTATCTAGATTTAAAAGAATCCTAAACTTGACGTTAACATTAAATATTTTTGGGGTTATGATCGCTTATTTCTTGTTGAAATTAATTTGGTTCAATTACTTTTATTGTGCAAAGCGCGGGTTTTATCGGTAGCGTAAAGGGGGAGTAAGCAATTAAGGTAGGAATGTAGACACTTCAATGTTGTCTCGGAGAAGGGGGTCATAAAATAATCCGGTAGTAGTACTCCCGACCCCGGATCGCGAGCCGCCTCTGGATGCGGTCCGTGCGCGCTCATTTACAAGTCTAACCGAGCGGCCACTTCAATTGTCGTCGTAGCAGTTAATTTTCCACTCCGTCCCGCGACAATTATTGCTACCGGCGGCACAAAGAAAGGTTATGTAGCGACGATGTGAGGTTATGTCGTCACCCGACCGCTGTGAACTGAGCTGACAACCCAACAACCAACACAACACAACACATCAAGTATACACACATTTCATTTCTTTCTTTTTCCTTGTTTATGCCCGGTTTCTCGTACGTTATAGTATTGAGTAGATATCGGAGCGACAGTTATTGGATCGATATCTTTTATCGAGTCGATATCGCCTATTGGTGTTCTGGTAAGAACTCATCAACAGATATTGCACACAATAGCTATCGAACGGTTTTTAACAGTTTTGTCAAAAAATCGATTACTTGGCGTTTACATTCCAACATTGGCTAAAATTATTAAGGAAACTGGTGCCCCAGCAAATTTCGCGTTGATGGCTTACAGGTTGATGTCCCAGAAAACCATAAAACTTAAACCAGATCATAATAATCTGGGTCAAAGGACAAATTACAGGGAACTTCCACAGGGCAGTGCTTTAAAGTCCTATTCTTTTCAACATTTATATATCAGGACTAAACAAACAATTAGACAAAATTAACGTCCAAGCTATAACATATGCGGACGACCTCTGGTAATCTATACGGTATTTGATGAAGTGGATGATGCAGAAGACGAACAATTGACATTGGACAACTTGACGTATCATGCACAAAAACAAAAGCTATGCTTTTTACTAGGAAAAAAAAACATAATCCAACCCATATTACGCTATCATTAACAAGAATTACAATACGTTGAAAATTGCAAATATCTTGGTTTTCACATCGACGCGAGACTTAGCTGGAGGCTCCACATCAACGAAACACCAATTCATGTTAGGTGGCATTAACCTCATGAGATTGAAGCGATGGTTTAACAAAATGGGGTGGGGACCCACTCGTCTTGAGCATAGTCTGTCTACAAGACCGTCATTCGATCAAGATTAGAATATGGATTATGATGCCCCTATCGGTGGCCAAATATCTTCTCTGCAAAAAAATGCATATTAGGCCTATCGCATTATTCTTGGAGCCTTAAGATCCTCGCCCACAAACGCTCTTACCATCGAAGTTGGAGAGATGTCGCTGGAAGCTAGAGCGAAATCTCTAGGAACCAAACTTGCAATTGGAAACATGTCGGTGATTGGAATCGTTTGGAGTGACAAAATAAATAATCTATATAATGTATATGAGCACTTCCAGCGATCAAAAATCCCTCTTATTATTGACATATTTAAAAAGATTAAACCATACCTCCCATATATACATAAAGATAAAATTCTAGGAGTGCACTCTTTACTTTATGGCGCCCGGCAATTATAAGAATCCCAGGCGTTAAGTGCATGACTTAACAACAGAACAGGAAATGAACAAAGTAATTTAGCAAGATTGGAAGTGGAAAATTACGTGAGAGACGAGTGGACCGCGGCACATCACATTTACATGGATGGATCGATTCGTAAGGAACCGATAAGTGTTGCATGTGGAATTTTTTCGCCCACTTTGGGGCTGGCCATTTATCTATCTTTGGGGCGGAAGCGTCTGCCGTATCAATAGCCATAAGACTCTGTTTGGCAAAACAAGTGACGAGGGCAGAGATTTTGACTGACTCCCAAAGTACAATCGAAGCTGTAAAAGACTTCGATTTTAAGACCAGGTCGCACCCATTTATTATCGAAATACTGGAACTGCTAAACAAAGCCCATACAAGAGGCATTGAAATCCAACTGGTATGGATACCGGGTTATACGGGAATCAATGGAAACGAAAGGGCTGATCAACTAGCGAGCATGGGTCATGGGGAGGAAATTATCGACATCGAAATACCTGGGGAAGATATATTCCGAGTGTTACAAAAAATATTCAAGCGGATTGGCAAAGGGAATGGGGGGTAACCTCTAAACTGAAGGGTGCGAACTATGCTATGCTCCAACCTAACATCCAAAAAGTCCCATACCTCAACAAAATCAAACTGAAAGAAGACCCACTTTGCTCGTGCGATTTTGATCACATCTTCTTTAAATGTAACAAATACGATATCGCTAGAAGTAAATTAATTAAAGGCCTCATTGACGCAAAATCCCATCTCCCAACCAACCTGAGAACCTTCTTGGCTCAAGACACTTTTGAAATTTACCTGCTGTTGTACAAATTTATATACCAAGCTGGAATCCAATTGTGATAACAATTTGATAAAAATATGTAGAAAGCTGTGAATTTTAATAGCACTTTTATTTTTTTGTATATTTGTTAAGACAATTGATGCATCAAGACGATGCATTGGAATTTGTTTGTAATCAAATTGATTATATAGATGAAGAGAGGAAGAATACTATTGATTTCACAAATAGAAAAAGAAAAGTAGAAAACCTGTGACTGGAGTATGATATGGATAATCGTCCGATCTCCAATTCCTGACATAGTTCGAAACAACAACAACAATTATTTATTTATTATATAAATAATAAAGCCCAGCGAAGCATCCAGTAATAAATCACAATAAATAACATAAACAAATAATTTCTTAACAAAAATAAAAAATTACTGAACAAGAAATTAATAATATCTGGCCATTAAGTTGGTATTAATGAGATATGGAATAAAATGTTGAATTTGATTAAGTTCTTGTACGTAAAAAGAAACATATTTTATATAGAACACTTCTTCATTCTGCTTAAATCGCTAAGAAATAGCAAAAAGATTATGAAGAAATCGAAAATACTTCTAAATGATATAATTTGCTTATAACTCAGGTTGGGTTAGCAACCTCGAAGAATATGATGTAATGACTTATATACAGTCCAAGATATAAGAGAATTTTAAGCTTAACACGTTAAGTCTTGGAAATGTCAGTTTTCCGTTCATTAAGTTGGTATCAATGAGAGATGGAATAAAATTTATGAAAAAATTGAAAATAAATGAAATTTGCTTTTAATAATAAGAACTTACCTTTCGGTTTCTATACCATATCATTGGGAGATAGATGACCTTGGATTCATCTTTTGAAGTTTTCCAACTCTCCAGCAAGAACTGTATGGATTTCCAGCCGTGCACCTCATCTTTTCTACCAGCTACATGTTGAGTTCACATTGCCTGATTAGTCCAAGGTCGTTTGTGGCCGATGCGCTGCTATTAATACCTCTGAAAACTATAAACAGACGATTCAGTAAGGAAAGAATCTTAAATAAGAAAAGGTAACAAGAAGATATATGGAAATCTTATGATCCGTATATACTTAAAATAGATCATAAATGTTATAATCACTAAAGCCCGGTTTCTCGTACGTTATAGTACTGAAAACTGGACAAGCCCAGCGAAGCATCCAGCAATAAATCACAATAAATAACATAAACAAATAATTTCTTAACAAAAATAAAAAATTACTCAACAAGAAATTAATAATAATGAAAATTAACGAAAGAAAATCAAATAATAACGAAAATTATTAGTAAAAGAACATAATTAACAAATAAATTATATTTATTATTAGTTTCCAAAAATCAGGTCAAATTAAATAATCTTTATCTCAAAAACAAATAAGGATTTTCTAATTTGGTTCTCACCATGACAAAATAGACACTTGTCTCTATAAATTTTAAATATATCATTAAAATATCTCAAGAATTCGATTTTTGGTGATTTTTAATTAACTTGAGATAGCCATAAATGTTCACGTTGAATTTAATGATTTATATCCCAAAAACGAATCAATATTTTCAAGATTCACTTTCATCATGAGAAAATAGACTCTTTCCTCTATAAATCACGAATAGTTCATTAAGAGAAATCTTAACAATTCGATTTTTCGTGATTTTTTAAAAGAAGATTATTAATTTCAAAAAATCATAAAAAATTCGGTTAACTTAAATAATCTCTCCATAGGCGAATTTAGTTAATGTCTAGAATTTTTAGAATATGGGTGTTTGAATGAACTTGAAATTGATAAAATAGACCTTAATTCTTTGAGATGTTCGAATTTTAGCATAAGTGACAACCTTATTAAGCAAAAATAAATTATTTTTTTTGATGATCTAATACAACCTGCTTAACTTAACTCTCTTCATAATTTAGTCAAAACCCAAATTGGCATTATGTTATCTTATCCTCTACACCCTCTCCCCTAGTTTGCCTCGTTCAATTCATTTAGTACACTCGGAAGGGTAGCAGGCGAGCAAAACGCGCTAACCATCCCCCTCTCGCTCTCTTCCCTTCTTTCCACACTAAAGTATTATCCAAATTGCATTTTTGGCACCCCTAAGACGCCGGAGGGGTTGTAAAGGGGCGACCACCCCTAGTAAAAACCTACCCCCTAAACAGTGCGTAACAAGCGGCAACGCTTTAAGCTTATAGGGGGAGAAAACTATGAGACGTACGTTATTAAGAGATAGGCAACCGAATGTATATGTATTTTTAACGCCTCGAGAAGTAACTTTAATTAAGCCCAAGAGGGGTGGCAAAAAATCTAGGAGTTTTAAATAAAATTTAATTTGCAGCCCTATTAAGGCGGGGTTAAGAGACTTCCGGCGGGATTCAAGTTTTATTATTAAGTTTGATTGGAGTTTGACTTCGATAGGAGGGTTGATTTTTATGCCGGGTTTAAAGGGTGATTTTCTTTTGTTGTTGACAATGGGAAATGGCTAACATATAAATATTGAGTGCGTCGTAATGATGTTGTTTAGTGTATTGAAATATCGCATAAAATGAAATTGAAATGTTTTTGTAAATAGCTTGATAAAAATATATGTTAATAATATGGAAATCGAAAGATGTAAAGGAGATGTAATGATGTACAGAAATTACATTTTTTATGATATTTTTTCTAAACTGATTCTAATACGCTGGTTAATTAATTATTACACACTGATATGACTGCAAGCAGTGATGTGAATTTATAATTGTGCGTCTTCAGTTCAAGTTCGTAATTGATTATTTGTCTGTGGTTAATGTTCATATATTGACTACAATTAATGAATAGCAAAAAAGCTGCGGAAATTGTTTTGTTTTCAACCGAACTTGATCCAACCCAAGTTAATTTGGCTCAACCCAACCCAATTCATTTTTTACATAAGATAGAGTAATAAAATCAACTCAATCCAACTCAAGTACCACAATAACCACTTTTTGATGACGTGGTTTAATTACTCAAGAGCAACAATTTCTAACTCAACCCACTTTACCCAACGTAACCCAATTAAAATAATTGAAAAATAAATTAATTTAAATTTCGTTAATGTGGTTAATGTCTGAAGACGCACGGCTAAACCGAAACTTTCTAGTGCTAGGTCTAGTGTTAGTTCTAGTTCTAGCTAATACACATTTTTACAACAATTCAAGACTGAGTAACAACTAAAAATAGAGCCAACACTAACGCTAAAGCTAGTACTAGACTTAGTACGAATAACATTTAGATTCAATCCAACCTACCTTCAGAACTAACACTAGACTTAGACCTGAAAGATTAGGATTTAGCCGTACGTGTGTCGTAAGACGGCTAAATCCTAATATTTCTAGTTCTAGGTTTAGTGTTAATACTAAAGATAGGTTGTAGGTTTAGTATTAATTATACTTTTGGTTCTAGAAGAATTTATATTTTTCTAAAGTTTGCATATTTCCAAAAATAGTAAAAATAGCAAAAATATTGCTCCAACATGAAAGTGTAAAATTTGGTGTAACCCATAAATGAGACTAAAGTAAATATACTGCGATACCAATTTGTATTAAAATCATATGCAAAAACTTGTAAATAAAAATTGTGGAATATCAAAGACTATGATCACGATAATGCGAGAAAGCAAGTTAGGACAACACGTTAATAAATACCTGAAAAAATGTATGCGAATTTAAGCGTTAAAGTTTTCAGGTATCATGTTAGAGTTGGGTCAAAACCACGCCAAGAAAGGAAAACTAGCACAACTTTTTTTGCAAATATTAGTATTTTCTCTCCATAACAAAATGCGTCAAAAATGTTGTAAAAGCAAACGAGACTTTCATAATTAACGAATAAAAAAATTAATCCTATGTACGGATTATATGGACTTTTTTTCATTCGAAAACTCGATCGAAACATAAGCTTGCAAATGAATACTAACAAGATCGCTGGAACGCTGATTAAATTTAAAAATATATGTTAGATTGATTATAAACAATATCCATGGAAAGCTAACTAGAGGGAAATCATAGAATACATAATTTTCGGTACTACGATCAAGTTAACTGCTTTTAATAGTATTGGAACATTTCCAAAGTTACTAATTTCAAAATATGAAATTACTAAGTGGATTGTGACCACTTATACATCATCCATGAATGAATTCCATGGAAATTGAAATTATTTCGTAGAATTTAATAGGAATGAAATACCAACGCTTGAACGTAACTAATAAAATCCGCGGTGGAAAATGAGAATTGTATTAATATATTATAAATAGCGAAGATGATAAATGAAATTTTCAAAAACATTCTTTTACAATGCTACGAGTAAACAGATCCCTCGAAAATAAGGGATTAACCCGCCTATAATCGGATCGATAGCGGCCGAAAATAAATAAAATCCGCTGTTTGCCTGACGGCGGTTTATGCGGTCCGTAATCGGCATATTAATCCCTTATTTTCAACGATTACAGCCGACTTCCAATCGCTCGTTTATTTTTTGTCTTGAAAAAATAAATAAATTTTACTCCTCCTTCCTCGAAGTTCTTGTTTAATTTACAAGCGGTGATGAAGTGCGAATAAAAACGATCTGCGGACTACGGAGGTGGGCGCTCAATTAAATCTAAAACCCCAATCAAGGCGCGAGATCGTCTTCTGGTAAGGACGGGGAGGGTAAGGGAGTGAAGAGAAGTTGAGAAGGGGGTGACGTCGGGCGTCGCGACGCCGCTGCCTGAGACGCACAATCGAAGGGACGAAACAATTGATGCGGCCCGAAACACGACGAGATAAGGATCGCGGGCGGCGGTGGCGGCTCCTTTAGCGCGTCCGCTCTGTAAATCAATAGCGCGCCCTCTACTGGGGGGTTAAACTGCAACACGGTTACGGACGCCCGCACAAACACGAAGAGACGCCAACGTCTTTAACGTCTTTCGGTTAAAAACGTCTTCAACCCTCTCTCACCGCGGCATAAAATATTTAAAATTTTTAATTTGGTTAATTTATTGCGGCCATGAATCCTTATTTATTTCAGTCTTAAGATAACAATAAGAGAAAACGTTTTCAATTACATATAAAACGAAACAAGCAAAATCCATTGCCTACACCATAACAGTACAATTAGCACTCAAATTAATAACCCCAAAAGACCACTTCAATGTCGCCACCCCAAACACAACCAAACCCCTTCTTCTCACCCTCAGTTTCATTTTGGACCCTTTTTGCCTCCTCATCTCGTCCACCCTTACCGTAATAACAAAACGTAAGCCGTTTTGTAAAGAAAAGCCGGTATCGGTAGATGGAGCCCCAAACCTAGATAGTATCTCGATCTGCCGCCAGGCGGGTGTCATCGCTGCCTTCTCCGACTGAAGAAGAAGAGGGTTGCGGGGAAAGCGGAGAAACGGTGCGCGACCAATTATTGCGCCAGATAGAGGATAAACACAGCGACAAAGGGCAGAAGGGTGGCGGAGGAGTGAGGAGGTGGTTGCGGCCCCCTTGGGGGGCGCGCGGTCGCTCGGGGGCAGGGCGGGACGCCGCGACACGGGAATCAATAAAAACTGACACTTTTTGCCGCCTCTACCGCCGCCCCCCGCACGCGTGTCCGAGGAGGGGCGCGGCGGTGCATCATATGAGCAATGCGCAATGTCTAGCTGTCACTTACAGTTTTGTGCGACGCCTCTCCCTTTTCCCCCGTTCGCTACCACCACCAAAGCGGGATGTTGGAGGCGGCAGGTTTTTTTCCTGAAAATAGAAAGAGTGGGGATGGGAAAATGTTTTTTAAATTGGCTGTATTTTCAGGGGGTGTTAAAGTGGAATAAGAACCAATTAGTTTCTTTTAAAATTCTCTTAGATTCCTTTTTTTTTACGTAGCCGCTTACAGAGATTATGTTGCATTAAATATTCTCTGTTTCGTAACATTTCGCTTTTTGAGCTTCGAATGAATCCAATTGCGGACCAACATCGAATATTAACCAATATCGAGTTCGAATGGCGGCAATTATAGAATTAGCGGAAACAAAATTTCGCAACGTCAACGTTTCGGGGGCGTCGTTTGAATATTTAACACGGTACCGTCCGAAGCGGCCCGAATCGATTGGCTATATTTGTCAAAATAAACACGCGGCCCGGGGCCGAGGGGGAAATTAATGATTTATATTGTCGTCTCACCCTATTCCAACCCCATTTCGCCCGCTTAAAGAGGGTCGGCCGCTGTCAGCGGCGAGAAACCATATTCGGGAAATATCGTCAGACCCAAAACCAAAACCAACCTACCCGTCACGAAACACCAGTCCTTTCATTGAAAATTATAGAACTAACTAACCTTATTATTAATTTTTGTAAATCAAATTAAAGGTAAAAACAAATTAACGATAAAAAAGAAAGATGTAGAAAAAAAAATGTTTGTTTCGTATCATTTCCGTGTCATCATATATGAATATAACCCCTAAAATCGAGTGTAATAGGAAATTGTTGGTAGGGGTGCCACTAACGGGAGGGAAAATTCGACCATCCCTCCCTTCGCGTCAACCCTCCCGCAACAAACCGCCGAGTAATCCAGCTATATCGTTCCAAGATTTTCACTGCATTAGGGGGGCGCGCTCGCGGAATGGGGAACCGCTTCAGGGGCGAGGGTGGGGCCGGACTCATTACACGGATTAGTTAAGAGCTTCATTGAATAGCCGGAAAAGTTATTACGAAGCGTCCCCCAGAGCGGATTTTCCTCGAAGCCTTCGGTCGTCCCCGATCCGAACCCGGACCGTTACCAATTAATTTTTCGACGTCCTCCTCGTCATCCCCTTCTTCCTCCCCGCTGGTTTTGGGACGTTGGGGTTCGTTTAACGTTTTCCTTTTTGACGTTTTCTTTTTTTCTTCTTCGATTTCAGGGTCCACCGCAGGGCGGGGGGCAGATCAAGTTTACGATTGCCGACACCTTGGAGCGAATTAAGGAGGAGTTTAATTTTCTTCAAGCGCAATATCATACGTAAGTTAAACAATATTTTTTAATTATTTTTTCGAGACATTATTATTTTTTGCTGCATTCTGTAGGTTAATTAGATTTTGTTAATTTTTTTTAACTCCCTACTCTTGAGACTCGACTCTATTCATACGCTGCCAGGGTAAATCCACCGCTAAAACAATCTACTTCCCGGTTATCGCGATCCAACCACTTCCACTGAATTTTCCCACCCCTACAATTTAACCCCTTCCTAGAAGCTGGGAGAGAAAGCATGAAAGCGCCGTATCCTTCCGTCTCCGTTCTTCACCCCCTTCCATTTTGCTCTCGGTTCCCGGCGAGAAAGATGGGTAAGATTGATTACACACATTCCAAAGACTACTTCCCACCCTCGTGCGTTTAACCTGACCGTCTTGTTATCGAACACGGCGTGGTTGGATGGGGGGTTGAGAAGGGGGGTGGAGGTTGTGGAATTGTGTGGGTTGGCGGAGGAAAGAGGGAGGGGGTTGGTCGTAGTTTTCTTGATGGATTCGCTATTACCCCATCGACCGTGGTCGTTTTATTTCGCGCCCCGAGGACGGCGAATTTTCGAGGTTTGGTTTTTGGAGGGGGAGCGGGTTGAGTGGTAGTGGTGGTTATAGGGTTATGACGTTTATTAAGTCGGTGGTGGCGTTTTGGAAATATTCAGCGGGCGGATAGATTAGCGGGGGTGTGGAGGTAAAAAAATCGGATAATCCAGGGATTTACGGGTTGCGCCCCGAAAAAATCCGGCCGGGGCTATTACGGGACGACAATTACACGTAAAAATCGGTGATTTGTAGTACCAATATATAAAAATCCCCGGTCTCCCGTCGGTCGCTTGTACCGCCCCGGTTTTATTGCATATTGGTCCTGTTCATTTCCCAGGAACACGTGAGTTATGGAACGGGTTTCGTTTGGAGATAAAAGTTTTTTAATATAGTCTCTCTCACTATGGCACAAAAAAAATTGTAAACGGAAAATCGCTCGAAAGCTTCATATGTGTAGGTAGTGTGGGTTCGGTTTAAATGCGAATAGGAAATGTGCACAGTTCAAATATTTACTGTTAATTTCGGCCTCGTTTTCCAAAACAAATTAAACCTGAAATCGCGAATGTCGCTTAAACGGGGGTGGTTTGTATGATATTAGTACATATTTAGACCATTAACTTTATTAATATTGTTTTTGTATATATAATTCCAAATAAATTTGATTTGGACTTTTGTAAGTACAGGTCTTTCAAAAATTTCTTATTGTTATTATTTTTAACTTAAAACTTTATATCTAAATATGATATCAAACTCAATTCACCAAATATTAAATGGACCAAGAAAAGATATCATCTGTTGTTACTTACTCAAATTTTGCGATTAAACTTATTTACGTATAATCTGTTAAATTAAATTAATGTTACTGTTAAATTAAATCTCATTCTCAAGTCCCAGAAGATCCTGTATCCACGGAATCATTATCAAATATTAATGTTATTTATGTAAACAAAACTATAAATCGGAGCATTAATGGGTTCATAAGAAGATAGATCGTCAGAAAATCTTTAATGGTTAAAGAAAAGAACGTTTCTTCTCTGAAATGTTATGCTTTTGGCTAACATCACCCAAATTTTCGTCTATTTCGGATTTAACCGGTTTCAACAGAAAGCCATTATCAGGAGAAACTCGTCATCTTCCGTGATTTGTTTGAGCAACATTCTCATCGCGTCCAATTCAATCCCAACCCAATCTAACAATTCAATTTTCAACATTTCAATTTGAATGATGCTCAATTTTCTGTTATCATAGTCAATTTTCAAATTCAACTGATTGTGAATGGGGTTTGTGACGTCATGGACTGTGTTCCACTTTTAATTAGCATAATACGTTTCTTCTCTAAAACGTTTTCGTGTTGGCTAAATCAGTCAAATGTTTATCTATTTCGGATTTAACCGGTTTCAACAGAAAGTCATTATCAGGAGAATCTCGTCATCTTCCATGATTTGTGTGAGCAATATTCTCACCGCGTTATTAGGATGTTGACTTATAAGTATTGAAAATTTCTAATCCAATTCAATCCCAACCCAATCTAACCATTTTTTAGCGTCATTTTCTATTTTATTTAGCGCTAAGTAATGTTGGAGACTTTCTAGTTCTAGGTATAGTGTTAGTTCTAGTTTTAGTTCAGTGATTACATAGAATAACTTAGCGCTATTTAATGCTAAGTAGTGATATCTAGCATTCCTATCAGAACTAACATTAGATCTAGAACTAGAAGCATTCGGGTTAAGTCGAATACCCCGAATGCTTTTAGCTCTAGATCTAGTGTTACTTAAAAGAAATGTGCGAACATAACTATGAACAGCAGATAAAACTAGGACTAACACTAGACCTAGAACTAGAAAGCTTTGGTTTAGCCGTGCGTCTTTAGACGCACGGCTAAACCTAAATCTTTCTAGTTCTAGGTCTAGTGTTAGTTCTAGTTTTTGTTCCATACAAGTGCACAATAACTTAAATCCAAATAACAGCTAAAAGTAGGGTTAATACCTACACAAAAGCGAACACTAGACTTAGAACTAGAAATATTTGGGACGTAAGTCTCTTAAGACCTAGATCTAGATTTAGAATTAGAAACAGTACGGTGTAGCCATCTTAAGAGACGTATGTCTAAAACCCAATTTTTCTAGTTAGTTCAAGTTTTATTCTAATTCCTTCATTTCAAAGAAAAGTTTCGATTTCAGCCGAAACTATAACCAATACCAAATTTCGTGTTCGGCGTCACAGATTTTGTTCATATTTGCAGGGATTGAAGATCAGTACTCGGACATCACTCAAAAAAATTAACTTCAAAGTACTCAAAAGATTTCGTGACAGTAGAAATACGATAACTTTTAATTTACATTCAATACATCAATTAGCTTAGGTTACTATGAGCTCGCTCGGTTGTAAACACTGCAGTCATAGGTTCAAACCCGCCGCTTTTTACATTTTTTTATTATTTTTTTTAAATTATTATTCTTCCTCCTTGAGTATTTTAACTTTTATTGTCAATATTACCTGTTTTTTTGTTAAATAAATAAAATTAAAATTAAAAAAAACTTAAGTACAATGGCGATTGAACCTGTGACCTCAGTGTTGACAGCCGAACTCATAATTACCTAAGCTAAAAGACCAAAATTAAAATATATCATACTTCTACTGTTGCGAAATATTTTGAGTACTTTGAAGTCGATTTTCTCGAGTATTTTTGAGCATTGCATCGTACTGCTTCAGGAAAGTGATGTCCGAATACTGACCTTCAATCCCTGCAAATATGAACAAAATCGGTGATGCCGAACCCGTAAGGTCCCCTTATTAGTTGTGAATTAGTACATAAAACTGTTATCTAAAGATGCAGACATAAACACCAATATTTCTAGTTCTAGGTCCAGTGTTACTTGTAGTTCTAGTTCAGTGACAACATAGAACAACTTAGCACTATTTATTGCTATCTAGCATTGATATTAGAACTATCTCTAGATCTATAACTAGAAGCATTCGGGTTTATCCGAATGTCCCGAATGCTTCTAGTTCTAGATCTAGTGTTAATTAAAAAAATATATAATTGGGCTGTGAATAGTAGATAAAACTAGAACTAACACTAGACCTAGAACTGGAAATATACCGAGCACTATTTATTGCTATCTAGCATTATTATTAGAACTACCTCTAGATCTATAACTAGAAGCATTCGGGTTTATCCGAATGTCCCGAATGCTTCTAGTTCTAGATCTAGTGTTAATTCAAAAAAAATTATAATTGGGCTGTGAATAGCAGATAAAACTAGAACTAACACTAGACCTAGAACTAGAAATATACGGGTTTAGCCGTGCGTCTTTGACGCACGGCTAAACCCGAGTCTTTCTAGTTCTAGGTCTAGTGTTAGTTCTAGTTTTAGTTGAGTGACAACATAGAACAACTTAGCACTGTTTATTGCTATCTAGCATTATTATTAGAACTACCTCTAGATCTATAACTAGAAGCATTCGGGTTTATCCGAATGTCCCGAATGCTTCTAGTTCTAGATCTAGTGTTAATTCAAAAAAAAAATTATAATTGGGCTGTGAATAGTAGATAAAACTAGAACTAACACTAGACCTAGAACTAGAAATATACTGGTTTAGCCGTGCGTCTTTGACGCACGGCTAAACCCGAGTCTTTCTAGTTCTAGGTCTAGTGTTAGTTCTAGTTTTAGTTCAGTGACAACATAGAACAACTTAGCACTGTTTATTGCTATCTAGCATTATTATTAGAACTACCTCTAGATCTATAACTAGAAGCATTCGGGTTTATCCGAATGTCCCGAATGCTTCTAGTTCTAGATCTAGTGTTAATTCAAAAAAAATTATAATTGGGCTGTGAATAGTAGATAAAACTAGAACTAACACTAGACCTAGAACTAGAAATATACGGGTTTAGCCGTGCGTCAAAGACGCACGGCTAAACCCGCGTCTTTCTAGTTCTAGGTCTAGTGTTAGTTCTAGTTTTAGTTCAGTGACAACATAGAACAACTTAGCTCTATTTATTGCTATGTAGCATTATTATTACAACTACCTCTAGATCTATAACTAGAAGCAGTCGGGTTTATCCGAATGTCCCGAATGCTTCTAGTTCTAGATCTAGTGTTAATTCAAAAAATTATAATTGGGCTGTGAATAGTAGATAAAACTAGAACTAACACTAGACCTAGAACTAGAAATATACCGAGCACTATTTATTGCTATCTAGCATTATTATTAGAACTACCTCTAGATCTATAACTAGAAGCATTCGGGTTTATCCGAATGTCCCGAATGCTTCTAGTTCTAGATCTAGTGGTAATTCAAAAAAAATTATAATTGGGCTGTGAATAGCAGATAAAACTAGAACTAACACTAGACCTAGAACTAGAAATATACCGAGCACTATTTATTGCTATATAGCATTATTATTAGAACTACCTCTAGATCTATAACTAGAAGCATTCGGGTTTATCCGAATGTCCCGAATGCTTCTAGTTCTAGATCTAGTGTTAATTCAAAAAAAATTATAATTGGGCTGTGAATAGCAAATAAAACTAGAACTAACACTAGACCTAGAGACGCTCGGCTAAACCCGAATATTTCTAGTTCTAGGTCTACTGTTAGTTCTAGTTTTAGTTCAGTGACAATATAGAACAACTTAGCGTTATTTAGCGCTAAGTAATGCTATCTAGCTTCTAGCTCTAGATCTAGTGTTAGTTCAAAAACAATACAACTTAACTGTGATTAGCATATAAATTTAGATCTAGAAATATTCTGGAGTTAGTTCTATTTTTAATTCAGTGACTACATAAAACTACTTGTCATTTTTATCAAATCAACATAAAATTTGATTGTGAATTTGACTAAACAGAATCATTAGTCAAACTTTTCAAGATGCAATGCAATTTATTGCAAAGATATTAAGATTTTTTGATTATTTTTCTAAATATCACATATTCTAGCTTTGATAGATTGTGCAATCTGAGTACAAGGGGCATTAAAATCATCCATCTTTATATAATTACTTTATCCTTCTTGGTGGAATGTCATCGTCATCACAGTTTACTAACTTAGCGAATCGTACTGTTTAAGTCCTCATAATGGTTTTAGTTAAATGGCTTTTCTTGGTCGTGTCAGATAATTTCGAACCATTTTAAAAATTCCTCAAGCATCATCCTCTATGTATTTAGACAATATTTAAAATTTTCGCCACAAATGATGTTATAACTATTATAGTACAAACTTATGGTCAGTCTTTTTTTTATAAACAAAATTTACAAAACGTATTTAACAAAAAACTGTTTGCACTATGAAAAATCCAATACAAAATGAATCCATTAAATTTTGTTTTATCAAAATTAAATTTTTATTTTTCAGATTAAAACTCGAATGTGAGAAATTAGCTAGCGAAAAGACTGAAATGCAACGACACTACGTCATGGTGAGTGGATTGAAAAAAGTTTCATTTTTAATATTGTTTGTATTACTTTCATATTTCCATCCACTATTTTTTTTTATATCAAAAGGGTTTTTTTTCATGGCGAATTGTGAATTTTAAACCTTTTTTGTACGCTGAATGTCATTTTAACACAAAAAGTTATACGTCGTTTTTTTATACAAAATAAAACGCCGAAAGTAATACACTCGAAATGTTTATAATCCAAAAAATGTATTTACTCTTTATTTTTTTTTATTTTAGTATTATGAAATGTCCTATGGCCTTAACGTAGAAATGCACAAACAGGTAATTAATTTGCATATATATTTTAAGTATTTGTTTAAATTATATATTTTTGTAGACTGAAATAGCAAAACGTCTAAGTGGGATAATAGCACAAGTATTGCCTTTCCTTGCGCAAGAGCATCAACAACAGGTCGCAACGGCAGTCGAAAGGGCTAAACAGGTCACAATGACGGAACTCAACCAAATAATCGGGGTAAGATCGTTAAAACTCTTCGCCGAGTTTTCGTTTATTAAATTGTTGCGAGTAGATTATTTTTTTTAAGTTAAAAATTATAATTTTTATTTCCCCTTGTTTATTTCTTTATTTTCTATTAGTTAAAAAGTAGCTAAGATTATTAAAATGAGTAAGAATTGTTTAAAATGAAAGGAATCTTTTTTAAAAAACATTTTAATTATCGGTGTCGGAAAACTCGACGAGTCGTATTAAAAGAATTCCGTTGTTGTTTACAGCAACAACAACAGCAAGGTCTACAGCAATTAATAGTAAGTAGTGTGTAGCAACTGCTCCATCTTTTCCTCTTTATTATTAAATAAATTAATTAAATAAAATCCCCCTCTGCTTCTTGTACACGGCATGTTTTTACCCCGCTCTGCACGTTTCCGCATTATTTATTTTATTCTAAGTAGATATAGGAAGCACTATTAATTTTTTTTCTCTTCAATTATTTAAGAATCGCTTTTTTAACTTAATTTTCGTCGTAGCAACAGATACACGCGCAACAGCTACCTCACGGACCTCACGCAGGTGTTCCCATGGGACCCCATCCTGGACTTCCGGGTTTGGGTCCCACGGGACTTTTGGGTTTTGGTGCGGGACTTCCCGGAGCACCAGGCGGACCTCACGCTGCGGTAGCTGGCGCTGCCCATGCCTTGTTAAAACCCGCGGACTTGCATAGCAGAGAAAGTGCCGAAATGAAATCCGGCCCTGGATCTGCTAATGCCGAGGAAAGACTGGTAAGACTGGCTTAAATTTAAATAATAAATTATAAATCCCTACTAATTAAATATTTTTTTGTGTAATTATTAGAACCCCATATCCCCAGTGCCTGAAAAATATAGGACGAGATCGCCCGCCGACGTGGACCAAGACGTTAAACGACGAAAAGAAGATAAATTGGGTCACGTATGTACAAAATAATTAAAATTTAAAAATAAAAAAATTAAATTCAAAAAGCTTTTGTTTAGTACTACACAAATCTTTTTCGTCAAATAACTAAAAAGACTAAAACAATGTTAAAAACGTAAAAGAAATTTTGCGTCATCCGATAATTGGTTAAAAAAAGTTATAAAAGAAAATGAGAGGAAATAATTCTTGTATGTGTGGGTTAAAAAAACTTTGTGCGGGACTGTACGCGAATGTGTTGTGTTTGAAATAGAAAAAGGGACACTATTTTTGCAAAAGGCGCATGGACAGGGCACAAACATAGGCGGCGGTAACGGGTAGAGTCGAGTCGATTGATAATGGAGTTATTTGAGAGCCCATTCGCTCTTCGGACCTACTCGAAAAAAAGTCGGAAAAAAACAAGCGAAAAAAGAACCCTTTCGAAAAAGAGGCATGCAAAAACGAGTTTGCACGAAAAATCAATGCATCGGCGCTTGCATTGCCCTCTTCCGTTACAAAGTTTCGAGGACTTGGATAATTTAGGTGAAACAATAGACATTTGTTTTTAACAATGACGTAAAAACAATTTGTTTTTATGATCCCTATTAATGCATTAGTTTACAACAAATACGCGAAATAAGATGCGAACAAAACCAAAACGACATGTGTTGTTGTTTCAGACACTTAATTAGGCATCAATCATAACAAGCAGCAACAAGTTCTAACAACTGATTCAATTAAACAGCCTTACGTGCAATCAAGATGATATTTGCAGGAACTTGTTCAATATTGTGTTTCTAGTTAGAAAGATATCTAGCTCTAAGTCTAGCATAAACGTTGGATAATAACTACAACTAGAACTATCACTAGCATTAAAGCTGACACTAGATCTAGAACTAGAAACATTCGGATTTAGCCATACGTCTCTTAAGACGGCTAAACCGGAATGTTTCTAGTTCTAAGTCTAGGTGAGTTTTACTTTTAGTTCATTAAACATATATAGCATATTTTTACTAAATTGCAAATAAAACTAGAACTAACACTAGACCTAGGACTAGAAATATTCGGGTTTAGCCGTGCGTCTTTGACCCACGGCTAAACCCGCATCTTTCTAGTCCTAGGTCTAGTGTTAGTTCTAGTTTTAGTTCAATGTAATATACAAATTTAACATTAAAGAACAACTAGAACTAACACTAGCATTAAAGCTGTCACTAAACCTAGAACTAGAAACATTCGGATTTAGGTCTACGTCTTTTAAGACGGCTAAACCCGAATGTTTCTAGTTCTAAGTCTAGGTGAGTTTTACTTTTAGTTCATTAAACATATATAGCATATTTTTACTAAATTGCAAATAAAACTAGAACTAACACTAGACCTAGGACTAGAAATATTCGGGTTTAGCCGTGCGTCTTTGACGCACGGCTAAACCCGCATCTTTCTAGTCCTAGGTCTAGTGTTAGTTCTAGTTTTAGTTCAATGTAATATACAAATTTAACATTAAAGAACAACTAGAACTAACACTAACATTAAAGCTGTCACTAAACCTAGAACTAGAAACATTCGGATTTAGGTCTACGTCTTTTAAGACGGCTAAATCCGAATGTTTCTAGTTCTAAGTCTAGGTGAGTTTTACTTTTAGTTCATTAAACGTATATAGCACATTTTTACTAAATTGCAAATAAAACTAGAACTAACACTAGACCTAGGACTAGAAATATTCGGGTTTAGCCGTGCGTCTTTGACCCACGGCTAAACCCGCATCTTTCTAGTCCTAGGTCTAGTGTTAGTTCTAGTTTTAGTTCAATGTAATATACAAATTTAACATTAAAGAACAACTAGAACTAACACTAGCATTAAAGCTGTCACTAAACCTAGAACTAGAAACATTCGGATTTAGGTCTACGTCTTTTAAGACGGCTAAACCGGAATGTTTCTAGTTCTAAGTCTAGGTGAGTTTTACTTTTTGTTCATTAAACATATATAGTATATCTTTACTAAATTGCAAATAAAACTAGAACTAACACTAGAAATATTCTAGTCTTTCTAGTCCTAGGTCTAGTGTTAATTCTAGTTTTAGTTCAATGTAATATACAAATTTAACATTAAAGAACAACTAGAACTAACACTAGCATTAAAGCTGTCACTAGACTTAGAACTAGAAACATTCGGATTAAGCTCTACGTCTTTTAAGACGGCTAAACCCGAATGTTTCTAGTTCTAAGTCTAGGTGAGTTTTACTTTTTGTTCATTAAACATATATAACATATTTTTACTAAATTGCAAATAAAACTAGAACTAACACTAGACCTAGGACTGGAAATATCTGGGTCTTTGACGCACGGCTAAACCCGCATCTTTCTAGTCCTAGGTCTAGTGTTAGTTCTAGTTTTAGTTCAATGTAATATACAAATTTAACATTAAAGAACAGCTAGAACCAACACTAGCATTAAAGCTGTCACTAGACCTAGAACTAGAAACAATCGGATTTAGCTCTACGTCTTTTAAGACGGCTAAACCCGAATGTTTCTAGTTCCAAGTCTAGGTGAGTTTTACTTTTAGTTCATTAAACATATATAACATATTTTTACTAAATTGCAAATAAAACTAGAACTAACACTAGACCTAGGACTAGAAATATTCACAAAAGCGCTTCACACTAAAATAACCTGTTTTTGGGTTTTTGGAATACATTTTTGTTGAATTTCTTTCTTTTTGAAAAGCATGTGCTTAATATAATATGAACTGAAAAAAAAAGGATAAACGGGTGTTAAATTAAAATGTATTAGAGAAAACAAAAGAAACTTACCAATTAACATCGACGAACACGAAATAAAACCAAAAAAGAAATAAATTCAACAAAAATGTATTCCAAAAACCCAAAAACAGGTTATTTTAGTGTGAAGCGCTGAGAATGATTAAAATTTAAAGCGAGAACGTAAATCAAAAATGGAGGGGTAAATCAAGAAATTAAATAATTAAACAAAAATGAAACGAGAAATGAAAAATTGTTTAAAACAAAAATTTAGACGAATTTAATGAAATGTCTGTAATCAAAGAGATCGTTGTTCTCGTTCATGACCAAATTTACGTCTTTTATTTTATTATTGTAGATGTAAAATTCTTCATACAAGTCCATTTTCCTTGATTTTTGGTCATTCTCAGCGCTTCACACTAAAATAACCTGTTTTTGGGTTTTTGGAATACATTTTTGTTGAATTTCTTTCTTTTTTTGGTTTTATTGCGTGTTCTTCGATGTTAATTGGTAAGTTTCTCTTGTTTTCCCTCATACATTTTAATTTAACACCCATTTATCCATTTTTTTCAGTTCAAATTATCTTAAATATTAAGCACATGCTTTTCACGTTTTTATTTTCTTCTGAACCAGACATTTATATGAAAATCCATTACAGTTCTCTCTTTAGTCAATGTACTTTCAATGACTAAATAACATCAATAATTTAAAGTTAACTTAATTACTAATATTATTTTCTATTTTTACTTTTTTATGTTACTTCCATAGTCGTGCTTGATAAAGACTGATTTAACAGTTGAAACATTATTGCACCAAATCACTTGTTTTAATAAAAATTAAACAATTATCATCGCAGGCTCTGGCTTTTATTTAATAAGCATTAAAGCTGTCACTAGACCTAGAACTAGAAACATTCGGATTTAGCTCTACGTCTTTTAAGACGGCTAAACCCGAATGTTTCTAGTTCTAAGTCTAGGTGAGTTTTACTTTTAATTCATTAAACATATATAACATATTTTTACTAAATTGCAAATAAAACTAGAACTAACACTAGACCTAGGACTAAAAATATTCGGGTTTAGCCGTGCGTCAAAGACGCACGGCTAAACCCGCGTCTTTCTAGTCCTAGGTCTAATGTTAGTTCTAGTTTTAGTTCAATGTAATATACAAATTTAACATTAAAGAACAACTAGAACTAACACTAGCATTAAAGCTGTCACTAGACCTAGAACTAGAAACATTCTGATTTAGCTCTACGTCTCTTAAGACGGCTTTTTCGACTTATGGTGAAATTTAAAATTTTAGAGTTCTGGGTATTGTTGACAAAACTACTCGTGATGTTGACTTTTTCGAGAAATAATAATATCACCATTCGATCCTTTAGTATGACTTTTATAATAAAAGTTTTTATCCCAACTCCCTACAACTCACCGTTCTCTAAAAGAAATACTGATACGGGTGGTCTCATTCACCCTGTAGATAAAGCTGAATTCCCAAATTTTTAATTTGGCCTTTAATGAACGATCTTATTGAAACACCCTGTATAAGCCAACAAAAACAAATTGATTCCTAAATTTCATATTGCAATGATCAGAATGGACCTTTTACAAGATCTTGATATACACAGAGATTGCTTTACGCAGATTTCGCAAATTGACGACCAAGTTATTGTTTATAAAAAAGAACGTGCTAAATCCAGCAGCTATATTTAACCTCACAGTGTATTATTTTTGGCCATCCCCTAGTTGGTGCGGTGTATTGATGACGTTTATAAATTCATAAAACTCATGTTTCCGATCACATTTATGATTAAAACAACATTTAACTCCCTAAATAGATTAAGTACCGCCGTATTTTCGGCCATATTTCAGTGTAAAACACCATAACTTTAAAATATCTTTAAATCATTTTTATAATACACTGCTCAAAATTTGTTTTAAGCAAGTCATCTTTGATTTACTTCAACGGCATATATTATTTAACTAAAGAAAATTATTAAAACAATGTTGTAACTCTTAGTTACATAAAAATGTAGAATAATAACTCAAAACAAAGTGAAAAAAAAAATGTTAGATATAATATGAATGATAATGACAAATCCAGATTTCGTCTAACTCGTAACAACAACGGCCGAGTATATAGACATCCTGGTGGACGTTATGCAGCCACTATTATGCAGGAAGTGGATAGGTGGGGATCTGTTATGGTTTGGGCTGGAATCAGTATAGACAACGGAACTGATATTGTTGTTCCTGATAGCAGACTAAATGCCATCATGAATTACATCGAAAACATTTTTGAGGACCATGTGATAACTCAACAAACTCAAAATTTATCATTAAAAACTTTTTGCAGAACATGGATGATTTCCACGACTTGAATCCTATTAAACACGTGTAGGATCAACTTAATCAACGCCCTAATCCATCATTAACCATAAAGGAAGTGACACAAACCAATACAAATCATGTAGTGCAAGTGATTCGTGACTATCATCAATATTATAAGAGACTTTTTTTTCACTTTGTTTTGTGTCATTGAGAAACTGTGACTACGAGTTGTAACCAAATTTGATTCGATTTTTTGAATTTGATTTGCCTAGAACCATTAATTAAACAGTAATAGATTTCGATATATTTCCCTAATTTTTTTGAACATTATAACTTAATTGAACACGAAGAATTTAGAAAATAATTTTAAATAATTAATGGTAAGTAAATCCTTAAAAAATCTAAACTGCTTTTTCGTTGTATATAAACGATGAATAATTTTTCTCACTTACCTTAAACTCATCTGGCTTCAGTCGGTACGGTCCTATTTGTGACGTCATCTGCGAGCAGTCTACAGCAGAGATCCAACAAAACCAAAAAGACTTTACTTAAGGCGAACCTGGAAGCAAAGAAAATTTGTTATACTAAGATTTTTTTTAATCATATTGTAAAGACAATTTTCAATTTAAACAATAAAAAAATTCAATATTTGTTGATAACACAAAACAAAAAAATCTTGTTGAAACCCATTTCTTTCCAAACTAATAAAATATTTAATATTGGAAATGAACAGCAAAGTGAACCGCAATCAAGTATTATCGATTTTTTAATGGTATCGCATGGTTAATACATAATTCCACTTCAACCAAATATTCGATATAAATATTGTAGAGAATCCATTTTCTGTCAATATTATCCCCCCTTCGCTCTTTTTATGAGCCTTCCACGGGCGCCTTTGTGCCTTCCCCAATTATCCAAGCACATCAGGCATAACTGGAAAAACTCCGGGCGAGATAAAGCTTCTTCCGCGCGACGCGCGGGGGCGCCTTTGATGCTCAGTCATGGCCCGCTATTATTTTTAATGACAGCCTTTGCGTTCGCGTCCGTCTCGCACGCGCTTCCGACGAAACGTCGATTTTATCACTATATCACGGTCGTAAACATTCGTTCCGTATTAGAAGTAGGCTTTGATCTTACCCGTTTGTCATTTGTTCCCCCGTCTTTTGTCTTCTTGCGGCCGTTTCTTGTTTTTTCCCTTTATTTTCGTAATGTTTTAAAATCCATTCGTGTTGTTCTAGGAAAGCGATGGCGAAAAAAGCGACCAGGATTTAGTCGTGGATGTCGCGAATGAGGTAAGTTAAATAAAAGAAAAGTTGTATGGCATCCGTCAATTATTTTTGATGTAGGAAGCGCAGTCACCCCATCCAAACGGTGAGCACCCTTCTTTAGGGGGTGATATTAGAGAAAACGGAAGTACAAACGGTGATAAAATCAAGATTGAACGGCCACCGAGTAGAAGTGGGTCGTCGTCTTCGAGGAGTACCCCTTCACTGAAAAGTAAAGATGTAAGACTCATTTCAGATTCATTTACAATCATTTCTTAGTACTCATTTTTGTTTCATACAAAAAATCATTTTTCAAGTTCATTAATTTAATGAAAAATTGTCTTATTTAATTTTAATTTTGCGTAATTATTTTTTTAAGGAGAAACCATTAACCCCCGGATCAAAACCGAGATCGACGACGCCTAATTTAGGTTCAGGTCCGGGACCCAGCGGGCCTAAAGTGAATATGGGCGGATACCCATCGTACGGAATGGGCCCTCGGCAAGAACATTTAAACCCTTACAATAACATGGGTGCGTCACCTTATGGGCGACCTCCACCTATGGTTGGTTACGATGGTCATCCTCATAGTAGAACACCTGGATTAACGAATGGGTTAGGTTCAATACCAGGGGGGAAAGCGTAAGTGAATTAATAACTTAAAGCAAATATTGAAATAAACCAAATCTGTTTTTAGAGCTTACAGCTTTCATATGAACGGCGAGGGTCAACTTCAACCGGTACCATTTCCTACAGACGCCTTAATGGGACCTGGAATACCAAGACACGCGCGCCAAATAAACACTTTAAATCACGGCGAGGTCGTTTGTGCCGTAACGATATCTAATCCAACGAAATATGTTTATACGGGAGGAAAAGGTTGTGTTAAAGTTTGGGATATTAGCCAACCTAATTCTAAAACACCAGTATCGCAGTTAGATTGTTTAGTAAGTATGAATTATCCAAAATTGAATGAAATTGATGCGTTATTGAAAACAATTTTGGGCTGTGTATAAAGGTTATATAAATTTACAATGTCTTTGTATGACAATGGCAGTAGTAAGAGCTTCCTGCTAAAGAGCAATAAATTTGATTAGTAGCCACTCTATAATAACTAATGCTTCTAATATGAATCAATAATATTACCAGCGCAGTATACCGTAACACATACATGACAGACTTGTGCTTGTTTATACGATAAGTGTATACCTAGGAAATTTGATTGCATTAAGATGATTCACTCGACTATATCTTAAAGTACTTTGAAGTCAATGATCAAAGGAAGAAAAGAAAGTTATTAACACAATTTTACATTAATTTTAATTAATTATAAATCACAGAAGTAAGTTATGATGAGCTAAAAAGTTGTATGTGCTGTATAAGCCATGGTAGTATTATTTCAGTGAGTCATATGCCCAGATGTCCTAAACCTCATTATTATTATTGCCAGGCGAAAAGGAGACGACCCCTCTCCTCACCGTGACCTATAAGATGTTTTGTAACTTTAGCCCTCCAAAAGATTAGGACAAATGAAGGTGCATAGTTCTGATGAAAATTCTTGTTCCTTTACGTTGGTAGGTATCAAAAAAACTTGTCAAGTTTGATCCTCAGCTTGCTCAAAACGGAAGAGGTGATATTTTAGAGGTTTATGACCGATCAGCAAAACATAAAACCTCTTAGAGTAGTTTAGCAAAGAATTTATCATAATTCTCCATTGTTTGTGACCTGAAAGTTCTTTCCAACATGAAGATATACCCTTAAGACTCAACAGTTGATTTTCTGTTTTATGTGGCTCATTATGTCCCTTTGATCTGGAACCCACCATAGAGTAACATCTTTGCTCTTAGTGAAGCCATTTAATAGCCCTAATATTATCAATAATTGACTGGGACAGGCAATCATGAAGCAAAAATCATTACATTGGCGAGGTGATATAATTATTCCAATATCAAAGTGATATAAATTCCAAATATTAAGATCAAAATGTTATAACATTCATTTTTAACGTTTTGTACCTTACACATTCAAGTTTATACTGAACTTAATTTCTTTTGAAGAATATCATATTCAACACATTCTCTTTTACGTTTTTTTGGAAGCATTTGAAGTCTTCTAGAAGCAGTATCAAGTCTTATGAAAGCAATATCAAGTCTTTTGGAAGCTTTATCAGTTTTTCTGGAAACATTGTCGAGTTTTCTGGAAGCACTTCAAGTCTGATGGAAGCAGTACTAAGTCTCATAGAAGCAGTATCAAGTCTTGGGGTAACATTTCAAGTCTTATGGAAGCATTTCAAGCCTTCTAGAAGCATATCAAGTCTTCCAGAAGCAATATGAAATCGTGTAGAGCACCTCCAAGTTCTTTCGAATGCTTCCAGAAGCAAGTCTTTCAGAAACAATACCAAGTCTTTTGCAAGCATATCAAGTCTTCTAGAAGCAGTGTCAAGGTTTTTAGAAACAGTTCCAAATTATCTGGAAGCATTTCATGTTATCTCGAAGCAGTACCAAGTTTCCTAAAAGCAGCAGTATCAAGTCATTCATTCAAAAAAAATGTCCCATCCTATAAGCAATATCAAGTTTTTTGGAAGCTTTATCAGTTTTTCTGGAAACATTGTCGAGTATTCTAGAAGCATTTCAAGTCTGATGGAAGCAGTACCAAATCTCGTAGAAGCAGTATCAAGTCTTGGGGTAGCAGTTCAAGTCTTCTGGAAGCATTTCAAGCCTTCTAGAATCAATATCAAGTCTTCTGGAAGCATATCAAGTCTTCCAGGAACAATATAAAATCGTCTAGAGCACCTCCCAAGCTTCTGGAAGCATTCGAAAGAATGCTTCCAGAAGCAAGTCTTTCGAAAACAATACCAACTCTTTTGCAAGCATATCAAGTCTTCTAGAAGCAGTGTCAAGGTTTTTAGAAACAGTACCAAGTTATCTGGAAGCATTTTATGCTATCTCGAAGCAGTACCAAGATTCCTAAAAGCAGCAGTATCAAGTCATTCATTCCAAAAAAAATTCCTGAAGTCTTCTTGAAGCATATCAAGTCTTCCAGAAGCAATATAAAATCGTCTGGAGCACTTCCCAAGCTTCTGGAAGCATTCGAAAGAAATCTTTCGGAACAATAAAAGTCTGTTGCAAGCATATCAAGTCTTCTACAAGCAGATCAGGTCTTTTGGAAACAATATCAAGTTTACTAGAAGCAGTGTCAAGGTTTTTAGAAACAATACCAAGTTATCTGGAAGCATTTCGTGTTATCTCAAAGCAGTACCAAGTTTCCTAGAAGCAGCAGTATCAAGTCATTCAATGCAATTCAAAAAAATCCCATCCTCTTTTATTATTGTTAGAACAACCAAAAACATTCCACTCCAATTTAAAATCCATTTCCAAGTATTATTAACATTATATTAATATTAATATATTCAATTTTTTATTTTAGCAAAGAGACAATTACATCCGTTCAGTAAAACTCCTCCCAGACGGAAGGACATTAATAGTGGGTGGTGAAGCATCAAATCTTTCAATATGGGACCTAGCCTCACCGACACCTCGAATCAAAGCCGAATTAACCTCAAGCGCACCAGCTTGTTACGCATTGGCGATAAGTCCGGACTCAAAAGTTTGTTTCAGCTGTTGTTCAGACGGAAACATAGCCGTTTGGGATCTTCACAATCAAACGTTGGTGCGACAATTTCAAGGTCACACCGATGGCGCTTCGTGCATCGATATTTCCAGCGATGGTACAAAGTTGTGGACGGGCGGTTTAGATAATACGGTGCGAAGTTGGGATCTTCGGGAAGGGAAGCAGTTGCAACAGCACGATTTTAGCTCGCAAATTTTCTCGTTGGGGTATTGTCCGACCGGGGAATGGTTGGCGGTTGGGATGGAAAATTCTCACGTGGAAGTATTACACGCTATAAAACCGGATAAATATCAATTACATCTCCATGAAAGTTGTGTCTTAAGTTTGCGATTTGCCACGTGTGGGAAATGGTTCGTTTCAACGGGGAAAGATAATTTATTAAACGCATGGAGAACGCCTTATGGTGCTAGCATTTTTCAAGTAATTATTAAAATATTATTATAAAAAAACGAAATTATTAATTACAATTTTTTTTAGTCCAAAGAATCATCTAGCGTTTTAAGCTGCGACATTTCGACGGATGATAAATATATAGTGACGGGATCGGGTGACAAAAAAGCGACGGTTTACGAAGTGATTTATTAAAATTAAAAAATGTGGACGAAAAATAAAACTTTCTTAAATAGAGTGTTTATTTTGATTTGTTTTTCTTTTTTTGAGGGCGGTTAAAAAATGCGACTTAAAATAAATTAAAGAAATTACGTGTGAAAAGGAATTGATACAAAAGGAAAAATTATTTAAACCCTCTCAAAAAAACGGATAAAAAAGTGGTAAAGTATTATCAGTATAAATAAGGATGGACTTGAGGCGGTGTAAAAAGTGGATATGGTGTAATAAAAAAATAGTGCACTAAAACCATACTAAAACTGCCGTTTTGTTGACATATGTGTGGACTTAGGTGTTTAAAAAAATAATAAAAAAGGAAAAACGATGACGTGATCACATCTAGCTTTTTATTACGTTCTCAATGTTATCGAAATGAAGGAGAAAGTAGGTTATTTTTCGTAAATAAAATATTATAAAAGGTGCGTTTTAATTATCTTTATTGATTACCCATCCTTTATTTTTATTATATTAGGATTTTAATGTTTGTTACTAATAAAGGTTAAATGAGTACCATATACTTTTGAATGACCAAATACATAATGTTTAAAATGAATAAATTATTAGCAAAGAACTCGTCATTTTGCTCAAACCTCTGTATGCTTTTCAATATACACTCATATACTATTGGAAGATGAAATATTTTGTTTAGCACAATTAAGAACAAAAACTAACTAAATAACATATAGAACTATATATTTAACATTAGACAGCTAATTCTAAATGTTCTAGTTCTATGAATAATGTTGATTCTACTGCTTACTTTTATTTTTCTTTGTTGTTTAGTGTTAGATTGTTGTATATATAGGAGGATTTATAAAATACGGAGTGAGTCGAAACGGCCAAATTGAATATTTTTTCTTAATCATGTTTTGACCACAACTTTATAATTATAAAGATATATAATATAATGTTAAAGTTAAAAAAAATGGCCAAGTATTTTTAGTCATATACGGTAATATATTACATTTAAATTCGAACCACAAAGGTTTGGGGCAGCACCGTTCTAAAACTAAGGGTTAATAGGGGCTACAGCCTTATTAACCAAAAATGCCTAACGTCACCCCATTAATTCAACCAATGAACCAAGGTATCATTGAAAAATTAAAGCGATTGTATAAAAAAGAAATCTTACATAGGCTTCTTTTAGCCAAAACTGACGATAAGGAAAGATCGATAAAGGACTCGTTCTAGCTGACTCATGAAATTTACTCACTGTTGAAAATTTAAACAAAGCATGGCATAAGCTTTGGCCTGAAAACCAAGAAGAAATTGGAGAAATTAGTAATGGAAATAAAGCTGAAATACTTGAAAATGTAAAAGAAGTGGCAACACTATACCAGTTAGTTCCTGGTCTTGACGAATGTGACGAGTCTGATGCTATGAAATCCTCAGTGACAATGACATTATTTCTTCACTTAAAGCGTCTGAAGATCAAAATAGTAGTGAAAGTGAAGAAGCTCCTGCAGATGACAATTGTCATAACATTGTTCCTTCGCACTCTGAAGCGTTCATTGCGTTGGAGACAGCAATGTCTTGGTTCGAAGCACAACCGGAATGCAATGAAATTCAACTTTTACTATTAAAACGAATGAAGGACTTGGTAGCTACAAAAAGAGTTTCAAAACTCACTCAGACAAAAATGAGTAATTTTTTAAAATAAATTTTAAATTTTGAGTAGTGTGTAAGAGTCTTTTTATAGCAGTATGTTATTATATGTTTACTTAACCGATTAAAGTGTATTTTTTGGACCTGTAAAAGCAATTTGTTCAATCCTACCTTTGAAATTGCCAGTTTCTAGCGTAGATACGAATGTTGAAAGTTGTTATTTTCACTCACTCTACTAACATTCATAGCAACGGGTGAGTGAAAATATTTTTCATTCACTCTAATTTTTTTCATCCACTATTAGCAAAATTTAAACCTTTAAAGGTACAACTCTTTGTTAAATCGTAACGGAGGTGAACTAAAAAACGGTAGAGAGCACACAAGGAAAATTAAATCAAGTATTTCACTTGTATAAATTATTAATCTTAATTAATTTGCATAATGATGACAATTAACAATTTGACATAATTGGTTGTTTATCAATCAATTAAGAGTATGACAACGTCAAAAAGTCTCACAATTTGACACAACTCGTTGTTTATCAATCAATTACGAGGATAACAATGTCAAAAAGTGTCGTCTCCGACATATCGACATGACATTAGCCAGGAATTAACGAATTTTAAGACCGAATTTTTTCTAAATAGTAAGATTGAACAAAACGCTATCGGAAATCTGACATACGCGTGAGTGAAAAACCTTAGTTTCCTCACTTGTACTGTAATATACTATTCTTTGTTTATGTTTGAAAATCCGAACTACTTATGGTCTCAATTAGTTCGAATTTTTGACGCTCTACTGTACTTTTAGTTTCAGAAGCATTTACAACAATCAAGGACTGAATGGCAATTAAAACTAGAACTTACACTAAACCTAGTATTAGAAAGATTCAGGTTTATCCGTGCGTCTGAAGACGCACACCTAAAACTGAATTAGTTCTAGTTTTATTTTGATACAAGTATACAAAAATTTAAGACTGAAGAATAACTAAAAATAGAGTTTTTGTTCTCTTTTAACTTCCATTCTCGAAAGCAAATGTGTTTCGCTATTTAGAATCAAAAATAGGCTCACATTTTTGATTTTTTTTTTTCAGATTTTCTTTGTTCTGGTTTTCATTATTACATTTCAGTAACTAAATCTTGAGTAAAACAAAATTTAATTTTCAATTTATAATAAATGGAGGTAGTTCCTTAAAACGTTAAAGGAAATATTACCCATAAGAATATGCCAGCTTTTATTATTTATTTAAATTTTACAACAGTCTCATTTATTTCAGAACATGGTAAATAATACTAAAGGATCTTAACCACCTGCACGATTATTGTCGTCTCAACAAACTTTACCTAAATTATGACGAATGCCAAAAAATTACATTTGCTTGGAAATGTTATCCTTTCAACTTTCCGTACAACTTTAACGGTACAGGTATCCGGACCTTGGCATTATATTAGATTCCAAGTTGCGATTTCATCATCATATTGAATTTACGATGAGGAGTCTTTACGTAATTTGGGGTTTCTTATCAGAATCAGTAAGAATTTTACAAATTTTTCTTGTATAAGAAACCTCTATTTGGCATTTCTCAACAGTGAACTGTGTTACGCTTGCGTAATATGGAACCCTTTGGATGCGGTGTATCGTGATCGTATTGAAGCCATTCACCGACGCTTTGTTCATTATTTAGCACATAAATTTCATCTTCCTTACTGCTATTATGATAAACGTTGCATGGTTTTCAAGTCTAGTTGTTTCAAGAAGAAATTGTAGAGAACTTGTATCAAAACTCGCCATTAGTTCCTATTCTTAATTTCTGTATTATGTGCCCCTCTTCAGCATTTCTTTGTGATCTTTTAAAGAAAGTGTAATATCTAATTTATAGCGGATGTTTTTTTTTGTTGATAGAACCACTATTGTGTTTATTTCAGTTTGTATCAGTATCCAAATACTAATTTTCGTATTATGTTTTAAGAGGATGCTTTGTGGGGGATATCTCCCTGTTTGCAGGCGTGGGTCTACGGGCCGGTTTATCAATATCAAGTTAGAACGATTTATCTGTCAGTTAAAATTTTAACTGATAGTTAACATCGATGAATCGTTTATCCACCCGTAGTTTAGAGTTATAAGGATTTACCTATTAGATAGAAATGACAAAAAGATTAAAATATAACCTAAAAGAATCGTGTAGTTGTAAAAGTTATTGACACCCAATTTAAATATTTCTTATATTTCAAATGGACAAACAAGATAAATTAAAACGATCGTCGAATTTTAGTTCATCTGAAAAAAATTTGCTTTGGAAACAAATACAAAAATATACTTGAAAATTTGAAAATAAGAGAACTGACGCCGTAATGGAGGCAAAAAATGAATGTTGGGAAAAAATTACTTCAAAATTTAATAGTTATGATATTGGAATAGTAATAACTTTTGAAATCAAACATGTAAAATAATATGAATTTATTGTTCAAAACAGCTTCGAATGAAGTATGATTGAATTAAAAAAGAAATTAAAAACAAATTATTCAGCATATAAAAATTTTTTAAAAGGGACAGGTGGTGGAAAACCATCCACTGAAAGCGAAAAAGAACTTACAGAAACAATTTTGTTATCCATTCAGGATAACATATATTACTCAGGTAATTTATAAAAAAGGCGAATGATTATTTTAAATTAAATATATTTTCTTAAAATTCATTTGTTAGTTATGAATGGTATGAACATTGAGAACATCAATCTGAATATAACAAAGGAGGAAGAAGAAATTATGTGCCATTGGAGTAAGTTTGAAGTCCCAAACGAAAAAACACCCAGTATTACAAATTGAAAATATACAGGAAGTCACTTTTTTTGCTTTAGAGACAGAAAATATTCCTTCAACCTCAGAAGTAATACCTTCCTATGATTTTATACAAAAAAATGTGAAAAGGATAATGAGTTGAGAGGTAAGTTTGATTATGTAGAGTTGTGATTTATATGTTGTATTATATATTACTTTTTTAGAATGGTCGAGCCATAGAAGGCCTGTAATAAGATCAAACAAATCAGTGTCCACACAATTCGAAAAGTTGGCAGAGAGAAAAGAAGGATTATTAACAGCGATTACAGAGCAAACTACCAGACAAAATATTTGGACAGAGGAAGAACACAAAATAAAATTAGAAATATTTCATTTACAAAAACAACAAGAAGAGGTAAAATTATAAAGATTACAACTAAAGTTAGAGATAACAAGATTAACGTTACAAAAATATTAACCTGGGGATTAAATCCTCATTAGAATTTTTCTGTTATATTTTTTGTAACTTTTTATTTATTAAAGTTAAGTTTTTTTTGTGTTATAACTGTGTGTTATAGTTTAAGAGTTGGACAATATCCTCATCTTCATCGCGGTCTAATAAATCTAATAAATATTCATGTAGGAATAACATTATAAAAGAGATTTTCGTAATCATCGCACAATACCGAATGTACACGGGAAGATAACCTCTAAACACGATCAGTTGTTGATACTAACTTCACAAAACAATATCAATTATTCAAAATTAACCGATCACGTTTCATTTCCGTTTTTAAAGTTAACATTCAGCGGTACCAACTTCTCTTTATCTTGTAGCTTGCTACCTGTCAGGTTGAAAGTGCGTGGATAAACGCTTCACTGATGTTAACTATTAGGCAAGTTTATCTATCGGTTGCATACCTAACAGATTTAACTCAATATTGATAAACCGGTCCTAAATCGTGAGCGGGCATAAGTTCATGCCCTGTTCACTCTTATACAATATTATCTACTCTTTTTAAATAGTTAAGGTGCCAATCAGCTGTGGCGCTTTCAACAGTTTGATGTTTGACGAAATGTCAATAGAACCATCATTGTCATACTATCAAAAAAACAGATCGCATAATATACTCGGGTTTGAGGATTGTGGTGATGGTAAAACAAAAAAGTTTGCTGATCATGCAACGGTGTTTATGGCTCGGGGATTGCGGAAAAATTTAATATTAATTGTACCGGGTGGGCCACTAAGAAAGGACGCCGGCTATATCTCTGAAATTGTTGACCGCACAGTTTTCAGATAAAAAAAATTCCTATACAAAGTGACCCATAGTAACTGCTGAAAATTATTTTCAAGTTTGTAAAACTACCACTAGAGGGCGTAATGCCAACGACAAAATTTAAAATGTAGATTTTCGTAAAATCTTGATAATAAAATTCATTCGGCTATAACATTTTCAGAATCTTTAGATAATTTCTGACAACTTTCGTTAGTCTTTTTGTTTGCATACTGATTAAATAAATGAGGTACGGGGTGTTACATCTACTATTATAAAAGTAGCCCTAACTTTGGAACTGTACATCCGAATACATCAAAATTGGTCTTGTTGGAAAGAGGAGGAATTTTTGTATTCGATGACATCCGAAATTAGCCGATTTACTTTCTATGTCAAACGCTAGGTGGCATAATTTGACAGTTCTATTAATTTTTACAATTTTCTTGAAAAATTCAAATGGAAATGTATATTTTTGACAAGGTATCTGAAAAGAGCGTTAAAAAGTACGCCATACAGTGAAAACCGCAATATCGTACGTGTTTTAGTCTTAGACATATTGAAAAAAAGAGGGATAAATTAAAACGTAATTACGTTTGGGTGATTATTTAATATCATAGTAAGCTTTCCAAGAACAATTACCTACAACAAGTTATAACAATAATAACGTTTTATATGTAAAACTTACAAGGAAACAGTTTTACTACTTTTTTTGTTCACTTATATAATACGTTGAAGGGTGACCTGAGTAGGTAATATCAAAATATTCTCATTGATGTTAGCGGACCATGATAAAACATAATCCGATTGTTTAATTTTGTGGCGCCAAGTCAAACTGTTGTTACCGTTAGTTAATGTTTTCTCTGTCGTGTGAGTAAATTAATTTAGCTATTTTAAAAATGCCGACAAATGAAGAAGCGTATGATATACTTGCGAGTTACTTTGAATGCAACTATTGCTGCAAGACATTACGCAGTTCGTTATCCACAACGGCGGCATTATAACACAAAGGTTATCATCCGTATAGCCCATCAGTTAAGGACTACATCATTCATCGTCCTATATATCGTAGAACACGTAAAATGTAATAAATGTTTTAGCGTATGTGGAATTCAATCCACAGCTTAGCACAAGAACAATCGCTGATGATTTAGGTGTTACTCGGACAACAGTCCGACGTATTTTAAGAGAATATAGGTAGGTGTAAAAGAATATATGAAAATATTCCATGTTTTATGAAATCGGCCAGAGAGAATACGAACTAACACATTTTGATGTAGGATGCACCCGTACCACGTAGTTCTCCATCAGGCTTTGACTGCAAGAGATTATGATATTCGTCTCCATTACTGCTACTGGTTAACAAACATGTTAATAGAAGATCCTCAACTGCTTTCAAGGATACTGTGGACTGACGAGGCCACATTCAATAGTGATGGTGGTGTAAACCTGCATAATATGCATTACCGGTCGCGTACAACCCTCATTGGATGCGAGAAATACAGCATCAAGGCCGGTGGAGCGTAAACGTTTGGTGCGGGATTTTAAGAGGACGCATTATTGGTCCTTACATATTTAACAATAGACTAAATAGTGCAACGTACCTTAATTTTTTTAAAAAATGAACTGCCAATTCTTTTGGAAGGCACATCGCCTTTAGCACAAATTAGTGTATTCGCAGAGACATGTTTTTTCAGCACAATGGGTGCCCAATGAGTTGAACGAAACTTTTCCAAATAAGTGGATAGGTAGAGGAAGTTTATATCCTTGGCCAGCGAGGTACCTCTTACTTAGTAGTTTTTAAACGTTACAAGTCTGTAGTACCTATGATTCTGTGATACATCCAACTATTAATTTTTGTTCTCTAGATCGCCCGATATTAACATGTTTAGATTTTTATTTGTGGAGGCGAATAAAAGACCTCGTTTTTACAACCAGGCCTACGACACGAGAAGACATGATCGAACGGATAGGAAATGTTATCCGTAATATTTCATTACCGGAAATAGAGGCTGCCGTCTTATCTACGCACCAGCGTCTACAGCAGTGCATTGCTACTGATGGCAGACAATTCGAACATTTTAGACATCACTGATTTCTTTTAGGATAGTTGGTTAAAGGTGTTCTTTGAAAGCTTATTATGATATTAAAGAATCACCCAAATGTAGTTACGTTTTAATGTATCTTTCTTTTTCTGAATATCTCACTTTTTTTTTGGTTTTCACTGTATGGCGTACTTTTTAACGCTCTTTTCACATACCTTGTCAAAAATATACATTTCCATTTGAATTTTTCAAGAAAATTGTAAAAATTAATAGAACTGTCAAATTACCACACCTAGCGTTTGGCATAGAAAGTAAATCGGCTAATTTCGGATGTCATCGAATACAAAAATTCCTTCTCTTTTCAACAAGACCAATTTTGATGTATTCGGATGAACAATTCCAAAGTTAGGGCTACTTTTATAATAGTAAATGTAACAACACCCCGTACCTCACTTATTTAAGCAGTATGCAAAAAAAATGACTAACGAAAGATGTCAAAAATAATCTAAAGATTCTAAAAATGTTATAGCCGAATGAAGTTTATTATCAAAATTTTACGAAAATCTACATTTTAAATTTTGTCGTTGGCATTATGCCCCCTAGCGGTAGTTTTACAAATTTGAAAATAATTTCCAGCAGTTTCTAGGGGTCACTTTGTATAAGAATTTTTTTGTCTGAAAACTATGCGATCAACGGTTTCTGAGATATAGCCGGCGTCCTTTCTTAGTGGCCCACCCGGTACAGCAATAAAAATGTTGATTGATGAGACAAACCGAAAATTTGTGGAAAAAGAAGTTGAAAACAGATAGTTCGGTTTTGATGTTGATGGTTTGTGGAGGAGGTCCTATTGTTTGATGGCCCTGTTCTGCTTAAAGATTTGAGAAATAATTTACTAGAGGATGCTGTACAAATTAACAGAGGCACATGTCCTAAAACCAAAGATAAAAAAAAATTAAAGTCAAACTGAGTGATCCAAGTGATCTCACATAGGGTTTCATCCACAATGAGAGGACTGATCAAGTTTGGTAAGTTTTTAATTAATCATTATATTAATTTAATGTTGTTTCAAGTATTGTTTTCTATTAATATTAGAAAAAACTGTATATAACTTTTTATATTATTTGTACCACATTTAAAGGTAATTTCTGTACTTTAGGTACTTGTCCGCCAGATACTGCATTAGACACTGCGGATTTCTTACTACCCTACATGCCGAAGAGGAAAAATCTTTAAAGGGTGCAGTCATAAAGTCGTCGCCCCATTTGGTGTTTTGCGAGGAGAGGCTATCAAGGTCTTAAACTCCATGAAAATTATAAAACCAGGGGACAAACATCTGTCTCCCCTACAATAAAAAATTGGACAGCAACCTTGAAAGGTTTAAAATATATTTGAGTATAAATGAACAAAAAATGGGTTTAAATATCTTCTGAGGAAGTTAAACTGAGATCCCGTTGAAATTTTTTTTCCGAAACCACGGGGTCAGGAACATAAATCCGACAGTGGACGCTTTTAAAAGAACCAAGAAACGAGAGAAGAAACATGTGTATCAGAAGAGGAAGGTGAAGAAGAGACAAAGATCCACGAAAATACGTATAATTTCAACACTTCTCACCTTATTATTCAACACCACTTTTATATGGCAGGCTATTTTGCTGAAGCCATCTTAAAAATTGTTAGAGGCTACAAAATTTGCAAACAAGAACTTATTTCGACATGTCATAATAATTTTAAAAAGAAAATAGTGGTTTGGTTATTTCACATCAAAATAAACATGAATGATAGTTAATTAGATAATTGTTTTGATGTATTTAGTGTAAATACCATGATGTTACGATATATTTTATATAATATTTATCTCAGAATTGCTGTGCAATATAGTTAGTATAAACATTTATTATTTTATCTTATATGTTACAATGCATTAATACAATTTTAACAGTAAAAATAGAACTGCATAAGCATCATGGGCTACAACTTATATAAAATAATATCAATACAGAACGATAATTACAGTAAAATAAAAATCAAATGGATTACTTCCCGGTATACATCGCGCCAAACATCACCGCCATCCGCGACTGGCACCTTAACTAAATACTTAATGCAAGGATTTTGTTGAGAGTTGCCTATCTATATATACCTTATCTATGCATTCGTTACTCACGCGTACATCTCTAATATGAATCACCCTGTATAAAAAGAACGGCGTCTTCAAATGTTTGTTGGGTTGCCTATAAGCCCATTCATTTTCAAAATAACATCTAATAAAACAACTTTTACAATTTTCACATTTTTTGCACAACAAATCGAAAAAAAAGTGTTATTCATTAAAGAATAAACATTTAACTCAACGACGTAATAATGGCCTTTTCGAAATAACAACAAAAACAATAGAGAAACGAGCAACGACGACTTGTCAACACTTACAAAATTAAAACAAAAGATAAACGGGAAGTGCGCTTTGACGTCACGCTTTGAAACGTCGGTACATCACTTATTAAAACAAACCCCTTGGGTGCCCACAACATACCAAACACCAAACAAACCCCCCAATACAAATACATAAATATAGAAACGTCAGGGAATTATCGAGAAACAACAACAAAACCATCACGTATTAGTACGAAACAATATATAGAGAGATATCTCTTTCTAGTCAAAATCACAATACTCGCTCATCGTTCTCACAATTATTATCCTAAACTGTCGTCGTCGTCATCGTACTTACCGATTGAGTCGCGACTTCACTACGTGCAAGTGTGCTGTGGCCTTGATAGGCAGAGCCGCCCTACGCGAACTAAATAAAAATGGTGGCCGCCGTGGTCTCCGGAGACATTTGGACCGAGCAGGGAAACAATCCGGCCCGAGAACGAATCTAAAGAAATTCGGAAAACGTCAATCGTTCAAGTTCCAGGTGAGGAATTCCGTATCGGGGCCGTAAACATCGCTATTTGGACCTCGTTCGAACTCCGTCATCACGTTGGCCGCGGGCGCCCAAAAAACGACCGTCGTCGCCTCGATGTTATGGGTGTGCATATCTATCACATGAATTTCAACGTAAGGCGTTTGTGTGTTTTTAACGTTTTGTGTTTTCGTTTGTGCTTTTTTGGTTTTGTTCTTAATTTTTGGGGGATTATTTTAGGTGGTGGTAGTGATTGTTTTTTTTATTCAATTTTTTTTCTTTGAGGGTGGAGATTTTTTTTTAATCAAGGTAGGTAATGAGATTTGAGTTAATTCCAAAGAGTGTAAGAATAATCCTTGTTTATGGATTAAATGCTTCAAATTAAATAGTGTCTTAAACATAATTGGTTAGATTTCTCATTGATGATGAAAAAATTTTGAAAAAGAAATTTTAATTTTTATTAACTTAGCTTTAAGTGCTTTGTAAAACTTAATTAGTTTGGGATCGTTTTTGCTTCGGTGTGGTTGAATAAACGCAAAAGGATTTAATTAATTTTTAATAACATAACCTCACTTCGGAGAGGTTAATAACTTTAGTTCAATTGAAATCAAGTTAAAAAATACAATATTTAGTATCTCTCCATTTAATTATAGCCTAAATTAATAATTGATTTAGATTTGATTCAATTTTTGAATCGATTTTAATAACTTAACCTCACTTTATTGAACAAATTTCCCTTAATTATTAATTCTTTTTATAGATTTGATCAATTTTTGGGTAAGTTTTTAATCCCTTTTTATTTTTTCAGGAATCAAATCAAAATTATTATTTTGAAGAGTAAGTTATTATTTTAGTTTTGTTTATATATTTAGGGTTGGCACCATTGACTTACTCAGCTCTCCGAAAATTAAATTTAAAAGATAGGTTATATCACTTACCCCCGATTTTTCTCCTCAAAATCGTCAGATTCTTGTATTGGTGTAACCATTTTACGATTTCAACGACAAATTTTCACTTTTTAGGTAATTTTCTTGAATTTTTAACTGAAATTAATCACAAACGACATTAACACAGCTTAAGCACTAAATGACACGTTCTGATTTTGTTTTTTTACTGGAAAGTCAAATTAGCGTTCATAAAAATGTCATTTTTTATTTGATTATTAATTTATTTTTGACGATTTTTATTTCTTTTAATATTTAAAGAAAATTTTAAATATTTCTTTAAATAAAATTTAATAAATCTTTTAATTCTAATGACTAAATCAAAATAAATTAACAAGCATTAACCTTAATTTGACTTTTTTAATAATACGTCAAAGTCAAATTAGCGTTCATAAAAATGTCATTTTTTTATTTGTTTATTAATTTATTTTTGACGATTTTTATTTCTTGGAAATTTTAGATATTATTTTGCAGAGTAAATTATTATTTTAGTTTTGTTTATTTGTTTAGGGTTGGTACCATTAACTTACTCAGCTCTCCGAAAATTAAATTAAATTTAACAGATAAGTTATTGCACTTACCCCCGATTTGTCTCCTCAAAATCATCAGATTCTTGCATTGGTGTAACCATTTTGCAATTTCAACAACAAATCTTCACATTTTAGGTAGTTTTCTTCAATTTTTAACTGAAATTAATCACAAACGACATTAACACAACTTAAGCACTAAATAACACGTTCTGATTTTGTTTTTTTACTGCAAAGTTAAATTAGCGTTCATAAAAATGTCATTTTTATTTGATTATTAATTTATTTTTGACGATTTTTATTTCTTTTAATGTTTAAAGAAAATTTTAAATATTTCTTTAAATAAAATTTAATAAATCTTTTAATTTTAATGATTAAATCAAAATAAATTAACAAACATTAACCTTAATTTGACTTTTTTAACAATACGTCAAAGTCAAATTAGCGTTCATAAAAATGTCATTTTTTTATTTGTTTATTAATTTATTTTTGACGATTTTTATTTCTTGGAAATTTTAGATATTTTGAAGAGTAAATTATTATTTTAGTTTTGTTTATATGTTTAGGGTTGGCACCATTGACTTACTCAGCTCTCCGAAAATTAAATTTAAAAGATAGGTTATATCACTTACCCCCGATTTTTCTCCCCAAATTCATCAGATTCTTGCATTGGTGTAACCATTTTGCAATTTCAACAACAAATCTTCACATTTTAGGTAGTTTTCTTCAATTTTTAACTGAAATTAATCACAAACGACATTAACACAACTTAAGCACTGAATGACACATTCCGATTTCGCTTTTTACTGAAAGGTCAAATTAGCGTTCATAAAAATGTCATTTTTTATTTGATTATTAATTTATTTTTGGCGATTTTTATTTCTTTTAATATTAAAAGGAAATTTTAAATGTTTCTTTAAATAAAATTTAATAAATCTTTTAATTTTAATGATTAAATCAAAATAAATTAACAAGCATTAACCTTAATTTGACTTTTTTAATAATACGTCAAAGTCAAATTAGCGTTTATAAAAATGTCATTTTTTATTTGATTATTAATTTATTTTTGACGATTTTTATTTCTTTTAATATTAACAGGAAATTTTCAATATTTCTTTAAATAAAATTTAATAAATCTTTTAATTTTAATGTTTAAATCAAAATAAATTAACAAGCATTAACCTTAATTTGACTTTTTTAATAATACGTCAAAGTCAAATTAGCATTCATAAAAATGTAATTTTTTATTTTATAATTCATTAATTTATGATAATTTAATATTTGTTTATGATTTAAACATTTCTTTTACTAAATTGTTTAATTTTTCTTCAATATAACGTTTAAATCAAAATTAATGAACGATCTAATTTGACTTTATCATACAATTTTTCTGCATATGTCCAATTATTTATCAATTTATTTATTAATTCTAAACACATTTTCATTTTAATTTCTCCTCATCAATTCTAAAATAAATTTGTCATAAAATTTCAAGTGATTACACACATTTTTCTGTCAAAATTTGAGAGAATCAATAATTTAATTCAATCCAATCCACTTATTTGTTATTTTAGGCTCATTTTAGCTAGCTTAAACTTTAGTTTATCATTATTTACCTTGTATATTTGAAGAACGCATCCAACTGAAATACACTTTTTGCTTTATAATTGTACGCTTTTTATCGTTATAAAGGATTAAAGTGAATCATATCTTAAATAAATAACAATAAACTACATTTTATCGCCCAACATAAATAATAATTTCCTTTTCATTCAAAGTATGACTCACCTTTGTAATAATAGTAAAATAGTTTGTCGTGAAAGTTCATTGTCTCCTGATTTTTCGATTATTGTTAAATGATTTTCAAGAATTGCGATTTCAAACTAATCAATCAAAGTCTGGATAATACAGTGCCACGTTTTTAATTTTGTAATGTTTGTTTTATCGTCAGTTTGTAAAATGTAGTTGTTATCTCACATGCTGAATGATTTCCTCAGCATTTCCCAATCATTTTAAATGGCTGCCTTGAGTAGAGTCTAGATTAAGATAATGCAATTTGTATCAAGGTCATCATTACCTGCAAAAGCATCACTTCCCAAGCAGATTTCAATGAGTGATTTTCTTAAATACTTGCTTATTTTGTTTTCGTCGAAAACAATTAAATGACTCACAGTGAATAGCCCATTCATATTTCCTTAATTATTTCGTGATTTGTGATATTTTGATTCTTTTCTCATCATTGTCTTTAATGTGTCGAACAAACAAATATATTTTTACCACACTTCTTTGTAGTTGATTCTTATCTGGAATAAAACGTTTTATTTCGTTATTGTAAATAGAACTTGTTTACTAAAATGTTTCTTTGTTATCTTTAATACCTAATACGGAGTGTTATTAATAAAATATTATTATACTATTACAATAACAGCGGTGTCTTAAACCTAAAGGTTAATAGGGCTATAATCCTATTAGAAATATAGTAAAGATTAGAAATAAAATAAAAATAGAGTACTTTACAAACTGATTTGGCAACCTGTATATTGGAATTGAAGTTAGGTTGGATTGTATTTTTTGTGGACATTGGACCACAAAGGCCTCGGCGCTTGTGGCCGAGGCTCAGGTTTTTATGATATTTGAAATAGATTTATACCAAAGTCGAGGTCGCTTGCGGGTGAGGCTCATCATTTTATGCTATAACCTATGTTAGGTTGAGTTGTATTCTTTATGAACATTGGACCAGAAATTGGCAATTTTATTCAATTAAGCCGAGGTCGCTTGCGACCGAGGCTCAGGTTTTTATGATACTTGAAATAATAAATTTATACTAAAGCCGAGGTAGTTTGCGGGTGAGGCACATCATTTTATGCTATAACCTAGGTTGGGTTGGGTTGTATTCTTTATAAACAGTGAACCAGAAATTGGCAATTTTATTCAATTAAGTCGAGGTCGCTTGCGGCCGAGGCTCAGGTTTTTGTGATACTTGAAATAAATTTATACCAAAGCTAAGGTCGCTTGCGGGTGAGACTCATCATTTTATGCTATAACCTATGTTAGGTTGGGTTGTATTCTTTATGAACATTGGACCAGAAATTGGCAATTTTATTCAATTAAGCCGAAGTTGCTTGCGGCCGAGGCTCAGTTTTTATGATACTTGAAATAATAAATTTATACTAAAGCCGAGGTAGTTTGCGGGCGAGGCACATCATTTTATGCTATAACCTAGGTTGGGTTGGATTGTATTCTTTATAAACATTGGACCAGAAATTGGCAATTTTATTCAATTAAGCCGAGGTCGCTTGCGGCCGAGGCTCAGGTTTTTATGATATTTGAAATAGATTTATACCAACGTCGAGGTCGCTTGCGGGTGAGGCTCATCATTTTATGCTATAACCAAAGTTAGGTTGGGTTGTATTCTTTATAAACATTGGACCAGAAATTGGCAATCTTATTCAATTAAGCCGAGGTCGCTTGCGGCCGAGGCTCAGTTTTTATGATACTTGAAATAATAAATTTATACTAAAGCCGAGGTAGTTTGCGGGCGAGGCACATCATTTTATGCTATAACCTAGGTTGGGTTGGGTTGGGTTGTATTCTTTATAAACATTGAACCGGAAATTGGCAATTTTATTCAATTAAGCCGAGGTCGCTTGCGGCCGAGGTTCAGTTTTTATGATACTTGAAATTATAAATTTATACTAAAGGCGAGGTCGCTTGCGGGCGAGGCACATCATTTTATGCTATAACCTAAGTTAGGTTGGGTTGTATTCTTTATAAACATTGGACCAGAAATTGGCAATTTTATTCAATTAAGCCGAGGTCGCTTGCGGCCGAGGCTCAGTTTTTATGATACTTGAAATAATAAATTTATACTAAAGCCGAGGTAGTTTGCGGGCGAGGCACATCATTTTATGCTATAACCTAGGTTGGGTTGGGTTGTATTCTTTATAAACATTGGACCAGAAATTGGCAATTTTATTCAATTAAGCCGAGGTTGCTTGCGACCGAGGCTCAGTTTTTATGATACTTGAAATAGTAAATTTGTACTAAAGCCGAGGTAGTTTGCGGGCGAAGCACATCATTTTATGCTATAACCTAAGTTAGGTTGGGTTGTATTCTTTATAAACATTGGACCAGAAATTGGCAATTTTATTCAATTAAGCCGAGGTCGCTTGCGGCCGAGGCTCAGTTTTTATGATACTTGAAATAATAAATTTATACTAAAGCCGAGGTAGTTTGCGGGCGAGGCACATCATTTTATACTATAACTTAGGTTGGGTTGGGTTGTATTCTTTATAAACATTGGACCAGAAATTGGCAATTTTATTCAATTAAGCCGAGGTTGCTTGCGGCCGAGGCTCAGTTTTTATGATACTTGAAATAGTAAATTTGTACTAAAGCCGAGGTAGTTTGCGGGCGAAGCACATCATTTTATGCTATAACCTAGGTTGGGTTGGGTTGGGTTGTATTCTTTATAAACATTGAACCAGAAATTGGCAATTTTATTCAATTAAGCCGAGGTCACTTGCGGCCGAGGCTCAGTTTTTATGATACTTGAAATAATAAATTTATACTTAAGCCGAGGTAGTTTGCGGGCGAGGCACATCATTTTATGCTATAACCTAGGTTAGGTTGGGTTGTATTCTTTATAAACATTGAACCAGAAATTGGCAATTTTATTCAATTAAGCCGAGATCGCTTGCGGCCGAGGCTCAGTTTTTATGATACTTGAAATAATAAATTTATACTAAAGCCGAGGTAGTTTGCGGGCGAGGCACATCATTTTATGTTATAACCTAGGTTGGGTTGGGTTGTATTCTTTATAAACATTGAACCGGAAATTGGCAATTTTATTCAATTAAGCCGAGGTTGCTTGCGGCCGAGGCTCAGTTTTTATGATACTTGAAATAATAAATTTATACTAAAGCAGAGGTAGTTTGCGGGCAAGGCACATCATTTTATGCTATAACCTAGGTTAGGTTGGGTTGTATTCTTTATAAACATTGAACCTGAAATTGGCAATTTTATTCAATTAAGCCGAGATCGCTTGCGGCCGAGGCTCAGTTTTTATGGTACTTGAAATAGTAAATTTATACTAAAGCCGAGGTAGTTTGCGGGCGAGGCACATCATTTTATGCTATAACCTAGGTTGGGTTGGGTTGGGTTGTATTCTTTATAAACATTGAACCAGAAATTGGCAATTTTATTCAATTAAGCCGAGGTCGCTTGCGGCCGAGGCTCAGTTTTTATGATACTTGAAATAATAAATTTATACTAAAGCCGAGGTAGTTTGCGGGCGAGGCACATCATTTTATGTTATAACCTAGGTTGGGTTGGGTTGTATTCTTTATAAACATTGAACCGGAAATTGGCAATTTTATTCAATTAAGCCGAGGTCGCTTGCGGCCGAGGTTCAGTTTTTATGATACTTGAAATAATAAATTTATACTAAAGCCGAGGTAGTTTGCGGGCGAGGCACATCATTTTATGCTATAACCTAGGTTAGGTTGGGTTGTATTCTTTATAAACATTGAACCTGAAATTGGCAATTTTATTCAATTAAGCCGAGATCGCTTGCGGCCGAGGCTCAGTTTTTATGGTACTTGAAATAATAAATTTATACTAAAGCCGAGGTAGTTTGCGGGCGAGGCACATCATTTTATGCTATAACCTAGGTTGGGTTGGGTTGTATTCTTTATAAACAGTGAACCAGAAATTGGCAATTTTATTCAATTAAGCCGAGGTCGCTTGCGGCCGAGGCTCAGGTTTTTGTGATACTTGAAATAAATTTATACCAAAGCTAAGGTCGCTTGCGGATGAGACTCATCATTTTATGCTATAACCTAAGTTAGATTGGGTTGTATTCTTTATAAACATTGGACCAGAAATTGGCAATTTTATTCAATTAAGCCGATATCGCTTGCGGCCGAGGCTTAGGTTTTTGTGATACTTGAAATAGATTTATACCAAAGAAGATCGCTTCCGGGCGAGACTCATCATTTTATGGTATAACCTATGTTAGGTTGGGCTGTATTCTTTATGAACATTGGACCAGAAATTGACAATTTTATTCAATTAAGCCGAGGTCGCTTGCGGCCGAGGCTCAAGTTTTTGTGATATTTGGAATAGATTGTATTCTTTATAAACATTGGTCGAGAAGTGGAATTGAAGTGCGTCTGAAAACGCACGGCTGAACCCAAAACTTTTCACTTCTAGGTCTAGTGTTACTTCTAGTTTTATTTCATTAGATTTACCTCTAGATCTGGAACTAGAAACATTCGGGTCTGGTGTTACCATCTCAGGTCCGCACATCTCTCAAGAAGGCTAAACCTGAATGATTCTAGGTCTAGTGGTAGTTACAGTTATACTCCAATTCAAATATACAGGGTTGGGTTGGGTTGTGCTAAACCCGAATCTTTCCACTTCTATGTCTAGTATTAGTTGTTGTTTTATATCATTAAATCTAACTCTAGATCTGGAACTAAATACGTTCGGGTTTAGCCGTAAATCTCTCAAGACGGCTAAACCTGAATGATTTTAGGTCTAGTGGTAGTTCCAGTTTTACTCCAATTCAAATATACAGGGTCAGGTTGGCTTGAGATTAGCCGTGCTTTTGAAGACATTTTTCTCACAAAGATCTTTACAATTAATAGTTTCTGAAATAGAGTACTTTACAAAGTAGATTTAACTCTAGATGCAGAACATTAGAACTACATAAATGTAATGCAATTTTTCATAAAATTGTTTTAAGTTTCATAGATATATTGTAAAGTATTGTGTTCGCGTAGTTTTGGAGAAGGATTGTTCACGTTTCTTAAATCAGAGTTAAAGCGAGTTTCGAGGTTACGTTTTTATATTGTATTTGAAATTGACGCCGTGCCTGGCCTGGAGACGGAAACAATTTGTTCCCGAAAAACATACATATTTTGTATAGCCCCGGCACCGAAATCACTAAATAAAGTTTGTCATCGTAAGCACACAATCATTAGATTTGATTTTTGCAAATGGAAAAACAGTTCTTTCTTACCGCTAAATTTGTAATTTTGACTTTTAATTTTATTTTGTTCATAAAGTATTTAGATTGATCTAAGAAACACAATAAGTACCTACAATTCAAATTTGGCAGTTGCAAAAAAAGTTACGTGTTTGCAACAGTTGTTTATTTAAATTTAAATTTAAAATTTTCATTTTTTTAACGTTTTTTTTCTTCTACATTATGTAAAATATTCGTTGTAACACGACTAACACACACATTTCGGTTTTGGCAAAGAAAAGTGCTACAAAACTGATTGGATAATATACCTTTGGAGCCATAAAAAAAACCGCGTTCAAGCTTGTTATAGTATTGTTATTTCGAGTACATCTTAAACAGTGTAATTGGTTTAATTATTCTTAAACATTAACATGAGTTGAATATTTTTGTTTCCAAACGTAAGAGCTAATAGAGCTACTGTTTTTGTAATAAAATGTATGGTGTCCCTATCATACATGTATCCAGTATTTCCTTTGAGGTGAGGATCTTTTTTTGGCGTTAAATTTTATATGAAAATGGATATTTTTAACAAATGCCTCTACAATGAATAGTTTCTGCAATGATCAACTTTACAAACTGATGGCAACACTGTATATTTGAATTGAAGTAAAACTAGAACTAATACTAGACCTAGAAGTGGAAAGATTTGTGTTTGCGGCTAAATCCAAAATGCACGCATTAGTTCTGGTTTTATATCATTAGATCTAAATCTAGATCTGGAACTAGAAACATTCGGGTTTAATCATACTGATAGTCATAGTTTTACCTCAATTCAAATATACTGAGTTGGGTTGAATTCCAATCCTGCATCAACAAAGCATTTGAAAAAATTTTTTTTTAACGAAAACTTCTACAATGGATAGTTTCTGTTAACTAACAGTTAAATAAAATTTTTTTAAAAATTTGTATGTAAATATCTTAAGACGACACTGTTTATTAAGATAAAGATTTTCATATTATTTTACATAAACTGAAGAAAACTTGATTGAAATTGAACAATAAAAACCTTTTCAGGGAGCAAACTGTGTATTACAATCCTGTAATAAAATTATCATATCAATTTTCGCAGAGATAATCGTATCTTAGATAAAAAAAATTAAACAACGATAAAGAATTTTTTCCACAAAATAAAGGTTTCGTTCTAATTTCCAGGTATGCAATGATAACCTGCCCCTACCCGAAACAGAACAGCCACAACTATGTCACCGTCGACGTATTCATCATTCGACACCACACGTTTGATCTTATTTGCGTTTTGAAGCAAACAAGTTACGAGGACAACGATCAAAAGTGAATCAAATCGAAGAAAAATGTCGAACGACCGGCATATTGTTCAAGTTTACGTCGGAGCCCTTTCGGCGTACTACGAGGCCCTTTCGGTTGAAGCAAGCAAACAAACAACGGCTGATGAAATCGTCTCGTGTATCGTTGAGAGGCTATCATTGAATGAAAATCCTCGTGGCATTTACGAGCTAGCCGAAGTGATCGGGGATTCCTCCGGACAAGAATGTAAGGAACGTTGTTTATTGCCGAACGAAAGCCCGGTACAGTTAATGTTGTTATGGCCGAAAATGCGTTCGGACAATTCGTGTTATCGGTTTTATTTGCGCGAAAAAGTGAACGATTACGTTTGGAGGGACAGTTTTGTGATGGATCCTCAGTTAATCAAAGACTATTTTCATCGATTTTTATACCAACCGAAAGACAGGGAATACCCGGATTTATGCCAACTACCCGATTTAAACGAACAAACTTTACTCGACAATTTAAGAGCTCGATTTACAGCCGGTCATATATACACGTACGTTGGTTCAATCTTAATCGCCGTTAATCCGTTTAAATTTTATCCAATTTATAACCCAAAGTATGTAAAACTATATCAAAATCGTCGATTAGGGCCGAATTTACCCCCTCACATATTCGCGGTAGCCGACACTGCTTATCACTGTATGTTAAAAGATCGCAAGAACCAGTGTATCGTTATTAGCGGGGAAAGCGGATCCGGAAAAACGGAAAGCACTAATTTTTTATTGCACCATTTAACGGCTTTATCTCAAAAAGGGACGCACGGTAGCGGGGTGGAACAAACCATTTTATCGGCTGGCCCCGTTTTGGAAGCCTTTGGAAACGCGAAAACCGCTCATAACAATAATTCGAGCCGTTTCGGAAAATTTATTCAGGTTAATTATAAAGAAAACGGGATGGTTCACGGGGCCGTCGTTCAAAAATACTTATTAGAAAAATCTCGGATTTGCACTCAAGGTCGGAACGAAAGAAACTACCACGTGTTTTATTACCTCCTTGAAGGAGCCACCGAACAAGAAAAGCAATTATTACATTTAAAACCACCCGATCAATACAATTATTTAAATATGAGTGGTTGTTACACCCTCGATAACGTCGATGAGAGTTACGAATTTTCCCGGTTAAAACAATCAATGGAAATGGTTGGGTTTACGGCGGAAAAACAGCGGAGATTATTCTCGGTTCTTTCCGCGGTTCTTCTCCTTGGAAACGTTGAATTTCAACCGAGGAAATCGGCTTACCACCACGACGAAGCCGTCGCCGTAAAAAACCCCGAAGTAGTTTCGTTAATTTCCGAATTATTAAAAGTAAAACAAGAAACGCTTCTTCAAGCTTTAACTTGTAAAAAAGCCAAAGCTTCCGGTGAAGTTTTAATCATTAATTATCGACTTCCCGAAGCGATAGCAAGCAGAGATGCGATGGCTAAATGTTTATACGGGGCACTTTTCGATTGGATCGTTCTCCAAGTTAATCACGCTTTATTATCAAAAAAAGATACTTTGAGGGAACATCAAGGAAATTCAATTGGGGTTTTAGACATTTTTGGTTTCGAAGATTTCGGGTTGTGTAACAGTTTCGAACAATTGTGTATTAACTACGCCAACGAACATCTTCAGTACTATTTTAATCAACACGTTTTTAAGTACGAACAAGAGGAGTATCGAAAGGAGGGGATTCGTTGGACTAACATCGATTTTATGGACAATACTGGGTGTTTGCAATTGATTGAAGGAAAACCGAATGGGTTATTGTGTTTATTGGATGACCAATGCAAGTAAGTAAACGAGATTATCTCGTTATTTATTGTCGCAAATAGTAATTAATTAAATATGTGGATAACACTCTCAATTATGAATGAAAACTTTTTTCGGATGCAAGTCCTTTTAATTCGTTTTAAATGTTATCTAGGTTTAAAATAGAATATCCGCATTAGTTTTTGTTGATAACGCATAAACGCTAACAAAGTTATCTTCTATATTTTTATTCTTATTTAATCACAAACACTAAAGTAAAAATGATGATGATTTGAGCTTTTTTTTTGTCTAAACCTAAAAATGACTATGAATGATATGGACCTTCACAAATTTTGGGACAGTTTCTTAAATATTGTCGAAACTTCTAAAACCATCATTCATACATAAAATCTTGATTCATCACTAAATATGATATCATTCTAGTGATGAGCATACCCTTGTTATTATAGTGTTATTATATATAGTGTACTTTGCAGGGGGTAACTTGAGAACCAAAATAGATAGAAATAAATGTAATTAACAAAAATTATTCGTAATTATCCCAAAGTACAAAAAACATTACCAGATAAAGTCTAACGATGATAGTTCCTTATGTATGTAGCAGGAAGTATCAAGATGTCAAAATCGACAATTTTGGTTAAAAGCATAGGTGATATCTCTAAAACTAAAATAGATAAAAATAAATGCCATTAATAAAAATTGTTCATAATTATTCCAAAATACAAAATCCATTACCAGATGTGGTTTAGTGATGGCAGTTCTTTATGTATGTGGCAGGAAATATCAAAATATCAAAATCGACAATTTTGTTTAAAAGTATAGGTAGTATCTCTAAAACCAAAAGAGGTAAAAATAAATGTCATTAACAGAAATTGTTCATAATTATCTCAAAATACAAAATCCATCACCAGAATAGTCAATGAGAGTCTTTTATGTATGTAGCAGGAAGTATCAAAATGTCGAAACCGACAATTTTGGTTATAAACATAGATTATAAACATTATTCTATATTTTATATACTTTTTTTGTTTAGTTTTCCTGGTGCAACAAACGAAACCCTTCTTCAAAAATTCAACACGGTCCATAAAGATAGCAAGTTTTACCAGAAGCCTCAAAAACGCGAGGGGGCTTTCATCGTGGTTCATTACGCCGGAAAGGTTAAGTACCAAGTTTCTGATATGCGCGAGAAGAACTTGGATTTAATGCGCCAAGACATCGTTGGGGTGTTAAAGAATAGCTCGATGGCGTTCGTGCGCGAATTGGTCGGAGCCGATCCGGTCGCTGTGTTTCGTTGGGCCATCGTCCGAGCTTTTTTCCGGGCATATTTCGCCTTCCACGAGGCGGGAAGGAAACATCGACAAGGAAGAGTCGATGGGAACAAGAATAACATCCAACAAAGATATAGCAGGAATCATGTCCCCAATGAAAACATTATAAGGTAATTTATTTCGATCAATTCATGATTTTTTCGAATTAAAAAAGCACTTTTTTAGTTAAAAAAGTGCTTATTATTGTTTTGATTTATTCGTTGGTTTCTTTATATATAGTTTATATTTTTTTAAATGTTGAATTAAGCTTATTAAATGTTTTTATCATTATTTGCCGCGAAAAAAATGTTTTTAAAAAGTTCTAAAAAGTTAATAAAAAAACTTTTTGAATTATTTAAAACAAAATTTTGATACTGAAGGACTTTCTTGTTATTAGCTATCTTGTGACCGTTTCTGCGGTGAACCTAACCGTTAACAGAATTGCGTAAGTCCGATATTCCAAGATAAAAAAGAGATTTTATAAAACCCCAACCTCATAAAAACACAAAAAAAAACTCGAATGGTAGTTTTCGTTTACCCCATTTTTCCAACGGCACTTTTTGGCCCCCTTTCTAAAATTCCGTTTTAAACAAAAACAAACAGTTTTTTGTGCATGTATGGTGTGTTTTTGTGATCTCATTCGTTGTTGTTCTTGGCTGTTAATTGTTTCTATTAATTACTACAACAACAAAAATACTACCTTCATTTTTCGACATTTCATTTTGTTTTTTTTTTTTAATTTAGTTTTAAAACTTAACCCAAATGAGAATAGAGTAAAAATCATTTAATCTAAATCGAGATTAGTTTATTGTTAAGATTATTAAAATTTATTGTAACTCATACAATGACTCAAAATGTTCTAAATCATCAGATAATCTGATCTAAATCCCTCCTTTCTTATTGATAAACCTTGATAAAATCCATATTGGTCATCAAATCATTTTTTAATTTTTATGGATAAGAAAAAAATAAGAAGAAATATTTCTATAATCTAATAACTATCTTATTATCACACAATATCATATTTTACTATATAGTTATTGGTATGTCTTATTTAATCTGATTTCAGACTATTAGATTTTGTAGTTTTCTTTCTCAAATTTCATCACAGTTTTTGTGCCATATCGTCTAATATACAAAATATTGAAATAATAAATATTGGATTTTAAGTTAAATAGTAGATAATAAGTGAGATTTGGACTTGTGGGTAAAGCTAGATAAAATTTAAAGTATAACTTTTGTCCTGTTGGGGCGAGTAGTCAAGGATTAGCAAATACCAATGCTTATCAGACTCCATATTCAACTACTATATTTCATCACAAGTCTTAAATTCAGCGTCGTCTTAAATCTAAGGGCTAATAGGACTACATAAGCCCTGGGGAGCCAACTCTCAGGGGGCACCTGTTATTGCAATTAAATTTATGAAGTCCCCCATCATCCTTGTTTATAGATATACATTTATCCAAAGAATTTCGCGAAAGAAGTCGCGATGCTGAGATGGCAGGGTGATTTATTTGTCGCCATTCATAAAAATTTAAATTTTACTATTCGCGCTTTGTACACGTTACTACGAAATTGTAAAATTAGTTGCATATATATCAATATCTCTTGTACACAAAAAAATCAATAATGTGTCCTTCAAGAATTGTACCGAATTGCTAGAGACTTTTTGTTAGTATAATATCGATTTGTAGACGGCAACCTTTTTTACGTAGGTACATGATTAGTTTTTATAAGAAAAAACCAATTGACTAAGCTGCGTTAAATCTTTTTAAGAAATTTGTTTCAAAGAAAACTTTTTTGAATTTGTAGACGCAAAGTCGTTTATCTAAACTCAATAAGACGAATATTGTCCAATTACAATATTATTTAAAATAAATATATATTTGTAATTGGTCCTTCTAAAACAATCTATATTATTTCTGAAAAGTCTTTTTGTGTAAAAAAATTCAATATGAACTCATATTAATTTTATATTTTGAGTATGCAGCTTATACTACAAGATCATTCATAAATAAAATTTCTAGAGCAATCCAACTCTGTCGGTTGAATAACTACGTATATCTATAAACAAGGCCATCATACATGTACTCAGTGTCCCCTCTGAGTTGCAAATCGTTTTTTTTTTTGGTATTCTATTTTGTATGAAAACGGACACCCCCGTTTCATTCGTCAGTTCAAATATACAGGGTTGGATTAAGGTGGTTTGGCAAGCCCGTATATTTGAATTGACGTAAAACTAGAACTAACACTAGACTTAGAAGTAGAATTTTTTTTTAATTTTGTATGAAAAGGGTCAACCCAGCCTTGAGGCGCCAAATATCTTAGTACGGCACTGCTCAAATGACCAATTTTTCTGCTCAATTTTCCATCATTCTCCTATACACCAAGTAATGAAATACAAAATTTATAATTTTGAAAAAACTGTAAAATAAAATTTGGGTTGGGTCTTAAAAAAATCAAAAATCTTAAAAAAAAAGAAAAGAAACCGTATTTGGTATAAACAGCAAACAAGGCGTTCAGATGGGCAGTACCAGACCAACAGGTGGCAGAAATCCAGAACCCGATTCATCTAACAACCACTACCGTTTATCATGGCCCCAATTTTATCAAAGAACTAGGACTGTATCGTCGTCGGCCGGCCCCAATGACCGAAAATCCGAGGAGGAAAAACGCCGGAAAGATTCAACAGGAAACACGGCGGCGAATTCGGCGGCCTTAGAACGAGGGCTTTGCCCCAACGAAGCCCGCGTTATGCAACGGGCTAATCAAATCGTTATGTATGTACCACCACTAAATTTTAGTTATAAAAAAGTTTTTCGAATTTAAAATAAATTATTTAAAAAAAATTATGATGTGGTGGTGGTATATTATTCTTTGTTGTATATTTTTGTGGTTTAAAAAAAGAAGTTAATGTTTGGTGTTGGGATCTTTTTTCTGTTTTATTTGGTTTGTTCGTTTGAATCGTTTTAAACAAAATCATTCAAACAAATAAAACTCATTTCATTCCTTTAATTATTTTCACACCATATTCTTGTAACTGTTGTAAACTTGTGTGTGCGCCAACTTGCTTCTTGGCTATCATAAAAAAAACCTACACGATCTTTGTATACATTTTTTATCTTTATCTTTGGTGGCTTGTTCTTTCTGTACGCTATTTTTAGTATTAAATCCAAAGACTTTTAGACACCCTAAAAGTATTATTACTTATTATTATTATTAAAAACAATTTTTTTTATACAAAATGTACATATTACGAAGTACCCATTTTTAAGCATGACCAAAAAATGCATGATTATTACATATTTTTAATTTAAGTCTAAATTAAAATTTTTTCACTTTAATTCAGGAAAAACAAATCATTCCGACCACGGGAACGCGCAAAAAAAGGCTTAAAAAACCTTCAATCCGTTAAAACGTTAGCTGGAAGAACCGGCTTAACAACCGGAAGTCAACGCACAACCAGAAAGCAATACTTAACCGTAACAGCTCAATTTCAACAATCGCTACATTCCTTAATGGACACCCTAAATCAAGCGAACCCCTTTTTTATTCGCTGCATAAAATCAAACAGCAACAAAATCCCGAACGAATTCGATAACGAAACCGTGCAACGGCAATTAAGATACACCGGGATGTTGGAGACGGTTCGAATTCGGCGTGCAGGTTTTAACGTGCGCGTTACATACGACGAATTCATCCAGCTTTATCGAATCTTATTACCCAAAGGGCTTCTAAGCTCGCAAATTGACGTGAGAAATTTCTTGTACACGTTAAATTTAAATAGAGATAATTACCAATTGGGATGTAGTAAGATTTTTTTGCGCGAATCGGAAAAGTATAAGCTCGATTGCAAATTGCACCAACAAATCATGGCCAGTATCGTTACGTTGCAACGTTGGTTCCGAGCCACATTAGAGAGACGCCGATATTTAAGGATACGAAACTCGGTTATTTTGTTGCAATCGTATTGTCGGATGTATTTGGTTCAAAAGTATGTGAGGACCATTAATGCTGCGATTAAAATACAAAAAACGTGGAGGGGGTATAAAGCGAGGACTTGGGTGCAAAAACTTAAAAAGGGATTGATTGCATTCCAAGCGGGTTGTAGAGGGTTTTTAGCGAGGAAGAGTCTGATGGAGGCTAAGAACCGAATTTCAAAAACGCAGGTAATTAATTTTTAATTTAATCAAAACGAAATTTTTAAATTAATTAATTTTTTTTAAGAAATTTCTTCCGAAACCTAGTGATGTTGGAAGCAGTATTGGAAGTATGGATGATGCATTTTCAAGCAAAGAATCGAGCCGGGAAAGGTTAGATTTCGATTTGAAGGATAGGATGAGAATTCGGGATTCGGATGAGTAAGCTATCAATTAATTATTAAGCAAAAATTATTATTAATTCAAATCGTTTTAGGAGTAGTGGAATATTAGAAGATTTGGGTTCGGAGTTATCACAATCAAAATTATCTTTAAGGTCAACTTTATCATTACCGGCTGTTCCATCAACTCCAAGCCCTTATTTACAAAGGTAAATTTGTTAAAATATGAGAAATTTCAAAATCGTGAAAGAATCTCTAAATGTAATTTCTAAAATCTAATCTCAGGAAAGATTTTTTTTGGTATTATTATAAGAATAATAACTTGATTGCATTCAAAAACATGCCTAATGCATTAGATTGGATTTTTAGTCCATAATTCTTATAAGTAAATTATTTTTAATTCTAGAATATGATTCTTATGCATTATTGAAATGGTTTTGTAGAAAAAAATTTTTGAAAATTATGATATTTTTGATTAAAATTGATTGGAAAGTGATAAAAAAGTTCTCAATGATTGTGAGATGGCGCGCGTTGTTTAAATACAAAGCGCGATACTAGCGCTATCGGAGGTGTGTGTCAGTGATGGCACAACTGAACATTGATCGCTTTAGTTTGCATCTAGGCAGATCTGCTCAGTAGGTGGCGTCACGTGGTCGATCCAGTAGCCATGGACTCTCTACCGATGCCGCCCTCTGTTGCGACGCACGGCAGTCATCCAGGCTCCTTGAACGTCCGCCATTTCCAAATTTGGGGGGTCACGGATAGGTTAATTTAGAACACCTCCAATAATAGGCACTGTTGTTTCGCAGTTTGCCATTATTTTGTTAAAATAAACAAAAAAATTAAACAAATGATTAATTTTTTAAAACTTTAAAATATAATTCATGTTATTATAACTAAATTTATTATGAATTGGCAACTTTTGCAACCACAGATGATATTTCAATAAGTTGCTCCTGTTCTCGAATAGATAGATTATTATCACTGCAAGCTAAAAAGGGATCAAGTACCCACAGATTGTTCTTCCTTACATCCGTATCAACCGGGAAGTACTTCTCGAAATAACTTTCAAGTGATTCAATGTAAGACTTAACCACTGTATGTAAATTTTCTTTATTTAAGCCTTCATTTTCAGAAATAAAATCTGAAAACAAGTTGAACATTTCAAACGATCCTTTTCCAGTTTAAGACTTCCATAACAATATTTTTTTCTTGAATGATTCAATTTTGTTCCATAGGTCAAATGCAGTTTTAGATGGTCCCTGGAGGGCAAGATTCATAATGTTGAGTTGTTCGAATATATCGGCCAAAAAAGCTAACCTAGCGATGAATTCACCGTCACGTAGTGTTTTGGCTAGGTCAGGCTTTTTTTCATCAAAGAACATACATACTTCTTCTATAAGTTCATAAAATCTGGCTAGGACTCGGCCTCTGGACAGCCACCGAACTTCAGTTTGCAGAAGGAGATTCGAATGAATAGATCCCATGTCCTCGCATAACAATGCAAACAGTCTCGAGTTGAGAGCGTTATTTTTTATTAAGTTCACAGCCTTTACCACAGTAGTCAAAACCACATTTAGTTCAGGACTCAAACCTTTGGCAGCAAGCATCTCTCTATGAATAATGCAGTGTGTTAAAACAATATCACTGTTTGCTTCTTTCTTGACTAAACTTGGCAAACCTGTTTTGAGTCCTGTCATTGCCGCGGCACCATCGGTGCAAAGTCCAACACAGTCTTTCCAGGAAAGGTTTCTGAGTTTGAAATATTCGTCAATGCCTTTAAAAATTTCTTTGCCTGTTGTGTGACCTTGCAACGCAGTTGAAGTCAGGAACTCCTCAGATAACTTTTTGTTGTCTTTGTCTATGTATCTTACATAAACAAGTAGAATAGCTTTATTAGTATTATCTGTAGATTCATCAAGCTGTATAGCAAAATTTTTCGAGGTATGAATTTTTCTTATAAGTTGGGTTTCAACATCTGAAGCCATATCTTCAATTCTTCTTCTAACGGTATCATTGGAAAGAGGAATATTCAGCATTTTTTGGGCGTATTTATCACCTAAAATTACTTTAGTTGCATCTACAATACATGGTAAAACCAACTCTTCTCCCACAGTTAAAGGTTTTTTGGTTTTAGCGATTCTGAGAGAAAGTTGATATGATGCTTTCAAAGTAGCTTTATCATGAGTTGAGTACGATTTAAGGATATTTTTTGACGTTTTCAGCTCAGCTTCCTTCCGCTTAAAAAAATCTACATGTTTTGCGGCAAAATCTTTATGCTTTGTTTCAAAGTGTCTACTTAATTTTGCCGGCTTCAATTTTGCGGTGTAATAGTCTAAATTTTAGACTATTACATAAAAGAAGTTGGTAACCATCGGTGTCCCCCAGGGATCAATTTATATGCGTAATATTACTCTATTGATTTACTTAATATTTTTTATTTTTATTGTTCATCTCTTTTAGAGCTTCTGAAGATGACCATAATAGGTCGAAACATGTAAAGTTGCCAATTCATAATAAATTACCAATATAAGTAGTTTTGACGAAATTTAATGATTTATTTTTTGTTTTAGATTTGAAGATAGGAAAGCAGAAAGTGTTACATTGGACTCGCAACGTCGCACTCAACAAGAAGAAAAATATAAAGGGTCTTCTGACTCTTTAAGCTCCCAACGTTCGTTTGATTCATCCGATTTAGTTTCCATTTTGGGGAATTACTCAGTTTCGCATCCATTGGAAGATAATAAATCTTCGAAATTTGAAAACACGGACGTTTGGAAGCCGAGGATTCAAAAGCAACAAACTTTGGCGTCCAACGTCATGTCGTACAACGTAACTTCCGGTCGATGGGATCGACACACGGGGGGATTAGTTAGTTTACCCCCGGTGAGAAGACCAAGCAGGGATGCGGCGACGATCGATTTTTCCGCAGAAAGAACCCCAACAAAAGCGGAAGAAATTTTGGGGAAACCCAAAGTTCCGCTGAGAAGCCAACGAAAGCAGCCGAAAAGGAGCCACGTGAGGAGCTTAGGGGAAGAAGTTACCGATGGGAGCTTATTAGATAAAAACGTCGCATTAAAAACGATCGAGGAAACCACCCCCCCTCAAGATTTAACCCGCCAAAAAGAGCAAGTTAACAAATTCATCCAACACGAAGAAGAATGGGGAAAACAATACGTAACCCACACCCCAAAACGCCAAAAATCGGCGCTAAACTCCTTCGATTTGCGCCGTAGAAACAGCGACCCAGCAACAAAATCAAATTTAGTCACGGAGCATCACCCAGAAGGTGGGTCTTCACCGAAATGCCAAGATGAACCCGAGTGGCAAAATCAAACGACGTTTACAATGGGGGGACACACATTTCGAAAAACGAAAACGTTTTCGAAGGATGATGCTTGCTCATTTTGTAATAACTTAATAGACGCTTTCGCGATGCAAGGATACAAATGCGCAAATTGCAAAAAAATCTTCCACACGAAATGCATCCAAAACAAAAGCGTCCTAAAAATACCATGCGAAAACAAATTGGTATCAGAAAACAATAAATCAGGGAGAAGAAAATATCGCAAACACTCAAAAGCCCCGTACGATTTATCAAAACCGGGGTACACAAATAAATTTAGCGTGACAAATACGTCGGAATTCACCGACAGAGCCGATCAAATAATAAGCGATACAAAAGAATTACAAAGAATGCAAGATTTCATAACAAGCAAAATTTGCAAAATCGAAACCGACGCCGCGGGGAAACCCAGCGAAGTCGACAGAGTCTTCAAATTAGCTTTACGCGAATTCAAAGACAATTTAGTCCAAGTTTACAGCGCCGCGAATCGCAACTCTGAAGCGTACAGCATAAAATACAAAGATTTAATAATGAACTTCATCCAAGCGATGGAAACGGTTTGCCAAAGGGAAAAAACCGAGAACGATTTTCCCGTAACGATGGGGGTGAACGCTTTCCGCGGATTCATGAACGAATTCATGCAAAGCCGACCAGAAGCCGAAAAACCCGGGAAAGTGAAACGAAAAAAAGAAAAAAAACGCAAAGTCGACGACCTAATCAAATATTACGGCCACACATTTTTACTAACGATAATAAACATCCCAACGGCATGCGAGATATGCAACTCATTTTTTATGTGGCCCTTAGAAAGAGGATTAGTTTGCCAATCGTGCAAATTAACGTGCCACAAAAAATGTTACACAAGAACGACGAATTGCGCTAAAGACGACAGCGTTAACTCGCAAGAGGATGGCTGGAAATTATTTGGGGTCCCATTAACAATGTTATTAAACGATGAGGCAACGATCCCCGTTGTAATCGAACGATTATTAGCAGCGATCGAAATGAGGGGGCTATACATAGAGGGGATTTACCGAAAAAGCGGGGTTAGCTCGAAAGTGAAAGAGCTCAAAAATAAAATGGAAGAAAACCCCGAAACCGTCGATTTCGATAGTTATCAAATCCACGTTTTAGCCTCAGTGTTAAAATCGTTTTTTCGCGAAATGCCCGAACCTCTCCTCACGTTTGAGTGTTACGAGAACTTTATAACAGCCGCGCATATGGCGGACCCCCAAGATCGCGTCTCAACCCTTTACGACATCTTAAAAAAATTACCTAAACCCAATTTCGATTTAATGGAGCGCTTAGTGTTTCATTTAGCGAGAGTTGCAATACACGAGGATAGCAATCGGATGTCCACGGCTTCCTTGGCAATCGTCTTCGCACCTTGCATCTTAAGAACGAACAAAATAGTCCCCGCCCAAGATAGCTTACACGACATCAGCAGCCAAACTCAATGCATTGAGACGATTATTTCGGAACAATTAAGAAAAGTAAAAAACACCCTCGATGACATTGATACTTTAGACACAGCGATGCAAGCTGTTACGAAAAGACTAACGTCGTTAAGACGGTCGAAGGTGTATTCCCCCGAGGAATTATTACCATCCGATGATCAAACATCGCCGGGAAACGTCGAAGAGGAAGAGAATTTATTAGATCACATACAAGAGATACAAAAAGAACAAGAACATTTAACATCGACTTTACCGACGTTATCACATACATCAGACGATGATATGTTATCAACCGATGGTGATGGAAGTTTGGATGATGTTTCTAGTGTGAGTGAAAAGAAAAGCGGCCAAAGAAGCGGAGGCCCCCCACCGGTTGTACGATCAATTTCAAGTGGCGACGCCGCGAGACAATCATTAAATCAGAAATTAAAAAGGCAGTCATCGTCGGATGTGAGCGTTAAAATAGTCGATGAGGGTGAGGATGCTCCTATTATGGTGTGAATGAATGAGACGTATGCGTTTTAGGGTAAAATGTTTTGACCAATTTTTTTTTCTTTTTCTTTTTAAGATTCGAGAGGGTTGTTTAAACACGTGTAATAAATGTAAATTTTGTTTTGTTAATTGTTGTTCTATCTCTGGGATCGAATGAGGCGAAACGTTTTGAAATGAAAATGTTTTGGATTGAAATTGGGTAAGCGATTTTAAAATAGTTTTGGTAAACATTGAATTGGATTTGATTCAAATTGATTGAAAAGTTTGATTAAGATTTAATCGAATTTGATTGGGTGATTGAATTTTTTTTTTTGATGAGACAAGAATAACGAAGCAGGGTAAAAATCTTTTTTCTTTGTTTAAATGTTTTTAACATTTCGTTGGATAAAAATGATTATTAAAAATATAATTTGAATTGATTTCTATTAACATAAATGAATTAGATAAGTGATGCTTTTAAGTAGTGTCCAATCAAATCTCAATTTTGAGCCGAAACCGAAATTTGGTAGTGGTTATAGTTTCGGCTGAAATCGAAACTTTTCTTTGAAATGAAGGAATTAGAATAAAACTTGAACTAACTAGAAAAATTAGGTTTTAGACATACGTCTCTTAAGAATCTTCACCGTACTTTTTCTAATTCTAGATCTAGGTCTTAAGAGACTTACATCCAAAATATTTCTAGTTCTAAGTCTAGTGTTAGCTTTTGTCTCTCATAATTCTAGTACTACCATCTTCTAGTTAAAGTATCTAAGAGATTATTACCATGGTTACGGCTATTTTACGCGCTCTGATTGGTTAATAGATGGGTTTATCTGTAAGATAACTTTAACTAAAAGATGGTAGTAACGGGCCTAACCTACTTTTAGCTGTTATTTGGATTTAAATTATTGTGCACTTGTATGGAACAAAAACTAGAACTAACACTAGACCTAGAACTAGAAAGATTCAGGTTTAGCCGTGCGTCTAAAGACGCACGGCTAAACCGGAGCTTTCTAGTTCTAGGTCTAGTGTTAGTTCTAGTTTTATCTGCTGTTCATAGCTATGTTTGTAAATTTTTTTTAAGTAACACTAGATCTAGAGCTAGAAGCATTCGGGATATTCGACTAAACCCGAATGCTTTTAGTGCTAGATCTAGTGTTAGTTCTAATAACAATGCTAGATAGCATTACTTAGCATTAAATAACGCTAAGTTGTTCTAGATTGTCACTGAACTTAAACTAGAATTAACACTAGACCTAGAACTAGAAAGATTTGGGTTTAGTTCTAAACCTGCAACTTTCTAGTTCAAGGTTTAGTGTTAATTCTTCTAATTTTATCTACTATTTACAGCCGAGTTGTAAATTTTTTTGAATTAACACTAGATCTAGAGCTATTCGGGATATTCGGCTAAACCCAAATGCTTCTAGTTATAGATCTAGTGTTAGTTCTAATAACAATGCTAAATATCATTACTTAGCATTAAATAGTGCTAAGTTGTTCTATTTAGGCTCGTTACTACCATCTTCTAGTTAAAGTATCTAAGAGATTGTTGCCATGGTTACGGCTATTTTACGCGCTCTGATTGGCTAGTAGATGGGTTTATCTATAAGATAACTTTAACTAAAAGATGGTAGTAATGGGTCTAAGTCGCTGAAGACTCCAGCATTACTTAGAAAGTCTCTACTACTAAGGCCCGTTACTACCATCTTTTAGTTAAAGTTATCTTACAGATAAACCTATCTATTAACCAATCAGAGCGCGTAAAATAGCCGTAACCATGGTAATAATCTCTTAGATACTTTAACTAGAAGATGGTAACCAGCCTAACACTAGATCTAGTGTTATTTAAAGTTTTAATTCTTGTTAAAACTAACTACAACCCAGCTTCAGAAGTAACACTAGACTTAAAAACATTGGGATTCAACCTTAGATCTCCTAAGACGTAACGTTTCTAGTTAAATCTAAATGAAACCGGCCAAAACCGAAATTTAGATCGGGCACAACTTTAACTACTAAATTAACCCATTTTTTAACAGATTTTTTTGTAGTTGCGTCAAAAAGTTTCAAAAAATTCTTTCTCAAATCTCAAACTCAATCAAAGCGTTGCCATGGAAACCATTGCTGTCATTTTCAACAAAACTTCAAATTTGACTAAAAATTTAACCTCAAATATTGTGATTTTATCAATTTTTTTCTCATTTTTAAGCAAATTTGAAGTAAAAAATGTATTTAAATAAATATGGTACTAAAGCAGGAAATAAATACTAAAAAATATTATAAATCAAGCCGTTACTATGGCAACCATTAATGTCATTTTCAACTAAACGTCAAATTTGATTAAAATTTAACCTCTATTGTTGCAATTTTATCAAGTTTTTTCTGATTTTAAGCCAATTTGAAGTAAAACAATTATTTAAATAAATATGGTATTAAAGCAGGAAATAAATACTAAAAAAAAATATAAATCAAGCCGTTACCATGGCAACCATTAATGTAATTTTCAACTAAACGTCAAATTTGATTAAAATCTAACCTCAATTGTTGTAATTTTATCAAGTTTTTGCTTATTTTTAAGACAAATTGAAATAAAAAATTTATTTAAATAAATACGGTATTAAAGCAGGAAATAAATACTAAAAAAATATTATAAATCAAGCCGTTACCATGGCAACCATTAATGTAATTTTCAACTAAACGTCAAATTTGATTAAAATTTAACCTCAATTGTTGTAATTTTATCAAGTTTTTGCTTATTTTTAAGCCAATTTGAAGTAAAAAATTTATTTAAATAAGTACGGTATTAAAGCAGGAAATAAATACTAAAAAAAATATTATAAATCAAGCCGTTACCATGGCAACCATTAATGTAATTTTCAACTAAACGTCAAATTTGATTAAAATTTAACCTCAATTGTTGTAATTTTATCAAGTTTTTGCTTATTTTTAAGCCAATTTGAAGTAAAAAATTTATTTAAATAAATACGGTATTAATACAGGAAATAAATACTAAAAAAAATATTATAAATCAAGCCGTTACCATGGCAACCATTAATGTAATTTTCAACTAAACGTCAAATTTGATTAAAATTTAACCTCAATTGTTGTAATTTTATCAAGTTTTTGCTTATTTTTAAGCCAATTTGAAGTAAAAAATTTATTTAAATAAATACGGTATTAAAGCAGGAAATAAATATTAAAAAAAATATTATAAATCAAGCCGTTACCATAGCAACCATTAATGTCATTTTCAACTAAACGTCAAATTTGATTAAAATTTAACCTCAATTATTGTAATTTTATCAAGTTTTTGCTTATTTTTAAGCCAATTTGAAGTAAAAAATTTATTTAAATAAATACGGTATTAAAGCAGGAAATAAATACTAAAAAAAATATTATAAATCAAGCCGTTACCATGGCAACCATTAATGTAATTTTCAACTAAACGTCAAATTTGATTAAAATTTAACCTCAATTTGCAATTTTATCAAGTTTTTTCTGATTTTAAGCCAATTTGAAGTAAAAAAATTATTTAAATAAATATGGTATTAAAGCAGGAAGTAAATACTAAACAAAATATTATAAATCAAGCCGTTACCATGGCAACCATTAATGTCATTTTCAATTAAACGTCAAATTTGACTAAAAATTTAACCTCAATTATGCCAATTTTATCAATTCTTTTCTTATTTTTAAGCCAATTTGAGGTAAAAAAATTATTTAAATAAATATGATATTAAAGCATGAAATAAACACTAAAAAAATATTTTAAATCAAGCCGTTACCATGGCAACCATTGATGTCATTTTCAACAAAAGGTCAAATTTGACTAAAAATTTAACCTCAATTATGCCAATTTTATCAATTCTTTCCTTATTTTTAAGCCAATTTGAGGTAAAAAATTTATTTAAATGAATATGATATTAAAACAGGAAATGAATACTAAAAGAAATAATGTAAATCAAAAAATATCGTTACCATGGCAACCATTTTCAACAAAAACGTCAAATTTGACTAAAATTTAAACTCAATTATTGAAATTTTATCAAGTTTTTTCATATTTTAAGCCTAATTTGGGGTAAAAAGCCCGTTTCTGAATCAAAAAAGTAACTTATCTTTATTCTGGAACCTTAAATTTTGCGCATAACCTATCTTTATTAGATTTTTTAATGTAAAAGATAATATTCATTGTATGTTTTGAAATACATATTGTTTCATTTGATAAGAAGATTTTAAAATCTTACCTGATCAGGATCATACTGCTTATTAATTAATTATATTATTGTTAGATTTGGTTCATAGAGAATCCGTCTTTTTACTTCAAAGAATCCTTTTCAAGCCGGCAGGTTTATTCTTCTTATAAAATTAAATTCTAAAACGAAATAAGGAGAATTTTATCTTTTAACCGCACTTTAATTAAAACGTACTTTTATAACCTCAAAAATTATTTGGTTTTTAAAAAGCCGTTACCATAGCAACCAATTAAATCATTTTTCAACTAACCTCAAATTTTATTAAAATTTAACTTTGAATATTAAAATTATATCGAAATTTCAAAAAAAAATTTCTTATTTTTTAATAAATTTGAAGCAAAAAGTACTTCTTTAATACAAGAAGAAATAAATATTAAATACAGCGTAACTTTATTCTGGAATCATAAATTTTGCGTTTTTTTGGAAAAGGTAATATTAATAACGTTTAATTTTTGTGTTTTTTAAATGCAGATTATCTGATTAGGTTCTAAAATAATAAATTTGTCTGAAGTCCATAGTGTTGAGAAAATTGCGTACAAGATTTAAAATCTTACCTCATCAAGATCGTAAAACTTTTCCAAACCAAATTTCAGATTTATTCTTCTTATTAAATTAAATTTTAAAACGAAATAAAAAGAAATTTATTTCACAATTTCAAACGACTTTTATAACCTCAAAAATTTTTTAGTGTCACAATCAAATCGTTACCATGGCAACCACTTCTCTCATTTTTAACTAACTTCAAATCTTATTAATAATCAACTTTAAATAATGTAATTTTAACCAATTTTTTATTATTTTTTAGCAAATTTGAGGCAAACAATTCAATGTTTGTTTAATTATTAAAAGAAATAAATATTTTAAAAAATAGTAAATGTTTCATCAAGCCGTTACCATGGTAACCATTGCTGTCATTTTGAATTAACCTCAAATTTTATTAAAACTTAACCTCAAATGTTGTAATTTTATTAAGATTTTTCTTATTTTTTAGCCAATTTGCAGCAAAATATTCTTTATTTTTAATAAAGCGAGGAAATTAATATTACAAAAATGTATTTGTATGCTGGAAACTCAAATTTTGCACTTAACCCATTTTAAGGTTTTTTTTTTTTAATGTAAGATAATCTTCATAAAGTTTTTTTTAATGTTTTTAGGTAGATTATGCTCTGAGAAATCATAAAACTCTATCTTAATTGCATAGATGTGAGAAAATTATCTTTAAAGTTAGAAAATTGAAGCACTTGAAGATAAATGTGCTCATTATTCTTCCGATAGTCTTGCTTTTTAAAGTATTCCTCGTTTTTCTTTGAAGAAAGATTATTGAGACGAGATTGATGAGTTTCTCATCTTTTTAGAGGGTTAAATTAATAAATAAATCAAAAAATGAGGTTTTTTAATGTAAGATAGTCGAAGCACATCAAGATTATTCATTCATTATTGTTCCGATAATCTTACTTTATAAAGTATTCTTCGTTTTTCTTTAAAGAAAGATTGTTGAGACGAGATTGATGAGTTTCTTATCTTGTTATCGGGATAAATTAATAAATAAATCAAAAAATGAGGTTTTTTAATGTGAGATAATCTTCAAAATGTTTACTTTTTATATTTTTTTAGATAGATATAGGTTGATTGTGCTCTGAGAAATCATAACAATCAGTTTTAATTACATAGATGTGAGAAAATCGCCTTTAATGTTAGAAAATTGAAGTACATGAAGATAAATGTGCTCATTATTCTTCCGATAGTCTTGTTTTTTAAAGTATTCCTGGTTTTTCTTTGAAGAAAAATTATTGAGACGAGATTGATGAGTTTCTCATCTTGTTAGAGGGTTAAATTAATAAATAAATCAAAAAATGAGGTTTCTTAATGTAAGATAGTCGAAGCACATCAAGATTATTCATTCATTATTGTTCCAATAATCTTACTTTATAAAGTATTCTTCGTTTTTCTTTAAAGAAAGATTGTTGAGACGAGATTGATGAGTTTCTTATCTTGTTATCGGGATAAATTAATAAATAAATCAAAAAATGAGGTTTTTTAATGTGAGATAATCTTCAAAATGTTTACTTTTTATATTTTTTTAGATAGATATAGGTTGATTGTGCTCTGAGAAATCATAACAATCAGTTTTAATTACATAGATGTGAGAAAATCGCCTTTAATGTTAGAAAATTGAAGTACATGAAGATAAATGTGCTCATTATTCTTCCGATAGTCTTGTTTTTTAAAGTATTCCTGGTTTTTCTTTGAAGAAAAATTATTGAGACGAGATTGATGAGTTTCTCATCTTGTTAGAGGGTTAAATTAATAAATAAATCAAAAAATGAGGTTTCTTAATGTAAGATAGTCGAAGCACATCAAGATTATTCATTCATTATTGTTCCAATAATCTTACTTTATAAAGTATTCTTCGTTTTTCTTTAAAGAAAGATTGTTGAGACGAGATTGATGAGTTTCTTATCTTGTTATCGGGATAAATTAATAAATAAATCAAAAAATAAGGCTTTTTAATGTGAGATAATCTTCAAAATGTTTACTTTTTATATTTTTTTAGATAGATATTGGTTGATTGTGCTCTGAGTAATCATAATAATCAGTTTTAATTACATAGATGTGAGAAAATCGCCTTTAATGTTAGAAAATTGAAGCACATCAAGATAAATGTGCTCATTATTCTTCCGATAGTCTTGCTTTTTAAAGTATTCCTGGTTTTTCTTTGAAGAAAAATTATTGAGACGAGATTGATGAGTTTCTCATCTTTTTAGAGGGTTAAATTAATAAATAAATCAAAAAATTAGGTTTTTTAATGTAAGATAGTTGAAGCACATCGAGATTATTCATTCATTATTGTTCCGATAATCTTACTTTATAAAGTATTCTTCGTTTTTCTTTAAAGAAAGATTGTTGAGACGAGATTGATGAGTTTCTTATCTTGTTATCGGGATAAATTAATAAATAAATCAAAAAATGAGGTTTTTTAATGTGAGATAATCTTCAAAATGTTTACTTTTTATATTTTTTTAGATAGATATAGGTTGATTGTGCTCTGAGAAATCATAACAATCAGTTTTAATTACATAGATGTGAGAAAATCGCCTTTAATGTTAGAAAATTGAAGTACATGAAGATAAATGTGCTCATTATTCTTCCGATAGTCTTGTTTTTTAAAGTATTCCTGGTTTTTCTTTGAAGAAAAATTATTGAGACGAGATTGATGAGTTTCTCATCTTGTTAGAGGGTTAAATTAATAAATAAATCAAAAAATGAGGTTTCTTAATGTAAGATAGTCGAAGCACATCAAGATTATTCATTCATTATTGTTCCAATAATCTTACTTTATAAAGTATTCTTCGTTTTTCTTTAAAGAAAGATTGTTGAGACGAGATTGATGAGTTTCTTATCTTGTTATCGGGATAAATTAATAAATAAATCAAAAAATGAGGTTTTTTAATGTGAGATAATCTTCAAAATGTTTACTTTTTATATTTTTTTAGATAGATATAGGTTGATTGTGCTCTGAGAAATCATAACAATCAGTTTTAATTACATAGATGTGAGAAAATCGCCTTTAATGTTAGAAAATTGAAGTACATGAAGATAAATGTGCTCATTATTCTTCCGATAGTCTTGTTTTTTAAAGTATTCCTGGTTTTTCTTTGAAGAAAAATTATTGAGACGAGATTGATGAGTTTCTCATCTTGTTAGAGGGTTAAATTAATAAATAAATCAAAAAATGAGGTTTCTTAATGTAAGATAGTCGAAGCACATCAAGATTATTCATTCATTATTGTTCCAATAATCTTACTTTATAAAGTATTCTTCGTTTTTCTTTAAAGAAAGATTGTTGAGACGAGATTGATGAGTTTCTTATCTTGTTATCGGGATAAATTAATAAATAAATCAAAAAATAAGGCTTTTTAATGTGAGATAATCTTCAAAATGTTTACTTTTTATATTTTTTTAGATAGATATTGGTTGATTGTGCTCTGAGTAATCATAATAATCAGTTTTAATTACATAGATGTGAGAAAATCGCCTTTAATGTTAGAAAATTGAAGCACATCAAGATAAATGTGCTCATTATTCTTCCGATAGTCTTGCTTTTTAAAGTATTCCTGGTTTTTCTTTGAAGAAAAATTATTGAGACGAGATTGATGAGTTTCTCATCTTTTTAGAGGGTTAAATTAATAAATAAATCAAAAAATTAGGTTTTTTAATGTAAGATAGTTGAAGCACATCGAGATTATTCATTCATTATTGTTCCGATAATCTTACTTTATAAAGTATTCTTCGTTTTTCTTTAAAGAAAGATTGTTGAGACGAGATTGATGAGTTTCTTATCTTGTTATCGGGATAAATTAATAAATAAATCAAAAAATGAGGTTTTTTAATGTGAGATAATCTTCAAAATGTTTACTTTTTATATTTTTTTAGATAGATATAGGTTGATTGTGCTCTGAGAAATCATAACAATCAGTTTTAATTACATAGATGTGAGAAAATCGCCTTTAATGTTAGAAAATCGAAGCACATGAAGATAAATGTGCTCATTATTCTTCCGATAGTCTTGCTTTTTAAAGTGTTCTTCGTTTTTCTTTGAAGAAAGATTGTTGAGACGAGTTTCTCATCTTGCTAGAGACTTAAATTAATAAATAAATCAATTCAAATTATATTTTTTAATCAATTAAAAAAGAATCAAGCAACATTTCTTTAAAATAAATAAATACTCATATTCCGGTTTATTTCTTACAAAAAAAATTAACAAGAAAACTTTAATTTCTAAGTAATTAACGAATTACCCATTTTCTTTAAGATATAAACCGGAAAACCCTACCATAATAAACTACTATAAACAAATTACAAAAGAAAATTCTCAATACAAGATATTTATTCTTCTATATACACATTAATTGTTGATATATAAATAAAAAAATGTATATTAATATAAAGAAGTAAATGGATTGGTGCGAAATTAACTAAGAAGAAAATGGGATGAAATTGGGCTTTAAAAAATGTTAAAATAAAATGTTAAGGATGATTAAAAGGCCCGAAATGTGTAATGTAAAAAAAGAAAGACTATAACTGTACGTTGTTTCCTATAAACATATTATAAAAGTATATAAATTATTAAAATAAAATTTAATTAACAATAAGAGATGCGAGCGAAACGAGAGAGCAAGAAAAAAACTTATATATTTAATAAAATACTATGTATATCTTGATACATATTTATTATTACTATATATATATTATATACATAACATATACATTAAAAAAATAAATTAATAAATAAATACGGAGGAAACGTTTATCATCATGAGTGTAATCTGCAATAGTAACGATTTATTAACTATATAAACGTTTTAGAGATTTAAATAAAAACCTTCCTCTTCCGATAAATTCCAAACTGAAAATCGTTACGTTTTTCATTCGGAAAAAAAGTAAATAAATATAAACATCTGTGATATGTACTCTGTTTTAATTTTTTCTCCTGCGTTTAATTAAAAGAAGTGTTATAAAAATCCCATCGGGATGTAAAATGATAAATATGGAAATGATTGTTTAAAATGATTATTTAAATTGATTATTTAAAATGATTATTTAAAATGTTTGTTTAATATGTTTGTTTAAAATGTTTGTTTAAACACGAGATCTTACTTGGATTATTATTATTATAACAAACAATTTGTTCGATTACGACGATTTAACCTAAAAAAAGAACGAATATAAGAGGATATCACAAATATGTTTTTGTGATTTGTATTTTTTTGTGTAAATAATTTATTGTTATCACCTAAGTATCTCTTTAATTTAATTTAATCTGTTTTTCCCATCACAATAATCAAAGAAATGCGAAAAAAATTAATCAATTAAAATTTTTTTTGTATATTTTTTAGTTTATTTATGCCTCCATTTGTATTTAATTAATGTCTAATTGTCTCGATTTAATTATTATTAATAATAATAAATGTGTATTTATTTTTTAATAACGAGCTTATTTTAACGAAATAATTTTTTTTTAATATTTAAATGCAGCAAAAAATGAATAATTAAGACTCGAGTCTTGCCAAGAAGTATTTTTTGCTCATTTCAAACAATTTAATTATTAAGATTAATTTTTTTGTAACAAAAAAGACAATTTTTAGAGTCTAAGTTTAACATTTCTTTTTTTTTTAATTAATTTTATTGTAAAAATAAATACGCGATTGACATTCCCATAATTTGGCTCAACACAATTTTTGATTTAAACAAATTTGAGCCAAAAACGACTAATTTTTATATCTTTTGTATCTAACTCTTTTTTCCGATTTATTAAAAAAATAAAAACACTGGGCATTTTTTCGACCATCGACTGATTCAAATATAATTATTAATAATAACATTTAACAAAAGAAACCTACAATTTATTTTTCCATTTATTTTTTTAAATAACTTTAATGATAACTAATTTAGAATTGAAAAAAAAATGAAACGATATAAATAGTTATAACTCGATATAAATAATAATAATAATGACTATGAAAAAGAAAAATAAATCTTTCCCTAACCCAATTTTTGTTTAGACTTTTTTTATTGTAATTATTTTAAGCTAAATTGATATCTATACCAAATGTTAAGAGTAATTACTTTGTTTATATGAATATATATAAATATATACAAATATAATTAAAATTTTTTGTAAATAAACGTATCTTTATAAAATATTTTATTTTTATTGTAACCTCACTTTGATTAAACATCATTAATAACTTTAAACTAATTGTTACCATGACAACCAAATTTTATTAAAATTTAATCTTAAATATAAAAATAATTTTTCTTATCCTTTTTTCACCAATTATTAAATTATCTATATTAAAAAATTCTATATAAAAAATTTACTTTTGGTGATGATTAAAATTTATTTTTCTAAACTTGCTTTTCTTCAGTAGATACCTACAAGTTTACAACATACGAAAATGAACATATTAATATAAAAATAAAATAGTAAAATCTTACGTAATTATTAACAAATTGGAAAAATTTTAATTAATTTTTCAAAATTTACGTCAAAAGTTATTGTGTTTTTGTTTTTGTTTTTATTTTTGTGTTTTAGGTACGGATCTCGCAGGAAACTATAGATTGGTTTTTGGGTCGGGATAATTTGTTCATTAAGGCTTATAATATTACTGTTAATTTCAATAAACTTGTTGATTTCGTACATTTCCATTATTTCCATAAGGTTGCTTTTATTAAGTTGGTGTAGTAATTTAATATTTTTATTTTCGTCAAATTCGTGGTTGTTGAAAATTAGATGTTTTCCGAATGCCGATTTTGAACTCTTTTTATGTTCTTTAAGCCTTGTTTGGATACTTCTCCGCGTTTCACCTATGTATGTGGCTGAACAGGTCCCACATTGCAATTGGTATATACCACTTTTAGCGAGAGTTGTAGTGTTGTTTTTGTTATTAACTAATAATGCCTTAAGATTGTTTTTGTTTTTAAATGTCATTGTTATGTTGAACTTATGGAACATTTTCTTGATTTTATGGGATATTTCTCCTGGGTAAGTTATGGATCTGTACGTTGTTGGTGTATCAGGTTTTCGGTCGGATAGGGAAGTTGTTTCTTGAAGATTATATTTGTTTTGTTTTCGAAAATATTCGTTGGATAAATGTCGGTGGGAAACTGTTTTCGCTTGCAATTTGGTGGATAATTTCGATCTCTTTTTCTAGGTCTTGTTGTTCCAATTTTGAATGGAAAGCTCTGTGTATATAAGACCGGTATGCTGCCATTTTATGAGTTTCATCATGATGAGAATCGAATGGGATGGTGGTAGTAGTTTGTGTAGGTTTTCTGTAGATGTTATATTTAATTCTGTTGTTTGAATGTCGTAGTGTATAGTCTAAGAAATTTAATTTTTGATTGTTTTCAGACTCGATAGTGAAGTTAATATTGGGGTGTAAACTGTTAATGTATTTATGAAGATTATTAATATGTTGGTCGGTACTAAATCGTAAAAAAATCGCTCGGTAAAATATGTAATCAGTACTAAAATCTCGTCCCCGTATCTTGTCCATAGGATAATATCGTCTCTATAAGGGCTTTTGTCACACATAATTTGATTTTTCTCTAGATTGTCCATGAAAATATCTGCCATCACACTACTCAATGATGATCCCATTGGTAATCAAAGATATTGATAGTATTTATCGTTAAAGATACAAAAATTTTGTTCAGTTTGTTTATAGTTTTAATAGCGTTAAGGCCAGGCGTGCACATGCGATTTTCATGCGATTATTTGTCGCAGCGACATAAAAGTAGTAGTCGCAAAAAATTTGTATGGTCGCGCATTTGCGACTGATTAATCGTGACTAGAGCCTTGTATCAACATGGACTTCATAGAAACCGCTTGTATAGTGGCTCTGTTATTACGAAAGAAATTAAGAAAGCAACGGAAAAGAAAATTTTGGGTGCATCCAATTTTATCTGACAGAGAACATCGGAGTCAATTTTACATTCTTCATGAAGATTTAAGAAAGCATCCTCGTAAATTCTTTAACTATTACAGAATGAGTGAAAAATCTTTTCTTGAATTATTAAAAATAATAAGACCGAAAATAACGTACCAAAATAGTAAATGGAGAAAATGTATACCACCTGAGGAATGTTTTGCAGTAACAATAAGGTAAGAAGGTACTTACCAGCTTTTGTTTTGTGTCGTCGTTCTGCCAAATTAACTAGATATTTTCTGCAAACTACTATTAGACTAGATATATAGAAGTAGATATTAAAAATAAGGTTAAATAATAAATATATGTTCTATTTGTTTAATTTAATTAATTTATTGATTTGACAAGTCAAAATATGCATTGTCACCATCAGAAAAAATGGTTGCTGATGGTGTGGACTGTGCAGAGTTGACTGTTGATGTCGATGACGCGGAGTAAATACTTTCATTGCCTCCTTGTTGCTGTTGTTGAAAATTTGATCTTGGAAATTGCACTTGGTCTACCGGACGGTTAGGATAAAGATGAGAATAAGATTGTTGCATTGAACTGTAAAAAACTGGAGGATTTCCGACGTTTTTTGCATTTTTCATGATATTTAAGATTTCAATTTTCGCATAATGTTTTTGGTCATCAGTTAATTTTTTGAATATTGGAACAAGCATAAGTGAAAAATTTTTATCTTCGTCGATTGTTTCACATTGCTTATCCTCCAATATTTTCAGTAACTTTTCTTCATATGGAATTGTTTTAAGCACAGTTTTTCTTGCAGCCCTTCTTTTAGATATGGATGTACTTTCCGAATTTTCTGTATTGGTTGCTAAAGAAGGAGAAGATATCATTTCTTGATTTTCTTGATCAATCTCAATTGATTGAGAAGGTCCGGTGTTGCTGGTAGTTGGTCTATCTTTCATTATTGGGAAAAGGAATTGCAATTGGTCGAAATAAATATATCTTCTTTTTTTTGCTGCTTGCCCAGACACTGCTTTACGCTGGGCTGCTAATTCCCTAGCGAAACAATCTTTTAAATTTTTTCATTTTTTTAAATAATTTTTCCTGCAATAAAAAACAGTTCTTATTTATTTTTCAGATACCTTGCTACCGGCAATAGTTTCAATTCTTTACACTTTGAATTTTTACTTGGGGCTACCACGATAAAGGAAATTGTTGAAGACACGTGTAACCAATTATGGAACTATTTACAGCCTTTATACATGCCAGAAAAGTCTGAAGAAGATTGGATAAATATTGCCAAAGAGTTTTACGATAGGAGAAATTTTCCGAACTGTATCGGTGCAGTCGACGGCAAGCACATTAGATTACAGAAACCAAATAATACTGGTTCCGAATTTTATAATTATAAAAACTTTTATTCGACTATTCTTTTGGGTATAGTAGACGCCGACTACTGTTTTACAGCAATAGATGTAGGAGCATATGGTGCTGGAAGCGATTCCAGTGTTTTTAAGAATTCGAATTTTGGTCAAAGATTACATAATAACCAATTAAATGTTCCTACTCCACAAAAATTACCAAACAACGAGATGGGAGAACCCATACCTTTCATGATAGTAGGAGACGAAGCATTCGCGTTATCACAAAATGTTTTACGGCCTTATCCTCGAAGAAACTTAACAATGAAACAAAGAGTCTTTAATTATAGACTGACTCGTACACGGCGTATGGTAGAGTGTACCTTTGGTATTTTAGCGAACAAATGGCGTATTTTGCATCGATCATTAGACGTGCGAGTCGAATTTGCCGACCTTATCATTAAAACATGTTGCATTCTACATAACTTCGTGCGAAAGAAAGACGGTGTGCAAATGGAGGACGAATTTTATGAGTGTTTATTACAGAGCTGTCCTCCAGCTGGAATAAGACCTAACAGAGTTGGTCTTAATATAAGAGACTATATGGCAAATTACTTTACATCCCCCGAAGGTTCAGTTCCGTGGCAATATGATAAAATTTAAATATTTATCTGCACAACATTTATTACATAAGATTATTAAAAACTATTAAATAAAAACAATATCACGTACCTCTCTTGTGTTTTTCTTCGGCCGATAACTTGTTCCAAGTGGATGTAACTTTGCTATACACTTCTCCCCACAATTTTTCCTTTAAATTTCCTTTAATTTTCCTAAAATTTTACTCTTTCAAATGTATGTTGTAAAAAGCTGGTCTTTTTTCTACCTCGATAATAATAGTTTCTGTGTCTAAGACACTAGATGTCAAGTCATTGCCACTATTATCAGACATTTCTGAAGATTCAGCCATTTTTAATAAATTTGTTGTAATAATTATCCTATACACCAACTTCGACCTGTGCTGCGACTACGACTGAACAGTCGCATGTGCGTGCATGTTCATTCTTGTTCATGTGATACATTTAAAGACGCGACAATCGCGTCGTTACAAAAATGGAGCAGGTTACATCTTTTTAATCGCTGCTATTATTTAGTCGCATATGCGCGCATTTGTATTTAATGCTATGTGTGTTATTTTTGCGACCAAACAGTCGCGCGACAGAAAATCGCATGTGCGCGCCTGGCCTAAGGTTGCTTTTATTAAGTTGGTGTAGTAATGTAATATTTTTATTTTCGTCAAATTCGTGATTGTTGAAAATTAGATGTTTTCCGAATGCCGATTTTGAACTCTTTTTATGTTCTTTAAGCCTTGTTTGGATATTCTCCCCGTTTCACCTATGTATGTGGCTGAACAGGTCCCACATTGCAATTGGTATATGCCACTTTTAGCGAGAGTTGTAGTGTTGTTTTTGTTATTAACTAATAATGCCTTAAGATTGTTTTTGTTTTTAAATGTCATTGTTATGTTGAACTTATGGAACATTTTCTTGATTTTATGGGATATTTCTCCTGGGTAAGTTATGGATCTGTACGTTGTTGGTGTATCAGGTTTTCGGTCGGATAGGGAAGTTGTTTCTTGAAGATTATATTTGTTTTGTATTTTCGAAAATATTCGTTAGATAAATGTTGGTGGGAAACTGTTTTCGCTTGCAATTTGGTGGATAATTTCGATCTCTTTTTCTAGGTCTTATTGTTCCAATTTTGAATGGAAAGCTCTGTGTATATAAGCCCGGTATGCTGCCATTTTATGAGTTTCATCATGATGAGAATCGAATGGGATGGTGGTACTAGTTTGTGTAGGTTTTCTGTAGATGTTATATTTAATTTTGTTGTTTGAATGTCGTAGTGTATAGTCTAAGAAATTTAATTTTTGATTGTTTTCAGTCTCGATAGTGAAGTTAATATTGGGGTGTAAACTGTTAATGTATTTATGAAGATTATTAATATGTTGGTCGTCTTTAATCAGTACTAAAATGTCGTCCACGTATCTTGTCCATAGGATAATATCGTCTCTATAAGGGTTTTTGTCACACATAATTTGATTTTTCTCTAGGTTGTCCATGAATGAATGAACTTAACCATACTTAACAAAAAAAAACAACAAAATCAATACATATATCTTTATAGATCGTAAACATTGCGCTTAAAGATCAATATACACATAATCAATAATCAATAGCACACAATAATAAGAAACATTGAAGAGAAAAATAATGTGGAAACTTTAAATACTGTATAAATATACAAACATCTCAGTCCGAGATCAAATCATGACACGTACGTGCTGCCTACGCAGCAAGTATACTCCATAGCCACGCTTAAAGGTCGAAACATTCAAGGAGCACTTTAACTCAAGGGGCAGATTATTGTATATCTTTGTTACTTGATAACTAAATGAGTTTTTGAAAAACGCATGGGCATGAGCTGGAGGCGTCAGTGTATCTTTATATCTAACGTTCAAATTATGTATATCAGACCTAAACTGTATCCTGTTATAGAGATATGGCGGCTTTTCAGTTTTTATCACCTTAAAAATCAACACAGCATAATGTAAACATCTACGATTCATCATATCTAGCCATTTAGTTTCAAAAAGTTTATCACTAATAAGGTCTCTTCTACGAATTCCATAAATCAGTTTTAAATATGAATTTTAAATCTTTTGTATTTTTTGGTGGGAAACTGTTTTCGCTTGCAATTTGGTGGATAATTTCGATCTCTGTTTCTAGGTCTTGTTGTTCCAATTTTGAATGGAAAGCTCTGTATATATAAGCCCGGTATGCTGCCATTTTATGAGTTTCGTCATGATGAGAATCGAATGGGATGGTGGTACTAGTTTGTGTAGGTTTTCTGTAGATGTTATATTTAATTTTGTTGTTTGAATGTCGTAGTGTATAGTCTAAGAAATTTAATTTTTGATTGTTTTCAGTCTCGATAGTGAAGTTAATATTGGGGTGTAAACTGTTAATGTATTTATGAAGATTATTAATATGTTGGTCGTCTTTAATCAGTACTAAAATGTCGTCCACGTATCTTGTCCATAGGATAATATCGTCTCTATAAGGGTTTTTGTCACACATAATTTGATTTTTCTCTAGGTTGTCCATGAAAATATCTGCAATCACTACTCAATGGTGATCCCATTGGTAATCCATCTAGATATTGATAGTATTTATCGTTAAAGATACAAAAATTTTGTTCTAAGCATAGTTTTAATAGCGTTAAGATGGAGCGAGTTTTGTCTTTGTTTTTGAGGTCAGTCTTTAATATTTCTTCTAATATCGTTATCGTGTCGGTTATGGGTATGTTTGTATATAAGTTATTGCCATCAAATGAGATCATTTTGAAACCTTTTGGTAGTTGTATTTTGTCAATTAAATCAGGAAGCTGGTAAAAAAATCGGTCGGTAAAATATGTAATCAGTACTAAAATGTCGTCCCCGTATCTTGTCCATAGGATAATATCGTCTCTATAAGGGTTTTTGTCACACATAATTTGATTTTTCTCTAGATTGTCCATGAAAATATCTGCCATCACACTACTCAATGGTGATCCCATTGGTAATCAAAGATATTGATAGTATTTATCGTTAAAGATACAAAAATTTTGTTCTAAGCATAGTTTTAATAGCGTTAAGGCCAGGCGTGCACATGCGATTTTCATGCGATTATTTGTCGCAGCGACATAAAAGTAGTAGTCGCAAAAAAATTGTATGGTCGCGCATTTGCGACTGATTAATCGTGACTAGAGCCTAGTATCAACATGGACTTCATAGAAACCGCTTGTATAGTAGCTCTGCTATTACGAAAGAAATTAAGAAAGCAACGGAAAAGAAAATTTTGGGTGCATCCAATTTTATCTGACAGAGAACATCGGGGTCAATTTTACATTCTTCATGAAGATTTAAGAAAGCATCCTCGTAAATTCTTTAACTATTACAGAATGAGTGAAAAATCTTTTCTTGAATTATTAAAAATAATAGGACCGAAAATATCGTACCAAAATAGTAAATGGAGAAAATGTATACCACCTGAGGAATGTCTTGCAGTAACAATAAGGTAAGTACTTACCAGCTTTTGTTTTGTGTCGTCGTTCTGCCAAATTAACTAGATATTTTCTGCAAACTACTATTAGACTAGATATATAGAAGTAGATATTAAAAATAAGGTTAAATAATAAATATATGTTCTATTTGTTTAATTTAATTAATTTATTGATTTGACAAGTCAAAATATGCATTGTCACCATCAGAAAAAATGGTTGCTGATGGTGTGGACTGTGCAGAGTTGACCGTTGATGTCGATGGCGCGGAGTAAATACTTTCATTGCCTCCTTGTTGCTGTTGTTGAAAATTTGATCTTGGAAATTGCACTTGGTCTACCGGACGGTTAGGATAAAGATGAGAATAAGATAGTTGCATTGAACTGTAAAAAACTGGAGGATTTCCGACGATTTTTGCATTTTTCATGATATTTAAGATTTCAATTTTCGCATAATGGGCACAATTTTCGAATGGGATGGTGGTACTAGTTTGTGTAGGTTTTCTGTAGATGTTATATTTAATTTTGTTGTTTGAATGTCGTAGTGTATAGTCTAAGAAATTTAATTTTTGATTGTTTTCAGTCTCGATAGTGAAGTTAATATTGGGGTGTAAACTGTTAATGTATTTATGAAGATTATTAATATGTTGGTCGTCTTTAATCAGTACTAAAATGTCGTCCACGTATCTTGTCCATAGGATAATATCGTCTCTATAAGGGTTTTTGTCACACATAATTTGATTTTTCTCTAGGTTGTCCATGAAAATATCTGCAATCACTACTCAATGGTGATCCCATTGGTAATCCATCTAGATATTGATAGTATTTATCGTTAAAGATACAAAAATTTTGTTCTAAGCATAGTTTTAATAGCGTTAAGATGGAGCGAGTTTTGTCTTTGTTTTTGAGGTCAGTCTTTAATATTTCTTCTAATATCGTTATCGTGTCGGTTATAGGTATGTTTGTATATAAGTTATTGACATCAAATGAGATCATTTTGAAACCTTCTGGTAGCTGTATTTTGTCAATTAAATCAGGAAGTTGGTAACGATTAATTATGGTATATTTTGGTTCAAAAATTGATGTCATTTATTATAAATTTTTGTAAAAGTTTTGCAAGTTTGTATGTGCTGGATTCAATGGAGGTTGTAATGGGTCTTATTGGTAATCCATTTTTGTGAACTTTAGGTAGTGCATACAATTTAGGGGTTTGCGGATTCATGGTCAAGGTACCTCCAATATCTGTTATTGTCGTTTTGTTTTTGTAAATTATTGATTTTACATTTTTGTGAAAATTGTTTGTGGGGTTTTTATTGATAGTTTTAAAGTTATTGTCTTTCATAAAGCTTTCAGTCTTATTTATGTAGAGATCTTTGGTTAAAATTATCATTCCTGCGTTTTTGTCTGCAGGAGTAACTATTAATTCGTTTTCCTTAATTTTCCGCTTGATGTTTTTAATAATTTTTTGTTCCTTTTCTTCTTCTCCATTTCTTATTGTTTGTTTGTTTGTTTGTCTCTTTTCTTCTTTAGTTAGGATTTGTTGAATTTCCTTATTCATAATGTTTTCCTTTTCGTGTCCTTTGATAGCTGCCTGAAGTTCCATTGCCAGTATTGGGAGGTTAATTTCTCTTTTTGGAGCATATTTCAGACCTTTTTCCATTAATCTTCTTTCTTGTTCTGTGAAAATCACGTTTGAAGTATTTGTTACTTTGGGAAAAAATTTATGAATTTCTCCTAGTTTGTTTGTTTGATGTTTATTCTTTTCTCTTTCTTTTTCTATTCTCAACTTGTTCAGTTTTTTCAGTTTCTTTTTGCGAATTTCATTAAGAATTATTGTATCATGTAATTTAGCTTGTTTGATAATTTCTTCGATTTCAATGTAATGATATTGATTATTTAAATCCTGGTAGCATTTATAAAGTTTAATGTTGAGTTCGTTAAGTTTCTTATAATGGTTATTTAGGGTTATGCGTATATGTTGAATTTTCATTTTATTAACCATATCACTTTTTATATGTTGTGGATATTTCTTTATTTTTTTATTTTTTTTTTTTTTATTAATTTTAATTATCACCAGAAGTAAATTTTTTATATAGACCCTAATTTAATCTTAAATGTTTTATTTAAATGAAATTTTTTCTTATTTTTTTAGCAAATTTGTAGTAAAAAATCCCTTTTTTAAATCATTAAGATAATAAAATAAATAACAATTTGATTTTTTCCTAAATAATTTCTCTCTAATTTCTCTTTTTGTAATTCGTTGTAAATACCCATAAATAATCAATTAATATTGTATTATTACTTTTAAAATTCCTTGTTAGATACATAACCTCATTTTTAACTAATATCGTATTCAAATCCTTATTTATCCTGTTGAATCTATTAAGAACGATAACTTTAGCTTAATAACCATGGAAAGAATCGTTTTATTTCTTTTTCGGAAATAAAACGATTTTACATGAAACTCCATAAATCTATTTAGAATTTTTTGATGAATTTTTTTAAATTTATAACCCGTAAAACAATCCTGAAGTAAGTTTGGAAAAGAAATTTTGATTTTGGTACCTTCATTATCTTAAAATCAACAAATTAAGTTAAGTGTTGTTTTTTCTACGATTTATTATCTATATCAGCCATGTCCAAACCAAATTACTCTTCGGGTCAAAATTTAGGAATGTACAAGGCACTGGGCCGCCACCCACCTGAACAAGAAAATTTCAATTCTAGCGCACTCGCGCTCAAATGAGATACGTAAATTACAACAGATATTTAATGTGAAACTTGTTTATTTATTGTATTTGAAATTTTTTTAATATCAACTTCTAATTTTGTTGTGGTACAACGTAACTGATTCGTCAAATTTGCGTCGGTGAGCCTGTTACGGTCTTTGGTTTTGACTAATTTTAATCTAGAAATAAATTACTCACAGAGATATGTTGTGCCGGTTGCTGCCACAATACACATAGCTAATTTTTTCAAATTAGGAAATTTATCTTCCTGGATATATTTTCCATAAAAGTCGACTATATTGATGTCTTCAAACCTTAATTTCATTTCTGAGTTGGACTGCAGATCGATAAGTTCCAGTTGTAAATAACCTGGAGCTGAATTCACATCAATATTAAATGGACAATTAAAAATATTGAACATTTGTTCAAATTTTTCTAGGTAGGCAAATCTTTTTTCAAATTCCTCAAGCAAATCTTTAATATTATGCGAATATTCGGAAATGGGTTTATTTTCCATTTCGAAATCATTTAAGTGAGGGAAATGGGTGGCATTATTCGATTTCAGTTGATTTTGAAAATATTTTAATTTAGCAATGAATGTCTTTATGTCTTGATAGCAATTCGTAATTAATTTATTTTCTCCTTGAAGATTCTGATTTAGTTCATTTAATTTAGTTGTGATATCTATTAAGAAACACAAATCCAACAACCATTTTTCATCGTATAATTGTGGAACGTCTTCGCCGTTCTCATTCATGAAAATTCTAATTTCTTCCCTGAGGATCCAAAATCTTAATAAACATTTTCCACGACTCAACCATCGTATTTTGGCGTAATATATTGGGCCACAGTACTCGGACTCCAGTTCGCGAAGGTATTCTTGAAACTGGCGGTGTTTTAAAGAATTATTTTTTATTTTGTTAATAATATTAATGACAACTGACATCACGTGAGACATATTTAATGACTGAGCACATAGATTTTCTATATGTAAAAAACAATGACAAATAAATAAATCCAAAAATGATGTATTTTGTCCCAAGCTTTCAATATGTTTGCAAATTAAAGTAACTGCTCCTATGTTTTTTCCTATCATTGATGGTGCTCCATCGGTTGTAATACCAATAAGTTTTTTAAATCTAATTGTCGATCTTCCGCGCTTTTTAGAACAGCATCTTTAATATATTTTGCCCATTGTTGTATCCTTCAGACTCACAAGATCAAGGAGTTCTTCTGTTACTTTCAGCTTATTATCAACTCCGCGAATAAATATAGCAAGTTGTGATGTATCCTTGATATCGGTTGTTTCATCCAAAGCTAATAATAATAATAATAATGACTTTATTTCCGTATAAAACACAAAACACAATTAACAATTTAACAAAAAAATGTAAGCGAAAATTAATACGGAAAAAGGCGAAGTTCAGCTACATAGCTGCTTTTCAACTTAACCATACTTAACAAAAAAAAAACAACAAAATCAATACATATATCTTTATAGATCGTAAACATTGCGCTTAAAGATCAATATACACATAATCAATAATCAATAGCACACAATAATAAGAAACATTGAAGAGAAAAATAATGTGGAAACTTTAAATACTGTATAAATACACAAACATCTCAGTCCGAGATCAAACCATGACACGTACGTGTTACCTACGCAGCAAGTATACTCCATAGCCACGCTTAAAGGTCGAAACATTCAAGGAGCACTTTAACTCAAGGGGCAGATTATTGTATATCTTTGTTACTTGATAACTAAATGAGTTTTTGAAAAACTCATGGGCATGAGCTGGAGGCGTCAGTGTATCTTTATATCTAACGTTCAAATTATGTACATCAGACCTAAACTGTATCCTGTTATAGAGATATGGCGGCTTTTCAGTTTTTATCACCTTAAAAATCAACACAGCATAATGTAAACATCTACGATTCATCATATCTAGCCATTTAGTTTCAAAAAGTTTATCACTAATAAGGTCTCTTCTACGAATTCCATAAATCAGTCTTAAACATGAATTTTGAATCTTTTGTATTTTTTTACTAGATACATAACTTATGAATGGAGAATTCACTGCGTCACAATAATTAAAATGAGATAGTACTAAGGACTCACACAATAGTATTCTATTCTTTTTATTGAGGAATTGTCTACTGTTTAATAACATTCTTATATTCGCATAAGCTTTCTGTGTGCATTTGTTTATATGTTCCGCAAACTTTAAGGATTCATCTATTATCAAACCTAAACTCTTTACAGATTCTTTGCATTCCAATTGCGAACCATTAATTGAAATTTTTAATTTTGACTTAATAAAATTTCTATGTCGTTCCGGGGCAAAAAGAATGATTTCCGATTTAACAGGATTTATCCGTAATCCATGTCGTGTAGATGCTCAACCAGGCGATGGAGGTCATCATTAATAATGTCACAAGCTGTTGCCGTTGAATCTTTAAAAAATGAGTAATAAATCTGCGTATCATCCGCATAAAAGTGAGATGTGCAGTGTTCAACCTCCCTACTAATTTGGCTTGTATATATAGCATAAAGCAAGGGACCAAGTACGGAGCCTTGGGGGACACCAGATGCAACAGACAATGGTAACGACGTTTCCCCATCAACAACAACAGACTGACGTCTGTTAACAACAAAACTATAGAGCAGATCAACAGCAGAATCGTCCAAACCAACAAAATGCAGAATAGATCTTAACAATTCATGATTGATGGTGTCGAAAGCCTTCGAATAATCTATCAAACATAAAATCGTTGCTTTACCCTTATCCAAAGCAGACACAACATCATCTATAATGCAAAGTAACGCACTTGTACAGCTATACCCCGAACGAAAACCCGATTGTGTTAAAGGCAATATACTTTTTTCGGTTATAAATTTCTGCAATTGACTAGCCAAAATCCGCTCCATGATCTTTGATATCACTGGAAGAATACTTATCGGATGCAACTCAAGAAATGTCTTAGGAGTCGCTACTTTAGGTAGAGGTTTAACAAGAGTGTTCTTCCACATGTCCGGAAATGTGGATTGCACAATAGCCTCATTTATAATGTGTCTTAAATAGAGTACGATGTGTGAACAACACAACTTAATAAATTGAATATTTAATTTGTCAAGGCCAGCCGCCCCATTTTTCAGATGACCAATGATATTCAACACATCTCCATCTGTAATGGTTTGAAATTTAAATTTAAAGTTTATTATATTGTTGGTGGCACAATAATGATACAATTCCATATCTAGAAGTAGCGTATTCAAGATTGTATTAACAAAGTAATCATTTAACTGATTCGGAATGCAGAGATAACTGGGTATATTATATTTTTTTGTATTAGCTATCCCAAGAGCCCTATATGCTTTCCATGCACTCACCCCTACCTGTTGCTTTCGACTTTCCAGGAAAGCCTTCTTTTCGGAATCAATTGCATGGTTTGTAATATTCCTTAATTGCCTATAATATTTCCAATGTTGTGGCAATTTAGAAGACTTAAAGGATTTAAGGGCCTTGTCACGCAAGCGTTGCATTTCCCTTACAGTACCCGTCAAGGAGGTCTAGTGAAGCGACATTTTTTTTCCGGTATATGGGCATCAAACAAGCCTAAAAACTCAGTCGTTAGAAAATTTACCTTATTATTAACATCCTCCAAATCAAAAATGTAAAATGAGTAGTACACAAATTGTTTGGTATGTTCATTGAGGTTTAGGGAAATTTCATTGGAAATATCATCAACTCTACGTGCAACAGTTTGATGAGACAGACTTATTTGTTTATAAATATGAACTTTTTCCGGGCTAATATCTTCAGCTGCAGCAATTAAACATTCTTTGATGTATTCTCCATCCGAGAAAGGTATCATCTTTTTAGCAATAATTTGAGAAATTTTTAAACTTGTACTGACAATGTCGTTTGATTGTTGATTTTGTTTTTGAAACACATTTCGTTGAGACTTTAAATTAGCTTTAAGTAAGTGTAATTTGGCCTTAGAAAGTACAGAAAGTTTCGTATGTTTTTCATAATATCTTCGTATGTTATAAGTTTTAGCACTAATCGTTTCACGACAAACTAAGCATACAGCATTATTTTTTACTTGCAAGAAAAAGTAGTCATCTTCCCAATTATTTTTAAATTGTCTGTTTTCATCTTCTAGTTTTTTTTTCTTCCTACCCGACATCGCACGTTAATATTATGGACAATTTTATTTATTCTGGTATAATTAAAGAAACGAATACATTTTTGTAGGACTGCAAATTAAAATAAAATATTACTTACTTTTATTTTCACAACCTTTTTAAAACAATAAGTTTATCAACTCTGTGATTAATCAACTCTCTACGAAGAACTCGCATAAACTGAAGGGACTAGAAAATTTTATGATTCAATCCACTTTTGAGCGAAACAGGGGAATACCCGAGAAAACGGACAAATTCGCAGTTACGTATCTCCGAATCTACGTAAGGCGGATTTACGTAGGTCGGGGTATTTACTGTATTCGTAAACGCCATACATCGGGATTCGCTATTGTGCAATTTATTTTTTTAACATCGTCATTGCCGCCACCTCTGCGGCGGTATCAAAAAAAATTAAGATGAAAGGTTGTTCCCAATATATTAAGCTATGTGTTTACCAAATTTGGTGAAATTCGGCCAACAAACAACATACATACAAGATTCCATTTTTATATATTAAGATATAGGAGTTTTACAAAACGTCATTCGACCAAGTAATAAAAATTATTTGTATTATCGATTATTAAAATTTAAATATTAATTAAAATTAAAAATTTAAAAAAAGTTTAAAAAATTTAAATTAAAATTTAAACTTTTTAAAAAAGCACAAAAATCGCAATCGGGCCGCAGGCGGCCCGTGGGCCGCCAGTTGGACATGGCTGATCTATATAATAATTATTACTATCATAATTCGTCTTTCTTCTATAATACTTGTTTTGCAAAATTGTTATAAAGTTGGTAAAAAAACAGGGAGTTTTGTTTTATCATGTTTTAAAGTAGATGTATCATACTGATGTTTAAGCTTTCATTATTTGAAAATTCAGATGAAATAAAATTAAAATAAAATGAACGTTCGATTCAGATTAAAATAAAAAAGTTAAAAAGGAAAAAAAGCAGTTTACAAATGTGGCTTTTTAGAAAATTGCTCATTATTGAATGAGCGTCTATTATAATAAAAACTTTCGATCACTCAGATCATCTTCAAGAACCATTTATTCATGAAAGTATAAAATATAGACAAATTAAAAATTTTTTTATTGAAAAAATCAAAAAAGATAATTTCATTTTATAAAAAAAAATATGTCAATATTATGCCTGTAATAGGAAATTTGTTGTGAATCGGATAATCAATCTCAAAATGAAGTAGAAATGAGACGAATCAACACAATCAAATAAGACCCAGTTAATTTATAACATTCTTATTAGAAAGTTTATACTAAGATATATAGTATCCGTAAAATCATGGTGAATTTTTGATCATTTCAAAGTACAATATTGTTCGTAAGTTTCACCATTAGACTTAATCCTGTGTAGGTATTCCATATCATAATTCAGTTGTATAAGGTATAGTCCACATCGAGTTTGGTTTTTATGACAGTCATAAATAAAACCCGGGGTAAGTTTTACCCGCTCCAGTACCTTTAAAGATTTATAACAGTGTGACAAGGACAGGGTCGAACTTAAATAAAACACCAAAGATTATATTAAAAAATTGTATTAAAAAACAGAGTTTTCAAAGTTGCTTTCATTGGAGCTATCATTTCCGATATCTATTGATTGATTATTTGGCGATACATAAGAATTTTCTACGTCGATTATGTGTTTTACGCAATTTCCCCATAATTCTGTCGGTATGTTGTCAACCTTTTCCCGAATTAAATCCACCACTTTGGCGGTTAAGGTTGGAGCTGAATTATTTTTCCTGATATTTCGCTTTAAATTGCTCCAGATTAATTCTATGGGGTTCAAAACGCAATGTCCAACCGATATGTAATCGGTTGGAATCTCAACTTCATTGACTTTCGATAACAGTTTGTCTTTTGTGATCTTACCGTCCGGCATGGCAATATTATGTTTTTCCATGTATGTTAAAATATATTGTTTCTTATGCCTCTTTGCAGGTTTGGGATGTAAAATTCGTGAGTGATAACTTGCGTTGTCAAGAACGATTACCGACCGCTGGTTTAAATTTGGTAATAACTGATTTTTAAACCATGTCTCAAACAACGCAGCATCCATATCTTGGTGATAATCTGCAGAGCAGTCCTTAATATTTTTTGCAGATAAAAGTAATCCATTTTGAACCCAACCATTTTCTCCCCCTGCATGAAGAATAATAATTCGTTTTCCGCTTGAACACTGTTTCTTCAATGCACATTTATCACTCCCATTGGAAAGGCCCTTTTTTTCACATCATGGGTATAATAATAATAATGAATGGCTTTATTAATCAAAAAAAAAATGACAAAATTATACGAAAGCAATATGTAGGGCGGAGTTAGGAATCAAGTTCCTCTCTACCACTCAACCTTACAAATAATAATAATAATAAATTAAAATAGAACAAAATAAAAATAAAAATGAAAAAAAAAACTGTTTACGAAATTAATCATATTAAACAAATAAAATAAAAGTAAAAGCAATAAATATTAATTGCGATACATTGCGAAATCAGCTATACGCAAGATTGTTCATCCATCAACATCTGTCGCAGTTTCCTCTTAAATGCATTTAAATTTAAAGGTTTCAGAGAACCTGGTAGCGGATTATAATATTTAGGAAGGCAATATGAGAAAGATCGTTCAAATAAGGAGGTCGCCTGTTTAGGCGGTATAATAATACCTTTATTTCTAATATTGATACTATGAACGTCCGTCCTGAATGATATTTTGTTATACAGATACGGGGGCTTCTTCAGTAGGAGAAGCTTATGGTAGAACGATAACAAATGCAATTTTCTCCTGTTGGACATACTCAACCAATCAGCATATATCAATTTATGAGAAACATGATCATAACGTTTTAAACCATATACAAGTCTGGGCAAGCATTCTGTACCCGTTGTATACGACATGCTGAAGCGATATCCAGACAAGTACCAAAAACCTTATTACAAAAAGTAAAGTGACTAAGTAGAAGGGAATCGCAAAGTTTCAACATTATATTTCTAGGTACTGCATGCCTAATTCCATACATTAATTCATTAAATTTTCTACGTTGCATATGATTTGTTGGTTTTTTGAGCGATATGTCTTTTAAATCTAATATCCGAGTCCTGATACAATCCTAAATTACGAAAACAGCAACCAACACTGATTCGCTGACCATCAACTTCTACTCCGAAATGAGAAGAATGTTGCTCTCGCAAATTCCGCCTACCGAAAAGCATCAATGCCGACTTGGCACCATTTACTTTCAAATTATGTCCAGACGAAACTTCCACTAAGTTCCTAATTTCTCGAGTTAAAATAGATTCAGCCAATGACATATCCCTGGGAGCAAATCTTAGGTATAATTGGGTGTCATCTGCGTAAAAATGGCAGCTACAGCGTTCCAATCTGTTCGAAAAGTTGGATGTATATAAAGAAAACAGAAGTGGCCCCAATATAGATCCCTGCGGCACACCCGCCGACACACTCTGAGGCTCAGATATGGAATTATTTATCTTAACCTTTTGGTATCGATTGCACAAATAATTCGAAATTAATAATACAGCATTACCGCTAAACCCAACAAAATTTAAGACAGAACTTAACAAGGAATGGTTTACAGTATCAAAAGCTTTTGAGTAATCTAACAGAACTAACGCAGTCATGTCGTTTTCATCAATAGCTCGGAGAATGTCGTCGGTAATATGCATTAACGCTGTTTCGCAACCATAATGTTTACGAAATCCAGACTGATTCTGAGGTAGGATATTATAGCTGTCAATAAAATTTCTAATCTGCCAGTCCATAACTTTTTCCACAACTTTAGCAAGAGCCGGGAGGATGCTAATAGGTCGTAAATCTTTGTAATCTTGGGGATTAGAAATTTTTGGTAATGGAGTTATCAGAGCGGTTTTCCAACAGGAAGAGAAAACACATTTCTCTAAACAGTAATTAACTATATGTGTTATCATACCAAGTTTCGTCTAAATAAACAATATTCCACTTCTCTTCCCGATATTTTCTAATTTGATCAATAAATTCCCACCTCCATTATTTTAGCCGGGGAGTTTCAGTATATGAGCTCTTCCGTCCAGGGATTTGTAGTGAAATCCAATTGTTCGAAGATATCGTCGAAAGTGCTCTTCAGAATAAGGTATTTCTACATGAAGTTCTTGTAATCTTATCTTTAAAGAGGCGACAGTAGGCACGATATTTTTTAAATACATATCGTAAATAACTGTTTTATTTCCGTTGTGTAACTCTCCGGAATTCTTTGGAAAAGATGACAAGCTTTGGTGGGTTGATCACTTGTAGATTCTATATTCTCCAACTGCGCAATGAATCTACATACTGTTGTTACAGATACCCCTGTCAATTCACTGGTAACTTTACAGGCAGCAGAATTATAAGCATAAATTGCAAGAAAAGCAATTTAACGAAAACGTTAACAAATTCTTTTACTATCTTCGGAATAATATTGTTTTGGCGAATATGGTGACTCGTTTTCCCAGGGACGAAACATTTTCTTTTCTGATGATACCTTTCACGTGGCTTTTAACAAAATACTCATTAAGAATTTCGCCTGTCCTCTCTTATAAATAGTTTCCATAAGCTATTTCTAGGTGTTTCTTAGAAAAAAATATATTTTCAGGAATATCTAAACAATAGAATAACGAAATGTTATAGAAACAGCAAAACATTTCTTAGAAAAAATAAGTAGGTACTTAATTTAATAATGAATATAAAATGACCCTATTATTTGTTCAAAACTTGGAAGGAAAGGAAAAGGGTGTTCCTTAATGCGGCCCTGAGTGAGGAATCCCAATATTCTTCAATGGGAAATTACCTGTTGCACCCCCGTCTTTGTTCGTTTTACAATTACAGTAAGAAAGTGACAGGGTAATAAAAACCAAACTCGATGTGGACGACTATAACAAATTATTAGCTATTTGGACCAAATTTTTATCATTTTACGATGATCAGCTTCACGTTAAAAGAAACTAATTCGGTAAATTTGTGGCAATTGCTCTTTGGCAGAAATAATGCAGCTGACGAATTATATCTTTTCATTTGTGATTTATTTAAATACTTTAGGTTAATAATAGATATTAGTTGAACTAGTTAATTAGGGTTAGATATTAATTGGGTTGAGTTGAGCCATTAAGTTTAATCCAACCCAACTAGCTAGTTAGCATTAAATTTTAATTAGGTTGGGTTCAACCATCAACCTTATCTGAACCTAACCCAACTAGGTTGTTAGTGCTAGATATTAATTGGGTTGGGTTGAGCCATTCCTTTCATCATGAAGACACTTATTGTTCAAAATAATTAACCGGTCCGCGCAATTTTTGGGGACAAATTCTTATAGGCAGGTCAAAAAAAGCTTGAGAAACCATCCGATTTATACCGTAGTTTTTAAAGGTGTACAACTTCGGCACTATTCGTGTTTTTTTCTATAATACTTGTTGATTCAAGGAAAAATCTGATGTTTTCCAGATTATTAGTAACATTTTCTGTAACTGAATGTAGAGGTCAAAATTCTATTCAATTTTTAAGTAAATACGATTATTGCGAAGTAAAATTTAATTATACAAAATTTGGAATATTATTTATTTTAATTTTATAATAGCACCAAGCCCTGACGGAATATCTGAGTATCTACAGAGTATCTGAGGAATGTTTAAAAATGTATCAAAGAAAAACAAAGTCTTAATTAATATTTAATTTATTACTAAGCAGCTGCAGTCGTTTCAGATTCACTTTTTTCAGTAACATCCTCCCCCCTTTCTGAAGTATCTTTTTCAGATACCTCCTCACTCTTTTCAGAAGCATCCTCACTTCTTTCAGAAGCACTCTCATTTCTCTCAGAAACGTCTTCTCCATCTCTTTCAGTATTACCAGAATCATCAATCGATTTTTCGGACGTTTCAGCAGAAGTTACTCCGGTTTCATCATCATCACCTCTTTCGGCACCTTCACCACCTTCAGTTGTTGTTCCGTCATCGGTTCGTTCAACATCAGGTTTGGCAGATTCTATAATTAAATGTCAGAAATTTATTATTATTTTTCATTCGTTATTGGTTATTTGATTGTTTACCCGATTCTTCATTTTCGCTGTTTCGTTCTTCTTGGGTTTCTGTGTTATCATCGGTTTTTTGAGTTTCTGAGTCTTCGTCATCGCGTTCTTTATTTTCTTTGGAATCGGTTTCTTCCTCTTCGATGTTTCTAGCTTCGCCATTTGTTTCTTCTATATTTGTTTCCTCGTCATTCTCTTCTTCGTTAGTTCTTTTTTCACCACTTGCTTCTTCATTATCAGTTCTGTCAGCCTCACTTTCTTCATCATCAGTTCTTTCAGCCCCACTTTCTTCATCATCAGTTCTTTCAGCCCCACTTTCTTCATCATTAGTTCTTTCCTCGCCACTTTCTTCATCATCTGTTCTTTCCTCGCCACTTTCTTCAGCATCAGTTCTTTCCTCTCCACGTTCTTCATCATTAGTTCTTTCCTCACCACTCTCTTCTTCATTATTTCTTTCCTCACCACTTTCTTCATCATTATTTCTTTCCTCACCACTTTCTTCATCATTATTTCTTTCCTCACCACTTTCTTCTTCATCATTTCTTTCCTCACCACTTTCCTCTTCATTATTTCTTTCCTCACCACTTTCTTCCTCAATACTTCTTTCTTCACCACTTTCTTCTTCTATATTTATATCCTCTTCGCTTTCATCTTCTTCTATATTTAATTCCTCGCCGCTTTCTTCTTCCTCCGTTTCCTCTTCTAAATCTCCAGAATATTCCTCATCGAAATTTTCTTCTTCATCAAATCCCGATTCTTCATAATCTCCTTCACTATCTATTTCTGGTGCTACACCGGAATAATCATCTTCCTCATCATTTTCATCCCAACCCGATGATTCGACGTCATCGTCATCGTAACCACTTTCTTCGTCATATAGACCGTCGCCTGTTCGTTCGTAATAATAATCGTAATCATTATGGCTTTCGATGGTTTTGGGGGGATTTTTGAGTGCAAACTCGTAATAATAAGTATCTTCGTCATAGATGACACCATCATCGTCGTAGATGCTCTCATCATAGTTATCATAGTAATGGTATATTGAACGATCATAACCGCTTTCATACTCATCATCATCATTAAATAGGATGATGTTGATATCGTTATCACCGCTGTAGTCATCATCATCATAATCATCATCATCGTTGTATTCTTCATTATCGTAATCATCTTCGTAAAAGTCATCATCTTCTTCTTCATAATAATCTTCATCTTCATAATAATCTTCATCTTCATAATAATCTTCATAAAAATCTTCATCATCTTCATAAAAATAATCATCTTCATAAAAATAATTACCTTCATAAAGATCATCATCTTCATCATAATAGTCTTCATCGTTGTAATCATCATCATCATCATAATCAGATTTTTCTTCGGAGATATAACTTCCTTTGTAATCTTCATCGTAATTATTTTCATAAAAACCAGATTCTTCGTAATTTAAATCGCCGTAGTAGTTGTCATCTGATCTTTTATGAATGTTTTCATAATCAGCGCTTTCGTATGTTCCATAGATGTCGCGGGAATCTTCATTGTCGAAGTAATCTCCGTCGGATCTTTGTTTCCCGTTGTAATAATAATAATCACTTTTGGAGTATTCTTCATCCTCTTCAGATTCAATTTCTACTTGAGTGTAATAATCGTAATAACTTTCGTCGTAGTAATCCTCTTCGTCAACGTTTTTATCGTAAGATTCTTCATCGTAAGCATCTTCATCATAAGAATTATCATACGATTCCGCATTAAAGGTGGTTTCTTCTTGGAAAGTGGTCGTTTCTGGTATAATTTCGGTAACGATATCTGAAATTTGTTTGGCTTTAAAAGCTTCTTTATTTAATAATTCATCTTTTTTCATTTGGAGATAACTGACGTAGTTGTTGATGATATCGATGGGATTAAATCCGAGCTTTTCCTTTTCTTCGGATAAAGCCTCCAGCGCTAATTTTAACCTGGCGTCGTAATAATCATAATAATAATCGTTGTAACCGTTGTACAAATCGGGTTCTTCCCCTGAATAATCGTATTCGGTTACTTCTAAGTCATCCCCGTAATAATAAGGAGTCGTCTCGACGTAATAACTTTCAGTTTCGGATTCGTAATCGAAGTAATCCCCGGAAGAAGAAGTTATATTTTCCGGAATATTTTGGCAGGTTGAAAACGAATTGATAAAGTTGTCCCAAAGTTTAGCAAACAAAGCGAGGGCTTTTTCTTTATCGTTGATGGTGCTGTATATGATTGAGTTGATGGCGAGTTGTTTTAAAAGTTTTAGATCGCTTCGAACGTTCGTCATTCCCATAAACATTGCGTACCAATCGAATGAGGCCGCTTTTGAATTGTAAATTCCGGGATCGTCGTTGCAAATAACGACCGGATAACCTTGCGAGATGAAATATGTTCCCGGGTGATTTCTTAAATCGGTGATTAAGCCGAACACTTGATTGGAAATCGGACAAATTTCGATCGGAATGTTCCTTTCGCGCACGATTTCTAATAACTCCGGATGTTTAATCAAACCGATTCCGTGCCCAATTCGGAAAGTGTTCATTAAGATCGAATCTAACACGTTCATATCGGGTAAAGTTCCAATCCAATTTGTTGCTCCCGCGTGGAAGAAAAACTTTAAATTCGTGTTTTGTATCGCGGTGACCGCCTCGGATATTGGTTTCATTAATTCTTCTTTCCTCATAACATCATAACCAGCGATGAAGTTGGGGAAGAATTTAGCGATGTTTAAAGTGCTTTCAAGACTTTCTTGTAGGGTGTTTTCCGACTCCAAAGCATCTTCTGATGTATAAATCAATTTCGCGCCGAGAAAAACTTTGTGATTGCACTTAAACTCATTAACAATTTCTTCGAGCATATTCACAACATCGAATGGCTTATACAAATTTCCTTCTAAGTCGTAAACAGGGAGAAAAGGCGCGCGAAACTCAACATAGAAAATATTATCTTCATACAATTCTTGGAGGGCTCGATAAAAGTATTTATAAAGAATTGGTTTATATGTAACTAACCCAATTAGGACTTTATGGGTGCTCTCAAAAACGCTTTTTGCGTCAGATTGGTCATCAAACGGCCTTCCTTCGCTTCTTTTTGTCATAAAGGCTTGCGATTTTAATTTCTTATCGAAGGATTTATCAAATTTTCTTAAAACATTAACCGGGGACCAATCGCAGCGGTTATCGACGTGGTCGTAAAAGAAATGTAGCAGCATTTGGTCATCTTGAAAACAAGCATACAAATCCTCGCTAAAAGTTAAGTTATAAATGAATTCTCCTGAAACCATCCCATAAAAATGCGTGTGCAACATCGCCCCTTTCGGCATCGTCTTCAAAAATCGATAAACCAAAGATTGCTCCACAAAGTTGTAAGTTTCGAAAAAATGTTTTGACGCCAAAAAAGCTTTTGGATTATAATAACCCGTTTTAAACTCGTTCAATTTAATCTCCATTAAAGCGTCGTTAACACAATTTTCTTGAGGTGTTAATGTTATATCACTTCCCACGGTTTTGTTATCTTCGTTCGAGATAACCAATTTTCTCATTTCCCAAAAATCCCGCTCTTTATCCGAAGAAACCACTTTGAAGAATATTAAGACCACAGATAACACAAACATTTTTCTTTTTAATCAAATCAACACGTGAATTAAGAAAATCGTTAATTGTTATCGTTTTTACGTAGGAAGATTATAATCATTATTTTTCATTTACAAAAGAAATTATTAAAAATGTTTTAAAAATAGAAACTTTGCTTAATTCGACCTTCCAATTACAAAGAATCGTAACAATAATTACTTAGCTGTGCTTGTGAATACTAATTTACTTATATAAAATGTTAAACACGCCAAAACACGACCATTTTAAAAAGAAAACTCAAAATGATACGATTTCTTGCGATTTTTGTGTGCTTCGTTGGCTCAAATCGAGGGGATTTGGTAAAAAGTTATTTAATTATTTAATTTAATTTGATTTTAATTTTTTTAGTGGGGTGATTATTGTGACTCATGCGATGATTATGATTTATTTGGATTTTGCGACTGGTTCTGTGAAGATGATGACTCAGAGGAAACTACAACTTCAACGCCTTGTCCTACTTTACCCTCAAGCACAACTGAAAAATCAACTGAAAGTTGTGGTAAAACCACAACGGCTCCAACAACTAAAGCTAGTGGAGGTGGTGCTACTCCACCTCCAGCTGGTGGTGATGTAACCACCCCCGCCGAAGTTACAACCGTACAAGGGTGATGATTTTTGAAAACATCACACGAATATTAATTGAAAAATATTCTTAATTAATCATGTATTAAGATAAATTCGTTAATTTTTAATTAAAGTTTAAAAGAAATTTACATTCTTTAAATTTGCAACCATTTTCAATTAATTTTTTAGTTGTAATATGATATTGAGCTTTTTCTTCCCAATTTAGTCCCAATTTGCTGTTAACGATTTGATTCTGCTTCTAGAAGACTTCTACTGCTTCCAGAAGACTTGATACTGCTTCTAAATGTCTTGATACTACTTCCAAAAAACTGTAAATGCTTCCAGAAGGCATATAATAATGGTGGTCTAATTTTTGAAAATGAAGATATAACCTATTTATCAAATTGAAGATTAAACCTTCCTCTTTCAAATGATATATAACTCGGTGTTTCAATTTGAAATCGATTCCACCTAAGAAATGTTAAATGACGATCTGTTGGTGACGCTTCAGTAGAATCACGAAAAAAATAATTAATATTGAAAGACCGTGGAGGTCTTATTTTTGAAAGTGAAGAAATGACTTGTATATCGAATTGAAGGTTGAATCTTCCTCTTTCAAATGATGTATAACTCATTGTCTCAATTTAAAATAGATTCCACTCAAGAAATGTTAAAGGATTATGTGTTTTTGTCGTTTTAGTAGAATCACGAAAAAAGTGATAAAATTTGAAAGATCGTTTTTTGAAAGAAATTTAACGATGTCAACTCTTAATGATGGCAAGAGAATCTTAAACACATTAACTGGTGATAACAGACTTTCTTTGATTTGGGTTGGGTTAGGGTCACTCCTGAGTTGCTAGCAATGAAGCGATAGAGGAGTTAGCACGAGACGTCAAACATACGATGGGTTGAAGAATGACTTCGATGAACCAGTTCTCATGCAATGAGATATGCGAAGTTGTTTATCAGCATGCCACTGTCAAATTCGGAAATAATTTGTGCTTGCCCTCAGCAGCAAGAAAGCTGATGAATGGAGCATCATTAGAGTTCTAATGAGTGTCTTCTAATTTGTTGATCCTAGCCAACGATGTTTAATGTCAATAAGCGAGTAAAATAAGGAGACGATTGAGTATGTTTTATAAAACCACCATGCTGTCACTGCATCGTCGATTTTTGGGTAGCAGTTTATCTCCCCTAAGTATCTGAATAATTGCTTACCTAGCAAGTTATTAATGTTCGTTAAAAGTTAAAGTTACCTATTGGTTTCATATTGTTTTGCTTCGCCTTCTAACATAGCCAATCATTTGATAACAAATTTCTCAACTGTTGATTTATTATATAGATTTATTTTAGGTGGCCATTTAAGTAGATCATGTCTTATCTACATAAACCTAAGCAATGCGATATGCACATTATGACGAAATGTTTTGAGAAGATTTGAAACGTTCCAGAATACTTGAACTGTACTCGATACCGTCGCTGGAAGATTTGATACTGCTTCTAAAAAAACTTGATGTTACTTGCTAAAGACTTGAAATACTTGCAGAAAACTTTAAATGTTTCCAAAAAGTCTTGAAATGCTTCCAGTACACTTAATCTTACTTGTAGAAGACTTGATCTACTTCCAGAAAACTTGAAACTGCTTCCAAAAGACTTGAACTGCTTTCACAAGACTTGATACTGCTTCTAAAAGACTTGAACTGCTTCCAGAAGGCTTGATATGTTCCTAGAAGACTTGAAATGCTTCCACAAGACTTGAACTGTTCCCAGAAAACTAAATCCCGCTTCTAGAAGATTTGATTTACTTCCAGAAGATTTGATACTGTTTCTAGGAAACATGATATTGTTTGATTAAGACTTGAAATGCTGCTAAAAGACTTGCAATGCCTCCAAAAGATTTAATGCTGCTTCTAGAAGACTTAATTTACATCCAGAAGACTATATTGCTTCTAGAAGATTTGAACTGCTCCCAGAAGACTTGATTTGCTTCCAGAAGGATTGATACTGGTTCTAACTGACTTTATACTTATTCCAAAAAGTTGAAATGCTTCCAAAAGGTTTAAAATGCTTCCAAAAGACTAGGACAGTTTCTAGAACACTCGATATAGCGGTTGGAAGATTTCATAATGCCTCTTAAAAATTTGATATTGTTTGCCGAAGATTTGAAATGTTTCCAAAAGTCTTGAAATACTTCTAGACAACTTGGAATGCTTCCAGAAGACTTGCTTTTAGAATAAGGAATAAAATCTTGTGTAGATATCAAAGGTACTAGAATAGGATATCATATGTACTAGAATTGCTTCGTTTTTTTAGAGAGAGTCTCAGGTACCACGTCAATTAAAGAGAAATGATAATGAAGTTGTTAAAAGAAGTGTGTATCGTGTTGAAAAAAAAATATAGGTGATTGGAACCTCGAGCGTGATGAAAAATAATTCGTAAATTACACTTCATTGTATCACATTCCAAAAAGAAAGCTGAAGTCGAAAGAACGACGCGATGTAGCATAAGACTTGATACTGCTTCCAGAAGACTTGAAATGCTTCTAGAAGACTTGAACTACTTCCAGAAAACTTAATACTGCTTGCAGAAGATTTGAAATATTCCAGAAGATTTATAACGTGTCTGGAAGAAAAGCATCTAGAAAACTTGATATTGCTTCCAGAAGACTTGGTACTACTTCTGGAAGTTTGAAATACTTGTAAAAGGTTTGATTATGCTTTTGCAATACTTGAAATGCTTCCAAAATATTTGATACTGCTTCTAAAAGATTTGATATTGCGTCCTAAAGACTCAATACTGCTTGTAGAAGATTTGAAATACTTCCAAAAGACTTGATGTTGCCTCTGGAAGGCTTGAAATGTTTCCAGAAGACTTGATAATACTCCTAAAAGAATAAATATTGCTTCTGGAAGACTTGAAACGTTTATAGAATACTTGATATTGCTTCTCAAAGACAAGCACACACACTATGCTATTAGATAGAATCAAAGGCTTTACTGAAATCAAGCAGTACAAGTACCGTCACTGGTCGATGATCACAGTCATACCTTATATCATCAGTAATTTTGATCAAAGTGGTTGTGGTGCTGTGGCAAAGGCGGAAACCAGATTTCATTTCATCTATCATAAAAATCTATCATCTCATCTGCACGCTCTAGAGCTTTTGACAAAACAGAAAGAAATGATATGGGACGGAAGTCACTAAAATCAACTGGAGATTTTAATTTGGGAATAGGCACTGTACAGGCAAGCTTCCAAATAGATGGAAAGGATGACATTTCAATCGAAGTGTTAAATATGTCAGCGATTTCAAGTGTTCCGGAAAACTTCTTATATCTTTCAATATGCACCATCAGATCTATTTCGATCCCACATAAGATCCCTAACCTCCTCGGTGAGTCAGGGGGTAAGAAAATGCATTGCTTTTCTTTTCCTGAGTGGGGCATGTTTATTGTACAAGCTTGTAATTTTATCGTTAAGGTAAGCAACTTTAAGTTAATCTCATGCGCAGTATATAGAGGTTGCTAATCAATCATCTTTGCATCAAAATTATTAACACTAAACCTAGAATTAGGATGATTCGGGTTTAGCCATCTTGAGAGATGTATGGTTAATCCCGAATGTTTCTAGTTCTAGATCTAGAGTTAGATCTAACGATATAAAACTAGAAAAAAACCCGAATCTTTCCACTTCTAGGTCTACTGTTAGTTCTAGTTTTACTTCAATTTAAAAATACAGGATTGCAAAATTTTCAGGCGCACGGCTAAACCAAAATGGTTTTAGTAACTTCAATTCTAATTGTTTCTGTTTTGCAACCAATCGTAGATGAGTAACATTGATTGGCAGAAAAATTCTGAAACATCTAAAAAAAAAAGTGGTGGAGATGGGAATATGATGATTATAACATATGATTGGATCTGATCCAATTTGATGAAAAAATACGGTTTATTTAATCCTGAATGAGTTATTCTTAGACATAACATCAAATTTCTGTACAGAGCAAAATGTGTTAATCCATGAAATTGTGTGCTAGAAACCCAGATTTATTTTTTATTATTTATATAATCAAAGAAATTATGATTGATTTTAAAAAGATACTCAAAGGTAATTGATATTTTTGTATTAATTTAAATAATCTTTTGGTAAATATGTTAATACGAATTAATTCTCATAAATTTTTTCTTCACCCTTAAATAGCAAAATCAAAACAACCAGGATGACAAAGTCTGAGAATAGACAAAGTCTTCCTCGTTCCTCTTTAACCGTCGGCCGCTTCAAACCCGCAGATTTATACGGAAGGCAAAAGGAGAAAATACAAAGGTGCGATCCGATCTCTCAATTGTCGGGTCTGGTTGTACCTACCACCGTCGTCGTAGTTGTCGCCGTTGAGCTGTTGTTGCATCCCTCCTTCGGGTTCTTCGGGTCTCTCCTTTGGAACTAGATCAGGCGACGGCAGCAGCAACAGCAGCCAAACGCCCGCAGTCCCGAAGACCTCGGCCTTCTCGTTTAGTGATTGGCGGTCTGCGATACCGGGAACATGACGCGAAAGAAGTGCTCCTCATCATCACCACTCCCGATTCTCTTCGCCGTCGTCGTCGTCTTCATCTTCATCAAATTATCTTCCGCTAAGTGCCGTTTTAAGGAAGGACAACCAGATTCTATTTTATTAGCTACTTGCGAGGCACGATGTCTTCATCAGGCCGATAAAGATATGGTAATTTTATTCTGTTTTATTATTTTTTTTTTGTAATGTTTTATTTAGTAATTTTCGTTTTGTGTCTAATGAAAGATAGTCATACAGAGAGATAGAAACTCTTCCTGGTATAGGTAAACACAGTTACACGATGAATCACAGAGTCGTCGCCGAGAGAACGAGGATTATGGCAAAAAGCCGACAATCCGAAAGGAGTCGAGGAGAGATAGTAGATCCTTTTAACTAAAGCCGAGGAACACCTCTATCTTCTGATCGATCCGCCGGCTTTTTGTCTTTAAAATCCTCGGTAAATGATGGCCGAGCCCAAGCAACACTCGAGATTAATTTTTTTTAATCCTTGTTATTTCCACTGTTTAATTGATTATTGCTTTTCTTTTCTATTTCGTTTAGTGTCAAAAACTTTGCGTAAGAAGAGGATTAACTAAACCGGGGTCTTGTCCACGCGATATCCAGTATAACGCCAATTTAACTTTATCACCGTTTTCGGCGGTTTGCGTGGATACTTGTTCCAAGGATTCGCAATGTCCGGGGATTTTGAAATGTTGCAGACACGACTGCGGAGTTTCTTGTCAACATCCACTTAATCTCCATAACGCAACAGGTATTAAAATATTATATTCAATTTTGTTTATTATTAATTTCAAAACGCAAAAAAGTTTGTTTCTGTTTAATTCAGGCACGTGCTTAACACGTAAACCAACCCACATGTTTTATGTTTACAATAGTACTATTTACAATAGAACCATTTATAATACCCTCGGCTAAGCGCATTTATAATAGTTATGTTACGCCATCGTTGTTGGTCTCTCCTTTACATTTTTCTTTCTTTGAAGGTTCGCTTTTCTCTCTTTCTTTCTTCTTTCCGTTGGTGGGTTTATTCTCTCGATCGGCGTGCGATTGTGTGTGTTCCCTGTGTGCGTTCTGCACGGGAGTAAATAAAAGATCGGGTTGGAGCGGTAGGGCCTCGAGTTGCAGTAATTTCAAAAATGCCATTACGCGATTTGCGCGTCAAACCATAAAACGCCGTTTGATATTTATTGCGGCATTGTTGCGATTCTGGGAAGTCTCTGGATTGCGCGCGTGCGTGTGTGTATATGTGGTTTGGAATGATCTTGGGGTTTATAACATGCTTTTTTTTGTGTGTGATGGGATGGGTTTGATGGTAATAGTTAAGATGGGATCATTCCCTTTTTATATGAATCTAGAAAAAAATGCGTTTGAATATTCTTAATAAGTTGAATTTTTTTAAATTATGACAATTACGAAGCATTTACACCAAATAGTATAGGTTTGTGACTCCGAATAACAGCAAACAAAACGTTACTTTATAATTCTTATTGTATGATGTTGGCAATGTCTTTTACTTTACCCAAAACATAATGCGCAAATACGCAGCATTTCTTATAATAAACCATAATTATCGTATTCTTTCGAATCTAACACGCACTATTTCGAATAGACTTTGAACTAGAAACATTTGGGTTTTGGCGTCTTAAGAGAAGTATGGCTAAACCTGAATGTTTCTAGTTCTAAGTCTAGTGTCGATTTAACTCTAATATTGATTCCAGGTTTAGTTTTCGATTTAGCCGCGCGCCTCGAAATTTTGCTACCCCGTATATTTGAATTAGAATAAAACTAGAACTAACACTATACCTAGAAGTGGAAAGATTCGGGTTAAGCCGTGCATCTTCAGACGCACGGCTAAACCCAAAACTCTCCACTTCTAGATCTAGTGTTAATTCTAGTTTTATATCGTTAGATTAGAGAGAGAGAGACCTGACATAATGCGCAAATATGCTGCATTTCTTGCAATAAACCACAATGATTGTATTCGCATTTTTTAATAAATTCATTATCAATCGATATAGACCACTTCTTTAGAGGATAGTTAAAGTTAGGTACAATAATATGTGCCAACACAAAGTGATTTGATTAACTCTAAATTTGCATTTTTTGACAATATTTTTATCCTAATATGTTCAAAATGAATTAAAGAACACGATGAATACACTCAATTTCAATTTGGCAATAGCAAAGAAAAATACACTATTATTAGCTGATTATCTTGAAATCATCAACTTTAATGCACTTTGGAAAAAGTACCTTTTCTATTTAAAAATGTATAAAGAGTAAAAATTTTTACTCAAAAAGTATACTGTCAGAAATATGATGGTTATTTCAATTCGTAAAGAACACGTTATGAAACATCCGAATGTTTCTAGTTCTAACTTTAGTGTCGATTTAACTCTCATGTTGATTCCAGCATTAGTTGTTATTCAACTTTGCTGTAAAAGTTTTCTGCAAGCAATATTAAGTTTTCTAAAAGCAGTTCAAATGTTCTGGAAGCATTTCAAGTCTTCTGGAAGCAGTATCAAGTCTTATACCACCACATCGCCTCATTCTTTCGAATTTTTTTTAATTATGACAATTACGAACTATTTACACCAAATAGTATAGGTTTGTGACTCCGAATATCACCAAACAAAACGTTGTATTATAATTCTTATCGTATGATGTTGGTCATGTCTTTTACTTTGTTCAAAACATAATGCGCAAATATGCTGCATTCCTTGTAATAAACCACAATTATCGTATTCATTCGAATCTAAAATGCACTATTTTTGTCAGTCCTATTTCGAATAGACTTTGAACTAGAAATTTTGCTACCCTGTATATTTGAATTAGAATAAAACTAGAACTAACACTAGACCTAGAAGTGGAAAGATTCGGGTTAAGCAGTGCGTCTTCAGACGCACGGCTAAACCCAAAACTTTCCATTTCTAGGTCTAGTGTTAGTTCTAGTTTTATATCGTTAGATCTAGATACAAAACAAAAACTTGACATAATGCGCAAATGTGCTGCATTTCTTGCAATAAACCACAATGATTGTATTCATATTTGTTAATAAATTCATTATCAATCGATACAGACCACTTTTTTTAGAGGATAGTTAAAGTTAGGAATAATAATATGTGCCAACACAAAAATGCTATGGTTAGCTCTAAATTTGCATTTTTTAACAATATTTTTATCCTGATATGTTCAAAATTAGCCAAGAAACACGATGAGTACACTCAATTTAAATTTGGCAATAGCAAAAAAAATTACATTATTACTAAAAGTGGTTTGATTAACTCTAAATTTGCATTTTTTAACAATATTTTTATCCTGATATGTTCAAAATTAGCCAAGAAACACGATGAGTACCCTCAATTTAAATTTGGCAATAGCAAAAAAAATTACATTATTACTAAAAGTGATTTGATTAACTTTAAATTTGCATTTTTTGACAATATTTTTATCCTAATATGTTCAAAATGAATTAAAGAACACGATGAATACACTCAATTTCAAGTTGGCAATAGCAAAGAAAAATACACTATTACTAAAAGTGATTGGATTATTTCTAAATTTGCAAATTTGCGTTCTTTGACAATTTTTTTAGCTTAATATGTTCAAAATGAGCTAAGCAACACGATAAGTATATTAAATTCAAATTTGGCAGTAGCAAAAAGATTACACAATTACTAAAAGTGATTTGGTAAGTTTAAATTTGTAAATTTTTTTTGTATTATGTTCAAAATGTCCTAAGAAGATTATACATACTGGGTGTCTCCGGTTTTTGGAGCAGGACGACAATTCAATTGTTCAATTCAGTTGTTTTGTTCAATTTAAATTTTCGAAGTAGATTTTTTTAACGCTACACGTGTATTTCAACAGACTTTGTTCAAATTTGGTATATTTGGGTTTCCTTGCATGAAAAAGACTTTTGGTTTTCTTGCTAGTCTTTCAATTCTTCCTTTAATTATTTGTTGGTTTATATGCATGGGTACGTATATATCATAGAATAAATTTGTTTTGATGTGAAATACAATTTTTTATTAAAAAAATATAGTTAAGTGCGTACTCTCAGCCATACCTCCCCTATATCTTAGTAATGATACTAACCCTCATAAGAAGACATTTATTTTCAAATCGCTAAGATCACCTGCAGTGAGGTGCTACAGTCTCCCCAATTTGATGATTTCGTGTTGATATACAAAATCCAGTACGCACTTTTGCTCCTAAGAGTATCCATGTTATCACACCAAGTGATAGTAGTTGATACAGTGATAGTCGATATATTTTCGTCAATTTGGCGAATTGCCTATATGATTCCTATCCCAAAAATTAAATCTCCGTCCTATGGTGATTTTCGACCCATTTCTATTCTATCTACGATGTCGAAAGTTATTTAGTTTAGCTTATTTGCAGATTCAGAAGTATCATGAGGAGTTTAATCTGATTAACAAGTCCAGTCTGGTTTTCGTGAAGGGCATGGTACTACTACAGCACTGATTGATCATCGGTGATCTTGATGATATTAGATCTTGCGATAACCGTTGTGTTACCTTGCTATTTAGTAATGCCTTTGATTCTGTAGACAATGTTTTCTCGCTAACTAGAATCTCTGTTTTACTACAGCCGGTAAGCCCTATAACGTATTTTTTGTGGAAAAACATAAAATGCGGATTATCTTGAAATCATCAACTTTAGTGCACTTTGGAAAAAGTACCTTTTCTATTTAAAAATGTATAAAGAGTAAGAATTTTTATTCAAAAAGTATACTGTCAGAAATATGATGGTTATTTCAATTCGTAAAGAACACGTTATGAAACATCCGAATGTTTCTAATTCTAACTTTAGTGTCGATTTAACTCTCATGTTGATTCCAGCATTAGTTGTTATTCAACTTTGCTGTAAAAGTTTTCTGCAAGCAATATTAAGTTTTCTAGAAGCAGTTCAAATGTTCTGGAAGCATTTCAAGTCTTCTGGAAGCAGTATCAAGTCTTATACCACCACATCGCCTCATTCTTTCGAAATTTTTTTAATTATGACAATAACGAACTATTTACACCAAATAGTATACGAATCTAAGACGCACTATTTTTGTCAGTCCTATTTCGAATAGACTTTGAACTAAAAATTTTGCTACCCTGTATATTTGAATTAGAATAAAACTAGAACTAACACTAGACCTAGAAGTGGAAAGATTCGGGTTTTCAGACGCACGGCTAAACCCAAAACTTTCCATTTCTAGGTCTAGTGTTAGTTCTAGTTTTATATCGTTAGATCTAGATGCAAAACAAAAACTTGACATAATGCGCAAATATGCTGCATTTCTTGCAATAAACCACAATGATTGTATTCATATTTGTTAATAAATTCATTATCAATCGATACAGACCACTTTTTTTAGAGGATAGTTAAAGTTAGGAATAATAATATGTGCCAACACAAAAATGCTTTGGTTAGCTCTAAATTTGCATTTTTTAACAATATTTTTATCCTGATGTGTTCAAAATTAGCCAAGAAACACGATGAGTACACTCAATTTAAATTTGGCAATAACAAAAAAAATTACAATATTACTAAAAGTGATTTGATTAACTCTAAATTTGCATTTTTTAACAATATTTTTATCCTGATATGTTCAAAGTTAGCCAAGAAACACGATGAGCACACTCAATTTAAATTTGGCAATAGCAAAAAACATTACATTATTACTAAAAGTGATTTGATTAACTCTAAATTTGCATTTTTTAACAATATTTTTATCCTGATATGTTCAAAATTAGCCAAGAAACAGGATGAGTACACTCAATTTAAATTTGGCAATAGCAAAAAAAATTACATTATTACTAAAAGTGATTTGATTAACTCTAAATTTGCATTTCTTAACAATATTTTTATCCTGATATGTTCAAAATTAGCCAAGAAACACGATGAGTACCCTCAATTTAAATTTGGCAATAGCAAAAAAAATTACATTATTACTAAAAGTGATTTGATTAACTTTAAATTTGCATTTTTTGACAATATTTGTATCCTAATATGTTCAAAATGAATTAAAGAACACGATGAATACACTCAATTTCAATTTGGCAACAGCAAAAAAAAATACACTATTACTAAAAGTGATTTCTAAATTTGCGTTCTTTGACAATTTTTTTATCTTAATATGTTCAAAATGAGTTAAGGAACACGATAGTATATCAAATTTAAATTTGGCAGTAGCAAAAAAATTTAAAAGTAAGGTAAGTTTAAATTTGTAAATTTTTTTAAAGAATTTTTTTATATTATGTTCAAAATGTCCTAATATGACTATACATACTGGGTGTCTCCGGTTTTTGGAGCAGGACGACAAACGCTTTGTTTCGGTGATACAGGCTGTTCAACTAAAATTTTCGAAATAGATTTTTTTAACGCTACACGTGTATTTCAACAGATTTTGTTCAAATTTATTATTAATCCATTAATTTATTAATGCATTAATCCATTAATAACCTCTCCTCGTCCTTTTTAGAACCACCAGGAATAAAGGCTCAACCATAAGACTTCTCGATTACTTAAATTACGAGAGGGGCTAGGTTGGGATGAGTTTGAAATATCAATAATTGGGTTAGGTTGGGTAAGGTTGAATTGCCCTCTTATCCTCCAGTTGATGATGAAGAAGTGAAGGGAATTAGGGTTGAGTTAGGTTAGGTTTGGCTGGGATGCGCCTCTTTTCTTTCCTTGTGCTACCATTATCGGGTATATGGTAGCCCACCGTCCTCCAATACAAGCAATACATACCAGTATGAGTCCAATCCAACTCGTTTTTTTTAACGAGCTTTGGAAAAATCTGCTAATAGACAGCTTCTCATCCTTCTCAGAATCGTCAGAAAGATAGGGTTAACCATAAGACAATATACTTCTTCTCGATTACTCAAATTACGAGTCTAGGAGAGATCTAGGTTAGGATGAGTTTGGTTGGATTGGTCTGGTTGATCAAATGAGAAGATGGAGATGTATCAATAATTTGGTTGGGTTGGTTTGGTATAATGCGCTTTTTGTTTTCTCTCTCTTGTCTTATTATCCTCCGGTTGATGATGAGACAACAAAGAGAGAGACAGAAAGAGAGAGAGAAGAAGTACCTTATTATAAATCTCTAAAATGTTATGCTTGATGTCATTAATATTAGTGTTGCTTATTATGTTAGCATAAATGTATGTTCATGCTTAACTATTTTTTGCGTCATTTTGCTCATTTTAAATTCTAGCGCTTATTTCACATATTTTATGTTTTTTTAACATTGATAGCTTGTTTATTGCAAACTTTAATCTGTAGTAAAGATAAACACTGATAGTTAGACATAACTATCTATGAATGATCTTCATTACACATAATACAAGATTTGACAAAAAGAATTTATGACCTCATATAAACTTAGTGATGTGGTCGAATTTATTTCAACGCATTTTCCTTATTTGAATATCATCATGAGTTTTTTAAGGAAATGATATATCGTATTCTCCATCATATTCCATATTAAAAATGCAATTTAGCAATCAATTCATTTGAGCAAAATATGCATGATGTCATAATTTGTCATAAATGACGGAAAAAATATGAAATCTACTCTAAAAAGTTGCAAAAAATTTAATAATGATTTTATCATCTATATCCGTTACTTTACGAACACGCTGTATAAAGTCTCATATAAGACGGATTTATCCTCACTCCGCCGAAGTCGCTGCGTACGATCATTATGAAAGGAAATAATTTGATAATAGCTCATCGAAAAAATGCCAGTCAACATTAAAAACAAAAACCCATCCAATATTTAGTGTTTGTTAATTAATTGGGTTGAGTGAAGCTAAGTTGATGGCTCAACCCAACTCAACTAATATTTAGTACCAGCTAGTTGAGTTGGGATAAGATTGATGGCTTAAGTCAACCCAACCCATCTAATATTTAGTGCTAATTAAGGAGTTCGGTTAATTATACTTAACCCAACCCAATACAATAAAATTTATATTTAGCGCTAGCTAAATGAGTTTAGTTGGGTTAATTACTCCAAATAGCTCTTAATGCTATCGGATTTAAATGCGTTTGAGTATATATTTTATAATTTTAAATAATTTCATTCCCTTCTTATGTCTTCTTTTTATTTTTTTTAACTTCTTTTTATTTTTTTTATTACTTCTCATTGATTTCCAATAATTTGCAAATAGTTTCTAATGGATCCGAATCTTTATTGCTCCGAATAGCTCCCATTGACTCCGAATGCTATGAGATTGCAGTGTTTGTTTTAATATATAATTAATATTTAGTAATAGCTAATTGAGTTGAGGGTTAATGACTTCCAAATGGCTCCTAATGTTATAAGATTTCAGCGTTTGAGTGTATATATAAATACTTAGATAGTTCTGATTCTATTTCGGAGGCAAAGTAATAAAAGATTGTAACTAAACAAAAGGTTTAAGTAGTTAGCTCAAAATCATCTTATACCAGCTTTAGCTTCAGTGGCAAGTTGCTATTGTTATTAATTTAGTTTATTATAAAAACATATTTTGCAGTTCTAATTCAAGTTTATGACAATTCAAATGAATTTCAACATAAATATCATTATGAACTTTCTTCTTCTTCTCTATGTCCTTGTCCCAATCAACTATTCGAGGATACTATGAAAAGAAAAGAAAGATAGAGAAGAAGGAGCACCTCCCTATCAAACCCAAAACCTATCCTTTTACGCTCTTCTTTTCTTGCCTCCTTCTTCTCTCTTTCTCAGAACGTTTAAACGAGATGGCTACTATTTTTTTCTTCATGGATTTCCATCACTTCATCATTGTATTTCGTATATCTCGTTTATTATCAAAATGTTCGTTATAATCTTATCGATATACCACATTCTGCTTGTGCTATACATTTTTCCACAAGTTGTTCTCTGTATTTCAATTCTTCACACTCAAAGAACCTATGTTGTGGACTCTACTTTTTCCTGCAGTAACAATATGCATGTGTTAATAAGATAATAATCATGTTCTTCCTAAATCTTTAACCCAACCAAATTATTGATATCCTTCCATCTTCTCATTTGATCAGAAAGACCAACCCAACCAAGAAAGGAAGGGTATTATCTTATGGTTGAGCTTATCTTTCTGGCGATTCTGAGAAGGACAAGAAGTTGCCTATTAACAGATTTTCCCAAAGGTCGTTAGAAAACCAGTTGGATTAGTCCCATACTGATATGTACTGGGGGACGGTGGGTTTGAGTTTGGTGGAATCATCACTTAATGATGGTAGAACAAGGAGAGAGAGGAGGTGCCACCCAACCCAACCTAACTCAATCCTAATTCCCCGACAGTTCTTAAAAAATTAAATGGAGTCAATCTTCTTGTTCAACATTCATGTTGGTTAGATCTCGATTGATATTAATATTACCTTGCTTCGAAACCCAACTCAACACGAAGTGTTATAAGCATCGTCCTAAATCTAAGGGTTAATAGAGCTACAGAACTGGCGAATGCCTGATTTTGCAATGAATGTATGGTGTCCCCATCATACATGTCCCCTCTGAAGTGCGGATTTTTTGTGGCATTGGATTTTGTATGAAAATCAGCAATTAAGCCTCGTTCAATATACTGGGTTGGGTTAGCTTTCAAAATGAATAGTTTCTGAAATAGAGTACTTTACAAACTGATTTAACAACCTGTATATTTCAATCAAAATAAAACTAGAACTAACACTAGACCTAGAAGTAGAAAGTTTTGGGTTTAGCGAATCTTTCCACTTCTAGGTCTAGTGTTAGTTCTAGTTTTATATCATCAGATCTAACTCTAGATCTAGAACTAGAAACATTCGGATTTAGCCGTACATCTTTCAAGATGGCTAAACCGGAATGATTCTAGGCCTAGGTCCAGTGTTAATTCTAGGTTTACTTCAGTTCAGATATACAGGGTTGGATTGGGTTGACACTAGACACTTATAATTTTAACTTAATACAACCAAATGAAAATAAAGTTGTGATGGATTCAAGATTGTAAAAACATTTTTTGGTGAAATAAAAAATTCCGTTCAAAAATTTAAATTGCGATTTTAAGAAGAAAAAGCAACATTAATTTGATTTGTCTTAAAGGTATTATTTCGAAACAGATTTAAAAGATAATCCGATTTAAAGATAACGTAAAATTGTTAAATATCAGCCATAAGAAAAGTATGACAAAAAAGGGATTAATCTAAGAATAGTCATTGCCATTACAGTTTTAAGTGAGACAGCTTAATTATCCAGATGACGACGAGACAATTCTAGATTGTAAATGAAGAAGTTGACTGCTTAAATAAAACATCATCTTTTTACATGATCTTATTTTAATTTTTCTCGAAAAAAAAATCAATTCCCAAGTAATTTCTGGTGTACTCGGAGGGATACGTCTATTAAGTAACGCTAATTGAAGGGCAGTCAGTACGAAAACTTGCAAATTAAGCAATTAAGCTCTGCGTTCGCATCAAACCAATTGACGCCTTAACGGTTGCGGATGCCGAAGAAGTTGATGTAGCTCGTTCTCGATCGCTCCAACGGCGCACACCTCGTCGTCGAAACGAGAGATGCCCGGCGCGGAGGGGGCCCCGGTTTGGGGCCGCTCACCGAAACGTCTTAATAATTAACGAAATTACAGAGCGCGGGCCGCAATTTAAAACGGGGGGCACCGCTACATTTTAGCGGCGACCGATCCCCGGTTGTCGGGCCACTTTGTTACCGTCTCGTTACCCATTGAGGTCTTAATGCGGCCGGCTCTTTGGTGGTCCTCGCCGGGGCAAAAACTGGGTCATTATTTTGATATCTCGGCCTTCTACGCCAAGGAACGCTTAAAATCAATCAGTTGCTGGCTCCGAGTTGACTCTATACCTGCCGGGTCGTTGGTTGGTTCTTGGTTCTTGCTACCTGAGAAAAGAGAAGATCGTCATCGCAACGATTGGAACACCACCACAAAGAAATTCCTTTTTCTTCGCGACAGACCCCCCGATATTATTGATTTACAACGGCTGAAAATAATCACCTTTTAAGTGACATTTTTAACTTGGAAGATAATCTTCGTTTTAGTGCTTTTATGCTTAATTAAATACGCTTTGGTGGTGTTAAAGAAGTAATTCCTCGAGAAAAACGATAAAAAATTTATTTATAATGCATCTTAAAATCATAAATTTTGACATTAATTATTCGTAAAATTTTCCTTAGTAACACTCTCTAAATGGGGAGATATCTTCTCATCGTTTTAAGTACCAATAAGAAGAAAATAAATGGCACATAAAAATCTAATTCCTGAATTGGAATGATTGTTACTATGGTCATTTTACAAAAATTAAATTTTCTATAACAATTAATTGTGTTGTATCAAGCTCTGATTCTCAAATATTACCTTTGATAACGTTAAGTAACAAAATCAAGAAATGTTTCCGTTTTTTTCGATATTGATGCTATAATTTTCGTATTCAATTTTCATGATATAAAGGCATATAAGAGGAAAAGTGTTCAGAAGACTTGTAATGTTTCCAAAAGATTTTAAATGCTTCCAAAACACCTGATACTATATCTAGAAGATTTGAAATGCTTGAATGAATTGAAATGCTTAGAGAGGACTTAATATTGCCTCTGGAAGACTTGAAATGCTTTCATAACACTTGACACTGCTTCTAGAAGACTTAATCTGTTTTCAGAAGATTTGAAATAGTTCCAGAAGACTTGATACTGCTTCTAGAAGGTTTGAAATACTTCCAAAATACTTGATATTGTCTGAGGAACACTTCAAATATTTCCAGAAGACTTAATACTGCTTCTAGAAGATTTCATATAATGGAGTGTGAATGCACAAAATTTTAGTTAATGTAGTTAAAACATGAAAGGAGCGTCGGATTTCAACAGTGAGTAATCCCAAGGTGTTACGATTTGTAGGTGTTTATATCTTTTCAAGCCTATTTTGTAGTATTGCAGAAAGATCAATACACGTCTCATCCGCATAATCCAAGTGAGGAAAAATCAGTGAATACCATAGGTTGCGTCTTATATACGCAAGCTCATACTGCCAACATGATCATGTACAGTGTTTAGAACAGTATTAGTTCATGCAATCAGCAAGTTGGCAGACTTAAAACTGATAAGCAGGACTTTGGAAATACAATAGATCATGCTGTCGGCAAATTGGCAGACTTTAAACTAATGAACAGGATTTTGAAGACACAGTGGTTCATGCTGCCAACAAATTGATAGACTTTAAACTGATAAACAGGACTTTGGGGACACAGTAGCTCATGCTGCCAACAAATTGGCAGACTTTAAACTGATGAGGATAAGCCTGAGACAAAAACACTCATACTGCCAATATGACGGCAGTCTTTAAGATAATGTACAGTATTTGAAACAGTATTAACTCATGCTGGCAACAAGTTGGCAGCCTTTAAACTAATAAGCAGGACTTTGAAGACACAATAGCTCATGCAGCCAACAAATTGGCAGACTTTAAACTGATGAGCAGGATTTTGAAGACACAGTAGTTCATGCTGCCAACAAATTGACAGACTTTAAACTAATAAACAGGACTTTGGAGACACAGTAGCTCATGCTGCCAACAAATTGGCAGACTTTAAACTGATGAGGATAAGCCTGAGACAAAAACACTCATACTGCCAATATGACGGCAGTCTTTAAGATAATGTACAGTATTTGAAACAGTATTAACTCATGCTGGCAACAAGTTGGCAGCCTTTAAACTAATAAGCAGGACTTTGAAGACATAATAGCTCATGCAGCCAACAAATTGGCAGACTTTAAACTGATGAGCAGGATTTTGAAGACACAGTAGTTCATGCTGCCAACAAATTGACAGACTTTAAACTAATAAACAGGACTTTGGAGACACAGTAGCTCATGCTGCCAACAAATTGGCAGACTTTAAACTGATGAGGATAAGCCTGAGACAAAAACACTCATACTGCCAATATGACGGCAGTCTTTAAGATAATGTACAGTATTTGAAACAGTATTAACTCATGCTGGCAACAAGTTGGCAGCCTTTAAACTAATAAGCAGGACTTTGAAGACATAATAGCTCATGCAGCCAACAAATTGGCAGACTTTAAACTGATGAGCAGGATTTTGAAGACACAGTAGTTCATGCTGCCAACAAATTGACAGACTTTAAACTAATAAACAGGACTTTGGAGACACAGTAGCTCATGCTGCCAACAAATTGGCAGACTTTAAACTGATGAGGATAAGCCTGAGACAAAAACACTCATACTGCCAATATGACGGCAGTCTTTAAGATAATGTACAGTATTTGAAACAGTATTAACTCATGCTGGCAACAAGTTGGCAGCCTTTAAACTAATAAGCAGGACTTTGAAGACACAATAGCTCATGCAGCCAACAAATTGGCAGACTTTAAACTGATGAACAGGATTTTGAAGACACAGTAGTTCATGCTGCCAACAAATTGACAGACTTTAAACTAATAAACAGGACTTTGGAGATACAGTAGCTCATGCTGCCAACAAATTGGCAGACTTTAAACTGATGAGGATAAGCCTGAGACAAAAACACTCATACTGCCAACATGACGGCAGTCTTTAAGATAATGTACAGTGTTTGGAACAGTATTAACTCATACTGACAAGAAATTGGCAGACTTTAAACTGATAAGCAGGACTTTGGAGATACAATAGCTCATGCAGCCAACAAATTGATAGACTTTAAACTGATGAGCATTTTGCCTTTATAATGTTCAATTTTGTGTTTTTTGTGACATTTTGTTTTTAACATAAAACGTTTTACATTGAAGTCTAAGTAAATAAGTCTATCTTAAGATATTAATTCTGTTTATAACCAAACAGACGTGCTCTTTAAGCCTTTAATTTGTTAAAGAAATTTAAACCAACCCAATCAAAAACAATTTGAGTTCGTGTTCTTCAAGCTTTTAAATTTGTTAATTGTAACACACACTTTAGGCTTTTATTACATCAATAATAGTTTTAAATCGAATCTAATGATTTTTGAACCTGCATGGTGTGTTAACTTTTTTAAAATATTGTTCTCTTCTATTTCACGGTAATTATACCACATATTTTTTTTATATTTCTTTTAATTCTTCATCGTAAAACCCTTTGGGAATCTTATTTTTATACCTCACGATGAATTTATAATCAGAATTATTTAAATTTAAACAGATAAGCAGGACTTTGGATATACAATAGCTCATGCTGCCAAAAAATTAGCAAAGTTTAAACTGATGAGCATAACTCTGAGACATAAACACACATACTGCAAACATGATGGTAGTCTTTAAGATAATGTGTAGTGTTTGGAACAGTTTTAGCTTATTCTGCCAACAAGTTGACAGACTTTAAACTGATAAGCAGGACTTTTAAACGTAGTAGCTCATGCTGAAAAAAATTGGCAGACTTTAAACTGATGAGTATAACTCTGAGACAAAAACACATATACTGTCAACATGATGGCAGTCTAAAAGATAATGTACAATGTCTGGAACAGTATTAGCTCATGCTGCCAACAAATTGGCAGACTTTAAACTGATAAGCAGGGTTTTGGAGACACAACACCTCATGCTGCCAAAAAATTGATGAGCATAACTCTGAGACAAACACTCATACCACCAACATTGTGGCAGTCTTTAAGATAATGTACAGTGTTTGGTACAGTATTAGCTCATACTGCCAACAAGTTGGCAGACTTTAAACTGATGAGCATAACTCTGAGACACAAAAAACTCATACTGCCAACATGATGGCAGTCTTTAAGATAATATACAGTGTTTGGAATAGTATTAGCTCATGCTACAATTTTCAAACCTTATCAGACCTAATTCAGGATGCTTTTAAAGAGACAAAAAAAATATAAAATAAAAAATAATAATTAAAGCTGATTCATCATCTGAGAAAAAAACAATTAATCTGAAAATGAAAAGCACGAAAGCAATGAACGAGAAAGCAACCAAAAAAATATAGATTCGATTTGGAGATACGAAAATGAAGAAATGAGAAGAAGAAACCTAAAGGAGGAGGGCTCCTCATGCAACATTGTAAAGGAAGGACGAAAGATTAATCGCCGAAAAGCACGCTTATTAAAATGTATCAATATATTAACAAGATAAATTGCCGGTATTACGGGGACTGCGGTGACGGATCGCGGCGGGCGGCAGCTTCGGGGGTCCGCGGGAACCCGAGGAGGTCGTGTTTACAAAGCCCGAAACGGGGGTCGGCCTCGAAAAGGGGCCGACGGTTTCGACGAAATCATTAAGCTCCAGAACCGTATTCAAGTCGATTTGAATTTAAACTCAAAAAAGTCTTAAATAACAAATTAACTACATTAAAGATGTAAATTGTCGATAAAGATTTACCATTTTTAATACATCAATAAATTTATCGATAATATTGATTATAATCCAACTGGGGGTATTCCCCAAATATTTCTAGTTTTAGTTAGAAATCAAAGTAGAAGTAGATATCGCATTAATCAATAATCGATGTGATGTTGGAGGAACTGAGTTGATTGCTTATTTTGAGTATTGAAATACGGCCCTGCAAGTTTAAAAAACGAAGTATTCGTGCCGTGGGGCGTGTGGGGGGCGCGTTGATAATAATAACAAGTTACAACTTGTAGGTATCACGCGGTAATCCGTTGCCGACGGACCACCTGCGCTCGTACCGGTCCAATTTCGCAGCTCACTACTGTTTCCCATGTCGATAAAATTTATTTTTATACTCTTAATTGACTCTCGGGGACTCCCCTCGACCCCCCGCCCGTGATCGCCACAATTTTTTCTTCTTCTCCTCTACCTCTTCTTCTGCTCCTTTTCCTTTCGACCACCTATACACTTCTTCGGCACTCTCCTCCCGTGAGAATCTTTTACTTTACTTTGTTACCGTTATTTCATCTTCATCCTTTTCTCTATCTTGTTCATAATAATCCATAATAAAAAAATTAATCATAATAATTTTAACGATATCAATTAATTTAATCAATTTTTTTAAGGTTTACCGCCAATCCCGATAGAAATCCGAGTCCGAGAAAAACGCCGAAGAAAAGCGGCGATAATCGAATGGGCAAAACCGCACTTTAACGATTACAACGTAATTTACATTTTACAAGAACGTCATTACACCGGAAAGCATCTCCAAGCTGATCACATGACTGAATGGTCAGCTTGTATGAAAGCGAGAAGAGCTAGGATTCGTTTTTCAGTAAAACCGGGTACTTGGTACAATTTTAGAATAGCGGCCGTAAACGAAAACGGAACCAGAGGATTCTCACACATGTCGCTTAATTTTATTTACTCAGCTGGTAAATTATATTTGGCCGATTAATTAATGATTTAGGCTAAAATTGTTTTAGATCCGAAGCCGCCTAAAGAACCCACCGATGTGCAAGTAGGACCTTTATGGCTTCAAAATGGGTCGTTGAACACCGAGTTAACATGGTCGCCCCCACATTCCGATTTACCAATACAAAGATACAGCGTTTTTTGGAGTCGAAGGTTAATGGGAGTTACGGACTCGGTTTTGGTGCGACAACAATACGTCCCAAAGGTAATTATTAAACATTTATTTATTATAATCGATTAAATAATTAATGACTACATTCGCAAGCAACAGTAACCGTGACAATCTCCGAGATCCATTCTTCTTTTAAACTAGCCGGAAGACTGCTGTTAGAGCTTTCATCCTCGCTAATTTTCTTCTTTAAAACTTTAACCTTATAAGGCGTCGGTTTACATTTATACGGTCCCATCCAGCAACTTTCGCCTTTACAAAGCGCTGTTAGCAAATACCTTGGGTAATAGTGAGAACCTAAGTCCATAATTCCTTGTTCTAATCCGCAAGAACAAGTCGGCAAATACGAAGACGGGGCTTTCTTGAATTTTTTGATTCCGGTCGGAACGACTTTTTGATTTCTTCGGATGATGTCGAAGAAGTCGTAGTTTGGAGAACATTTTCCGTCTTTGCAATGTAGTTTGAAAGTATTTTTTGGTTCCGACTCGATTAAATCTTTTGGGAAATCATCCCAGTTATCGGGATAAATTTTCGAGGTTGAGAAATGAAACAAAACTAAATACAAAGATACCTACAAAAAAAATTGAAGTATTAAACTAATTAACTTTTTTATAACTTACTTTTAAAATAAGAAGTTCTAGTTTCATCTTGTTTAGGTGGTGTTCAAGATCACACTGAATTTTCTTTGGGGAAGGAAGGGTTTATATACTTATTAAATACAATACATGTCAATTTGGGGTTTTATGTAAGAACATTCTATTCACGTCGGGTTTTCCATTAAAATATTATGTTTCAAGGTGTTAACGTTTTACTCTATTCTTATTATTTCGCGAATTATTTAATTACTATTAATTATTTACCGCTAAATTCTATTTTTATGTAATCAACAATAATTTTTTGTTTAGGATCAAACAAGATTTTTATTGCAAGGATTACAACCGAACTCCTCTTATTTCCTACAAATTCAAGCAATCGCTTATTATGGTAAACAAAAATTGAGAGGGCGAAAATCCGGGTTAGTACTTAACACGACTATTTTAGCAAATGGTAGGTGAATTTATTTTTGTTTAAAAACCAATCATAAATTTGATCGTTTTAAGTAACCGAAGATGATTATTATAAATACCAACAGAATAATTTCGGATTAAACGTGAAAAAACCGTATTGGAAAGATGGAGATTTAAGGACGAGAATAGTGTGGAAGAAAAATAATTCGAAATATAACATAACGTGGTCGAACGTTTCTTGTAATGATCGAGATGTTGAAGTTATTAAATTAAATGATATAACAACGGTAAGTTGAGAATAATTGTTAAATAAAAATTTTTCATGATTGGCTAAAATATGAGGCCAAAATACAATACTAATTAGTTTTTGATGATAGTAATAGTAATTAAGCTGAGTTCGCTTGCGGCCGAGGCCATACGTTATACCATACAATACTAACCAGTTGTTGATGATATTAATAGTAATTAAGCCGAGGTCGCTTGCGACCGAGACATTACGTTGTGTGATACAACATACAAAATTAATCATTTTTTAATGATATCAATAGTAATTAAGCCGAGGGCGCTTGCGGCCGAGGCCTTATATTATGGCTTACATCATATAATACTAACCACTTTTTGATGACATCAATAGTAATTAACCCGAGGTCGCTTGCGGCCTCGGCCTTATGTTATGCCTTACAACATACAATACTAACTAGTTTTTGATGATGTCAATACTAATTAAGCCGAGGTCGCTTGCGGCCGAGGCCTTACGTTGTATGATACAACATATAAAACTAATCAGTTTTTGATGATATCAATAGTAATTAAACCGAGGTCACTTGAGGCCGAGGCCTTACGTTATGCCACATAACATACAATACTAACCAGTGTTTGATGACATCAATAGTAATTAAACCGATGTCGCTTGCGGCCGAGGCCTTACGTTATGCCATACAATATACGATACTAACCAGTTTTTGATGATGTTAATAGTAATTAAGCCGAGGTCGCTTGCGGCTGAGGCCTTATATTGTGTGATATAACATACAATACTAACCAGTTTTTGATGACATCAATAGTAATTAAGTCGAGGTCGCTTGCGGCCGAGGCCTTACGTTATGCCATACAATATGCGATACTAACCAGTTTTTGATGATGTTAATAGTAATTAAGCCGAGGTCGCTTGCGGCCTAGGCCTTATGTTGTGTGATATAACATACAATACTAACCAGTTTTTGATGACATCAATAGTAATTAAGTCGAGGTCGCTTGCGACCGAGGCCTTACGTTATGCCATACAATATACGATACTAACCAGTTTTTGATGATGTTAATAGTAATTAAGCCGAGGTCGCTTGCGGCCGAGGCCTTATATTGTGTGATATAACATACAAAACTAATCAGTTTTTGATGATATCAATAGTAATTAAGCCGAGGTCGCTTGCGACCGAGGCCTTATATTATGACTTACATCATATAATACTAAATAGTTTTTGATGACATCAATAGTAATTAAGTCGAGGTCGCTTGCGGCCGAGGCCTTACGTTATGCCATACAACATACGATACTAATCAATTTTTAATGACATTAATAGTAATTAAGCCGAGGTCGCTTGCGGCCGAGGCCTTACGTTGTATGATACAACATATAAAACTAATCAGTTTTTGATGATATCAATAGTAATTAAGCCGAGGTCGCTTGCGGCCGAGGCCTTACGTTATGCCATACAATATACAATACTTACCAGTTTTTGATGATGTTAATAGTAATTAAGCCGAGGTCGCTTGCGGCCGAGGCCTTATATTGTGTGATATAACATACAAAACTAATCAGTTTTTGATGACATCAATAGTAATTAAGCCGAGGTCGCTTGCGACCGAGGCCTTATATTATGGCTTACATCATATAATACTAAACAGTTTTTGATGACATCAATAGTAATTAAGTCGAGGTCGCTTGCGGCCGAGGCCTTACGTTATGCCATACAACATACGATACTAATCAATTTTTAATGACATTAATAGTAATTAAGCCGAGGTCGCTTGCGGCCGAGGCCTTACGTTATGCCATACAATATACAATACTTACCAGTTTTTGATGATGTTAATAGTAATTAAGCCGAGGTCGCTTGCGGCCGAGGCCTTATATTGTGTGATATAACATACAAAACTAATCAGTTTTTGATGACATCAATAGTAATTAAGCCGAGGTCGCTTGCGACCGAGGCCTTATATTATGGCTTACATCATATAATACTAAACAGTTTTTGATGACATCAATAGTAATTAAGTCGAGGTCGCTTGCGGCCGAGGCCTTACGTTATGCCATACAACATACGATACTAATCAATTTTTAATGACATTAATAGTAATTAAGCCGAGGTCGCTTGCGGCCGAGGCCTTACGTTATGCCATACAATATACAATACTTACCAGTTTTTGATGATGTTAATAGTAATTAAGCCGAGGTCGCTTGCGGCCGAGGCCTTATATTGTGTGATATAACATACAAAACTAATCAGTTTTTGATGACATCAATAGTAATTAAGCCGAGGTCGCTTGCGACCGAGGCCTTATATTATGGCTTACATCATATAATACTAAACAGTTTTTGATGACATCAATAGTAATTAAGTCGAGGTCGCTTGCGGCCGAGGCCTTACGTTATGCCATACAACATACGATACTAATCAATTTTTAATGACATTAATAGTAATTAAGCCGAGGTCGCTTGCAGCCGAGGCCTTACGTTGTATGATACAACATATAAAACTAATCAGTTTTTGATGATATCAATAGTAATCAAGCCGAGGTCGCTTGCGGCCGAGGCCTTATATTGTGTGATATAACATACAAAACTAATCAGTTTTTGATGACATCAATAGTAATTAAGCCGAGGTCGCTTGCGACCGAGGCCTTATATTATGGCTTACATCATATAATACTAAACAGTTTTTGATGACATCAATAGTAATTAAGTCGAGGTCGCTTGCGGCCGAGGCCTTACGTTATGCCATAGAACATACGATACTAATCAATTTTTAATGACATTAATAGTAATTAAGCCGAGGTCGCTTGCAGCCGAGGCCTTACGTTGTATGATACAACATATAAAACTAATCAGTTTTTGATGATATCAATAGTAATCAAGCCGAGGTCGCTTGCGGCCGAGGCCTTATATTGTGTGATATAACATACAAAACTAATCAGTTTTTGATGATATCAATAGTAATTAAGCCGAGGTCGCTTGCGACCGAGGCCTTATATTATGGCTTATATCATATAATACTAAACAGTTTTTGATGACATCAATAGTAATTAAGTCGAGGTCGCTTACGACCGAGGCCTTACGTTATGCCATACAACATACGATACTAATCAATTTTTAATAACATTAATAGTAATTAAGGCGAGGTCGCTTGCGGCCGAGGCCTTACGTTATGCCATACAATATACAATACTAACCAGTTTTTGATGATGTTAAAAGTAATTAAGCCGAGGTCGCTTGCGGCCGAGGCCTTATATTGTGTGATATAACATACAAAACTAATCAGTTTTTGATGATATCAATAGTAATTAAGCCGAGGTCGCTTGCGATCGAGGCCTTATATTATGGCTTATATCATATAATACTAAACAGTTTTTGATGACATCAATAGTAATTAAGTCGAGGTCGCTTGCGACCGAGGCCTTACGTTATGCCATACAACATACGATACTAATCAATTTTTAATGACATTAATAGTAATTAAGCCGAGGTCGCTTGCGGCCGAGGCCTTACGTTGTATGATACAACATATAAAATTAAAAAGTTTGTGATGATATTAATAGTAATTAAGCCGAGGTCGCTTGCGGCCGAGGCCTTACGTTATGCCATACAATATACAATACTAGCCAGTTTTTAATGATGTTAATAGCAATTAAGCCGAGGTCGCTTGTGGTCAAGGCCTTATATTGTGTGATATAACATACAAAACTAATCAGTTTTTGATGATATCAATAGTAATTAAACCGAGGTCGCTTGCGGCCAAGGCCTTATGTTCCGCATTACAACATATAGTACTAATCAAATTTTGATGACCCCAATAGTAGTTAAGCCGATGTCGCTTGCAGCCAAGGCCATACGTTATGCCATACAATAGTAATCAGTCTTTGATGATATCAATAGTAATCAAGCCCAGTCCTTCCGTTATGGCATATAACGTACAGTACTAATCAGTTTTTGATGACGCCAACAGTAATTAACGTAATAGTGCCCAAAATATCTTTAACATAATCTAAATAAATTTGCCAATAACGAATTCGATTAGGATTTGACTTTCTTTCCTGACCATTGTGTTGATCTTATTGGAAAAGATTGTACTTTAAACAATGAACTTTATTAATAATCTAACCTTGACCGGTTTCGCCTATTAAGGCATCTTCAGAAGCTTTTGTCAATATACGAACATATGAATTTGTGGGGTTTAAAAATTTCATGTTCAGAGATCTTCAAATAAATATCAAACTATGCGATACAATAACAATAAAAATGATAAGTTATGTATAGATTATAATTGTGGCGTGTCTTTATTGTGAGGTTATGTGTATGAAATAAAAAATGTTGTTATAAAAATATATACATAACAATACAATAACTATACGTAATTTATCATTTTTATTGTTATTGTATCGGATAGTTTGATATTTATGAGATCTCTGAACGTGACATAGCATATTGATAAAGCCTTCTGAAGATGCTTTAATAGGCGAAACCGGTCAAGGCGAGGTTATTAATAAAACCCATTGTTTAAAGTGCAATCTTTTAATCTTTTTCAATAAGAATCCGATTATAATCAAGAGTTTTATTGTATACAATAACATACTTTCAATTTTTGCATCATTGAAATGAAGGGCTTAATGTGAAACAATAAGTCACATTTTTTTCAAATATGACTTTTGCTTATTTTCGAGTTCTACAAAAATATAATAAGTCACGGAATAAATAGTTTGAAAATATTCCAAAGCATAGCACCACAAATTCGTAGTAATGATCTTGCGTTGCTACATACGCATTTGTTTTGTGAAAATAAAAAATAAGTCATACAAAAATTGTAACGTGTCGAGACTTAAGTGCATGTGAATCGAATAATTTTAATATAATGAACAGTGAAATGAGTTATGTAGCCTCTCCAGCCAATGATAGTGATATTATGTACCTAGTGATGCAAAAAAAGTTGCTGGAAATCAACAAGTCAATAACTTTTTTCAGTTATGTGGCATATTATTTTATTTCTACGCAAGCAAATTGGGTTGTCATTGGGTGGTTAGCTTAGTATTGCTTTTTCAATATAGAACGATGGTATAAAAGAATCAGATGGGGAAGCCAGGAGCAGAACATTAAAACGGATTAGGGATGGAACGAAAAGAAGACATATCCACGACTAAAAAGAAAAATAAGAAGAAATCTGGCATTAGCAGTATATTAGTAACAAAACTAAAAAACGGTTGCAGCTCGGGAGTTAGAACCTCCTTGTGAGTGTAAAAAAATATGTAGAGGGAAACTAGATGGTAATGAAAACCGTAGTTTCAATGAATTTTGGGATAGTGAGAATTGCAGAATGGGTATCTCTTTGCATGCATTGTTATAGCAAAGAAAAAGAGATTTTACAAAATAAGACAAAAACCAGAAGAATCAAGTAGAACTTGCAATGCAATTTATTCTGTCAATGACACAATTTCCCCCTATCCATTTATCAAAAGTCGCCATATATCACAATTTCCCTCCCCCGTCTTATCCAGCTGCCTATCTGCCAGATGCTTTAACATATACACATTATCGATTGGTCCTTTTTTTCCGAAATCCTGCCTACCCATCCACAAAAACCCCCCAACTCCATCTTCTCCTCCAGTATCTTTGTGTATACTTCGTATGCCGAGTCTAGTAAGTTAATTCTCTTGTAGCTCTCTACACTTCCCTTATCATCTACTATACACTGGGCAAATTATCCTCACTTTCCATCCTTCCAGAATCGTACTCCATGCCCATACGCTATTCATCCCCTCCAACAACTTCACTCTCACCACCTTTGATGATTCCAATCTTGCCCCGTTATGGATTTTATCTTCATCTCGCGCCTTTTCCTTCTTCAATCCTCTAAGCGCTGCTTCCATCTCCTCTCCCCCATAGCCACCCAACACCTTTAGCCTCGTTTCAATCCAATAATTCCATAAAGTAACTCTTCCATTCTGTTATGTGTATTATGCTGGAGATCCCTTCTCCCTATTATTCTTTATCTTTTTCAGATACCTCCAGTCCTCTCCTTCCCTTATTATCTCTCTAAATCCCTCAAAATCTCTGCCGCCTCCTTCTTCCTCAGTTCTCTCTCTGCTTCTCGCCTCCCGCTTCGCTTTCTTGCACTCTCCATTATACCAGTTGTTTCTCCCCTTTTTCTAAGCTCTTCCAACTCCTTGACCTCTTCTACCCTTTATTGCCAAGTATCGAGATGCCACCCCTTCTTCAGACCAGTCTGTCCTGATGAACTTGCTCCCTAGTTCCGAATTGCGTCTAATATTAGTTATACTTTTAATTTCACAAGAATTTGCAACAATCTACAGCTAAATAATAATTAAAACTAGAACTAACACTAGACCTAGAATTCGAAAGATTCAGGTTTAGCCGTGCGTCTGAAGACGCACGGCTAAACCGAAACTTTCTAATTCTAGGTCTAGTGTTAGTTCTAGTTTTAGTGCGATACAAGTATGTAACAATTTAAAACAGAATAACAGCTAAAAAATAGAACCAATAATAACGTTGGAGTTAACATTAGACTTAGAACGACAAACATTTAAGTTTATGTTAATTATTAAACAACCTGTTACTTTAATTTTGTGTTTGTTGTGAATAAAAATGTATGTTATTCTTTTAATTAATTCCCAATTTGTTTAATATCATTCAATTCAATAACGATTAAATTATCAACTTAATTTAAAAAACATTAATTTCCAACTAATTCTCATTTAAATTTCTTTTTAGGAATCAAAATACGAAGTTCATAGTTTAAAATTTGGCTGTCGATACAAAGTAACATTAAGAGAATTTTCAAGAACAAAAACATCTCACGATACAACGGTAACATTTGCAACCCCGCCATGTCTAGAATTACGTAAGAATAACAAACACGTTCGATGTCATAACCTTTGAATGTTATATAATTTTTAAATTGTATTATGGATGTTGGTTATAGTTAAAATGATTAATAAAGAGGTTTTATTTATTGAAAAAATTGTTTTTTTTTTTGATGGAATTTTTTTTAGGGTATATTTTAAGATTTAATTTTTGGTAATTTTTTTTATTATTAGAAAAAGACGAAAACGTAGTACAAAAACGGACACGAAAATACAACACGATTAACGATCGTAGATGACATAGAAAAATACAAAAAGAAAACTTAGCTCAGTCTCACTCAGTTAAAAAATTCCTTAACTCTATTAAAACGCGACTATCATTAAGAAATACTAAATAAATTACTTAAAATTTAAGATTCTTCGTTACATTTTAAATTAAAGAAATTAGATGATATAGGAACAATCAAAGTTGAAAAGTAATTAAAATTAAAATCAGATTGATATCACAAGAAAGTACATAAAAAATTCCAAGTTTTAAATTATTTTGTTACACTTAGAATTGGTGAAATAAAAAATTAAAAAGTTACTCATAAAAAGTAGCTACAACACTAATAATAAGTCTTATGGAATAATACTTTTTTGTTCATTTTTTTTTTTAGTTTTATTTCCTTATCTTGAGCACTGGGATTTAGTTTCTTTTTGTCGGAAGACAAACTTGGAAGAGAATATTTATTTTGGGAATGTCTCGTTATATCTCCTTACTTTAAAAATTTTATTAAAAAAACTTAGTTTTACCAAGCTAATACTATCAAATTAATTCAAATGACTTATGAGTTTTAAAAGAATTAAAAACTACATAATGACATATTTTAATTAACACATCATTTTATGTTTATGATAGTTCATGAATTTGAGGATGCATTATTCTTGTATTAAAATGTTGATGTAGTTTTAAATTCTATTTAGAAGCTCTTAAAAAAATTCTTCATTGAAACGATCTTGTTACTTTGTTACTGATATATCATCAATTTTATCGAAAAGTTTTCTCATATGATAAGGAAAATATTTTGTATGGTAGTCTAAAACACGTTTGGAATCATATATGTATGATAGTTTTTGGATTATTTGCATGATTGAGATTATTTTGCTGGCTGAAATTATTATTTCCTTAAATTTCAAGTAGGAAAGAGAATATCTCGGAGAACTTTGAATACATTGGTTGCCATAAGTATTGTTCATGGTACTTTTAAACGGGGTGTCCATGAATTTCAAATGAACTATATTCTCTTTTTTCTTTGAAATTCTTGGAAAATAATAACTGAATAATTTCTGAAATAGACGGCGGCTCAATTTATGCCGCTCCACTATTTACTATTTCTTTGTGTGAATCCCCAATGTGTCGATCGGTCTTTCCCCCTATACAAGACCGATTTTTGTTGTTCGTTGTGGTTGGTTTTTGTGTTCTGTTACTAAACGTTATAATTTATTTATTAAACGTTTTTACTGATTGTTGGACATCTGTACTATGTATATATTTTAAACCGCATTAAGAAGGCACGACAATCCATTCCAAAATGGACAGACACGCCCTAACGCCTGTAGTTCTTTAAACTTACCTCCATCAACTGTTATCACAATTATGAAAAATGTGGATAAAATTAAACCCTTTGCTCAACAATGTATATCACAAAATGTTAAACATGTAAGCTATAGCAGAGGTAAAATGTTTGAAAAAATAGAAAAATTGTTAATTCAAGCTGCTATAACGGAAAAAGCAAAATCAATTTTCAGTAGCCTTAAAGAAAAAGTATGAAAGTATGTGATGAAGCAGCAAGTGCAGATGTTTCAGCTGCTTTTCTCACGGAATTTCAGGTTTATGTAGAACAAAGCAACTATTCCCCAGACTTAATTTTTAATGTTGACGAGACAGGTCTTTATTCAAAAAAGTGGCCACCACGAACTTTTATTTCTTGAAAAGAGCGATCTGCACCAGGTTTTAAAGTTGCGAAAGAAAGAAACTCTTTTGTTGGGGGCAAATGTTTCAGGAACATTGAACCTTAAACCAATGTTAGTGTACCACTCACAAACACCACGTGCTTTTTTGCGAAAAAAATAAGTTGACGCCCAAAGTACTTCTTCTCGTGGACAATGCTCCAGGAAATCCTCAAAATTAGGATGAAATTAAAACACCATTCGCTGTCAAAGTTGTTTACGTGCATCCAAATACAACACCACTTTTGCAGCCAATGGATCGAGGGGTAATTGCAACCTTTACCTGTAAGGCATATTATTTCCGCAATACTTTGTTGGAAATGATAAGAATTTTGGATAGATCTGATAAAACAGTCAAAGATCTTTTGATATTTTAAAATGTATAAATAATGTAAAGTTAGCTTGGGATAAAGTTTAGGTAAAATGTTTATATGGAGTTTGGCGAAAACGTCTACCTGCATTAATACATGATTTTGAAGAAATACCACAACAACAAGAGAATGTGAAGACTTGTTGAATACATTACAAGGCTTGCAGGTGATTTGGGATTGGAAGATGTTAGAGAAAATAGTGTTAAAAAACAATGTATGAACAAAATATTATTCCATCGGAAGGTAATACGTCTCGAAAGAAGATAAAAACATCTTCCAAACGAGATCTAGAAAGAACTTCTAGATCGATGATATCACTCAAATTGAGGCAACAATACTAGCACCTTTGCAAAGTACAACAGTTCAAGTTCACCAACCATCAAATATGTATGATTATTTAGTGTACGATGAAAAATATTTTTAATGGTGAAAAAATTGCACATTTTTGGGCAACAGCACACAAAGACTGCAAAGAACTTGGAGATAAGGCGAAAAAGATCCTTCCATTTGCAACCATATATCGGTGTGAGCAAGCATTTTTTTCATGTGCTTCATGAAAATTTTCGTGATTCAGATAGTATCAAGTTTGGAACCAAATATTTCAGAAATAATGGATTCAAAAGTCAGATTCAAGTTAACTCATTAAGAACCGAAAATTTAAACAAACTTTGTACTAATGGACTTACTCTGTATTCAATGCATTTTTACAAATAAATAATAACTTTTATACACAACCATACCTCCCTATACAGCCCCCCTTTATACAGCGATTTGCTATTTACGACCTATCCTCAGTAATTCCCCTACACTGAAACATCCAAGGAATTGGATGAAAATGCAATTCGATATAAAAAATGTTATAATGCGCATGACTGCACATGGAAAAATATTTTGCTCGATTGTGTTAGTTCTGCAACTGATAGTAGCCATGATCTGGTTCCAGAAATTAGAGAAAACATATTACGTACGTTTAGCAAAAGAATTTGGTTTTTGGACCACTTTGAAGATGATGTGAATTTGTTAGATGCTGAGCACCAGTCACTTTCGAATGATCAGTTAAGTAAAGTTGCAAAGAACGAAATACATCAAGAATCAACTCAAAATAAAAAATGTTGTAGACGATATCTACTAATCATGGGATGAGATGATACCAACAACATTAAACCGTGTATGGAAAAACATTTTTCCCGATTTTTGTTACACTTTAACAATGGGATTTTATTTTATTTATCAGCTTTTACCGCTTTCGCGGTATTCCCATTTTTTCTGAAGATGCTTTCTTCAAGTTTTCTGAAAATGCCAAAACGAAATCAACAACATTAAACTACGAAAAACATTTTGCTCGATTGTGTTAGTTCTGCAATTGATGGCAACCCTGATCTGCTTACAGGAATTAGACAAAACATTACGTTTAGCAAAAGAAGTTTGTTTTTTTTAGACCACTTGGAAGTTGATGTGAAGTAATTGGATGTTGATGGCTATAATTGAACTTCTAGAGATAGAAATACTTCTGACAGAAGAAGAAATAGTTGAAACCAAAATCTTACAATTGATTGAGTAATCCAATAAACTTGGGCATTTTGAACAGAAAATGTCCATCTAATTAAAGAAAACATTAGGTTTAGCAAAAGAAGTTTGTTTTTTTTTTGACCACTTGGACGTTGATGTGAATTAATTGGATGTTGATCGCTAACCGCTTTTGAGTGTAACTCATCACTCAAAAGCAAACATTTTGCTCGATTGTGTTAGTTCTGCAATTAATGGTAACCCTGATCTGCTAACCGCTTTTGAGTGTAACTCATCACTCAAAAGCAAACATTTTGCTCGATTGTGTTTGTTCTGCAATTGATGGTAACCCTGATCTGCTTACAGGAATTAGACAAAACATTCCGTTTAGCAAAAGGAGTTTGCTAGTTTGTTTTTTTTTAGACCACTTGGAAGTTGATGTGAAGTAATTGGATGTTGATGGTTAACCGCTTTTGAGTGATGAGTTAATTGAACTTGTAGAGATAGAAATACTTCAGACAGAAGAAGAAATAGTTGAAATCAAAATCCTACAATTGATTGAGTAATCCAATAAACTGAGACATTTGAACAGAAAATGTTCATCCTTTTTTTTAGAAAGATCTATATCAAGAGCGTGGCGCCAAAATTTCTCATGGTATTACTGCAGTTGCAAGCTGCTACTAGGAATTGAAAATAGAAACATTTTTCAATGGTGGTCTACAAACACGTACGAAGTACGTACGAGCTTACGTGTATCTGTAAGCTGTCTTGAGGTACAGCTTTCAGATACATATCATAGCATTTCGTTTTATGGTCGAGTTTCAAGGAACCTATCACTGCCGTATAACGAGGTATGAGTGTAATTAGTTTTTATTACCCTTTCTTTTTAATTCCTTTCTGTAATTTTCAGTTTTAAGTCAGTTCTTTTATAGGAGTCTGTTACCAAAACACCCAGATTTGAAGAAAACAGTTTTGTATTATTTTAGTTAGCGAGTTTAGTATTTAGCACCCTTAGCCACTTTTTAATTTTAGGATTAGAAGTTAAAGGGGATCTGAAGAGATTTTTTAACGAAACCCTCTACACTAATAATTCGTGTCTTTGACACGTCTTTGACGCACGGCTAAACCCAAAACTTTCTACTTCTAGGTCTAGTGTTAGTTCTAGTTTTATTTTGATTGAAATATACAGGTTGTTAAATCAGTTTGTAAAGTACTCTATTTCAGAAACTATTCACTTTGAAAGCTAACCCAACCCAACCCAGTATATTGCACGAGGCTTAATTGCCCATTTTCATACAAAATCCAATGCCACAAAAAAATCCGCACTTCAGAGGGGACATGTATGATGGGGACACCATACATTCATTGCAAAATCAGGCACTCCCCAGTTCTGTAGCCCTATTAACCTTTAGGTTTAGGACGATGCTTATAACACTTCGTGTTGAGTTGGGTTTCGAAGCAAGGTAATATTAATATCAATCGAAATCTAATCAACATGAATGTTGAACAAGAAGATTGACTCCATTTAATTTTTTAAGAGGTGCCGGGGAATTTGGGTTGAGTTAGGTTGGGTTGGGTGGCATCTCCTCTCTCTCCTTGTTCTACCATCATTGAGTGATGATTCCGCCAAACTCAAACCCACCGTTTTCCAGTACATACCAGTATGGGATCAATACAACTGGTTTCCTAACGACCTTTGGGAAAATCTGCTAATAGGCAACTTCTTGTCCTTCTCAGAATCGCCAGAAAGATAAGCTCAACCATAAAACAATACACTTCCTTTCTTGGTTGGGTTATTAACACATGCATATTGTTACTGCAGGAAAAAGTACGGTCCACAACATAGGTTCTTTGAGTGTGAAGAATTGAAATACAGAGAACAACTTGTGGAAAAATGTATAGCACAAGCAGAATGTGGTATATCGATAAGAATATAACGAATATTTTGATAATAAACGCGATATACAAAATACAATGATGAAGTGATGGAAATCCATGAAGAAAAAATAGTAGCCATCTCGTTTGTCAAAGACGCACGGCTAAACCTAAATCTTTCAACTTCTAGGTCTAGTGTTAGTTCTAGTTTTACATCATTCAATCTAATTCTAGATTTAAGACTATAACCATTTGGATTTAGCCATACATCTTTTAAAGCGGCTAAATCCGAATGATTCTAATGACTAAAATGTATTAATTCGATAAAATCCATACAAAACAATTTCCCCTTTAATATAATAAAACTTTCTCGAAAAAATTGATGATTTAAATGTCTCACCCGGTATAATAAAAAAATAAATGATGGCACAATTTCTTTTTTTGATTAAAACCCCATTTTTAATCGTTAAAAAAATTTTAAATTTTAATTCATTGTGTTTGCGGAGGTAATTGGTTTTGATTAAGCGCTTCCAAAAAATGCGGAGCAATATCATTGACCATAACCGCGACGTTTCCGGTTGTCGCATTAACCGGTTGCGTTACGTTCGAGAAAAACGGCAAGATAATAGTGTTATTGACATTGTTGATATTTGAAAAGTCTATACCGGGGTTAAACATGTATTTATCCTCAATAATCGGATATTGCATAAACGTCTGTTGCAGTATCAACTCCTCCGTTTTACTCAAAACCAAATCCGACGTCAATTCCGTTTGTGGATCAACCGGAACGACGACTGAATTTAAATCTTGAGGTAAACAACAAGATTGGGGGTCGTTAACGTTTTCGATTTGGGTTGAAATGTTTTCGACGGGGTTATTTTGGGGTATAATCGGGATTTGTTCGTCCGATTTTTTTACTGTGTTCGTTTCGGGGGTTTCTAAATTTTTGCCGGTTTTATGATCGACTTTGTGCCTCCTCCTGATATGTTTTAACCAATTTGGGTAATTGGTGAACGTTCGTTCGCAATATTTGCAAACGTACGGTCTCTCACCCGTATGGACGTTATAATGCTGTTTTAATTTAGTACTGCTCAAAAAACCTTTGTTACAATAAGTACAAATAAAAGGACGTTCTTCCGCGTGAACCATACTGTGCACTTTCAAACATCGCTCGGTTTTATACATTTTATTACAAACCTCGCATTTAAACGGGCGTTGATCGCTGTGGAAGCTGTAGTGGCGAGCTAAATGAGATTTCTCAGCGAAGCTTTATTAAAAAAAATTAATTTATGAAATTTTTCGTTTAAAATGAACTAATTTTACTTACGTTTTTCCGCATTTATCACATCGATGGGGTTTGTCTCCTGTATGTTGTTTGGCGTGTTGTTGCATGTTAACTTTTTGGGTGAAAGTTTTTCCGCAAACGTCGCACATAAATCGGCGCCCCAATCGGTGCACGTTCATATGCGAAGTTAGCCCCCCTCGTGTGTGCAAGACTTTCCCACAAACCACGCAGGGATAATCCTCTTTAATTTCACTTTGGTGCTTTCTTAAATGCATTTTCAACCCGGCTTGAGTCATGAAATTTTTTCCACACTCCTCGCATGAGAATGGTTTAACCTTGCCGTGTTTGCTAATTACGTGGACTTGTAAAAGACTTTGTAGACAAAAAGCTTTGGTACATTTTGTACATCTAATAAAAAAAATTAAATTATTTTAGTTGATTAATAAATTAATGAGAAATGGGGGCAAAAAGAGCTGGGTAATTGTATGTACTTTGAAGATAATTAGAAATTTTTTCAATAATTACCTAAATGGCTGCTTTACCGCTACGATAAACGAATTTCAAATAATACGCGTTAACCGTTTGAAATATCAAAAATAGTTTCAAATGAAAGCTGTTTAAAAATGAAAAATCTATGCTTCTTCTACGAGATATTTGATTAATTGTTGTTAATTACTGTGATTATTAAGAAGCATTTTTTGACAGGCAGAAAATGTAGATGTAAATTAAATAAAAAATAACAGAAGCAAATTTTTCGTTCTGAATAGCTAATTAATTCTGACATTCCACTTCCGAAACATTGACTTACTCAAAAAAAATTAATTGTTTATGTTGTTAGTATTGTGTATCTATTGATATTATTAAAATTATAGTTTTTTACAGTTTTAAATAATTGCGTACCATTATTAAAGTAAAATTATTTGCCTAAAATATTTGAATTACTACCTCTGTCCGAAAATAGTCGCTACATTTCAGTTCAATGCAATAAATATTGTAAATATTTAAAGGTAAAGTGATGTATTGTATTTAAAGGGCTGAATATAATAATGAAAGTATGCCATGTCCGAAATACAACTTACAGTCATGCTCATATGTATTAGACACCCCTACGAGAACTCAATATTATTATATCTACTAAAGCTGTAAAATTTTAGGCATAATGATACGTTGGCCTGGGTTGTTTTAACAAGATTTTTGTGGTTTGTTGGGTAATATAAACCATGAACATGTAAAGATGAAATTATTTTGTATTTACCACTTTAGTCCCTTTCGAACGCTCCGCCAAGAAAGTGTCATTGTTTTCATTTGTGAGCATTAGTCGGTGCGTTATCATACAACTGGAGTGTTTTAAATAATGCCAAAAACACGTGAATTAACGGAAGCAGAACGTGCTCAAATCGTATTGTTGCATTCGCAGAAAATGACTAAGTGCTATTGCTAGACGAATGAAATGTTCGCGGTGTGCAGTTCGCACTGCTATTAAACGATACCAGGAAACGGGATTGTACGCTAACAAATCAAAAAGCGGCCGAAAACGGGCAACGACGACTTGGGAAGATCGACTCTTACTGAGGATCTCTCTTCGCGACAGACGAAAAACGTGCAAAGAATTGTCCAGCGAACTCCACATTGAACCAACATCTCCATTTCGGCACAAACGGTGAGAAGACGACTTGCCAGTGTGGGTTTACATGGACGTATAGCATGCCGCAAACCTCGCTTGACAGAAAACCATAAAAAGATGCGTTTGTTGTGGGCTAAAAAGTACAGGCATTGGACAATTGATGATTGGGCCAAAGTCATGTGGTCAGATGAAAGAAATATAGAAATGTCTACTATTTTAATAAATCTAAAAAATAATTTTACTTGGAGTATTTGTCAAAACAAAGAAGAAAATAATTACTTCTAATTTGTACTTTAATTTCGTAGGTTTTTGGGCAGGCAGGTAGTCAGCACGTTCGGCGAAAAAAGGGGGAGGCATATAACCGGGATTGTATTGTGCCAACTGTGAAATTTGGTGGGGGTAGCATTATGGTGTGGGGTTGCATGTCTGCGTCAGGAGTGGGAGAACTTTTTTTGTGCGAAGGTCGCATGAATACACGCCGGTACATCGGCATGTTAGAGGAGGTTTTGGAGCCATCGGCTTTAAAATTATTTGACGAAGAAGTGCCGAATTATTATTCCCAACAAGACAATGTACCCTGCCATAAATCACCCGAAGCAATGAGCTGGTTTACTAAAATCCATGTAAGGATGTTAGATTGGCCAGCCCAGTCCCCTGACCTCTCACCAATTGAACATCTATGGTATAAATTAAAGCTTAAAGTAGCAAAATTCAAATGCACATCAAAAACAACTTTAAAAAATAAAATTCTTGAAGCTTGGGATACTTTATCCCAAGAAGAATGTCATAATCTTGTAGCAAGCATGCCAAGAAGGGTGCTTGCTGTAATTAAAGTAAGGGGTGGTATAACTAAATATTAAAATTCTTTAAATAAAGACTTTTAAACCCTTTTCCATTGATGTAAATTTATTTAATACCTTTTATTTTACCTGAAACCGATAAACAGGGGGGTGTCTAATACATATGAGCATGACTGTACTTGACTCATATGAAAAAGAATCAAAAACAAAGTAAATTGTAATTATAAATTACATTATAACAAAGAATTTCCCCGCTTTAAGAGAAAGTTAATACTTACTTGTATCTTCCTTCAGTGATGTGGCGATAACAATGAGATCTGAATGTGCTGTATTTTTCAATGGTTTTATTGCAAAAAGCGCAGGTGTAAACTGGGGTTATTTTGTAAGTTGAGGTGTAATGCTCATCGAATTCTGCTCTGTATGGGAAAACTTTTTCACACATATTGCATTTAACCCCCCAATGCGAACGAAATTCTTCTTTTACATTATCAATCATCTCCAAGCTATCATCACCTACAAAAAAATGTTTTACATAAATTCATTAATTTCACCAAATTAACTTAATCACCTTTATCATCAGTATACCCTCGAAAAATATTATCTTCATCAAACTCCTTTAAAACTTGATCACTTTGTGGCAACTCCGAATCTGAATTAAAAACGTTCTCGGTTGGATTCTCCAAACCTACATCATTTTTATCGATCTCTTTCTTTTTAGTATTTTTTTGCGGGGCGTGCGATTTCCTTTTATTTTTTCTCCCACTTTTCTTTCCGTTTTGCGAAAACTTCCAAATTTCGCTCTCTACATCGGCAAGATCAAACCCTAAATCATCATCGAGGTTGTAAGGGGCATTTACATCGACAAATTCCGCTTTCATAAATGGCTCACAATCGTCTAAACTTATATCGGGAATTTCCACCTTCAAGTTAATACTCGAAGTGAGTTCTTCAAAATCTTCTTGTTTAATGCCAAACATTTCATCATTGGATGGTTTAACTGGGACTTCGACTCCTTCTAAATGCCGCATCTTTTTGATTTTCTTTGTAATAAATTAGGTTATATTAAAATGTTTATTGTTTACATTCGATGTAAACAGATTTTTAGGTTAGATTTGAAGTTTAAAGCGATATTTTAGGTTATAATTTGGATCGCTTTAAGCGGTTTCTTCGTTTTTGTCCCGTTTATGCTAATTATTTCCTTATCTTATCTAAACGATGCAAAAAAAGCTTTGTTATGGGACATCAAAAGCGGTTAAAAAGGGGAAAAAACTTTTTTAACTTACCACTTAATATAAGCGTTCTTTGTACTGGAGATATTATAAATAAGCACCGGTGAGTTAATTTTAATGGGATTTACGGTGATATTTTTGGCTTTTTTGCTTCATTTCAATGATTAATTATTGAGTTATTAAAAGGGTAAACAGTTCGGGGGCCATTTTACAAAATTTAATTCAATTTGTAGGGTGTTTTTTTTCTAAGGGTTGGTATGAATTTTTAATGTAATTTATTTAATAATTAAATAATATTTTATATTCTAAACTAAATATAATTATTTACAAAAATATATTTAAAAATTTAATCTATAATCTTTATTTTTAATTAATTCCTTATTAGAAAGGGGAGAAAAGATTACTCACGAGATGGCGCTGCAATCGTTTACTTATTCAAAAAATAATAAAGTTTAAATTTTAATTAACATTTTAATTATTTAAAGTTAAATCAATGCTATAACAATAATTTATGTATAGGTATGGCTGAAATATCACAAAATTGCAACAATAACTTTTCAAGATAACCCTCCAGATCTAAAACTTGTAAAAACTTTTTTATCCCATTTTCAACTGACTAGTACACTTACAATTAATTAATCAATTAATAAACCTTATTATTTACCCTGAGAAGAACACATTAATTGGTAACAAAAATAATAAAGAAATTGGGGGAAATGCGTTTTTTAAGTACATAATTTTCAATAAAAACTTTTAAACGCGACAATTGTCGTTAAAATAATTAAAACCATATTACTTTGAACGACGAATCCTTTCCCATTATAAGAGCGAACCGGGGATTGTCTCATAAAAATCGTTCTTCCATTCAAAGGTTGCACCCTTCTAAAGTTTAATGTTAAAGGTCCTTCTTCGGACCAAATTGATTCAAAATGGGTGTACTGATCGGCGGAAATCGGTAAAGGTTTTTGGAAGAGGGTCCAGGTAACTCCTTCGTTACATCCTGGAGTCGTTAAAGAACCCTGATACCTATAATAATCCGATGAGTGTCTCGGAATGAAACTTTTCGGCGAAATCATCCTTTCTAAGGCGACTTCTTGCGATGGATTTTTCTCGACTCTATCCATCACTTCAACCAAAGGAATGAAATCGTCGTCGTCATCAAGGGATATTTCGAAAAATACCCCTAAAACTGCGATTCCTTGGGATTCAGCCGCTTCTGTTAAGCTCGAGTATTTTGTTGAGTAATGCACTAAATGCATTTCGAGAGGGTAACTAAAATGAATTAGAAAATAAATTAATTTCAAAAATTATATTAATTACCTTTCCCCGTTAATTGTATGTTCCGATTCCCAATGGAAATGGATGTGATCTAAGATGAATTTATCGTTTAACCCACCTCCACTAATCATAGGTCCTCCATCTGTACCATTTAATAAAGTAATTGCAACTAAAATTTGATAATTGGGATAATTTTTGTGATTAATTTATTAATTTAGATATATTACTTGAATGTCCGTTATTTTTTACTTTTCCTTGGTAGGATTTGTCGTAATTTTCGAAGATAAATGCTGAATATACTCGATCCGTTGCTTTTGATGGGATTATATCTATCGGGGATTGAGAAGATCCAGTTTGGCAAATTCCAGGCCAAGAATCTGAAATAAAAAATTACATTGTTAGTTTAGTAATTATTCATCTCTAGCCTTGATTATATAAAATATTACACTCAAAAATACACTGAGTAAAAAAAAATTTCTGTATACTTTAATAGATTGTTTAAAATCAAAAATTTTCAAACTCATGATTAATTTTTTTAATCAATCAGTTCACGCGATAAAGAAAGCTTAATCAATTTATCTTCATTTGGTTTTAATTCCGTTGTCATAGCTTAATTCGTATTTGAGATATGAAACTTAAATTTCCTTAAATATCAACCAATCCATAATTATAAAAGACAGCTTTATTTATCAATCGTTATTTTTAAAATGAAAAATTGTACTTTGAATATTGAAACTGAATGAAATTAGCTTTAAATTGTGCTTTAGTTCATTTTGATATCTCAATTAGAGATGAGCAAATTACGTGAATAACGATGGGTCGTGCGTGACCCACCGTGAGCGGGCATCAATTTTTGTACCACTCACGTGAACGTGCGTGATTGTGAGTAAATTTGTTTTTGGCGTGACCCGATTGAATCGATTTTGAGACGGCGTTATAAAAACCGATATTGATATGAAAGATATGTACATTGTTATTGTCGAAACCATATACATAGTTTACTGATATTAACAAAATCTAATTCTCAAAACATCTTGGTCTGTTTTGCCAATTTTTATCCATCCCGTAAAGTTTTAAGAATTGGTCTTGGACAGAAATGATGCACCAGAGACCAATTCAAACGTTTGGTTTGTGATTTTTTTTACGAATTTTAGGTTAATACTAGATATTAGTTGAAAACCGTAACCCAACCCAACTAGCTAGTTAGTATATATAAAATATTAGTTGAGTTCATCAACCTTATCTGAATCCAACCCAACCCAACGAGCTACTCAGCGCTAGATATTAATTGGGTTTGACTGAGCCATTAATTTTAATCCAACCCACCCTAACTAGCTCGTAAGAATTAAATATCGTTGTAAATATCGAGTTGGGTTCATCAACCTCGGGAATGCTGTGTGGATGTGCCGTGGGCAGAGGCGGAGGAATGGGAAAGAGGCGTCATCGAGCCCTTCTCCTAGGTATGTAGCAAACAAGGACACAATTAAAAGCTTATATAATATATTTTATGAGCAACACAAAGAAAAAGAGTAACTGAATGGCACGTTGGGAGAAGAGGAAGAAGAATAGGAGAGGGGCGCTGACCAGCCCCACACCTAGGTACGTGGAATATAAAATTACAATTACAAATTAAAACAATTTTTGTTACATGAACAAATCCAAACTAGAGATCCACGAAAAGGGCTCAAACTGGAGGAAACCTTGAAGGAAACTCGACAGGGTGATTCCGAAGAAAACGAGAAAAGGGGGTTTTAGTGGGTCGGGGCTTTTCTTCGCCCCAACCCCACACTATCTGGCCGCCCAATATCTTCTTTTATTTTTTCCCTAACCTTCAGCGATTTTATTACTTTTACTTCCTCACAGTTCTCATTTAAATCTTTCAAAACTGGATAACCAATGGATAACCAACATAATTCCATGCTTAAGTCATCGGGCTCGATCCATATCACCTTAGCTTTTGATTTTTTTCTGTCAAAGGGGGTTTCCTTTTTTTATATATACCGTTTTAAAATATTCTTCCTCCCAACTAATATCGCTTAGTTCTTTCTGTATTTGTGACTTCTTCATTTCTTCCTTATTCTCTTCCTCTTCCATATCTGTTTGCGTTTCTTTTGTAGTTACTTCTTTCTTCGCACTTCTTCCTATCAATTCCTGCATGTCTGTCCTAAAGAGCACTTCCGCCACTCTTTCTATTTTTCCCACTATGCCCTTTATTTTTCTTTTGGTATTCTGCTGTACATTCTTCCTCAATCCTTGCACTAACCTCACCATATCTTCATGGGTTTTCTCTAATATCTTCGCCTGCTTGTCCATACCGTTTCCTCCCGTTCGCTCGATCTCTTCCTCTTCTCTTGAATCACGGGAAACACCGCGTGAGTCACGTGATTCATCTATGATATTCATGCGGGTGGTGTGCGTGACCCGTGTGGGCCTAGATTGTGAGCGGGCGTGAACGGGCGTGAACGGGCATAAAAAATATCAATTAGCTTTTGAGATAATGAGGCTTAAATTTCTTCAATAACTCAATTATAAACAGGAGCTTTATTTAAAAAGTTCATATCAAATATATATGTATATATATATCAACTGTTTAATATATCATATTAAATTTCTTCAATAACCAGTCCTCAATTATAAAAAAGGAGCTTTATTTAAAAAGTTCATATTGGCATTTTTTAAAATGAAGAAATTGTACTTTATACATTAAAACTAAATGCAACTAGCTTCAAATTGCGCTTTAGTTCATTTTGATATCTCAATTAGCTTTTGAGATATGATGGCTTAAATTTTTTCAATAACCAATCATCAATTGTAAACGAGAGCTTTATTTAAAAAATTCATATCATCGGCATTTTTCAAAATGAAGAAATTGTACTTTATACATTAAAACTGAATGAATTTAGCATCAAATTGCATTTTAGTTAATTTTGATATCTCAATTAGCTTTTGAGATATGATGGCTTAAATTTTTTCAATAACCAATCATCAATTGTAAATGGAAGCTTTATTTAAAAAATTCATATCATCGGCATTTTTCAAAATGAAGAAATTGTACTTTATACATTAAAACTAAATGAAATTAGCTTTAAATTGCGCTTTAGTGCATTTTGATATCTCAATTAGCTTTTGAGATATGATGGCTTAAATTTTTTCAATAGCCAATCATCAATTGTAAATGGAAGCTTTATTTAAAAAATTCATATCATCGGCATTCTTCAAAATGAAGAAATTGTACTTTATACATTAAAACTGAATGAATTTAGCATCAAATTGCGTTTTAGTTCATTTTGATATCTCAATTAGCTTTTGAGATATGATGGCTTAAATTTTTTCAATAACCAATCATCAATTGTAAAAGGAAGCTTTATTTAAAAAATTCATATCATTGGCATTTTTCAAAATGAAGAAATTGTACTTTATACATTAAAACTGAATGAATTTAGCATCAAATTGCATTTTAGTTCATTTTGATATCTCAATTAGCTTTTGAGATATGATGGCTTAAATTTTTTCAATAACCAATCATCAATTATAAATGGAAGCTTTATTTAAAAAATTCATATCATCGGCATTTTTCAAAATGAAGAAATTGTACTTTATACATTAAAACTGAATGAATTTAGCATCAAATTGCATTTTAGTTCATTTTGATATCTCAATTAGCTTTTGAGATATGATGGCTTAAATTTTTTCAATAACCAATCATCAATTGTAAATGGAAGCTTTATTTAAAAAATTCATATCATCGGCATTTTTCAAAATGAAGAAATTGTACTTTATACATTGAAACTGAATGAATTTAGCATCAAATTGTATTTTAGTTCATTTTGATATCTCAATTAGCTTTTGAGATATGATGGCTTAAATTTTTTCAATAACCAATCATCAATTGTAAATGGAAGCTTTATTTAAAAAATTCATATCATCGGCATTTTTCAAAATGAAGAAATTGTACTTTATACATTAAAACTGAATGAATTTAGCATCAAATTGCATTTTAGTTCATTTTGATATCTCAATTAGCTTTTGAGATATGATGACTTAAATTTCTTCAATAACCAATCATCAATTGTAAATGGAAGTTTTATTTAAAAAATTCATATCATCGGCATTTTTCAAAATGAAGAAATTGTACTTTATACATTAAAACTAAATGAAATTAGCTTTAAATTGCGCTTTAGTGCATTTTGATATCTCAATTAGCTTTTGAGATATGATGGCTTAAATTTTTTCAATAGCCAATCATCAATTGTAAATGGAAGCTTTATTTAAAAAATTCATATCATCGGCATTCTTCAAAATGAAGAAATTGTACTTTATACATTAAAACTGAATGAATTTAGCATCAAATTGCGTTTTAGTTCATTTTGATATCTCAATTAGCTTTTGAGATATGATGGCTTAAATTTTTTCAATAACCAATCATCAATTGTAAAAGGAAGCTTTATTTAAAAAATTCATATCATTGGCATTTTTCAAAATGAAGAAATTGTACTTTATACATTAAAACTGAATGAATTTAGCATCAAATTGCATTTTAGTTCATTTTGATATCTCAATTAGCTTTTGAGATATGATCGCTTAAATTTTTTCAATAACCAATCATCAATTATAAATGGAAGCTTTATTTAAAAAATTCATATCATCGGCATTTTTCAAAATGAAGAAATTGTACTTTATACATTAAAACTGAATGAATTTAGCATCAAATTGCATTTTAGTTCATTTTGATATCTCAATTAGCTTTTGAGATATGATGGCTTAAATTTTTTCAATAACCAATCATCAATTGTAAATGGAAGCTTTATTTAAAAAATTCATATCATCGGCATTTTTCAAAATGAAGAAATTGTACTTTATACATTGAAACTGAATGAATTTAGCATCAAATTGTATTTTAGTTCATTTTGATATCTCAATTAGCTTTTGAGATATGATGGCTTAAATTTTTTCAATAACCAATCATCAATTGTAAATGGAAGCTTTATTTAAAAAATTCATATCATCGGCATTTTTCAAAATGAAGAAATTGTACTTTATACATTAAAATTGAATGAATTTAGCATCAAAATGCATTTTAGTTCATTTTGATATCTCTATTAGCTTTTGAGATATGATGGCTTAAATTTTTTCAATAACCAATCATCAATTATAAATGGAAGCTTTATTTAAAAAATTCATATCATCGGCATTTTTCAAAATGAAGAAATTGTACTTTATACATTAAAACTGAATGAATTTAGCATCAAATTGCATTTTAGTTCATTTTGATATCTCAATTAGCTTTTGAGATATGATGGCTTAAATTTTTTCAATAACCAATCATCAATTGTAAATGGAAGCTTTATTTAAAAAATTCATATCATCGGCATTTTTCAAAATGAAGAAATTGTACTTTATACATTGAAACTGAATGAATTTAGCATCAAATTGCATTTTAGTTCATTTTGATATCTCAATTAGCTTTTGAGATATGATGGCTAAAATTTTTCAATAACCAATCATCAATTGTAAAAGGAAGCTTTATTTAAAAAATTCATATCATCGGCATTTTTCAAAATGAAGAAATTCAACTTTATACATTAAAATTGAATGAGTTTAGCATCAAAATGCATTTTAGTTCATTTTGATATCTCTATTAGCTTTTGAGATATGATGGCTTAAATTTTTTCAATAACCAATCATCAATTATAAATGGAAGCTTTATTTAAAAAATTCATATCATCGGCATTTTTCAAAATGAAGAAATTGTACTTTATACATTAAAACTGAATGAATTTAGCATCAAATTGCATTTTAGTTCATTTTGATATCTCTATTAGCTTTTGAGATATGATGGCTTAAATTTTTTCAATAACCAATCATCAATTATAAATGGAAGCTTTATTTAAAAAATTCATATCATCGGCATTTTTCAAAATGAAGAAATTGTACTTTATACATTAAAACTGAATGAATTTAGCATCAAATTGCATTTTAGTTCATTTTGATATCTCAATTAGCTTTTGAGATATGATGGCTAAAATTTTTCAATAACCAATCATCAATTGTAAAAGGAAGCTTTATTTAAAAAATTCATATCATCGGCATTTTTCAAAATGAAGAAATTCAACTTTATACATTAAAATTGAATGAATTTAGCATCAAAATGCATTTTAGTTCATTTTGATATCTCTATTAGCTTTTGAGATATGATGGCTTAAATTTTTTCAATAACCAATCATCAATTATAAAAGGAAGCTTTATTTAAAAAATTCATATCATCGGCATTTTTCAAAATGAAGAAATTGTACTTTATACATTAAAACTGAATGAATTTAGCATCAAATTGCATTTTAGTTCATTTTGATATCTCAATTAGCTTTTGAGATATGATGGCTTAAATTTTTTCAATAACCAATCATCAATTGTAAATGGAAGCTTTATTTAAAAAATTCATATCATCGGCATTTTTCAAAATGAAGAAATTGTACTTTATACATTAAAATTGAATGAATTTAGCATCAAATTGCATTTTAGTTCATTTTGATATCTCAATTAGCTTTTGAGATATGATGGCTAAAATTTTTCAATAACCAATCATCAATTGTAAAAGGAAGCTTTATTTAAAAAATTCATATCATCGGCATTTTTCAAAATGAAGAAATTCAACTTTATACATTAAAATTGAATGAATTTAGCATCAAAATGCATTTTAGTTCATTTTGATATCTCTATTAGCTTTTGAGATATGATGGCTTAAATTTTTTCAATAACCAATCATCAATTATAAATGGAAGCTTTATTTAAAAAATTCATATCATCGGCATTTTTCAAAATGAAGAAATTGTACTTTATACATTAAAACTGAATGAATTTAGCATCAAATTGCATTTTAGTTCATTTTGATATCTCAATTAGCTTTTGAGATATGATGGCTTAAATTTTTTCAATAACCAATCATCAATTGTAAATGGAAGCTTTATTTAAAAAATTCATATCATCGGCATTTTTCAAAATGAAGAAATTGTACTTTATACATTAAAACTGAATGAATTTAGCATCAAATTGCATTTTAGTTCATTTTGATATCTCAAATAGCTTTTGAGATATGATGGCTTAAATTTTTTCAATAACCAATCATCAAATTGTAAACGGGAGAATTATTTAAAAAGTTCATATCATCGGAATTTTTAATAATGAAGAAATTGTACTTTATACATTAAAACTAAATGAAATTAGCTCCAAATCGCACTTTAGTTCATTTTGATATCTCAATTAGGTTGTGAGATATCATGGCTTAAATTTATTCAATAACCAATCCTCAATTATAAACGAGAGCTTTGTTTAAAAGTTCATATCATCGGCATTTTTCAAAATGAAGAAATTGTACTTTATATATTAAAACTGAATGAAATTAGCTTCAAATTGCACTATAATTCATTTTGATATCTCAATTAGCTTTTGAAATATGATGGCTGCAATTTCTTCAATAACCAATCCTCAATTATAAATGAGAGTTTTATTTAAAAAGTGCATATCATCGACATTTTTTAAAATGAAGAAATTATACTTTAATCAAAAAGTTCAAGATTAAGAAGATGTATTTTGACAAATTCTAGTCGAATAATCACAAATTCAAACAAAAAATTTATTTATTTATTGCGTACTAAAGAAATATCTGTATACTTTTTAATTATTTTTCTAAAATCAACAAAACTTCACACTCATGACTTGTTTATTTTTAATCAATCAAGTTCACGTGGTAAACAAAGCTTCATCCATTATTGAAAAGTTCTCGCATCAATAAGTTTTTTAATCAATTCATCTTCATTTCATAAGCGTAAATTGAAAAATACCTAGATCAAAACTGTATTGTTTAACGCGGACACAATACCTCGTGGTCGATATTTCCTCGTCGTTCACTTTAAATTCGTTTTGGTCGACAGCCAAAGGTTGTTGCAGTCAACAAACTGCACCGGGAAAATGTGCGCCAAAATTTATTTATAAAATAGTTCGAAATCGCGAATTTCGATCATTTAAAAAGTTTTTAACAGTCAAAGATCAAAGTACGAGCTATTTCTTTAAAAAGTTTAAATGTGGTTTCGAAAACATACAATGTTTTTTTTGAAAGAAAAATGTACTAATCCTTTTTGATGTGGCTCACTTGAAGTTTTAGTTTATGAAGTTAGGGAAAATTACAAGATTTTGATTTGGTGCCAAAGTTTTTATTAAATTAGTTTTCTTTAATATGAATTTATTATATTTTTGGTATTTTTAAATTTTTATTTTATGTGACACAAGAACACGAATAGTTATTTCACGGTCTAACGGAAAAATTTACGATGGATATTTTCGGGTTTTGTCATAAAAATAAATTGCGAAAACTGGCAGATCGTTTTATACTTTCAGACTGTTATATTCACTTTGTAAGTTTTATATGTCCCCAAATACCTATATTTTACGCCCAATTAACGTTACTGTCCAATTTGAATGACGAATTTTAAAATTATCATTTTTTTAATCGCAAATTGACAACTCAATTAATTGATAACCTATTATCTTTACTGCTTAAGTGTGCTTAAGTATATGAGTAAAGAGGAAGATTAAAAATTAATCACCTGATAACTTATTTACTTACCAGAATCTCCATACGACCAATTGCTCCCTGAAGCCAATTCAAACCCTGAAAAAGAAAGTATTCTTAATTAGGCGTTAAAATGATGTTTGATTTTTTTTATGGTTGTTTAAGTGAGCGGCCGGTTAATTGAATATATAAATAAATAAATCTGTCGTAAATTATGAAATTGTTGGTTGAATTACGACTCAATAAAAAATTATGGCGAGTTGTAAATCGTGGAGTTTTAAAAAATTCGTTACTTAATCTGCGACTCGTCGGGAGTTAACGGCGATTATTTCGATAGCATTATTAACGAAATTATCATAAAAAATTTGTAATTTAATTCATGTCAAAACGATGGGAATTATTAATTTTAATTAAGAAAATAATTTTTTTTACGAATTAAATAACAAATCAATTAGTTACAAAATGGTGTTAATTTCGTTGTGACATCTCAATTAGATCTTGAGATACAAATTTTGTAATTATCAACTATTCCTTAATCTATTTAGTGTGCTTAAGAATTTATTAATTATGTTTGGTGGGTTTATCCTGTATTAAAATTGCCATAAAACGCTTCTTGTTTTATTTTTATATCTCCTCTCCTTCTTGAGATGAGAAATTTTTAAATTTAATCGTAATCATTTTTAAATATAAATTTAATAATAAATGAAATTTGAGAATGGTCGGAATAAGAAAATAATTTTCAAATACTAAATTAGTTAGCTTTAATATGGTGCTGATATCAATGCAATATCTCAATTAGATCTTAAAATACAAAGGCTAAAGTTTTTTAATTGTAAACAAATTTTTAATCACAAAAGGGAGCTTTTTTAAAAGGGAATATACCTTCAACATTTATAAAAATGAAGAAACAACTTCTTGAAACTAAATTTAATTAGTTTTAAATTGCACTTTAGTTCATTTTTATATCTCAATTAGTTTTTGTGCTATGATGGCTTAAATATTTTCAATAAAGAATCATCAATTATAAAGGGGAGCTTTATTTAAAAAATTCATATCATCGGCATTCTTCAAAATGTATAAATACCACTTTATACACTAAAACTGAATGAAATTAGCTTCAAATTGCACTTTAGTTCATTTTGATACCTTAATTAGCTTTTAAGATATGATGGCTTAAATTCTTTCAATAACCAATCATCAATTATAAATGGGAGCTTCACTTAAAAAATTCATATCATCGGCATTTTTCAAAATGAAGAAATTCCACTTTATATACAAAAACTGAATGAAATTAGCTTTAGTTTGCAATTTAGTTAATTTTGATGTTTCAATTAGCTTTTGAGATATGACAGCTTAAATTTCTTCAATAACTAATTGTCAATTATAAACGAAAGCTTTATTTAAATGTTCATATAATCGGCATTTTTCAAAATGAAGAAATTGTACTTTATACATTATAATTGAATGAAATTAGCTTTAAATTGCACTATAATTCATTTTGATATCTCAATTAGTTTTTGAAATATGATGGCTTAAATTTTTTCAACAACCAATCATCAATTATAAACAAGAGCTTTGTTTCAAAGTTCATATCATAGGCATTTTTCAAAATGAAGAAATTGTACTTTATACATTATAATTGAATGAAATTAGCTTTAAATTGCACTATAATTCATTTTGATATCTCAATTAGTTTTTGAAATATGATGGCTTAAATTTTTTCAACAACCAATCATCAATTATAAACAAGAGCTTTGTTTCAAAGTTCATATCATAGGCATTTTTCAAAATGAAGAAATTGTACTTTATACATTATAATTGAATGAAATTAGCTTTAAATTGCACTATAATTCATTTTGATATCTCAATTAGTTTTTGAGATATGATGGCTTTAATTTTTTCAACAACCAATCATCAATTATAAATGAGAGCTTTATTTAAAAGTTCATATCATCGGCATTTTTCAAAATGAAGAAATTGTACTTTATACATTATAATTGAATGAAATTAGCTTTAAATTGCACTATAATTCATTTTGATATCTCAATTAGTTTTTGAAATATGATGGCTTAAATTTTTTCAACAACCAATCATCAATTATAAATGAGAGCTTTATTTAAAAGTTCATATCATCGGCATTTTTCAAAATGAAGAAATTGTACTTTATACATTATAATTGAATGAAATTAGCTTTAAATTGCACTATAATTCATTTTGATATCTCAATTAGTTTTTGAAATATGATGGCTTAAATTTTTTCAACAACCAATCATCAATTATAAATGAGAGCTTTATTTAAAAGTTCATATCATCGGCATTTTTCAAAATGAAGAAATTGTACTTTATACATTATAATTGAATGAAATTAGCTTTAAATTGCACTATAATTCATTTTGATATCTCAATTAGTTTTTGAAATATGATGGCTTAAATTTTTTCAACAACCAATCATCAATTATAAATGAGAGCTTTATTTAAAAGTTCATATCATCGGCATTTTTCAAAATGAAGAAATTGTACTTTATACATTATAATTGAATGAAATTAGCTTTAAATTGCACTATAATTCATTTTGATATCTCAATTAGTTTTTGAAATATGATGGCTTAAATTTTTTCAACAACCAATCATCAATTATAAACAAGAGCTTTGTTTCAAAGTTCATATCATAGGCATTTTTCAAAATGAAGAAATTGTACTTTATACATTATAATTGAATGAAATTAGCTTTAAATTGCACTATAATTCATTTTGATATCTCAATTAGTTTTTGAAATATGATGGCTTAAATTTTTTCAACAACCAATCATCAATTATAAACAAGAGCTTTGTTTCAAAGTTCATATCATAGGCATTTTTCAAAATGAAGAAATTGTACTTTATACATTATAATTGAATGAAATTAGCTTTAAATTGCACTATAATTCATTTTGATATCTCAATTAGTTTTTGAGATATGATGGCTTTAATTTTTTCAACAACCAATCATCAATTATAAACGAGAGCTTTATTTAAAAGTTCATATCATCGGCATTTTTTAAAATAAAGAAATTGTACTTTACATATTAAAATTGAATGAAATTAGCTTTAAATTGCACTATAATTCATTTTGATATCTCAATTAGTTTTTGAGATATGATGGCTTAAATTTTTTCAACAACCAATCACCAATTATAAACGAGAGCTTTATTTAAAAGTTCATATCATCGGCATTTTTCAAAATGAAGAAATTGTACTTTATATATTAAAATTGAATGAAATTAGCTTTAAATTGCACTATAATTCATTTTGATATCTCAATTAGTTTTTGAGATATGATGGCTTAAATTTTTTCAACAACCAATCACCAATTATAAACGAGAGCTTTATTTAAAAGTTCATGTCATCGGCATTTTTCAAAATGAAGAAATTGTATTTTATACATTATAATTGAATGAAATTAGCTTTAAATTGCACTATAATTCATTTTGATATCTCAATTAGTTTTTGAAATATGATGGCTTAAATTTTTTCAACAACCAATCATCAATTATAAATGAGAGCTTTATTTAAAAGTTCATATCATCGGCATTTTTCAAAATGAAGAAATTGTACTTTATACATTGTAATTGAATGAAATTAGCTTTAAATTGCACTATAATTCATTTTGATATCTAAATTAGTTTTTGAAATATGATGGCTTAAATTTTTTCAACAACCAATCATCAATTATAAACAAGAGCTTTGTTTCAAAGTTCATATCATAGGCATTTTTCAAAATGAAGAAATTGTACTTTATACATTATAATTGAATGAAATTAGCTTTAAATTGCACTATAATTCATTTTGATATCTCAATTAGTTTTTGAAATATGATGGCTTAAATTTTTTCAACAACCAATCATCAATTATAAACGAGAGCTTTATTTAAAAGTTCATATCATCAGCATTTTTCAAAATGAAGAAATTGTACTTTATATATTAAAATTGAATGAAATTAGCTTTAAATTGCAGTATAATTCATTTTGATATCTCAATTAGTTTTTGAGATATGATGGCTTAAATTTTTTCAACAACCAATCATCAATTATAAACGAGAGCTTTGTTTAAAAGTTCATATCATCGGCATTTTTCAAAATGAAGAAATTGTACTTTATACATTATAATTGAATGAAATTAGCTTTAAATTGCACTATAATTCATTTTGATATCTCAATTAGTTTTTGAGATATGATGGCTTACATTTTTTCAACAACCAATCATCAATTATAAACGAGAGCTTTATTTAAAAGTTCATATCATCGGCATTTTTCAAAATGAAGAAATTGTACTTTATATATTAAAATTGAATGAAATTAGCTTTAAATTGCACTATAATTCATTTTGATATCTCAATTAGCTTATGAGATATCATGGCTTCAATTTCTTCGATAAACAATTCTCAATAATAATCGGGAACTTTATTTATAATTGTGCTTAATACATAAATGGGAGCTTTATTCCAAAAGTGCACATCATCGGCATTTTTCGAAATGAAGAAATTGTACTTTATACATAAAAGTTGAATAAAATTAGCTTTAAATTGTACTTTAGATCATTTTGACGTCTCAATTAACCTTTGAGATATGATGGCTTAAATTTTTTCAATTATATATGGAAGCTTTCTTTAAAATTCATATCATCGACATTTGTCAAAATAAAAAAATTGATAATAAATGAAATGAGCTTTAAATTGTGTTTTGTTGCATCTTCATATCTCATCTACTTTATGATATGATTTTTAAGCTTAAAATTATTGAAACATTTTTAAAACAACAATCTCTACACTTCTAACAATATAATAGACAAGAAGTACAATTTATTCTAATTAGGAATACGAAACAAGTTCCATTAATGAACATTACTCACTTTTCCTTTCAACATTTTTTCTATCATCATATAGAGTTATTAGATACGATAAATAGGCATTACGTAACCGAACTGGTAAAAATAAGAATAAATAAGTAATAATTTAAACCATAACCGATTAAATTTCAATTAATAAAATAAAAATTAAAATAATTAACAAATTTATTAATTTTGATCACCTTGACATTTTCAAAGAAATATCAATTTTCGATTCAATAATAAATATCATTTTACAATAAATATTCATAAGTCTAAAGGAATCTTTTTTTGTTGAAGAAAATTGCTTGAGTCTTGTTGAATAATCAACGGAAAAAGCGGTATATTTAGTCCATTCAAAGGTGCCAGGATAAAATTAACACCGCGACATGCAACAAACATTGAATAACTGTTAACGTCAATGTTAAAATATTAATTTAATGTAAAAATAAATTTAAATTTATCGTTAAAAGCGGTTATCATTAACGGAAATTGTTAAATTGTTCACTTCCAATTTCGATTTAATATATAAAAGAGGGGGATTCAATTAAACTAAATACTTTTTGCACTGCATAAAAATAAAGTGAAAATATAAAAGAAACCTTTAAGGTAGTTAAATCGTTTGAAATTAAATCTTGTTTTATTAAATTAGATTTAATTCAATTCTTTTGTTATGTAAAATAATAACTAACTTACCGGAAATTGTTAAAAAAAGAATTAAAAGATACAACATATTTCTTGGGGGGTTATTTAAAATAGTTATCACTTGGAACTAAGTTGTTGTTGGCACAGAGACTGGCAAGGTATTGAGAGTTTTAGCTACAGGTCGTCGATATATACCTCCTGCTACAGCTCTATTAATCAAAACAGATATATAGATATATCTTGTTGAGGCGAGAAAAAGATTGGGAAAGATTTTTATTAATATTTAACGATAAGATTTTTAAATTTTAACGATTAAATTAACATACATGACATTATTTTTATTTACAACATTTGTAATATCACCATTGAAATATTTTAAAATTAATATCTTAACTTATCTCAATTCAATAAATTAGAATTAAACAGATTTCTAAATGACCCGAAACCGTAAATCATTCAAATCGCTGATTAAACCGTTTTTATGTGAATTACATCGAAAATTTTCCAGATTGTTTGGAATTTTTAGTACTTAAAATTAATACTAACTCAAAAACTAAAATCGATTGACAAAAATGGTTTGTAATAAATTGAAAAACATATAAATTTGATTATTTTTTAGAAAGATTCATAAAAATCACAAAATGTTATTGAATAGAATTGATTCTATTTGAAAAGCTGAAACCGAGGGGGATTAATTTATGGATAAAAATAGTTGTAAATATATCCAAGTAAAAATTAATTATAGAATGAGACTGATAATTAATTATGATACTGAATACTGATTGTATAATAGTAGATTCTGGTGATAGAAGAGTAGGTACTGATAAATATTGTTAGCAAAACACTAGCATCTGCTAAATATTGTTCGTAGAAGACATATAGTGATAGCAAAAGTCTAAATACTGCATGTATAATACTAGAATCTGCTGATAGAAGAGTAGATGCTGATAAATATTGCTAATATCTGCTAAATACTGTTCGCAGAAGACAAGATCCTGCTAAATATTGTCCGTAAAAGACATATACTGATAGCAAAAATCTAAATACTGCTTGTGTGATACTAGAATCTGCTGAGAGAAGAATAGATACTAATAGATATTGCAAGCAAGACACTAGTATCTGCTAAATACTGTGCGAAAAAGACAAAATCCTGCTTAATATTGTTCGTAGGAGACATATACTGATAGCAAAAAACTAAATACTGCTTGTATAATACTAGAATCTGCTGATAAGAGAGTGGATACTGATAAATATTGTCAGCATCTGCTAAATATTGTTCGTAGAAGACATATACTGATAGCAAAAGACTAAATACTGCTTGTATAATACTAGATTCTGCTGATAGAAGAGTAGATACTGATAGATATTGCTAGCAAAACATTAGTATCTGTTAAATACTGTTCGAAAAAGACAAAATCCTGCTTAATATTGTTCGTAGAACACATATACTGATAGCAAAAAACTAAATACTGCTTTTATAATACCAGAATCTGCTGATAAGAAAGTGGATACTGATAAATATTGTTAGCATCTGCTAAATACTGTACGTAGAAGACAAGATTTTTGCTAAATATTGTTCGTAGAAGACGTATACTGATAGCAAAAGACTAAATACTGCTTGTATAATACTAAATTCTGCTGATAGAAGAGTAGATACTGATAGATATTGCTAGCAAAACACTAGTATTTGCTAAATACTGTTCGAAAAAGACAAAATCCTGCTTAATATTGTTCGTAGAAGACATATACTGATAGCAAAAAACTAAATACTGCTTCTATAATACCAGAATCTGCTGATAAGAGAGTGGATACTGATAAATATTGTTAGTGTCTGCTAAATACTGTACGTAGAAGACAAGATGCTGCTAAATACTGTTCATAGAAGACATATACTGATAGGAAAAGACTAAATACTGCTTGTATGATTCTAGAATCTGCTGATAAATATTGCTAGCATCTGCTAAATAATGTTGGCAGAAGACAAGATCCTGCTAAATATTGTTCGTAGAAGACATGTACTGACAGCAAGAGACTAAATACTGCTTGTATAATACTAGAATTTGCCGATATAAGAGTAGATGATACTGATAAATATTACTAGCATCTGCTAAATATTGTTCGTAGAAGACATATACTGACAGCAAAAGACTAAATACTGCTTGTATAATACTAGAATCTGCCGATAGAAGAGTAGATACTGATAAATATTACTAGCATCTGTTAAATATTGTTTGTAGAAGACATATACTGATAGCAAAAAACTAAATACTGCTTGTATAATACTAGAATCTGCCGATAGAAGAGTAGATACTGATAAATATTACTAGCATCTGTTAAATATTGTTTGTAGAAGACATATACTGATAGCAAAAAACTAAATACTGCTTTTATAATACCAGAATCTGCTGATAAGAGAGTGGATACTGATAAATATTGTTAGCATCTGCTAAATACTGTACGTAGAAGACAAGATTCTGCTAAATATTGTTCGTAGAAGACATATACTGACAGCAAGAGACTAAATACTGCTTGTATAATACTAGAATTTGCCGATATAAGAGTAGATGATACTGATAAATATTACTAGCATCTGCTAAATATTGTTCGTAGAAGACATATACTGACAGCAAAAGACTAAATACTGCTTGTATAGTACTAGAATCTGCTGATAGAAGAGTAGATACTGATAAATATTACTAGCATCTGTTAAATATTGTTTGTAGAAGACATATACTGATAGCAAAAACTAAATACTGCTTGTATAATACTAGAATCTGCTGATAAGAGAGTGGATACTGATAAATATTGTTAGCATCTGCTAAATACTGTACGTAGAAGACAAGATTCTGCTAAATATTGTTCGTAGAAGACATATACTGATAGCAAAAGACTAAATACTGCTTGTATAATACTAGATTCTGCTGATAGAAGAGTAGGTACTGATAGATATTGCTAGCAAAACATTAGTATCTGTTAAATACTGTTCGAAAAAGACAAAATCCTGCTTAATATTGTTCGTAGAAGACATATACTGATAGCAAAAAACTAAATACTACTTCTATAATACCAGAATCTGCTGATAAGAGAGTGGATACTGATAAATATTGTTAGTGTCTGCTAAATACTGTACGTAGAAGACAAGATGCTGCTAAATACTGTTCATAGAAGACATATACTGATAGCAAAAGACTAAATACTGCTTGTATGATTCTAGAATCTGCTGATAAATATTGCTAGCATCTGCTAAATAATGTTGGCAGAAGACAAGATCCTGCTAAATATTGTTCGTAGAAGACATATACTGACAGCAAGAGACTAAATACTGCTTGTATAATACTAGAATTTGCCGATATAAGAGTAGATGGTACTGATAAATATTACTAGCATCTGCTAAATATTGTTCGTAGAAGACATATACTGACAGCAAAAGACTAAATACTGCTTGTATAATACTAGAATCTGCCGATAGAAGAGTAGATACTGATAAATATTACTAGCATCTGTTAAATATTGTTTGTAGAAGACATATACTGATAGCAAAAATCTAAATACTGTTTGTATAAAGATTCTGCTGATATAAGAGGAAGAAGATACTGATAAATATTGCTAGCAAAATACTAGCATCTGCTAAATACTATTCATAGAAGACAAGATCCTGCTAAATATTGTTCGTAGAAAGACATGTACTAATAGCAAAAAACTAAATACTGCTTGTATAATACTAGAAACTGCTGATAGAAGAGTAGATACTGATAAATATTGCTAGCATCTGCTAAATACTGTTCGTAGAAGGCAAGATTCTGCTAAATATTGTTCGTAGAACACATATATTGATAGCTAAAGACTAAATATTGCTTGTATAATACTAGATTCTGCTGATAGAAGAGTCGATACTGATAAATATTGCTAGCAAAATACTAGTATCTGCTAAATACTGTTCGAAGAAGACAAGATCCTGCTAAATATTGTTCGTAGAAGACATACTGATTGCAAAAAACTAAATACGGCTTGGATAATACTAGATTCTGCTGATAGAAGAGTAGATACTGATAAATATTGCTAGTGAAACACTAGCATCTGCTAAATATTATTCATAAAAGACAAGTTCCTGCTAAATATTGTTCGTAGAAGACATACTGGTAGCAAAAAACTAAATACTGCTTGTATAATACTAGAAACTGCTGATAGAAGAGTAGATACTGATAAATATTGCTAGCATCTGCTAAATACTGTTCGTAGAAGGCAAGATTCTGCTAAATATTGTTCGTAGAACACATATATTGATAGCTAAATACTAAATATTGCTTGTATAATACTAGATTCTGCTGATAGAAGAGTCGATACTGATAAATATTGCTAGCAAAATACTAGTATCTGCTAAATACTGTTCGAAGAAGACAAGATCCTGCTAAATATTGTTCGTAGAAGACATACTGATTGCAAAAAACTAAATAAGGCTTGGATAATACTAGATTCTGCTGATAGAAGAGTAGATACTGATAAATATTGCTAGTGAAACACTAGCATCTGCTAAATATTATTCATAAAAGACAAGTTCCTGCTAAATATTGTTCGTAGAAGACATACTGGTAGCAAAAAACTAAATACTGCTTGTATAATACTAGAAACTGCTGATAGAAGAGTAGATACTGATAAATATTGCTAGCATCTGCTAAATACTGTTCGTAGAAGGCAAGATTCTGCTAAATATTGTTCGTAGAAAGACATGTACTAATAGCAAAAAACTAAATACTGCTTGTATAATACTAGAAACTGCTGATAGAAGAGTCGATACTGATAAATATTGCTAGCAAAATACTAGTATCTGCTAAATACTGTTCGAAGAAGACAAGATCCTGCTAAATATTGTTCGTAGAAGACATACTGATTGCAAAAAACTAAATACGGCTTGTATAATACTAGATTCTGCTGATAGAAGAGTAGATACTGATAAATATTGCTAGTGAAACACTAGCATCTGCTAAATACTATTCATAGAAGACAAGTTCCTGCTAAATATTGTTCGTAGAAGACATACTGGTAGCAAAAAACTAAATACTGCTTGTATAATACTACAATCTGCTAATAAGAGAGTAGATACTGATAAATATTGCTAGAAAAATACTAGCATCTGCTAAATACTGTTCGTAGAGGACAGGATCCTGCTAAATATTGTTCGTAGAAGACATATACTGATAGCAAAAGACCAAATACTGCTTGTATAATACTAGATTCTGCTGATAGAAGAGTAGATAGTGAAAAATGTTGCTGATATATTATTGTATTAGAATTGAGCATACATTTTCTTTATTGACTGTTAGATATAATAGAAAAATTCATGAAAATCACAAAATGTATAATTTATGTTATGTAATAGATATCTCAAAAACTGAAACCAAAATTAACTTTATGTATAAAAATTATTGACAATAATCCAAAACAACATATTTCATAACTAACTCCCGGATAGTAATGATCGTTTTAGTGTACAAAGCAAAAAATTATCAACACTTTGAGTATTAAATTTAATCCTGACTGCAATGGAGATTAAATTTATGTAATTTATCCAATTTGAATATAATATTAATTGTTTTTTTAGATATAATATAAAGCATCAATAAAGTCATGAATTGTATGATAGATACATGATGATGAAGATTAAATCTGTATAAAAATTATTGATGATAATCAATAATAACATGTTTCATAACTAATTCGCGTGTAGTAATGATTGTTTTTGTGTGCAAGGTAAAGATTTATCAGAATCTTAAAATGTATCATTATTATTAAAATTAATTCTAACTGAAAAGCTAAAACCGGTAGGGATTAAATTTATGAGCAAAATTGTTTGTAATGAATAGAAAAAGCATAATCCATAACCAATTCACGTCCAGTAATGATTGTTTTTATGTACAAGGCAAAGATTTATTATTAGATATTTAAAAGCTTTCAATTTATGGGCAAAAACAGTTTATAATAAATTGAAAAACAATAATCTATAACAAATTTGAATCTAACTCAACTATATGTGTAAAAAGAAATAAAATTTCTGTAATCAATCAAAGTACAGCAAATAAGTTGATCATTGCTAAATTGATAATTAATCCAAATATAACGTGCGTTGATTTAATGTATCATAAATTAACGAAATGATAACCTTTTAACAGAGACAAACACTAAAAATTAGCGATTTTTGGATCAAAATAAAAATAAGCTTTAATTTTATTTCATTAAATCGTTTTGTAATAAATATTTATTAATCAATTAGAAATGATAATTTGAAATTAAAATTTTTTTCGGATTAGATAAAAATGCGATAAAAAAAATAATTGTAAAAATAGTAAATATCGAATTGTTTCAATAATAATAAGGAAAACATCTCAAATCTGTCGTAAATTAAGAGTCGAGCTAACAATCTAACAATAAAACCGCTATTGACTTGATGATTTACGATTAACGGGTAATAAACATTAACAATTATCGTAAATACAGCCAATTAATTAAAAAAAGTTAATAATACTACGAAAAAAAGTAACAAATAAGTACATAAAATTAATTCATAATCATTTGTAAGCATAATTTTAAAATATAAAAAAAATGTATTATTAAAGACATTAATCTTTATAGGAACGACTGTTTGAAAGTTTAAAACTTTTAAAACAAATGGGATGTTTATAATTTTAAAATAAATCGTCGCGTTAATAGATAAAATTGCTAAACTCGACCATTACGTTTATTTTGAGGGTGTTATTTAGATATAATACTTTTAAATCGACTAAATTGAACGAGTTACAACTTTCTTTTTTAAATCGCAATAAAATAAATACTATTTTTTATAATGAATCAGTTGGAAAAACATGCAATGATTTTTATCGGCTATCAGTCATTGACCACCACTCGTATTTAACTTTTCTTGTAATTTATTAACCCACATAGATAACAAATAGGATACGACGATTTCTTCATTGACGTATTTTTAAAAGGGTTCTTAAAAATTATTGTTAATAATCAGTAAAATATAAACGTAATTCCCGCGGATGTTTTATGAATAATTCAAGGATGTGGCGGTATGTAAAGGAAATTAAGTAATGCACATACATAAATTGCAAATGATACACTTGGAACATCTACTATAAATAGTAAATACTTCATATGCTACGTTTTAAATCGTTTTGAATAATTTGAAATTATCTTGTCTTTTGAATTTAAAGTTTTTGTTTTGAATAAAAATTATTATCGTAAATGTGTTTTTTTAAAATTTGTTATGGATTAAGATGAAATTTTGTTTGTAATAATTTAAGATGTTTAAAATTATTTATAAATGAGAGAAAATTTCGTCAAAATATTGTAATAATACAACAATAATGTCATTAATTATTTTTGTACAGTTTGATAATGCCAAGTAAGGCTTGATATTATCTTTGGAAAATTATAATGTTTCCAGAAGACATGTCAACAAGATAAAATCTGTAATAAGAGGAAAAATCTGTTGATGAAAGAAAAATTTAAATGGAACGGCTAGAGATTACATCTATTGAAAGGCCTACAATAATTTAATTCAAATCCAATGTATTTGATCAAATATCAAAGCAAGAAAGAAATTCATGAGGAGTGAGTTGAAATGCTTTTAAAAGACTTGAAATGTTTCTAAAGGCTTGAATTTCTACTACTTTTAGAAGAATTAAAAAGCTTCCGAAAGACTTGATACTACCTTCAAAAGACTTGATATTGTTTTTAAAACTTTTGGCAGAAAACATTTTCATCGCAAAAACACGAATTATTTGAGTTTTCTTCGAAAATATTAAATATTATTGGACAAAATGCAAAATCTTAACGTGTCAGTATACCCTGTATAATGCATATAATAGCTTCAACCTTCAACTTATATTAAAATAAATTTTAAAGTTACTATAAACTATTTTCCGCATATCTTGGTGCAGAAATATTTGAGCTGCTTCTAGAACACTCGACACTGCCTCGGGAGGACTTTATATTGTTTTAAAGAGACGTGAAATATTTTCAGAAGGCTCGAACCGCTTCTAAGAGATTTGATAATGCCATTGCAAGACTTAATACTGCTCCTAGAAGTTTTGATATTGCTTCCAGAAGACGTGAAATGTTTCCAAAAAAAAAACAGAGAACCTTATATTGCTTCTTGAAATATCTCCAGAAGACTTGGAGATGCCTCTGCAAGATTTGAAATGTTTTCAAAAGATTTAGGTGGAAGTACTGGTTGCACTCGTTAAGAATTAAGTAAAAACTTATTGGGAATTCAACCAACGAGGGGGAAGAATTAAAAAACCTCCTTTATTCAAAATTAGTTCAATAGTTAGTAGGTGACTCTATCCCCCTAATGTATTTAGATAATTAAAAAACCACCTAGATAAGGGCTACAATAAGTATTTCAATTACGTTAAGAACAGTAATATCAAGAAATTTAAAGACCTCTCTAAGGAATATATGTTTAAGAGGTTGGTCGGTGATAACATCAAGTGGTTTTCCAACATTTCTGATTGTGACATACCCCCAGATGTTTCCAACTTTCTCTCTCTGGGTCCTAAGTTTGGCCTACCAGAGCCTGTCGAATCCTCCAGATTTTGGGTGGAGTAGATTCTATCTTCAGGTCTATACCTGAAAATGGTTCGAATACTAAGACAGCCAGGGTAACCTTCACACGAACCTAATAAAAATTAAAAATAGCCCCTGTCCTTTGAATTGTCTGATCTCCTACTTCAAATCAGAAACTGTCCGGAACCTCTATTAGTGCTCCCTGCGGACAAAGGACAAGTCACAGTAGTCCTGAACCAATCTCAATATGTGGAAATGTCCCCTTCTTTGTTGTCTGCTGCAGATACATATCAGTTTTTAGGGTATAAGAATAAAAATATTTCTGTTTTGTCAACTATTTAGCTCTTTTCAAATCTACTCGATCAAAACCCAAAAATTTTTCTAACTACGGACTAAGAGTATAATTAACACTAGACTTACAACCTAGGTTTAATATTACCACTAGACCTAGAAACAACCATAATGTTGTTCCTAATTCTAGGTCTAGTGTTAGTTCTGAAGATAGGTTGTGTTGGGTTGGATTGGGTTTCGTATTAAGAGGGTACAGCAAAACCTAAATGAGAGAGTTTAAGAAAGTTTAAAACGGAAGCAAGAGAGGAACTATTTACTAAATGGCTGGAAGCATGGAAAACCTATGAGGGATGGTCGGGTCAGCTGATGTAAAATCCTGGACAAACAGATTCTGGGGAGCTATGGATTTTTATACAACCCAAGGTTTTACGGGGCATGGAGTTTTCGGTTCATACAAAGAAATAGAGAAAAATGACTCCGACCTATGCCGGTACTATCAGTGTAGAGACACACCGGAGCATATAATATTTGTCTGCCAGAAATTCAGGGCGGAAAGAATAATCGCAGAAGAAATATGTAATTGTAAGCTTCAAAAGGAGAACTTGGTAAGTAGTGTGCTGGAAACAGAAGAAAAATAGAATGCAATCTACGTTTTTCTGAGAACTATAATGAAAACAAAAGAAGAAGACGAGAAGCAGAGGCAAGGACGACAATTAAGCGAATAGGAAAAGGATCAAGCTCCCAACCCGAGTAGGTAATATATAGAACGTATAGGTCTAAAAATTAAATAGATTTACTGTACATTTAAGCCAAAGAACGCAAGAAGACGCGAAGAACCAACTAGAGTATCAATGATCGGATTTAAAGAGTCACCAAGGAGAGCGTACGAACAGGGGGGTTTTCTTTTTAAGGGAAACCCTCCTAGGCCATTTGAAACAAAAATTAATTGGTTTTATATGTTTTTCTGCTATGGCAGAATATTTCCTGTGCCTTCCGAAAGAAGAAGATCCGAAGAAACGCCATTCAGGCGGATTCTGGAGAAAACGAGGAAAGGTGTTTTTAGTGGGTTGGGGTCTCAGTACTCCAACCCTTCACTATCTGGCCGTCCAACACCATAGGCCATGTCTGTTCGCAGATTTTCCCCGACCTTGTAAAAAGAGAAAGAAGGGTTCCATCTTAAGAGAGATACGGTTAAACCTAAATGTTTTTTATTGTAGATCTAGTATTAGCTTTAGCGTTAGTGTTGGCTCTATTTTTAGTTGTTGTTTACTCTTAAATTGTTGTATACTTGTATCAAATTAAAACTAGAACTAACACTAGACCTAGTACTAGGTCTACTGTTAGTTCTAGTTTTAATGGCCATTCATTGCTTGATTGTTGTAAATTCTAAGTGGAAGTAAGAGTATAACTAATAGTAGACCTATAACTTAGCTTTAGTATTAGTTTCTAATTCTAAGTCTTCTAGTGTTAGTTCTAAAGCTAGATTGGGTTGGGTTGGTTTCATTGCTTCATTTCTATATATTTCTATACTAAGTACACATCCAATATATTTAAAACATCCATAATATTTTAAAATAATTATAAAAAAAATATTAATTCAAATAGAAACCTGTAATTTTTAAATCATCGAACCTCAAAATGGGTTGCCCACCTCTAACAATAAACTTAATTTTCTATTTCCACGTGGAGAATACGTGCTAATTCAGTTGCCTACCCATTAAGTGATTTAAATCTCAAAATTTGATTTAAATCTTTGCAAAAATTAATAACTATTTCGTAAAACATTCTCGGGATATAAATTTATTTAATTCAACGTTAACGGACATCGTTTCGGTTATCTCGAATTCCGCACGAACCGGAAAAAAGATTTGAGGCGCATTTACGACTCCTCCGGGTCGTAAAATTCGGTTTTACGAACCTTTTTTCTCTCCATACTTTCCGTATTCGCTCCTTTAAATCTTTTGAAATATGCATGTTCGGTGATTTAATCAAAAAAACCCGACTCCGTTTCGTTAATTTATTTTTGGTTGATGACCACCGTCATTTAGAAAATCGTGTTTTACATGTGTTTAGGGGATTTACAAGGAAAAGTTTTATGGGAGTGAGACAAGAAATAGATAAGAGAATAATTTATTAAAGTTTTAAGAATTTTTTTGATGATTTAAAAGTTAAAGGTTTAAAAGAGCATCTAAATTTGCGATTTTATAGATTGTTTGCACATTCTCGAGTACATTCTTTCTAATTATTTGTAAACATCGTCACGGGTTGCAACGTTAGATAGGTGAAAGGATGGATGATCTATTTCTGGACTATTTAGAAGAGTCAGGTGAGCGCCCATGCACACGACTTCCGTTCGGTGTTTTCCAGTTCACAACAACAAAATTCCGTGGGTCCACGTCGGTTATGAATGAGGCTGACCAGGAGGAGAGTAGGAGAAGAGGACTAAAATAGACTCTTCGGTATGTATGTATACAAAATAACCTCTTACGGGAGTAATTCAATTCAACGCAAAACCAAAATGATCGAGACGTATGATTCAAGGAATATCGTGGGAGAGGAAGACAATTAAACATTTAAAAAGCTTTAAATCTTCGAATTAAAAAATTAAATAAAGCACATAAATTCATTACTCAGAGGTGAAAGTTTAAAGTTGGTCGAAAACCGATTAAGACGGTTAAAGAAAGACTTTTAAAAATAAATTGGATATAAAAAACGTAAACGGTATGAGTGTGTGGCGCCACACGATTGCGATCCGTGCGCGTTTTAACGCAATTAGCACACCGCGGCTCATCCTGTACAAGCTTGAGCCGTGCATTAAAACTGCACTGTAATTGGTGGTCGCCCGGACCCCGTTAACTAAGAATCCGCATCTAGAATTTAACATTCAACGATGAGCCTTCGTAATCGTCCTAGAAAATGAATGGGCGTCGGTCACGTTCCGTGGTATATCCGTGATTATGAATGGATGTATTGGCGCCAGGTAGTAATTATTAAAAAAAAATGTCGACCGGAAAATAGTTACATCTAAAAGGAAGTGTGCAACATTGTTACAGGACAACCTACAACATCGATTTTTTGAGTTCTCCTAAATCCTTTAGTTTTAACATTGTGTGATTCATTAGAATTCATTATCAAATCATTTTTAAAGGAGGCCTAAGAGAGAGAAGGAATAACTCGATAGCTTAATAACAGAAGTCTTGGGGGTCAGCTTTGAAATTAAGTACATTGAGGAAAAAGCCGATATGTAAGGAGGATATTCACTATAGCTCATGATGGCCACAAGGATGGTCGCCATGATGGTTAGCTTCCACATTCGAATTGCCCCACTCGATTTTAATCCTTTGAAATTATCACCAATATCCGGCAATTATGTCCATTTCAAGGTGTCACCCCTCTATATAATGGCCATGGGCCGCAGTGGTCCAAGATAAGTCATAGTCCTAGAGGAATGAATTGTTAAAACCCAGCTATTACTACTCAACGCAGGGTCAACTCCCACTATGGGCTTGCAGAGGCAAAATCTTTTATGAAAAGCACGTAAATTGTATATCTCTAGTCTGAACAGCATGTTAGATCTCAAATTCCAACCCAAGATAAATCTCGCTCTTCCGAATCTGCAATCTTCTTTTATTTCTCCTCAAAATTCCATCAGCTCCCAAAACTCTTCGGAGCCAGATTTGGAAGTCTCCCGAGACTCTCGTCTTAGATTTAACATTAACATAGAATCCAGACTTAACATTTTGTTGGAATTGTGATATAAATAATATCTTCACGGTATAAAGAATGTTTGTAAATAAATCTGACGCACTTAATATTCTTCTGGAGGATGATTGACAGGTCAATAGAAAAACTTCACGCCTTAATTGGGAACAAAGGCAGTTACCTGCCTTAACCCTTTTTTCTATAACAATGGGGGTTTCTTCACGCTTTAATTGAGGACAAAAAAGAATCTTCACGGTATAATTAATGTTTGTAAACAGAAATGACCTACTTAACATTCTTTCAGAGGATGATTGACAGGTCAAAACAAAAATTTCACGCTTTAATTGGGGAACAAATGGAAGCTACCTGTCTTAACTCTTTTTTCTATAACAATGGAGGTTTCTTCGCGGTTTAATTTAGTACAAAAGAAATTTCCACGGTATAATTAATGTTTGTACACAAAACTGACCTACCTAACATTCTTTCGGAGAATGATTGACAGGTCAATAGAAAAACTTCACGCTTTAATTGGGAACAAAAGGCAGCTACCGGCCTTAACCCTTTTTTCTATAACAATGGGAGTTTCTTCACGATTTAATTAAGGACAAAAGAAACTTCACGGTATAATTAATGGTCGTAAACAAAACTGACCTACTTAACACTCTTTCGGGGGATGATTGACAGGTCAAAATAAAAACTTCACGCTTTAATTGGGCAACCATTTGATTGTCAGGGTACAATCCAAAGAAACAATTAGAGATAACGCTGAATGCTCCATGCGGGTAATAAAGAAAAAATTGTACGAAATGGGTCTACAATTTGTGGAAGAAAAGACATAGATGGTCATAGGATAGAGATCACAGTAGATCTGCTTAATATCAACGTAAGTACAATAATAGTTGGCGACTTAAATAGCAAGCATCAAACATGGGAATGAAGCGTCTCAAACCGTGCTGGAGAAAAACTGTTAAAGTGATCTAATATATGTAATTTCCAAATTTCAGCTCCAACTGATTACACGTGTTATCAATAATAATATATATTGATACTCAACTAAGCAAACATTTTCATAAAGTGACTCGACAACATTTCCCGGTAATAATAAAATATAATACAATAGTTACAATAATCCCAAAAGAAAATACACTTATTAAAGGTAAAATTGACTGGAAACTTTTTCAAGACAGATGTACAATAAATTTAAATAATAATGGTTTCCTAACTTCACAAGAACAAATTAATACACGAGTTAAAAGCTATCAGCTATCACTAACAGCGTGGTAGAAGCAACCAGTAAACTACCTGTACAAAGACGAAATAAACAATCACAAATGAAATTTTGGCTTTAATTAAATAAAAGCTCAACGCTCGTCGATAATGGCAACAACACAGAAAACCAGAAGTCAGAACATTAAACCAAATAAGATTTCGATAATTAAGGAAAATAACAAATCTTATACTACTGATAAAAAGAAGACAACAATCTTTGCGGAGCATCTTAGTCGTGTATTTACTCCGTTAAACAAATGTGCAGCACATCACATACTATATGTTCGATAGTATATGGAACGAAATGTAATAACTAATAATATTGCCACAAAACCAACATCACCCAAAGAAATACAAGAAATAACCAATTCTTTACCTAAAAAGAAAGCTTAACCTTATAACAAATATTATCCTAATGAACCCCCCAAACAAATACTATACTTATCTGACCAACTTGTACAATGCATGTTTAGGAATTGGATACTTTCCTGAACAATGGAAGCATGCTAATATACTATTATTCCATAAACCAGGCAAATGCAAAACTAAACTAGAAAGTTACAGGCCAATTAGCTTATTGTGCACGTTATCGAAACTGCTGGAGAAGATCATAAAAGAGAGATTGTGTGATGAGTTAAATATGAGTTAAATCGGATTTAAGCAAGGACACTCAACGAGTCGCCAACTCCAGCCAATAGTTGAAGTAATAGGAGATGGTTTCGACAAAAAAATGTACACAGCAGCGCACTTCTTAGACATAACGCAAGCTTTTGATCGAATCTAGTTCGATGGATTGAAATTCAAGATCCATAAACTTGATCTTCCACAATGCCTAAAATCAATCCTTATATCTTTTCTGACAGACAGAACCTTTTCCATCAAAATTCACGACTGCTTCTCCTCCAAATCACCAATACGAGCAGGTATTCCACAAGGTAGTGTCGTGGCCCCCATTCTTTTTAATATTTATAAGCACGATATCACGCAAATGATTCAGGACGACATAACTATGTTTGCGGATGATGCAGTTATTTATAAACCAAACAGCAAGGACGTGGCGAATGTGTGGGAGCTAAACGACAAAGATAAGGACGTCCAGAAACAGGAAAGAAGGGCGCTAAGAGGAAAGGGTAGATACAATGAAAAATATGTGGGCATAAAGATGGAGAAGCTTCCAGGTATTTTGTGAGAGAAGAATGTGCAAAAAAGAAGAAGCTGGTGGCCAGATTCCGTTGTAGCAATGAGGAGAGATTGAATAGATACTGGGTGGATGATGTGGAGAGGTGTCACATGTGCGGAGATGATTGGAAAACGCTGGAACACATGTTGAGATGATGTAGCAACCTGACAGAAGAAGAAAGGAACTAAAAAACATAATGATAACACACCCAGAATCTTTTCAAGATATCATACCTTTACCTTGTCCAGAAATCCTACTCCAAAATTATTTCGAAATTTATGATCTTATTGATATAATAACTTTTCCACATTGAGGATAATCCATGAAAATGATCCAAGAGTCATGAAAATTTTAAATAAAGTAATTAACTTTTTAATATAATTTTGAAACGCGCAATTTCGTTGGGTTTTAGTGCTTATAAATCATAAGCGGGGGCGCCGGCGATACGCTACCCACATAAAACCGCCGAAACGCACTATTTTAAAGGCCTGTATATTATTCCTGGACATTCCGAGACTCTCGCCTACTAAGTATATACCTTATACCCGACGCAGACCAGAAACTTCTAATATCCGACTTCTTCCGATATACCCTTTTACTTATTTATCTACTCGCGCGAGTGTTTTGCTCCGCAACGGTTACGGTCGACAATATTTCCTTGCGAAAATAAACGCTCTCGCGAGTTTCGAAGAAACTTCAAAAAGATTTAAATTTAAATCGAAAGATTGCAAAATCGACGGTTTTAATTCTTTTTCGAGATGTTAAAGTAAAATGGGCATTTTGAAATCACGAAATTCATTTTGTCGTCTAACATTGTAGATGTTACAAGTTTTGGTTTAACTTGATCTTTAAAGCCTTATAACGTTGGGTTAACGAACCCGTTGAAATTTCATTCAGGAAAAAGCCAGCGCCGCCGCTGCTGCCGTGCAGATACGAACCCATAGACCAAACAATAACAGTTTTAATCGCGGATTTCGCTTACGAAGGTGTTTCAAACCGCGACCCGAGTCTTAAAAAAATTTTTTTAACTCAAGTTACCTGACACGGTTGTTTTCTAAAAGATAATTTAATCAACACTTAATAAATTAAATTTGTATTAATACATTTTAGATGACTAAATTGTAGAGGCTGTATCTTTTTGGGTCCGTAAGTGTTAAAATAACTAAGACGTGTGTATATAAGTGATAAAAGGAACGAAACGAAGGAAATGAAACGTTTGGCCAATGTTCAAGTATCGCACAGAAGTCAAGGTGTTAAGTTACAACCACTTCATGAACCAAGTTTAGAATTTTCTTTTATTAAATTCTTGAATTTATGCACGAAGCATAAAACAGTTTAACTACAAAAAATGTTATGGAATGAAGTCCTTTTAAAGTAAAAGATTTACGAACGCGCGATAAAATCAGCAATGTTAGATACCAATAGACGCATTCTAATTCGAAATCGTTACGTACGTTTGCCGGTTAAACTGGCGATCGAAATCCGCATAAACATGCAGTTAAAACCCACGCGTTTTCTCTGGCGCGAATAATCGTCGAACTCAAAGTGTTAATCCCGTCAGCCGTATAAGGCCTCAATCACCAATTTAAAAACTAGAAATTGCTCTCTTCTATCTTTTATCTGGTTAAGTTATATACTTAACAACGAAACGTATCGGTATAATACAAAGTTCGTGGTATATGTACATACGGAGACGGTAATATCTCTATCAGAGAAACGGATGGGGAACAATTGACTGGCTTAGAAACCAGAACCCGTAATGGAACACAACCGTAGTTGATGGAAGAACGGTTCTGTTATGCAAATGGTTGATGTTGGTGTGTGTGGCACCTTTGAAGAAGAAGATTAAATGTATTGATTTGTTTCTTTGTCAACCCAATTCTTTATTTTGAGAGATTAAGAGAAGATAAGACAAAAATCGGTAATAATTTTCATAATGTTGACTCATAACGAAATAATCTGAATGAAGGAGTAACATGAAGAAATTTGATAACGTCATATCGTTTTTAATAGATCAATGCCAAAAAGGTATCAATGGTAATTGGATTGGGTTGGGTCGTACCTTGGATGCAAGCGACCTGATAATCGCAAAGCAATGCTTTTCCCAACCTCTTCATACGTCATATCATTCTCTACGTGTCCTTGTTGCTACCACCTTTGCCATTCATCTATATTCCTTCGCCAGCTCCCCCAGCATCTACCTCCACTGTGTTACCTCCACCCAGAATTCATCATCAGTGACGCCGACTTTTTAATATTTCTCTTTTTTGATGATCGTTCTTTGTATGTAATAAAGACTTTTTAAAGTTTAACGAAAGGTTTTATAACATCACAATAATACCACAGACTTAAGAACAAAGGCCTCTAAAATGAACAGTTTCTGCAATAGAGTATTTTACAATATGATTTAGTAACTATGTATATTTGTATCGAAATAAAACTAGAACTAACACTATACCTGGAAGTGGAAAATGTTTGGTTTAGCCATGCGTTTTCAGAAGAGTTTCTGCAATAGAATACCTTTACAAACTGATTTAGTAACCATGTAATAATGGCGCTAAGGGTGGGGGAGGGGTAGAGAGTAAATGTAGCTAGCCGCAAAGCAACCAAAGTGCGAGCAATTGACTCCCTTAAATTCTTCCTTTCAATAAATTACACATTGCATGACAAAACGTAAATAAATTTACAAGGTTTAATGTATATTGTAGAAAGTATTGAAATATTCCGAATAACATTAAGATTTTGACATCCGTTTTTAAAATCGCCACCATTTTCATCACGACTATATCAGATTTGCCAAAATGCAAGACCATTAAACAGTGTAAAAATATGTCGGTAGGAGGTAGGTATAGTGTGTGTGTTGCATTTCTTTCTACGACAGCCGTTCACCAGCATTCACGTTAGTTTTGTATAATTTGTATGCGGCATACTTAAAGTTAGAAGTTATTGTTACGAATATACAATTTTAATTGGTTTTGTGAACAATGCCATCTGTAAATGTTCATAAGAAACACCTACAGTTGAACTAATCGACTACAATCCTTGTAAAACCTAGCATCGAACCTAGCATGGCGTTTGTTCAATAAACTCTCTGGAATTTGGCAGCAGTTACTACACACCTAGACCAGATAGAATATTGTCGGGCGATATGTTGAATGGGCGTTATCAACCGAAAAGAAGAAGGAATTGAACTGTTGGTCCCCTTTGGCGACCTATATCTTTGCGGAAGATGCAAAACATTTAAAGAGAAAATTTAATTATTCTTGCTTGGAAACATACTCTCCATGGTTGGTATTTCCAGGCGCCAAAAAGGAGTATTTTGTAAAAATTTATTTAGAGGCATATTGGAATCATTATACTATAAGACCCGTTTGTAAGCTCAAAGATATTCACTAGCAGTGCAAGAAGCACCTTGAAACCCACTTCAAGCACAACTGAACAAATATTCCCAAGTAATTATTAAAGTAAATTCCAAAAATATAAAATCTATTATTTCGTGAATTACGTTTTGCGGATCACACGACTTGACGCGGGAGATTTGATTTTAAAGAAACACATTGACCAAAGGAAAAAGGATGCAAGCTACTGTTCAGTGGATATTCAAAACGAAATTATTGGTATTTATGGAAGCGTTATTAAGGCTGATATTATGAAAAAAGTGAAAAAAGCAGCAGCATATAGTGTGCTAGCAGACGAAACAACTGATATTTCTGATATTGATCAACTATCGATTGGGATGCGATATTTTGATTAAGAAACACAGCAAAAGTTACGCAAAAAGCACACCAAAGCCCTCTACTTTTATTGCTCGTACCACAAGCTGGATCTAGTTATCAATGATCTAAAAATTCAATTCATTAAATTAAAACTGCCATGGGAACCGCCAAAAGAGCTGTAAACTTTTTTCGGGAATTAGTTTTGAGGAAGAAGTTGATACCTAATATTTTCAGACTTTGCGAGACAAGATGGAGTGAAAAACACAAAATCATCAGAGTTTTTAAAGAAAATCTTCCAGTAATTCTGGAAGCCTTACAAACATTATCTCAGGATAGAAATAGTGCAACTCGGAAAAGAGCATTCCAACTGCATGCCAACCGTCATGCTAAGAAATGCTTCCAAAATTTCTTTCATTCTGGGGATTATGTTGGTAGCCAAATACTCGGCTTTGATGGAATCCGTTGTCAACGTACTCCAATCTGTACCTTTAGACGTGGTCAAAACCTTGGAACACGTTAAAAGAATTTTACTTTTAATTAAAAACCACCGTGAAAGTGATTTTTAATTAAAAAAAGTGGCAGACGAAATTATAAAGGAAACTACTGCTAAAGCGGAGAAAGTTGAACTGGAGGATGACATTACATCAATGCCGTGTATTACGGGGAAACACCGTCATAGAAGCAATCATCCAGCAGAAAGCCCTTCAGAATGCTGGAAGAGGTCTTTAGTAACACCATACTTGGATTCAATTATCACTTTCCTTGAAGTACGTTTTGCTGAAGAAAACACGTTATCATTCGCATTATCTAAGTTACATCAGACGTAGATGCAAAAGCAATTGTGGCAGCAATTATGGCTTAATCTAACAAATTTTATAGTTGTTGATGTCCTAAAAGAAACAAACTCCTTCTTTCCAGAAACATTCAATGGAAAGGGGACGCCTAATATTAAAATTAACACAGACCGTTTTTTGAATATTTAAAAAATGATTTAAATGATTTTATTTCTAGCATACCAATCCGTAAAGCGCTCAATTACATTTTTGACTTTAACAGCAAGCTCCTCCCGATCCCGAGCAGCAACAGCGATGAAGGTGTCATTCGCAAACATTACTACATGTACATCCTCCAAAAAACGCGGCGAGTCGTTGACAAATATTAGAAAAATTAGGTATCCCAAAATTGAACCCTGTGGAACACCAAGATCAACAGATGACTCCTCCGACGCTATCCCCGAAAGAATTACTCTCAATCTACGATTTGTAATAAAGGAAGTTAACCATTTAAGTATATTTCCGCGGATTCCAACACTATACAATTTTTGTTCAATGAAGTGAGGAGCCAAAAAGTCGAAAGCGCGGAAAAGATCAAAGAGGAGACCAACCACATAATCCCCGCTATCAGATGCCGATAAACATAGGAGAAGTAATCGACCTTCGCAGTATCAGTTGACAATCCTTCTCGAAACCTATGCTGGGACTTGCAGAGGACTTTATATGTGTCAAAAAAATCAAGCAATCTTTTTTTAATTATTGTTTCAAATATTTTCGAAAAGACGCTGCAAACAGAGATGGGCCTGTAGTTTGCAACGCTTTTCGAATCTCCTTTTTTAAACACAGGAGTTACTTTTGCCACTTTTAGCACGCTTGGAAAAGCACCTAACTCAACAGATCGATATCCTTTACAAATTTTATAAATTCCACGGAAACATAATCCCAGCCCATACTTTTAACAGTTTTCAGATCTCGAATAGCATCAGAAACCTCAACATGTGTAACCGGAGAAAAGTACAAAGAGGAGCTTAGAGAGGTACCTATTTTACACATATCAGACAACGGTGACCCGTAGGCAGCGATCAATTTCATTTGATGACTGATGAAATGACTGATGAAAAACAGTTACTAAAATGATTACAACACTCTGTCACGTTAACAGTCAACTTTCCTTCAATTGACAACCCGGCAGCATTATTTTGCTGTTTAAGACGTCCTAGCTACTCATTAATGGAACACCAAAGCATTCGAGTTTTGTTTAGTGAGTTGTTGATTCTATCGGCTAAAGAAGTTTTTTTTGCTTGATCGATTAAAGCCTTGTATGATTTTTTTTTGTTAATGTATTCCGTACGAAGCTCTGGACATCCATTAGTTAGCAACTAATGCAAATATTTTTTATCCTCCATAATATTGCTCCATTGTCCCCCCTCCCTTAGTCATAAGCTGGCGATACCCTATTTAAATCGAAATAAAACTAAAACTAACACTAGACCTAGAAGTGGAAAGTTTTTTTTTAGAACTAGATACATTCAGGTGATTCTCGACTGATTCTAGTTTTACTTCTAGTGTTCTAGTTTCACTTCAATTTAAATATACAGGCAGTAGTACAAACTACTAAGTATATTACAACCTTCAAAAGGGAATCAAAGGTATTATTATGCATTCTTCTTTGAAAGAATGTTCTTCATTTCAACTGACAGAAGAAAAATAAAATCTATTTTAAAGTAAGTTATTGTTAGTGAAATATATCGTTATAATTTGAAGTTAAACCGAAAGGAATTTAGATTAACTGCCCAGGAATCTCCCCAACCACTTCGACACCCAATTCACTATTTTCTCTAAAAACAAAACGATTTACAAACAGTTTCGCTGCCCGTTTGTCGAACAAACACTAGACGAGGCGCGAAGAACAAATCGAATGTTTGCTCTCTCAGTGGTCGCTTCACACACACGGAAAAGAACGCCGTTCTGATGCGACAAACCGAGAGGATATCGCCGCAAAGCAAAAAAAAACTTTAGACGATGACCAAGAAGTGGAAGGAATCGACATACGGCAACGTGTGGATACCGCGACTAATAGAAGTTCACACGACCCCTTTTATTTACATTCTTAAAGGATACAAAACACGAAACTAACCAAAGATTTTTTTTAAGATTTTTTTTTCTAACGTTATTTTTTGTTGACTATCAACATTTTTTTAAAGAAAATTTTTTGACTTGAATTTTTGCAATTTATCTCTTAATACGTTTAATTGATACAGGAAAATATTTTTACCATTGCACCCTTTTATTTTGGTTACCCAATTCGCGATTTGTTGTTATTGCATCCAGCAATATTTATAATGGGGAATAATAATTTTATTGCGTTTTATAACGGGCATTTTTACACTCTCCTTTCTGTCTGCAGATCGTAAATTTTTACCGTCTCAATAAATGCCTGTGTGTAGTAGTAAACAAAATACCGAGGTGTTTATAAATCGCCTTTTTTTCCTCTCCAGCGAAAATGAAACCGCAATTCGTTATCGAATCTTTATGGCCACGCGAAAATTGTTTGACAAACTTGAGAATTTGTGAAACAATTTCGGTTGATAACAGAAAAAGAGATATTAGAAAACTCGAAACCAGTATAAAGTTGCAGTTGATTTCAGTACTTTCTTTGTAAACTTATTTGGGATTTAATACGTTAACACAATAATTTTCTTGGAGGAATTTGGGAGGTCGAAATTTAAAATCTTATTTATAAATATCTTATTCTAATTTTAAAATTGAAAAAACCCAAATTTTGTATGAATATTCTCCAGTCAATGGAATCCATTCAAAAACTTTAATAAAAATATTTACATCCATCAATCAAAAATATTAATAGATTAATATGATATACCAGGTGAGGCATTTAGATTAAACCCAAGGGGAAAATATACTGATATATAGATATTTTGAAAGTTTTATCTTTTTTCGATAAAATTGATAATTTGAGTTATAAGTTCATCTCAATTTATTAAATTATTCTCCCAATATATTAAGAAAATAATATTCTTAGATTTACTTAGATCTTTTTGATCGTTTTGTTTATTATGTTTTTATTATTGCTTTTTATTGCAAAGGTAGATTCGGATTACTGAGTAAAATATCCCCACAAAACCGGGTCATAAATAGGGTTTTAACACGAAATATTAGCCTAAAATAGTCCATACACTTTGTACTCCTCATAAAATTTCAACCGGGACAACTTAATCTTGACCGATTTCTGTCCGGGTTTTCCCTTAATAATATTTTACGACCTTCATATCCACACTTAATTATAACTAAAATAACAAAACATACAGGGTGATTCAAACATCACGTTTCATAATACAAAAATTACAAGTAACGCAAAATAGACACGTGTAAATATCTTTTGTTGTTAAGATTCCAATCGGTTTAAACTTCCTTATTGATCTTAACGATTGATTTACGAGTGAAACGCGTTGAGATTTCAATGAATTAGCAATTACAAAATCGTAAACGAACTTGTTTTTCGAGTTTCGATTCTTTTTATTCAAACTAATAATCAGCTAATTGCTTTTTTGTTGTAATACAGATTATACATAACGACGAATACAATGTGAAAGCACACACCACAGCGGGAAAGCTAAATTGTTGCTTCGAAAGCTTTTGCAGTGAAATTGGCACCCGTTTATTACTGTATTTAAAAGTCGACAACCAAAGAAATTCATCAATACGTAGATTGGGTATTTTCAATTTTATGATCGTCGGGTTTTAAGGTAATTGTATATGATTAAATGAAATTGAAAGTTTTTAAGATTTCTTGGAAGTGAGGAGCTTATGTTTGGTGGGAACAATTTGTGAAATGTTTATTACTTGATGACACAATGTTGTTTGTATTCAACATTTTTGAGATATTCGAAGATGACATCAAGATGTAAGCATTAAATGCGGATAATTTTAGACAGAGTTAGTTTTTTTTGATTTCATTATTTAGCACTAATTATTACGTGGACAAAATTTAAGAATGAAGAATGTTTTAGACCTAATATTAGTCCTAGTAATAGTTATAGTGATAGTGCTAGTATTAATTCTGATTTCAGTTCAAAAGGAATCCAATCTGCAAGCAATACAACCCGAATATAATACAATCTGAAAGAAATCCAACCTGAAAACAATCCATCCTGAAATCAACATAACTCAAATGTAATAAAACGTGAAAGAAGTCATCCCAAACCGAATTTATCATATCTTGAAAGGAATCCAACCTGAAAACGACTCAATCCAAAATCAATACAATGAGATTGTGCTACAACCTGAAACACATCTACTCTGAAAGGAACCCAAGTCAAAATCGACCCATCCGAATTTAACACAACCTGAAAGAGGATACCTTTTTATAGTGATAGTGCTAGTAGTAATTCTGATTTTAGTTCAAGAAGAATCCAATCTATAAGCGATACAACCCGAATATAAGACAATCTGAAAGAAATCCAACCTGAAAGCAACCCATCCTGAAATCAAGATAACTCAAATGTAACAAAACGTGAAAGAAATCATCCCAAACCGAATTTATCATATCTTAAAAGGAATCCAACCTGAAAGCAACTCAATCCGAAATCAATTCAATGAGGTTGTGCTACAACCTGAAACACATCTACTCTGAAAGGAACCCAAGTCAAAATCGACCCATCCGAATTTATCACAACCTGAAAGTGGATACCTTTTTATAGTGATAGTGCTAGTATTAATTCAGATTTTAGTTCAAAAGGAATCCAATCTATAAGCGATAAAACCCGAATATAAGACAATCTGAAAGAAATCCAACCTGAAAGCAACCCATCCTGAAATCAACATAACTCAAACGTAACAAAACGTGAAAGAAATCATCCCAAACCGAATTTATCATATCTTGAAAGGAATCCAACCAGAAAACGACTCAATCCGAAATCAATACAATGAGATTGTGCAACAACCTGAAATGCATCTACTCTGAAAGGAACCCAAGTCAAAATCGACCCATCCGAATTTAACACAACCTGAAAGTGGATACCTTTTTATAGTGATAGTGCTAGTATTAATTCTGATTTTAGTTCAAAAGGAATCCAATCTATAAGCGATACAACCCCAATATAAGACAATTTGAAAAAAATCCAACCTGAAAACAACCCATCCTGAAATCAACATAACTCAAATGTAACAAAACGTGAAAGAAATCATCCCAAACCGAATTTATCATATCTTGAAAGGAATCCAACCTGAAAGCGACTCAATCCGAAATCAATACAATGAGGTTGTGCTACAACCTGAAAAGCATCTACTCTGAAAGAAACCCAAGTCAAAATCGACCCATCCGAATTTATCACAACCTGAAAGTGGATACCTTTTTATAGTGATAGTGCTAGTATCAATTCTGATTTTAGTTCAAAAGGAATCCAATCTATAAGCTATACAACCCGAATATAAGACAATCTGAAAGAAATCCAACCTGAAAGCAACCCATCCTGAAATCAACATAACTCAAACGTAACAAAACGTGAAAGAAATCATCCCAAACCGAATTTATCATATCTTGAAAGGAATCCAACCAGAAAACGATTCAATCCGAAATCAATACAATGAGATTGTGCAACAACCTGAAATGCATCTACTCTGAAAGGAACCCAAGTCAAAATCGACCCATCCGAATTTAACACAACCTGAAAGTGGATACCTTTTTATAGTGATAGTGCTAGTAGTAATTCTGATTTTAGTTCAAGAAGAATCCAATCTATAAGCGATACAACCCGAATATAAGACAATCTGAAAGAAATCCAACCTGAAAGCAACCCATCCTGAAATCAAGATAACTCAAATGTAACAAAACGTGAAAGAAATCATCCCAAACCGAATTTATCATATCTTAAAAGGAATCCAACCTGAAAGCAACTCAATCCGAAATCAATTCAATGAGGTTGTGCTACAACCTGAAACGCATCTACTCTGAAAGGAACCCAAGTCAAAATCGACCCATCCGAATTTATCACAACCTGAAAGTGGATACCTTTTTATAATGATAGTGCTAGTATCAAATCTGATTTTAGTTCAAAAGGAATCCAATCTATAAGCTATACAACCCGAATATAAGACAATCTGAAAGAAATCCAACCTGAAAGCAACCCATCCTGAAATCAACATAACTCAAACGTAACAAAACGTGAAAGAAATCATCCCAAACCGAATTTATCATATCTTGAAAGGAATCCAACCAGAAAACGACTCAATCCGAAATCAATACAATGAGATTGTGCAACAACCTGAAATGCATCTACTCTGAAAGGAACCCAAGTCAAAATCGACCCATCCGAATTTAACACATCCTGAAAGAGGATACCTTTTTATAGAGATAGTGCTAGTATTAATTCAGATTTTAGTTCAAAAGGAATCCAATCTATAAGCGATAAAACCCGAATATAAGACAATCTGAAAGAAATCCAACCTGAAAGCAACCCATCCTGAAATCAACATAACTCAAACGTAACAAAACGTGAAAGAAATCATCCCAAACCGAATTTATCATATCTTGAAAGGAATCCAACCAGAAAACGACTCAATCCGAAATCAATACAATGAGATTGTGCAACAACCTGAAATGCATCTACTCTGAAAGGAACCCAAGTCAAAATCGACCCATCCGAATTTAACACAACCTGAAAGAGGATATCTTTTTATAGTGATAGTGCTAGTATCAATTCTGATTTTAGTTCAAAAGGAATCCAATCTATAAGCTATACAACCCGAATATAAGACAATCTGAAAGAAATCCAACCTGAAAGCAACCCATCCTGAAATCAACATAGCTCAAACGTAACAAAACGTGAAAGAAATCATCCCAAACCGAATTTATCATATCATGAAAGGAATCCAACCAGAAAACGACTCAATCCGAAATCAATACAATGAGATTGTGCAACAACCTGAAATGCATCTACTCTGAAAGGAACCCAAGTCAAAATCGACCCATCCGAATTTAACACAACCTGAAAGAGGATATCTTTTTATAGTGATAGTGCTAGTATTAATTCTGATTTTAGTTCAAAAGGAATCCAATCTACAAGCGATGCAACTCGAATATAAGACAATCTGAAAGAAATCCAACCTGAAAGCTACCCATCCTGAAATCAACATAACTCAAATGTAACGAAACGTGAAAGAAATCATTCCAAACCGAATTTATCATATCTTAAAAGGAATCCAACCTGAAAGCGACTCAATCCGAAATCAATACAATGAGATTGTACCACAACCTGAAATGCATCTACTCTGAAAGGAACCCAAGTCAAAATCGATTAATCCGAATTTAACACAACCTGAAAGAGGATACCTTTTTATAGTGACAGTGCTAGTATTAATTCTGATTTTAGTTCAAAAGGAATCCAATCTATAAGCTATACAACCCGAGTATAAGACAATCTGAAAGAAATCCAACCTGAAAGCAACCCATCCTGAAATCAACATAACTCAAACGTAACAAAACGTGAAGGAAATCATCCCAAACCGAATTTATCATATCTTGAAAGGAATCCAACCAGAAAACGACTCAATCCGAAATCAATACAATGAGATTGTGCAACAACCTGAAATGCATCTACTCTGAAAGGAACCCAAGTCAAAATTGACCCATCCGAATTTAACACAACCTGAAAGTGGATACCTTTTTATAGTGATAGTGCTAGTATTAATTCAGATTTTAGTTCAAAAGGAATCCAATCTATAAGCGATACAACCCGAATATAAGACAATCTGAAAGAAATCCAACCTGAAAGCAATCCATCCTGAAATCAACATAACTCAAATGTAACAAAACGTGAAAGAAATCATCCCAAACCGAATTTATCATATCTTGAAAGGAATCCAACCTGAAAGCGACTCAATCCGAAATCAATACAATGAGATTGTGCAACAACCTGAAATGCATCTACTCTGAAAGGAACCCAAGTCAAAATCGACCCATCCGAATTTAACACAACCTGAAAGAGGATACCTGTTTATAGTGATAGTGCTAGTATTAATTCTGATTTTAGTTCAAGAGGAATCCAATCTATAAGCGATACAACCCGAATATAAGACAATCTGAAAGAAATCCAACCTGAAAGCAACCCATCCTGAAATCAAGATAACTCAAATGTAACAAAACGTGAAAGAAATCATCCCAAACCGAATTTATCATATCTTGAAAGGAATCCAACCTGAAAGCGACTCAATCCGAAATCAATACAATGAGATTGTGCAACAACCTGAAATGCATCTACTCTGAAAGGAACCCAAGTCAAAATCGACCCATCCGAATTTAACACAACCTGAAAGAGGATACCTGTTTATAGTGATAGTGCTAGTATTAATTCTGATTTTAGTTCAAGAGGAATCCAATCTATAAGCGATACAACCCGAATATAAGACAATCTGAAAGAAATCCAACCTGAAAGCAACCCATCCTGAAATCAAGATAACTCAAATGTAACAAAACGTGAAAGAAATCATCCCAAACCGAATTTATCATATCTTGAAAGGAATCCAACCAGAAAACGACTCAATCCGAAATCAATATAATGAGATTGTGCAACAACCTGAAATGCATCTACTCTGAAAGGAGCCCAAGTCAAAATCGACCCATCCGAATTTAACACAACCTGAAAGAGGATACCTGTTTATAGTGATAATGCTAGTATTAATTCTGATTTTAGTTCAAGAGGAATCCAATCTATAAGCGATACAACCCGAATATAAGACAATCTGAAAGAAATCCAACCTGAAAGCAACCCATCCTGAAATCAAGATAACTCAAATGTAACGAAACGTGAAAGAAATCATCCCAAACCGAATTTATCATATCTTAAAAGGAATCCAACCTGAAAGCGACTCAATCCGAAATCAATTCAATGAGGTTGTGCTACAACCTGAAACGCATCTACTCTGAAAGAAACCCAAGTCAAAATCGACCCATCCGAATTTAACACAACCTGAAAGAGGATACCTTTTTATAGTGATAGTGCTAGTATTAATTCTGATTTTAGTTCAAAAGGAATCCAATCTATAAGCTATACAACCCGAGTATAAGACAATCTGAAAGAAATCCAACCTGAAAGCACCCCATCCTGAAATCAACATAACTCAAATGTAACAAAACGTGAAAGAAATCGTCCCAAACCGAATTTATTATATCTTAAAAGGAATCCAACCTGAAAGCGACTTAATCCGAAATCAATACAATGAGATTGTACTACAACCTGAAACGCATCTACTCTGAAAGGAACCCAAGTCGAAATCGACCCATCCGAATTTAACACAACCTGAAAGAGGATACCTTTTTATAATGATAGTGCTAGTATCAATTCTGATTTTAGTTCAAAAGGAATCCAATCTATAAGCTATACAACCCGAGTATAAGACAATCTGAAAGAAATCCAACCTGAAAGCAACCCATCCTGAAATCAACATAACTCAAACGTAACAAAACGTGAAGGAAATCATCCCAAACCGAATTTATCATATCTTGAAAGGAATCCAACCAGAAAACGACTCAATCCGAAATCAATACAATGAGTTTGTGCTACAACTTGAAGCGCATCTACTCTGAAAGGAACCCAAGTCAAAATCGACCCATCCGAATTTAACACAACCTGAAAGAAGATACCTTTTTATAGTGATAGTGTTAGTATTAATTCTGATTTTAGTTCAAAAGGAATCCAATCTATAAGCGATACAAACCGAATATAAGACAATCTGAAAGAAATCCAACCTGAAAGCAACTCATCCCGAAATCAACATAACTTAAATGTAATAAAACGTGAAAGAAATCATCCCAAACCGAATTTATCATATCTTGAAAGGAATCCAACTTGAAAACGACTCAATCCGAAATCAATACAATGAGATTGTGCTACAACTTGAAGCGCATCTACTCTGAAAGGAACCCAAGTCAAAATCGACCCATCCGAATTTAACACAACCTGAAAGAAGATACCTTTTTATAGTGATAGTGTTAGTATTAATTCTGATTTTAGTTCAAAAGGAATCCAATCTACAAGCGATGCAACCCGAATATAAGACAATCTGAAAGAAATCCAACCTGAAAGCTACCCATCCTGAAATCAACATAACTCAAATGTAACAAAACGTGAAAGAAATCATCCCAAACCGAATTTATCATATCTTGAAAGGAATCCAACCTGACAGCAACTTAATCCGAAATCAATACAATGAGATTGTGCTACAACCTGAAACGCATCTACTCTGAAAGGAATTCAAGTCGAATCGACCCATCCGAATTTAACACAACTTGAAAGAAATTCAACCTAATCCAAGAACAACCCAATAAAACCCGAAATGATATCTCAATCACAAAAACATCTAAAATCCAAATCATTTAAGATTAATTCATTGAAGATTAAGGTTTGAATAATTTATTAATTAATGATATTGATTGTAAATTGGATTTAACAGCATTCGTTTGATTTTAAATATTTGATTGAGTTTAACGATCGACGTACGGATTAAAAAGAAACGGAACAAAACTCCGCACAAACCTTGAAATTATCGCCTATTAAAGGTTTCAATGGACGAGACTGCGAGTTCGGATTATGCAGATTCGCACCTCGCCCTTCTTTGCAAAAAAAGACCAAGAAGTTAATCGGTTCTTGGCTTCTTCGAATTATACCTCAACGAGCGAGCACGGTAGGTTTCACTGTTGAATAAATTGTTCAACAAGTTGAATAAAACAAAAAACACAAAAAAAATTGAAATAAGAACTAAATTTAAGGAATATTTGTTTCTTCTCAAATTAACACTGGGTACAAAGAAAAAAATAAAAGAATAAATGTGTCTGTAATTGAAGATACAGTTTTTTTTCTTAAACCACTTTTACTTTGAAGTTGCTTTACAAGTTGACAAGTTAAGAACTTTAAGGTACACCAGAAATGTTCTAAATTTAAATTTTAACACTAAATTTAAACACTTAGCATGTTTAAAATTGAATATTTCTCACTTGCATACCATCCAACCAACGTAATAACCTTCTGAAATAAACTTTATATACCAAGAAGAATAACAAAATATTCGGCAAACCACGAGTCCATAGGAAATGCCCCGAAAAATAAACGCACCTACCTCGAAGGCGTATAAGGCGCCCACGCTATCGAAAAACGGACGTCGAATGTTAAATTTATCGATGAAGCATTAACACTACATTGTTACCTGGGCAAACACCAAAAAAGACAACTAAAAAATATATATGTATACATAGAAAGAAAAAAGAAAAATCGTTCCCCACAGAAATCAATTATAACAACATTTATTATCGAAGCAAAGAGAGGAGAAGTTAAAGTTGTCGTTGAGTTTTAGAAAAACGATTAGCACTTTAAACGTTTTCGCCCCCCACATTTGCTAAGTGCTTATTCGTGTTCCTATCTTTATTTGTAAAATTACAAGAGACTATGAGTGTGATTTATGAAATAAAATTGTCGTCTTAAAAAGACTTAGTCACTAAAATAAATTAATAAAAGAAGTTTTAAGAGGTTTCAAAGAAATTTTCAAAGATTTTTGTTGATTCTCCATCCAACCCAACACAACTCAATTATTAATCATTTGTATAACTGTTCTTCAGTAATTGATAGTGAAGATAATGATAATCATTTTGAGCTATATACACTTCAGCTAGATCATACACTTCAATACAGTGTCCTACAAGATAAACATAACTTTATGTGTAACAAAAAGACTCTGACGATTATGAGAGATATACGGGTTAAACCGAATATTTCTAGTTCTAGATCTAGAGTTAGATCTTATGATATAAAACTAGAACTAACACTAGACCTACAACTTCTAGGTCTAGTGTTAGTTCTAGTTTTACTTCGTTTCAAACATAAAGGGAACAGCTAAACCCAACCGAACCCAACTCAAGCCTGTATATTTAAATTGAAATAAAACTAGAACTAACACTAGATTAAGAACTAGAATCATTCGGATTTAGCCGTCTTGAAAGATGTACGGCTAAACCCGAATGCTTCTACTTCTAGATCTAGAGTTAGATCTAATGATATACAACTAGAACTAACACTAGACCTAGAAGTGGAAAGTTTTGGGTTTAGCCGTCTTCAGACCCAAAACTTTCCACTTCTAGGTCTAGTGTTAGTTCTAGTTTTACTTCAATTCAAATATACATGGTTACCAAATCAATTCGTAAAGTACTCTATTTTAGAAAGTAATCATTTTGAGGCCTTCATAAAATGTCTTCAGATGCACAGCTGAACCCAACTCAGCCCAAACCTGTATATTTAAACCAGAGTCATTCCAGAGCTGAAGGAACACTGAGTACATGTATGATGACGATATTATGCATTTCATTGCAAAAACAAGCGTCCCTCCAGGAGTTGGGGCCCAGGGTTGTAGCCCTATCAGCCCTTCACAATAAAAAATATTACACTATCAAATTAAAAGCGGCGCTATAAGTAACAAACAGTATCCAAAGTTAAGTCGAGGCCAGTGGAAACCAAAACTATGGCTCCGATATGTGGACGACACGTTTGCAGTATGGCAACATGATTAGGCCTCTCTGAATTTTTAGATCACTTAAACGCTCAACATCCCAGGATCAAATTTACCATGGAAATGAAATCTGCGAAGTAGTTGGCCTTTTTAGATGTATTGGTCACCAGGACGATAACTGGTGACATGGAACTTGGGGTGTATCCAGAAGAGGTCCTTGATCCGCACTTTGTTCTAGAGAGCACCTGAAGAAGGAGGAACGCTTTCTTCGGGACGTACTGCAGAAGAATGGTTATAGTTTCAGGAACATCAATTGAGCCACCAACCAGCGGAAGCAAGGAGAAGCAGCAAGTACAGAAATAACTAGATTTACCTGTCTTCCTTATGTTGCTGGTGGACGGTCACCAAAATTCGGAATACACTCCCGATAGCCAAGGACAAGCTACCCCTATTAAATGGTGCGGGTGTCTATCGGATATCATGTAGTTGTGGAAAGTTTTACGTTGGCCAAACAGGACGAAACATCGAATGCCGTATCAAGGAACCCGAGTGGGAAGTGAGGCTGAGGAAGATTCAACATTCGGCGGTTGAGGAACATTGCCATTCTCTGAGTGACAATGACACCGAATAGACCTCGACAAAACAAAGGTTCTGGCTAAGACTAATAAATATCATCAAAGGCTGACAAGAGAAGCCATAGAAATCCACCGACATAAAAACAATGTCAACAGAGAAGATTGTTGGGAACTCAACAGAACATAGAAGATGGTGGTGAAGACGACTCCCAAACGGGATGCGACGCATTAATTAGTTAGTAATTAACTTGTAATTAGCATAAATTAATTATTAATTAGTTTTCGACCGATATATTGTTTTACGATTCCCGATTTTGTCACTTCAAACCAGTTTCCAAAGAAGGTTGCAACATGGCATCCGAAACGTCAAAATTTTTTTCAAAAAACGCACGGCAAAACGCGAAAGTTTCTAGTTTTAGATCTGTCTTGTAATTATTATTATTATGTATCATAGTATATGTATGAAATGTGACAAACTCTAATGTTGTAAAGCTTGTGGATATTCAAATAAAATATAAATATTCTATTACAAATATTCAAAATAAATATTGAAATATCTGGCAGATACAGAGTAAAACAAGAAGAGAGGAAGCTTATACACAATATTCATAGACCTAAAAGCGCCATTTGATAGAGTTGATGACGAGAGGTATCACAAAACGCCCGATAGATAGAGTAAAAGAGACGTATAGTAAGGCGGGTTAGAACTTTCAAAAGAGATGTAAGAAAAAGAAAGATTATGTTTGATGGTCTGGTAAGGAGCGCAATGACGTATTACACAGAAGTATGGGGATGGGCTATGAGAAGAGGATAGAAAGTTGATCGCATTGTAGTATCTTGGAGGTAAATCAAGAAGGGAAGATTAATTAATGTAAGGACAGGATATTATAGGAGAGTGGGATATACAATATCTGGCATAGACAACAGAAGGATAAAAAAGAGCGAAATATAGAGAGAACTAAAGGATATGAATAGCGGCGTACGCAGGAAAGAAGGTCAAAGATACGGGAAGTGAGATACAATATAAGTTATGGTGACATAATGACGGAGGAACTCCCAAGGTATCTGCGGATGGAAGGTGAGGAAGAAAATAATTGGCAGATTTAGCTGTGGAAATAAAGAACAGATACTAAGCGGATGATGCGGAAAAGACTGAAAACCTCTTGAGCACATGTTGAGAGTATATAATGAATTGCGAGAGGTGGCGAAGAACAGATTTATTTGTGTCCAATTTTGGGAGTGGGCAAAAGATGAAAAACTGTTTTTGAGCAAAGCTAAGGAATGGAAAAAGATTTTTTGAGCGATTGCTGTTTTAAGATACTAAACACTAAGATACAAATCAAGCTAAATTAATCAGAAAGCAGTCTCGCTTAATTAAAACAAAAAATTAAGTTTTAGGAGATGTTCAAATTGTTGCCCTTGTACTTCAATACATTTTTCCATTCTTCTTCTTAATGATTGACGATATCTTTGAAATATTCCTGGGTTATCATGACATCTACTTGCCGATTCCATAATTCGTATCCACTTCATTAACATAATTTGAACACAATTGTTCTTCATTATGTATTTCTACAGCATAAGCTTCATTTTTCATAAATCCCCAAAATGAAACATTGAGAGGATTAAGGTCGAGACTATGAGCTGGCCAGGGTATAGGTTCCTCAAATCTTCTGTTCAATTATTCCCTTGCCATTCAAGAAAAGTGAGCTGGCGCCCTATTATGCATGTAACACATTCTTCCAATAATATCCAATGGGACATCCTCTAATAATGTGTTTAAATCATTCTCCAAGAAATTTCGTTACAATCGATTGGGCAATCCAATGGGCAAGTAATTGTTAATTTTACCTGCGCACACATTAAAAATCCCATATTGGTGCCTTAGAATTACAATTTGATGAGGATTTTCATCACTCGAATGGTGCATGTTATGTAGGTTCAGAATACCATCACGACTAAAACCAGCTTTGTCTGTAAACAAAATTGATGAAATAATGTTTTGTCTTTGGTTTTGCAACCATTCGCAAAATTGTACACAAGAAAAGTCATGTTCCAATAGTGAATGAATTTTTTGGAAACGATATGAGCGAAACAGTTGTTCATTGAAAATTTGTTTGACTGATTCACGGTTAAGGTTTCGCACCGCAGAAATTGTTTTTCTGGTGCTTCTTCTCGGATTATTTTCCACCATTTCTAAAACAGTTTCTTCGTTTCGCACAGTGCGACGAGTTCTGGAAACCTCACTATTCAATTTTGGTTTTTTAAAACAGCCAAAATTCATCTTCTCCCAAACACCTATGCACCTCAATAAATGTTCGAACATTAGGTACTTGTCTTAAAGGATATCTTTCTCAATAGATACGTTGAGCTTCGTAAGAATTTGATCGTAACACATAATCATGTCCCTGGATTCTTCAAAAGTGTAGCGAACCATTTTTGAAAACAATTTTGAATAATCAGTCAGAAAGCCAATGAAAAACTTAATCATGAACACAAAATACTAAGATCATATTTGAATTTAGCATGATAGAAATCCCCTGGATACCGCATTTTACCCATTTTTGAATCTCTGGCTAAAAATATTCAAAAAAAACCTCAACAAGAAATTCAACACCTCGTATCTTTTAACCAAAGGCCTTGCGGACCCATGTTCATAGGAACTTTTTTTCTTATTTTAGTGTCCTCTATTGTATGGCACTATACAATGTACTTTTTTCTATATCACCCTGTATATTACGTAAAATGGAGGTTTTAAGTAAAGTTTTTAAACATTTTTTACTGTAATTATCTAAATATTCTAAACATTAACAAAGCAATTTTTATTTAAATAGAGATCGCTTTTTGATCAGTAAATTTCGTCCGTCAAAACCCAATCCAACGTAATCCTTAAAATTTTAATAAGATCTCCCAAAAAAATATATAACAAGTCATTAATATGATTATCAAAAAAAATGTGTCATTGATAGATTTAGATAAGATAACGACTTTTTTATTTAATTTAGAATATATTTTAAACAATCAACGAGTGAAACAAACGAAGCAAACATAAAAGAAGCCCAAAAAATCAAATCTAATTAAAAATTGGATAAATGAAATTAAAAAAATGAAATAAATGAGGAGTGGTTTATCCAATTATTTCGAGGGACTTGTCTTTTATAGCAAGTTGAAGTTGATTTGAGCCAAAAGCCTATATGTAGGCACATACCATCTACGTGTGTATGTACTTCTCGTACGCACCGTTTCAAAAGTATAAGTACGAAGAGTCGTCGCCGAGGTGTGAACCTCCAATATAGTATAGTGGGGGGCCCAGTTTGAGAGGGCCTCAGACCGTGTGAGCCCCAGTAGTCGGTCTTCGTAGCTCGCCCCGAGCATTTTGAGTACAAGATGCACCCGCGACGGTACACCGCAAATGAATACGTTCAAAACAGTTTTAGCAAAATATTTCAAGTACTTCAACAGCAGTGAAAAAAAATTTGAATCGCCTATTAAAAAAGAAGAATCGATTGGAGCAAACCAAAAAAAGATTTTTAAGTTTTCTTCAAAGTTGTAATAATATTTTGAGTTGTGAACTATTGGTTATTGTAAAATTGGGATTTTTTTAAATTTGGGTACCCCAAAAGAAGTAAAAAAAATCTCCCCGCGTGTTTACGTTAACTCTGTGTTTTGGTGTCTGCTTTTTATTCCTTGCACCTCACCAGTGATCTTCTCTTCTCTCGGATGAACCTCTTGCAATCGCCTGGTAAGTGAAACGACTCAGATCTTTCAAACTCCACACACCACCACTCACACTCACAACAACAGTCGTTCTCGCAGTTCTCTTTCGGTCTCCATCCCATCTGGAATCGAAATCTCCAAAAGGAGATTCTCCATCCAGAGAGAGAAAAATCAACACGTTTTTTATTCCTCGATCGAGATTAAAACCAGAAACGGAAATGGTTAAAGATAAAAAGGAATTGGATTGGAGGTGGTGCCCAATTATTTCGTAAAATTTATTGGGATATTTCTTCCTCTATTTGTGTCGGATTAGAGACGAAAAAGGCGCTTTCGGAAAAGTGCGCCCGGATAAAAAAACTAAAAACGGAATGTTTGTTTACGTTACCGGCGACTGGCAGAGAGTCGATTAAGCAGACGCTTGTTCTTGACGGGTGCGAAGACGTCTTCATAATCACCGATTCGTTTCTGTTTATTAAAGGTTCCAATAATAAATTTTTGGAGATATAAAAAATTAAATCGAACCAATAAAATCACATCAAGACAAAATTATTTTTGCTATATTATATTCGTTATTGCTTAAAATATATCATTTAGTTTCAATTTGAGACATAATGATTTTTTTTTTTCAAAATGAATATGAATCTTTAAGCGTATTTTCTAGAGCAAATTTAGAGATTATGTTGTTTTGATGATACCATCTTAAAATAGATGCTTTTAGCTTTACGTTAAGATATAGCTTGAATATTTTGGATTGGTAATTCCCATAAATTTTGATGAAATGATTTTTTTTTTAATTTTCCATATTTCGTAATAAATTTCATAGTGGATATGACTTAATGGAATGGATTAAAGCATACCTTCCTAGAATAAATTTATAGATTGTGCTATTTTGATGATGGTTTCTTAAAATAGACTCTTTTAGCTTCAATTTGAAATATAAATTGTTTCTTGTATTCTATAGATAAAGAATTAATGATTCATTTGATTTGCATAATCATAATTTGACTCAAATTGAGCAAGTTTTGTTAATATTTTTCTTTAACAATTTTATATATTATACTATTATGATTATGTCAACACTAAATACATATCTTTAGCTTTAATTTGAGATATAAGTCCTTTGTTAATGTCAAATAAATTTATTAGTTACAAATTTATTTGGGTTGCCAAATAAATTTGTAAAGTACTCTATGTCAGAAACTTTTCATTATAGCATGGATAAACCTAATCCAACCCAACCCAACTCCATACTAGACCAAGAACTAGAATCATTCAGGTTTAGCCGTCTTGAAAGACGTTGGGCTAAACCTGAATGTTTTAAGTTCTAGATCTAGAATTAGTTCTAATGATATTGTTTTATATCAACTTCGTTTTGGGTTAACCCGAATCTTTCCACTTCTAGGTCTAGTGTTAGTTCTAGTTTTACTTTAATTGAAATATACAGGTTGGCAAATCAGTTTGCAAAGAACTCTATTTCAGAAACTGTTACAGTAGAAACTATTAGACTTTTCATTGTAGTATGGATAAACCTAATCCAACCCAACCCAACCCCAACTCAACTTTGTTTATTTGAACTGAAGAAAAACACTAGACCAAGGACTAGAATCATTCAGGTTTAGCCGTCTCGAAAGATGTTCGGCTAAACCTGAATGTTTCTAGTTCTAGATCTAGAGTTATATCCAATGATATAAAACTAGAACTAACACTAGACCTAGAAGTGGAAAGATTCTGGTTTAGCCGTGCGCCTGAAGACGCACGGCTAAACCCAAAACTTTCCTCTTCTAGGTCTAGTGTTAGTTCTAGTTTTACTTCAATTCAAATATACAGGTTGCTAAATTAGTTTGTAAGGTACTCTATGTCAGAACTATTCATTGTGGAAGCTTTTGTCAAAGAAATGTCTTTATTCATGGTTAACCCAGTATATTTGAACCAGAGTTGTCTTAACCGCCAATTTTCATACAATTTCCAATACTACAAAAAATATCCACACCTCAAAGGGGACATTGGTAAACATGTATGATGTGAACACCATACATTTCATTGCAAAATCAGGCACTCCCCACTTCTGTAACCCTATTAACCCTTATGTTTAGGACAATGCTTATAACACTCCAAGTTTCAAGAGAGTCCTATCATTCTCAAGTAGAAGATGAGATGTGTTGTGTTGGGTTTCGAAGCAAGGTAAAATTAATATCAATCGAGATCTAATCAACATAAATGTTGAACAAGAGGATTGTCTCCATTTATAGAAGCATGGATAATAAAGATCTAGGGAGTAATTTTTGACAAATCATGAAGCTTTCGGCACTTGCTTATTTAGAACAACAAAAGCAGAGTTGCCAAATCAATTTGTAAAGTACTCTATTTCCTCATTTCTCACAAATTCATTCATTTCATTTTTCAAATATTCTATTTCTAGTCTAGGTTGGAAATATTGAACATTTTCATATGCAAATGAGTGTATAAATATTATTTTATCATCGAATTGCACTAAAAGCTTTTCAATGCGTATCAAATAAGTAATAAATATTTGCAGGAATTTATGATTTTAATATTCAGTGTGTCCATAAAGTAATTGATATAGGCTCATAAACTGTTTATGGAAAACTTCCTAAAAGGCGCCTAAACAGGGTTTCTCAGCCTTTTCGTTGCGACGACCCCCTGTACGAATTTTTATTATTGCATCAACCCCATTCAAAACAAAACGTTGAAAACGGACAATATGATCTGAGAGATTTCGGTTTGTGTCCTTATAGCCTATACTCGATACTTTCGAGGATTTCCAGAAATTCAAGTGTACAAAATAAGTGAAGCAGTATTTTTTTTTTACTTTAACGACTAGAAGAAATCGATCCCTTACAGCTATATCAACCCCCCAGCATCATTCTTCAACCCCTTGCAAGTCGATATTGACTCCGTTGAGAAAAGTCTAAAGGTCTAGTTTTTTTTTTGAACTTTTTGGAGTAGTCACTAATATTTTGTCAACTGGTAATCTCCCAGTTTTAACGGAATATGAGAGAGGTGTTTTTTGTAATCTAGTATAGTTAAGTGTAAGTGCTCTACATTATACAACATTTTTCAAAACACTTAAAATGCTTCCTGAACAGTTGAAATGATTCCAGAAAACTTTACTAGCAGTAAAAGCAGAAGACTTGATACTGCTCCTTCACTTAATGTTGTTCTTCTTGTCTTAATTCAGAAGCTCTGAAACGTTTCCAGAAAACTTGCAATGCTTCCAAAAGATTTGATATTGCTTCTAGAAGAGTTGAAATGCTTCCATAAGACTTGATGTTGCTTCTGAAAAGCTTGAAATACTTTCAGGAGACTGCTTTTAGAAGACTCAAAGTTGCTTGTAAAATTACTGGCAGAAAATGTTTTTTATCACAAGAAATAAGATACTATTGATAACCTATTTCAGTTTGTTTCAAAAATATTAAATACTATTGGACAAAATGCAAATTACATAATATTATTATGTTTATTACTTACGTTAATAAACATAATATTAACGTAAGTAGTCCACAAATTGTTCATTAAAGATTATATATTGTTGGCAAAAACAGTTTTATAGCAAAAGGCGAGAAATAGTTGATAAAATTTGATTTTGCTTACAAAGCAACAAATGAGGTGCAAAACTGTGGATATGTTTCTAAAAAAGTGTCAGAAAATGGGAAGCACTAGAGAGATCTAATGATATAAAACTAGAACTAACACTAGACCTAAAAGTGGAAAGATTTGGGTTTAGCTACCATTAGAAATAGTGGTAGTCCTAGTTTTATTTTGTTTCAAATATTGCCAAATCAGTTTGTAAAGCCCCCTTCTGCTTCTGAGCATAATGGCCTCCCTTTTCTCGGGTGCTATCTCTTGACCCATATCCTCCGTACAATTTACGACCTGATTTAGAGCATTCTGATCCATAGTCTCTATTTCTCTTTCATTCCAGCCAGATAAAACAATGGCAAGATCATCCGCATAAGCAATAAATCGCGTGTGTCCCCTCACAGACCTAATCTGCAGTAATTTATCGAAAAATATGTTCCACAGTAGGGGTCCAAGGACCGAGCCCTGCGGAACTCTTTTCGAGATCTTATAGCTGACACTTTCATACTCGATGTATCGGTCGCTTAAGTAGGATAATCTTTTTTCCTGACGCGTCTACAATTTCCGTCCATGGCGCTGTACCAAAAGCATTTTGAACATCCACTGTTATTAACAAGCATTTCTTTTTCTTACCACGTCTAAATTTATTACAGTTTCGGGCTTCTTTCATAACCTCCTGTATCGCATGAACCGTCGACCTTCCACTAGTAAAACCGAACTGATCACACGATAATCCTCCCAACTTGCTCAATTCATCATTTATTCGGGCCTTTATGATGGACTCAAAGACCTTACCATAGACATTGGTCTGAACTGACTGGTTTCTCAATCAGATCCAAAGTACGGGAAAAATGCCTTCTCTTAATAGGTATCTATCTTCACCACAACCTTAGCTATCCCCGGAGTAATACCATCAGGGAAAGGGGCCTTTCCGTTTTAAAACTTCTCACTACTGTACTGTGATTACTTCTTCATCTGTTACGTCAACAAAATTTCCTGCCTTTGCTGCCAATTCTACTCCTTCCCATGTGATTTTTTTACTCTCCGGAAACATCTCCTTTATGAGTTGAGCTCCTTTTATTGGGTTCTACTTCTGTTCTTTTGTTGTTTCCCATTTTCTTAATTACAATTTTATATGCGTCCCCCCATACCTACTCGTCCAAGTCTTTGCATAAAGATCTCTCTTTGACTTTTTAATTTTATCTCTCAGGCTCTTCTTTGCCATTGCATATTCTTTCCCTGCAATCACTCACTCCCTATCATTACCGGTTTTTCGATTTTGCCCTCGTCGTCCTTCTACGACACCTGTTTGCCAACTTTCTAGCCCCTTTTACATCTTCATTCCAACAGTATAGATTGCCATTGCTTATTCTTTCACATCTTTTCTTCCCACATTTCGACCCTGCATAAGCCATGCATGGTCGAAATGTTGTTTATATGCAACATAGAAGTGGAATGTTTTGGGTTTAGCCATCAGTCTGAAGACGCACTAGAACTTCTAGGTCTAGTGTTAGTTCATTAAAAAAAACTCTTCAGATGCATAACTAAACCCAACCCAACCCAACCCTGTATATTTAAATTGAACTAAAACTAGAATTAATAATAGATCTATAGATAGAATCATTCGGGTTAAAATGTACGAAGTTGAGAGTTGGGTTGGGTTGGGTTTAGCTTATGTTTGAAACGAAGTAAAACTAGAACTAAGCCGTCTGAAGACGCACGGCTAAACCCAGCCCAACCCAACTACTAACTAGGTAACTAGGGATAGAGATACAAGATACAGGGTTGAGTTGGGTTGGGTTGGGTTTAGCTTATGTTTGAAACGAAGTAAAACTAGAACTAATACTAGACCTAGTTAGCCGAAACTTGAAACCCGAAACTTACCACTTCTAGGTCTAGTGTTAGTTCTAGTTTTACTTCAATTCAAATATACAAGGTTACCAAATTAGTTTGTAAAGTACTCTATCTCAGAAACTATTCATTGCAGGGGCGATCCTACATTAAAAAAATCTTTTTAAAAAAAGTTAATGCTAAAAAGACCATTTTTATAAGAACATTCCCCGAATTTACATCGAATTGATTCCATACTTTCTATACATCCTGTATAATAGAATTACAATTATGTCATTATAAAATACATATCTTTAGCTTTAATTTGATGATGAGAGATATAAGTCGGTTGTTAATTCCCAACAAATTCAGTTAAAACGACTCTTTTTAATTTTTCATATTCCATAACTTCTAAAACTAAAAAACTAACCTTAAAATGGATATATTTCTTTAAGCATACTCTCCTAGAATAAAATTATAGATATTATTTTGATGATACTATTTTAAAATAGCTTCTTTTAGCTTCAATTTGAGATATAAATCGTTCTTATCTCCCAAAAAAAAAAATGAATCATCTTTTTGCACCATCATTCAACATATCATTTAAACTAAAATAAAAACTAATATGATAGCAACAAAACAAAACCTCAAAATGGATATGTTTCTTTAAGCATACTCTCCTAGAATAAAATCATAAATATTATTTTGATGATACTATTTTAAAATAGACTCTTTTAGCTTCAATTTGAGATATAAATCGTTCTTATCTCCCGAAAAAATGAATCATCTTTTTACACCATCATTCAACATATTATATTTTAAAATAAAATAAAAACTAATATGATAGCAACAAAACAAAACCAAAAAATGGATATGTTTCTTTAAGCTCTCCTAGAATAAAATCATAGATATATTTTGATGATACTATTTTAAAATAGACTATAAATATTTTCGGGAGTTCTTATCTCCCGAAAAAATGAATCATCTTTTTGCACCATCATTCAACATATTATATTTAAAAATAAAATAAAACTAACATGATAGAGCAACAAAACAAATTCGTTAGATAAAGTAGCAATATCAACAAATATTTTGAAATAATGAAAATGATTGCAAAACATCGAAATGTTTGAGCGAAAAAAAATAAATACAATTAACACTTATCTAAGGTATTTGTGGAATCTCTAGTACCTTGTCATGGTATTTATTTGAACGTTCTGATAATAACCGTTGATAATGGATCGGCGTCTACCTAAGTTTACGAAAAATAATAAAAAAGGATGCGGAGGATCGAAAAATACGAGGAAGTTGCGAAATATCCGACAAGAAAAATAAAGTACCGTAAGGTTTTTAAATATAGATTTACGAGCCCCGAGTTTTTTTACGACCTTTCAAGTGAGGTTTTTAATACTTTCGATAACCCATATTGACTATATGAATTTCAAAACTAACAAATAAAACTAAATTAGAAAGAAATTCGACAAAAAAAATTCTATATTTAATTACCCTTAAATTTTGGACGTTTGTTTGGTTTGGCATTACTTCATAGTTTCTCTATTTTCTTTGTACCAAAAAATAAAATTAGATTCAATCGAATTTATAGAAATAAATGTTCCAAAAATAATTTTAATTACAATTTTTTTTAAATTAAATTGTTATTAATAATTAAGATATCGGACAGTATCGTGCCAACAAATTTTTGTTTGAGATATTATTTAAAAAAATTAAGTTATCTCAACGAGACAAGAAAAATGGGAACGCAAAATTTTGATAACGTTGCACCTCCAAATTTATTATCGAAATCGCGTTAATTATCTGGGTTCAATATATTTTTTTTTTTATTTTGGCAAATTACTTTAACCGAATGTCGCGACCGATAAGATTTTAATCGTTTTTTTTTTGTATTATTTGTAACTCCCTTATCGTCGGTTGGCCAGTCATTTCCAAAGGCACGTAATTCGCTTGAAATTTTGTAATGCGATTAAAATTACCCTGTAACAATAACTTGTCAATTAAATGGTCAGGTTTTTATGGTTTGTAGATAAAGAGTGTTTGGAATTTGTCTGTCAAATCAATTAAAATTTTTTTCAAATTTATTCAATTTGATCAAAATTTCTTTAAAAAAAGTTGTGAATATAAGAATTCGTGAAGAAGACATTTCTTGGGAAATTTAAATGATTAATCAGTTTTGAAAAAATACTTTTGGTTCGATAGATATAAGTCATTCCTTTTATTTCGTTATTCACGCATTTCATTATTGCATTTCATCAGATATTGCAATAAATATATTAAAATTTCGATCAATTAATGTTTCATTACCAATTTAAAGATAGAAATTTAAACGTTTTGGCATCATCATCAGCATTCAAAGTCTATTTGAATCATGGTCTAAATTGTTATGTTTTTGTAAACTCTATTTATTAATTTAACTTTGTAACAGTTTTCTTCGAATTACAGAAGCATCCTCTTCCTCATTTAGTCTCGTTTTCTGCTTCTTTATGGTTAATACAGAACTGTAATGTATCGTCCTTACTTTAATCCTACTTATAATCCTTACTTTCTACATAAGTTAAAAGTACTTCATCAATATCTTCCAAATAACTGTTTATGCTTAACCTTATATGGTGCAAAACTTTCAAATGTTAACGTATTCCATCCAAACATTCAATCAAATTGGTAATATAAGAATTTAAAGTGATGCACAATTTGAGATAAAATGATTACCTATAAATCTGGTATAATATAAATTTGAAATGCAAGATAAATCCTCATTTTAAACATCTCGAAACTTATTGATAGACAGCAAGGCTTTTCACTTTTCCAAAGCACTTAAGAACGAAACAAAGTTTAACATTAATCTAGCATAAGCCGTAGAGTGCGATCCACTCGGTCTTCGAAACTATATTTAGCATCACATCACCTATACCTTTTCTTTAATCTAATCGCCGCGCCCACCTCGTCCATTGTAAATCTATTATAAAACCCGCGTGTTCGTTCCATTTTAACGGAGATCCTGCGAGGACGTGCGCGGTTTATATACGGAAGGGGCCGTCTTATAATTACACCATGAGATATGTCCTGTCGCGTTCAAGAGACTGGATGACCGTTTCTAGTTCTATAATTACCAACCTTTACGTATCACTTTTGTTTACCGACATATCTTCTAACATTGGATCTAAAATTAAAATCTACGAAAATTATAACTTTCGCAAAACAAACGTCGTAAATCGTGAAAGAAATTTTGTTTTCCCGAACGGCTCTTATTAAATTACATAAGAAATTTATACTTCCTCCGGGATTATTTTAAATAAATTAGTTATGAAAGTCGAGATGATATTTTCTAATTCCGCTAAACGTATATGAATCAAAAATGATGACAAGTTGGGTGCGCTTATGAGTTGGACGGCTGTCGGCGACAACTTTGCTCGTAAATCAACTTCTTGCTACGGTTAACGGGGGCACACCACATTACTATGGTACTACGCTTAATATTCCTTTTCTTGAATTCGATATTTCGTCCGTTTTAAGTGATTCATTATCGATAATTTATTACGTCGATTCTAACTTTCCCACGCTTGAGCACAATTAAAAGCGCGACGCTAAATGTTTCGTAAACTTGCGACTCACAATCTGGTTCCGTATAAAACCCACACTGAAATCGATATCGATGGTAATAATACGGATATTATAGCGTATTGTTTTTAAATTACTCAATGAAAACTCAATAAGCATTATTTCAGTTTCCTATTTTTAATTATTGTTCTTATAAACACTTTAGTTCTACGTCTAGTATTAGTGCTTTTTTTAATCAAATTTCGATCACCTGTATAAGATACTTTGATCTAATAACAATTCATTTGAAGAGTAATTGCTCGCAGTTTATTTTTGTGCATATTATTTAAAGGCATATTATTAAATCATAAAAATTATAGCATTAAATTTAAAATAAGAAAGTTATGATTTACGTTCGGTACGCCAGAAGTGGGTTACCGAAATTATTTGTATTAGAAAAACCCTTATTTCTAATAGTCAAAACCGCGTTGGGAAATATCTTTTAGGTTTAGCAGAATAGGTTAGGTTAAGAGTAATTTTTAGTCATTTTAGACAACACTTTTCTTTAATCAGTTATAAAAATTTGTGAAGAATCAGACATTTCTTGGATCATTAGATATAATGCAACATTTTCGCAATATGAGCATTTTTTGTGAGTCGTAGAGAGGTGGGATAAAAATATTTATTATAAAAGTCATACTAAAGAATCGAATGGTGATATTATTATTTCTCGAACAAGTCAACGTCACAAGTAGTTTTATCAACAATGCCCAGAACATCGTTCAAAAGATCGTTAAAAAAGAAGAAATTGTTATAGGAAAAGTTATTTTGCTACTACCACCCCTTTAAGTAATATTCGATTAAATTTGTTACATTTGAAATTCGTTGTTGACAAACAAAAATGAAAAGTTGCTTTTAAATTTTAGTTACCGAATTAAACAATGTTACAAATGTTCAAAATGTCATCCGTTTACTTTTAAACGCAGTTGAGCTTTTCCAGTTATACTATCAGTGGCTCTAAGTATTCCTTCGTTACTTAATGATAGGCATGCTTTCCGAATTCTCAGCTTCATATCATCTCTCGTTCTTGGTTTTTCTTTGTAAACAATATCTTTGATCCAATCTCAAAGGAAAAAATCTAGAAGCGTACAATTTGGTGATCTTGGCGGCCACACCACTGTACTTCCTCTGCCAATCCATCTGTTAGGAAACAGTTGATTTATCGTGTTCCTGACAACTAAGGAAAAATGAGCTGGGCAGCCATCTTGCTGAAACCACATTCTTGCTCGTATTAAAAGAGGGACATTTTCCAGTAAGTCAATCAAATCGTTACCTAAAAACTTGCCATATCGTATTCCAATCACAGTTCCTTCGAAAAAACAAGGGCCTATGATAGATCCACCAAGAATACCACACATTACATTTGAAATTTGTTGTTGACAAACAAAAATGAAAAGTTGCTTTTAAATTTTAGTTACCGAATTAAACAATGTTACAAATGTTCAAAATGTCTTCCGTTTACTTCTAAACGCAGTTGAGCTTTTCCAGTTACACTATCAGTGGCTCTAAGTATTCCTTCGTTACTTAATGATAGGCATGCTTCCGAATTCTCAGCTTCATATCATCTCTCGTTCTTGGTTTTTCTTTGTAAACAATATCTTTGATCCAATCTCAAAGGAAAAAATCTAGAAGCGTACAATTTGGTGATCTTGGCGGCCACACCACTGTACTTCCTCTGCCAATCCATCTGTTAGGAAATAGTTGATTTATCGTGTTCCTGACAACTAAGGAAAAATGAGCTGGGCAGCCATCTTGCTGAAACCACATTCTTGCTCGTATTAAAAGAGGGACATTTTCCAGTAAGTCAATCAAATCGTTACCTAAAAACTTGCCATATCGTATTCCAATCACAGTTCCTTCGAAAAAACAAGGGCCTATGATAGATCCACCAAGAATACCACACATTACATTTGAAATTTGTTGTTGACAAACAAAAATGAAAAGTTGCTTTTAAATTTTAGTTACCGAATTAAACAATGTTACAAATGTTCAAAATGTCTTCCGTTTACTTCTAAACGCAGTTGAGCTTTTCCAGTTACACTATCAGTGGCTCTAAGTATTCCTTCGTTACTTAATGATAGGCATGCTTCCGAATTCTCAGCTTCATATCATCTCTCGTTCTTGGTTTTTCTTTGTAAACAATATCTTTGATCCAATCCCAAAGGAAAAAATCTAGAAGCGTACAATTTGGTGATCTTGGCGGCCACACCACTGTACTTCCTCTGCCAATCCATCTGTTAGGAAATAGTTGATTTATCATGTTCCTGACAACTAAGGAAAAATGAGCTGGGCAGCCATCTTGCTGAAACCACATTCTTGCTCGTATTAAAAGAGGGACATTTTCCAGTAAGTCAATCAAATCGTTACCTAAAAACTTGCCATATCGTATTCCAATCACAGTTCCTTCGAAAAAACAAGGGCCTATGATAGATCCACAAAGAATACCACACATTACATTTGAAATTTGTTGTTGACAAACAAAAATGAAAAGTTGCTTTTAAATTTTACTTACCGAATTAAACAATGTTACAAATGTTCAAAATGTCTTCCGTTTACTTCTAAACGCAGTTGAGCTTTTCCAGTTACACTATCAGTGGCTCTAAGTATTCCTTCGTTACTTAATGATAGGCATGCTTTCCGAATTCTTAGCTTCATATCATCTCTCGTTCTTGGTTTTTCTTTGTAAACAATATCTTTGATCCAATCCCAAAGGAAAAAACCTAGAAGCGTACAATTTGGTGATTCTGGCGGCCACACCACTGTACTTCCTCTGCCAATCCATCTGTTAGGAAATAGTTGATTTATCGTGTTCCTGACAACTAAGGAAAAATGAGCTGGGCAGCCATCTTGCTGAAACCACATTCTTGCTCGTATTAAAAGAGGGACATTTTCCAGTAAGTCAATCAAATCGTTACCTAAAAACTTGCCATATCGTATTCCATTCACAGTTCCTTCGAAAAAACAAGGGCCTATGATAGATCCACCAAGAATACCACACATTACATTTGAAATTTGTTGTTGACAAACAAAAATGAAAGTTTCTTTTAAATTTTAGTTACCGAATAAAACAATGTTACAAATGTTCAAAATGTCTTTCGTTTACTTCTAAACGCAGTTGAGCTTTTCCAGTTACACTATCAGTGGCTCTAAGTATTCCTTCGTTACTTAATGATAGGCATGCTTTCCGAATTCTTAGCTTCATATCATCTCTCGTTTTTGGTTTTTCTTTGTAAACAATATATTTGATCCAATCCCAAAGGAAAAAATCTAGAAGCGTACAATTTGGTGATCTTGGCAGCCACACCACTGTACTTCCTCTGCCAATCCATCTGTTAGGAAAAAGTTGATATATCGTGTTCCTGACAACTAAGGAAAAATGAGCTGGACAGCCATCTTGCTGAAACCACATTCTTGCTCACATTAAAAGAGGGACATCAATCAAATCGTTACCTAAAAACTTGCCATATCGTATTCCATTCAGAGTTCCTTCGAAAAAACAGGGGCCTATGATAGATCCACCAAGAATACCACACCACGTATTAACACTCCAAAGGTTGATAGTCAATAGTTTGTAGCCAGTGAAGATTTGTTTGTGACCAGTAATACACACTGTGAATATTGACTTCTTCAGTGCTTTTAAAACTAACTTCGCCAGTCCATAAAACTCTCCAAGGGAAATGGGGACCTTTATTTAGTAACCAATTACAAAAAATGACTCGACCTTGAAAATCATTCTCACTTCATTCTTGAATTTGTGATCCTTCAAAATTCTGCACACGGAGTATTGGCTAATTCCAGAATGTCTTGCAAGTTCTCTCGTTGAAATATGCGGATCAACAATTACTGTGGCGAGAATATCAGGCTCCTTGTCATTACGTCCATGTCTTGTAATTCTATTTCCGCGATTGTACGTTGGTTACACCTGCTCTAGGGTACAAATACATGCTGGAATTCTCCGAAAAATATTAAAGGATTGATGGGCACGCTGAGGATATCTTTCAGCATACACCCTTCCAGCTGCTCTGTAATTTTGTCTACATTCTCCCAAAACCATTAACATGTCGAAAGCTTCTAAATTTGAAAAAGGCATAATTTCACTCATTTCAGTTAATTAACTTTATACCGAAATTCACTTTTAACTACGTATAATCGATCCACTAACAGATATCACTAACCGGCAACAAATTATCAATTTAAACAATGGATGATTTGAGGATAGATTAATACAACAAATTTCTCTACGACTCACCGTTCAATAAAAAAAAATACTGATTCCGGTGGTCTTGTTCACCCGGTATACATACATACATATGTAACTCCCGGACTATATGTGGGAGTTTTACACAGTTTTCTGTGCTTTTGAATAAATATATTCCACATGAGATCCCCACTTCAGGTCTCTGCCAATCATTATACCTAAGTATTTCAGTGACTTACTAAATTTTACAATATGTACATGTTTTTTAACTAAATATCCATATCCTCAACATTTGTAGCACTTCTGCATAAGTTTATTGTTTATAAGTTTCTCTAGATCACAAATTGTAAACCCAATTCTTAATTTTTTAATCGCTAGTTAACGCTTTAGTTTCATATTTCATTGGTCGAAATTCTTGTATTTTTATATCATGATTACTACTTCTCAATGCAGAAACAATTCCCTCTTTTACATCTTCCTTTCTAACCAGAGCATCCATGCCTCTTATATGAATAATTTCAGTATCATCCACCCCTAATTTTTTACAAGTCATAATTTTTCACGTGAGTTCTTCATCGTAGTCTAGCGTGAAACCAAGATATTTGGCTGTGTTAGCATATGGAACTTTGGATCCGTTTATGAATACATCGATAGGCTCTACATTTTTAAAGTCAATGTGGGTTGATTTCGATATGTTAAGTATTATTTTCCATCTAATTGTCCAGGCGTCAAGTTTATTTGTTGCAGTTTGGAGTTTACTTGCTGTTTCTTCATTGTTTTCACCAACAGTCAAGATAGCAGTGTTATCAGGAAAGGTGGCAACTGCTATGTTATCATTCAGCTTAGGAAAATCACAGGTATATAGAAGGTAAAGAAAGGGACCCAGCACATTGCCCTGCGGCACCCAGCCCTGGTTTCCTTTAGGTTCGAATAGACCCCAATCATAAAATACCTTCCAGTTAAATAGGACGTCAAAATCTGTGAATATTGGATAGAAAGTAGTAGTCTCAGTTGCGAATGCAGACCACGTTGCCACACTTTGTCAAAAGGCTGCGCTATATCCAGAAAAGCACAAACAATTGGATTCTATTCCGTCTTAACAGACGTTCGGCTAAACTCAAAAGTTTCTAGTTCTAAGTCTAGTGTGAGTTCTTGTGACAGTGCTGGATTACGCTATGTAACGTTAGATGGCCTCAGTTTGTTGTACATTTTTGTTGAACTAACCCAACACCAAACTAGATTCAAAATTTCGAGGTGTCACCATGTTATGAAGAGATATTTTTGACATTAATTTTGAATATTCTTGTTTCCAAACGGTATTTAGGTTGGTGATGTTACACAAAAAGGATTTTGAAAATAAACAAAGAACTGAAAGTGGTAAATAGGAACGGGCACCTATTAGTAAAATGTAACCGGGTCCGCGCGACAGTTAAGAGTGAGAGAAGACGTTCTGGTCTCTCCAAGAATAGCTTAGAAGAGAATTTGCCGGCCATTCTTCGGCTGTCCGCAAAAACGGCGGCGTCGCGACGTCGCAGCCACCGAAGGCGTCTTCGCGGGGTTATTTCCATCCGGACGCCCATTTGTTAACGTCGCCCGGGCAGACGTTGCGACGCTAAAGGTACTATTAACGCAACGTATGACGGTACTTGATACTTTTCTGCCTCAACGCTTATAATATCACAACCACCAGAAGCAAAGACCATCTTTGCTATTTCCACATTCACCTCTGCAATGTCTAAAAAAGATCAAAGAACCCACCATTTAGAACCCACTTTTGTGAGTAAACAAAAAAATCAACTAAAGTGATTTACCTACATTTTTTTTGGGCTATCAAGCTCCCCAAAAAAAATTAAGGTGTATTAAAAAAATTAACGAGTACAAGTGCGAATACCGGTCTTAAAAAATTGGTGCTCCGCCTCGGGGGGCTAAGACGTGGAAATTTGCATAAGAGAGATACCGCCGAATCCGTACGTACTCATTAACAGGTGAGAACGAGTGAGAACCGCGGCAGAATAAACAACAAATTGCTGACCATACCATGACGTGATACTGAGTTATGGCACCAAATCTCCAGCTTCTTCGGTCGTTTCTCCTCTTATTCTTTTATTATATGAAATTTATTTAAAAAAAGAAACAAATTCATAAATAGAACAAGGAAATTCAAAACAAAAGATGAATGGGACTAAAAAGGATTACGAAAAGAGATTACAAATGGGTGCAGATGAAGTTGGAAACAAGAAGGAAACCCAAAAAGACGACTAAAACGATTAAAACGATTTAGGAGAACACGTTGCGCGTTTATGTGTGGGATGCGTTGCGTTAAACATTCGCGTAATTAAATTTGAGAGCGACGTGCACGTAGAGCGCATAATTTGAGTTCGTGCCAACGCTGATTAGTTCCCGGCCTAAGAGTGTTTCGTCTTGTCAAAATCGCAATTAATTATCGACCGGCGATTCCAATTAACGCGCCGTTAATACGAGGCTTTCTTGAAAAACTATCCAAGCCACTTACATTGGCTTCCGTTAAACAAGATAAACATAAATGGGATAAAACATTTTTTGTCGATAATTTATATATTTAGATAATGTAGAGTTGATTTAATATTTCAACATTGCTTTATTATGTGGCGATAGAAATCATTAAATAGTTTCGGAAAAAGTTAGTAAATTTCATTAATTCTCATTCTTTTTTTTTTGGATAACTTTAAGTAGTTGTGAAATGCCGGATTCTTAAGAAATTAGTATACCGTTTTCTCCGATTAGCAATTAAAGTGTCTATTTTTTAGTGAAAACGTCCGTTTTGAAAAATCATGTTTAGCTTTTGAGACAGAAGTCTAATTTCAAGTAATAATAAAGCTTTCCTCGTTTGCATAAAAATTTGGTGAATTTAGAACATTGTTATAAAACTTTCGTCAATTGGCAACTAAAGTATCAATTTTTCAATGAGAATGTCTGTTTTGGAAAATTTCTTGATATACATTTTAAACTCAACCCTAATTTTAGGTGATAATTAAGTTTTTTTGATTTACATGAAATAATCAATAATCATAACTAGTTTCTTAGAAAATTATTAAAAAAATTTCCACAATTATGAATTAAAGTATCTAGTTTTTAGTGAAAACGTACGTTTTGAAAAATCATGTTTAGCTTTTGAGACAGAAGTCTAATTTCAAGTAATAATAAAGCTTTCTTCGTTTGCATAAAAATCTGTTATAAATTGTTATAAAACTTTCGTCAATTGGCAACTAAAGTATCAATTTTTCAATGAAAATGTCTATTTTGGAAAATTTCTTGATATACATTTTCAACTCAACCCTAATTTTAGGTGATATTTAAGTTTTTTTTTATTTACATGAAATAATTCATAATCATAGTTAGTTTTTTAGAAAATTATTAAAAAAATTTCCACAATTATGAATTAAAGTATCTAGTTTTTAGTGAAAACGTCCGTTTTGAAAAATCATGTTTAGCTTTTGAGACAGAAGTCTAATTTCAAGTAATAATAAAGCTTTCTTCGTTTGCATAAAAATCTGTTATAAATTGTTATAAAATGTTTGTCAATTGGCAACTAAAGTATCAATTTTTCAATGAAAATGTCTGTTTTGGAAAATTTCTTGATACATTTTCAACTCAACCCTAACTTTAGGTGATAATTAAGCTTTTTTGATTTACATGAAATAATTAATAATCATAGTTAGTTTTTAGAAAATTGTTTAAAAAATTTCCACAATTATGAATTAAAGTATCTAGTTTTTAGTGAAAACGTCCGTTTTGAAAAATCATGTTTAGCTTTTGAGACAGAAGTCTAATTTCAAGTAATAATAAAACTTTTTTCGTTTGCATAAAAATCTGTTATAAATTGTTATAAAATTTTCGTCAATTGGCAACTAAAGTATCAATTTTTCAATGAAAATGTCTGTTTTGGAAAATTTCTTGACATACATTTTCAACTCAACCCAAATTTTAGGTGATAATTAAGTTTTTTTTTTGATTTACATGAAATAATTAATAATCATAGTTATTTTTTTAGAAAAATTATTAAAAAAATTTCCACAATTATGAATTAAAGTATCTAGTTTTTAGTGAAAACGTCCGTTTTGAAAAATCATGTTTAGCTTTTGAGACAGAAGTCTAATTTCAAGTAATAATAAAGCTTTCTTCATTTGCATAAAAATCTGTTATAAATTGTTATAAAACTTTCGTCAATTGGCAACTAAAGTATCAATTTTTCAATGAAAATGTCTGTTTTGGAAAATTTCTTAATATACATTTTCAACTCAACTCTAATTTTAGGTGATAATTAAGTTCTTTTGATTTACATGAAATAACTAATAATCATAGTTAGTTTTTAAGAAAATTATTAAAAACATTTCCATAATTATGAATTAAAGTATCTAGTTTTTAATGTAAACGTCCGTTTTGAAAAACCAAGTTTAGCTTTTGAGGCAGAAGTCTAATTTCAAGTAATAATAAAGCTTTCTTCGTTTGCATAAAAATCTGTTATAAATTGTTATAAAACTTTCGTCAATTGGCAACTAAAGTATCAATTTTTCAATGAAAATGTCTGTTTTGGAAAATTTCTTAATATACATTTTCAACTCAACTCTAATTTTAGGTGATAATTAAGTTCTTTTGATTTACATGAAATAACTAATAATCATAGTTAGTTTTTAAGAAAATTATTAAAAACATTTCCATAATTATGAATTAAAGTATCTAGTTTTTAATGTAAACGTCCGTTTTGAAAAACCAAGTTTAGCTTTTGAGGCAGAAGTCTAATTTCAAGTAATAATAAAGCTTTCTTCGTTTGCATAAAAATCTGTTATAAATTGTTATAAAACTTTCGTCAATTGGCAACTAAAGTATCAATTTTTCAATGAAAATGTCTGTTTTGGAAAATTTCTTAATATACATTTTCAACTCAACTCTAATTTTAGGTGATAATTAAGTTCTTTTGATTTACATGAAATAACTAATAATCATAGTTAGTTTTTAAGAAAATTATTAAAAACATTTCCATAATTATGAATTAAAGTATCTAGTTTTTAATGTAAACGTCCGTTTTGAAAAACCAAGTTTAGCTTTTGAGGCAGAAGTCTAATTTCAAGTAATAATAAAGCTTTCTTCGTTTGCATAAAAATCTGTTATAAATTGTTATAAAACTTTCGTCAATTGGCAACTAAAGTATCAATTTTTCAATGAAAATGTCTGTTTTGGAAAATTTCTTAATATACATTTTCAACTCAACTCTAATTTTAGGTGATAATTAAGTTCTTTTGATTTACATGAAATAACTAATAATCATAGTTAGTTTTTAAGAAAATTATTAAAAACATTTCCATAATTATGAATTAAAGTATCTAGTTTTTAATGTAAACGTCCGTTTTGAAAAACCAAGTTTAGCTTTTGAGGCAGAAGTCTAATTTCAAGTAATAATAAAGCTTTCTTCGTTTGCATAAAAATCTGTTATAAATTGTTATAAAACTTTCGTCAATTGGCAACTAAAGTATCAATTTTTCAATGAAAATGTCTGTTTTGGAAAATTTCTTAATATACATTTTCAACTCAACTCTAATTTTAGGTGATAATTAAGTTCTTTTGATTTACATGAAATAACTAATAATCATAGTTAGTTTTTAAGAAAATTATTAAAAACATTTCCATAATTATGAATTAAAGTATCTAGTTTTTAATGTAAACGTCCGTTTTGAAAAACCAAGTTTAGCTTTTGAGGCAGAAGTCTAATTTCAAGTAATAATAAAGCTTTCTTCGTTTGCATAAAAATCTGTTATAAATTGTTATAAAATGTTCGTCAATTGGCAACTAAAGTATCAATTTTTCAATGAAAATGTCTGTTTTGGAAATTTTCTTGATATACATTTTGAACTCAACCCTAATTTCAGGTGATAATTAAGTTTTTTTGATTTACATGAAATAATTAATAATCATAACTAGTTTTTTAGAAAATTATTAAAAAAATTTCCACAATTATGAATTAAAGTATCTAGATTTTAGTGAGAACGTCTGTTTTGAAAAATCATGTTTAGCTTTTTAGACAGAAGTCTAATTACAAGTAATAATAAAGCTTTCTTTGTTTGCATAAAAATCTGTTATAAATTGTTATAAAATTTTCGTCAATTGGCAACTAAAGTATCAATTTTTCAATGAAAATGTCTATTTTGGAAAATTTCTTGATATACATTTTCAACTCAACCCAAATTTTAGGTGATAATTAAGTTTTTTTTTGATTTACATGAAATAATTAATAATCATAGTTATTTTTTTAGAAAATTATTAAAAAAATTTCCACAATTATGAATTAAAGTATCTAGTTTTTAGTGAAAACGTCCGTTTTGAAAAATCATGTTTAGCTTTTGAGACAGAAGTCTAATTTCAAGTAATAATAAAGCTTTCTTCGTTTGCATAAAAATCTGTTATAAATTGTTATAAAACTTTCGTCAATTGGCAACTAAAGTATCAATATTTCAATGAAAATGTCTATTTTGGAAAATTTCTTGATATACATTTTCAACTCAACCCTAATTTTAGGTGATAATTAAGTTTTTTTGATTTACATGAAATAATTAATAAACATAGTTAGTTTTTTAGAAAATTATTAAAAAAATTTCCATAATTATGAATTAAACTATCTAGTTTTTAATATAAACGTCCGTTTTGAAAAACCATGTTTAGCTTTTGAGGCAGAAGTCTAATTTCAAGTAATAATAAAGCTTTCTTCGTTTGCATAAAAATCTGTTATAAATTGTTATAAAATTTTCGTCAATTGGCAACTAAAGTATCAATTTTTCAATGAAAATGTCTGTTTTGGAAAATTTCTTGATATACATTTTCAACTCAACCCAAATTTTAGGTGATAATTAAATTTTTTTTTGATTTACATGAAATAATTAATAATCATAGTTATTTTTTTAGAAAATTATTAAAAAAATTTCCACAATTATGAATTAAAGTATCTAGTTTTTAGTGAAAACGTCCGTTTTGAAAAATCATGTTTAGCTTTTGAGACAGAAGTCTAATATCAAGTAATAATAAAGCTTTCTTCGTTTGCATAAAAATCTGTTATAAATTGTTATAAAATTTTCGTCAATTGGCAACTAAAGTATCAATTTTTCAATGAAAATGTCTATTTTGGAAAATTTCTTGATATACATTTTCAACTCAACCCTAATTTTAGGTGATATTTAAGTTTTTTTTTATTTACATGAAATAATTAATAATCATAGTTAGTTTTTTAGAAAATTATTAAAAAAATTTCCACAATTATGAATTAAAGTATCTAGTTTTTAGTGAAAACGTCCGTTTTGAAAAATCATGTTTAGCTTTTTAGACAGAAGTCTAATTACAAGTAATAATAAAGCTTTCTTTGTTTGCATAAAAATCTGTTATAAATTGTTATAAAACTTTTATCAATTGGCAACTAAGGTATCAATTTTTCAATGGAAATGTCTGTTTTGGAAAATTTCTTAATATACATTTTCAACTCAATTCTAATTTTAGGTGATAATTAAGTTCTTTTGATTTACATGAAATAATTAATAATCATAGTTAGTTTTTAAGAAAATTATTAAAAACATTTCCATAATTATGAATTAAAGTATCTAGTTTTTAATGCAAACGTCCGTTTTGAAAAATCATGTTTAGCTTTTGAGACAGAAGTCTAATTTCAAGTAATAATAAAGCTTTCTTCGTTTGCATAAAAATCTGTTATAAATTGTTATAAAATTTTCGTCAATTGGCAACTAAAGTATCAATTTTTCAATGAAAATGTCTATTTTGGAAAATTTCTTGATATACATTTTCAACTCAACCCTAACTTTTGGTGATAATTAAGTTTTTTTGATTTACATGAAATAATTAATAATCATAGTTAGATTTTTAGAAAATTATTAAAAAAATTTCCACAATTATGAATTAAAGTATCTAGTTTTTAGTGAAAACGTCCGTTTTGAAAAATCATGTTTAGCTTTTTAGACAGAAGTCTAATTACAAGTAATAATAAAGCTTTCTTTGTTTGCATAAAAATCTGTTATAAATTGTTATAAAACTTTTATCAATTGGCAACTAAGGTATCAATTTTTCAATGGAAATGTCTGTTTTGGAAAATTTCTTAATATACATTTTCAACTCAATTCTAATTTTAGGTGATAATTAAGTTCTTTTGATTTACATGAAATAATTAATAATCATAGTTAGTTTTTAAGAAAATTATTAAAAACATTTCCATAATTATGAATTAAAGTATCTAGTTTTTAATGCAAACGTCCGTTTTGAAAAATCATGTTTAGCTTTTGAGACAGAAGTCTAATTTCAAGTAATAATAAAGCTTTCTTCGTTTGCATAAAAATCTGTTATAAATTGTTATAAAATTTTCGTCAATTGGCAACTAAAGTATCAATTTTTCAATGAAAATGTCTATTTTGGAAAATTTCTTGATATACATTTTCAACTCAACCCTAACTTTTGGTGATAATTAAGTTTTTTTGATTTACATGAAATAATTAATAATCATAGTTAGATTTTTAGAAAATTATTAAAAAAATTTCCACAATTATGAATTAAAATATCTAGTTTTTAGTGAAAACGTCCGTTTTGAAAGATCATGTTTAGCTTTTGAGACAGAAGTCTAATTTCAAGTAGTAATAAAGCTTTCTTCGTTTGCATAAAAATCTGTTATAAATTGTTATAAAACTTTCGTGAATTGGCAACTAAGGTATCAATTTTTCAATGGAAATGTCTGTTTTGGAAAATTTCTTAATATACATTTTCAACTCAACTCTAATTTTAGGTGATAATTAAGTTCTTTTGATTTACATGAAATAATTAATAATCATAGTTAGTTTTTAAGAGAATTATTAAAAACATTTCCATAATTATGAATTAAAGTATCTAGTTTTTAATGTAAACGTCCGTTTTGAAAAACCAAGTTTAGCTTTTGAGGCAGAAGTCTAATTTCAAGTAATAATAAAGCTTTCTTCGTTTGCATAAAAATCTGTTATAAATTGTTATAAAACTTTCGTCAATTGGCAACTAAAGTATCAATTTTTCAATGAAAATGTCTGTTTTGGAAAATTTCTTAATATACATTTTCAACTCAACTCTAATTTTAGGTGATAATTAAGTTCTTTTGATTTACATGAAATAACTAATAATCATAGTTAGTTTTTAAGAAAATTATTAAAAACATTTCCATAATTATGAATTAAAGTATCTAGTTTTTAATGTAAACGTCCGTTTTGAAAAACCAAGTTTAGCTTTTGAGGCAGAAGTCTAATTTCAAGTAATAATAAAGCTTTCTTCGTTTGCATAAAAATCTGTTATAAATTGTTATAAAACTTTCGTCAATTGGCAACTAAAGTATCAATTTTTCAATGAAAATGTCTGTTTTGGAAAATTTCTTAATATACATTTTCAACTCAACTCTAATTTTAGGTGATAATTAAGTTCTTTTGATTTACATGAAATAACTAATAATCATAGTTAGTTTTTAAGAAAATTATTAAAAACATTTCCATAATTATGAATTAAAGTATCTAGTTTTTAATGTAAACGTCCGTTTTGAAAAACCAAGTTTAGCTTTTGAGGCAGAAGTCTAATTTCAAGTAATAATAAAGCTTTCTTCGTTTGCATAAAAATCTGTTATAAATTGTTATAAAACTTTCGTCAATTGGCAACTAAAGTATCAATTTTTCAATGAAAATGTCTGTTTTGGAAAATTTCTTAATATACATTTTCAACTCAACTCTAATTTTAGGTGATAATTAAGTTCTTTTGATTTACATGAAATAACTAATAATCATAGTTAGTTTTTAAGAAAATTATTAAAAACATTTCCATAATTATGAATTAAAGTATCTAGTTTTTAATGTAAACGTCCGTTTTGAAAAACCAAGTTTAGCTTTTGAGGCAGAAGTCTAATTTCAAGTAATAATAAAGCTTTCTTCGTTTGCATAAAAATCTGTTATAAATTGTTATAAAATGTTCGTCAATTGGCAACTAAAGTATCAATTTTTCAATGAAAATGTCTGTTTTGGAAATTTTCTTGATATACATTTTGAACTCAACCCTAATTTCAGGTGATAATTAAGTTTTTTTGATTTACATGAAATAATTAATAATCATAACTAGTTTTTTAGAAAATTATTAAAAAAATTTCCACAATTATGAATTAAAGTATCTAGATTTTAGTGAGAACGTCTGTTTTGAAAAATCATGTTTAGCTTTTTAGACAGAAGTCTAATTACAAGTAATAATAAAGCTTTCTTTGTTTGCATAAAAATCTGTTATAAATTGTTATAAAATTTTCGTCAATTGGCAACTAAAGTATCAATTTTTCAATGAAAATGTCTATTTTGGAAAATTTCTTGATATACATTTTCAACTCAACCCAAATTTTAGGTGATAATTAAGTTTTTTTTTGATTTACATGAAATAATTAATAATCATAGTTATTTTTTTAGAAAATTATTAAAAAAATTTCCACAATTATGAATTAAAGTATCTAGTTTTTAGTGAAAACGTCCGTTTTGAAAAATCATGTTTAGCTTTTGAGACAGAAGTCTAATTTCAAGTAATAATAAAGCTTTCTTCGTTTGCATAAAAATCTGTTATAAATTGTTATAAAACTTTCGTCAATTGGCAACTAAAGTATCAATATTTCAATGAAAATGTCTGTTTTGGAAAATTTCTTAATATACATTTTCAACTCAACTCTAATTTTAGGTGATAATTAAGTTCTTTTGATTTACATGAAATAATTAATAATCATAGTTAGTTTTTTAGAAAATTATTAAAAAAATTTCCATAATTATGAATTAAACTATCTAGTTTTTAATATAAACGTCCGTTTTGAAAAACCATGTTTAGCTTTTGAGGCAGAAGTCTAATTTCAAGTAATAATAAAGCTTTCTTCGTTTGCATAAAAATCTGTTATAAATTGTTATAAAATTTTCGTCAATTGGCAACTAAAGTATCAATTTTTCAATGAAAATGTCTATTTTGGAAAATTTCTTGATATACATTTTCAACTCAACCCAAATTTTAGGTGATAATTAAGTTTTTTTTTGATTTACATGAAATAATTAATAATCATAGTTATTTTTTTAGAAAATTATTAAAAAAATTTCCACAATTATGAATTAAAGTATCTAGTTTTTAGTGAAAACGTCCGTTTTGAAAAATCATGTTTAGCTTTTGAGACAGAAGTCTAATTTCAAGTAATAATAAAGCTTTCTTCGTTTGCATAAAAATCTGTTATAAATTGTTATAAAATTTTCGTCAATTGGCAACTAAAGTATCAATTTTTCAATGAAAATGTCTATTTTGGAAAATTTCTTGATATACATTTTCAACTCAACCCTAATTTTAGGTGATATTTAAGTTTTTTTTTATTTACATGAAATAATTAATAATCATAGTTAGTTTTTTAGAAAATTATTAAAAAAATTTCCACAATTATGAATTAAAGTATCTAGTTTTTAGTGAAAACGTCCGTTTTGAAAAATCATGTTTAGCTTTTTAGACAGAAGTCTAATTACAAGTAATAATAAAGCTTTCTTTGTTTGCATAAAAATCTGTTATAAATTGTTATAAAACTTTTATCAATTGGCAACTAAGGTATCAATTTTTCAATGGAAATGTCTGTTTTGGAAAATTTCTTAATATACATTTTCAACTCAATTCTAATTTTAGGTGATAATTAAGTTCTTTTGATTTACATGAAATAATTAATAATCATAGTTAGTTTTTAAGAAAATTATTAAAAACATTTCCATAATTATGAATTAAAGTATCTAGTTTTTAATGCAAACGTCCGTTTTGAAAAACCATGTTTAGCTTTTGAGGCAGAAGTCTAATTTCAAGTAATAATAAAGCTTTCTTCGTTTGCATAAAAATCTGTTATAAATTGTTATAAAACTTTCGTCAATTGGCAACTAAAGTATCAATTTTTCAATGAAAATGTCTGTTCTGGAAAATTTCTTGATATACATTTTCAACTCAACCCTAATTTTAGGTGATATTTAAGTTTTTTTTTATTTACATGAAATAATTAATAATCATAGTTAGTTTTTTAGAAAATTATTAAAAAAATTTCCACAATTATGAATTAAAGTATCTAGTTTTTAGTGAAAACGTCCGTTTTGAAAAATCATGTTTAGCTTTTTAGACAGAAGTCTAATTACAAGTAATAATAAAGCTTTCTTTGTTTGCATAAAAATCTGTTATAAATTGTTATAAAACTTTCGTCAATTGGCAACTAAGGTATCAATTTTTCAATGGAAATGTCTGTTTTGGAAAATTTCTTAATATACATTTTCAACTCAGCTCTAATTTTAGGTGATAATTAAGTTCTCTTGATTTACATGAAATAATTAATAATCATAGTTAGTTTTTAAGAAAATTATTAAAAACATTTCCATAATTATAAATTAAAGTATCTAGTTTTTAATGCAAACGTCCGTTTTGAAAAACCATGTTTAGCTTTTGAGGCAGAAGTCTAATTTCAAGTAATAATAAAGCTTTCTTCGTTTGCATAAAAATCTGTTATAAATTGTTATAAAATTTTCGTCAATTGGCAACTAAAGTACCAATTATACATAGTATACATTTTCAAGTATACATTTTCAACTCAACCCTAATTTTAGGTGATATTTAAGTTTTCTTTTATTTACATGAAGTAATTAATAATCATAGTTAGTTTTTTAGAAAATTATGAAAAAAATTTCCACAATTATGAATTAAAGTATCTAGTTTTTAGTGAAAACGTCCGTTTTGAAAAACCATGTTTAGCTTTTGAGGCAGAAGTCTAATTTCAAGTAATAATAAAGCTTTCTTCGTTTGCATAAAAATCTGTTATAAATTGTTATAAAATTTTCGTCAATTGGCAACTAAAGTACCAATTTTTCAATGAAAATGTCTGTTTTGGAAAATTTCTTGATATACATTTTCAACTCAACCCTAACTTTAGGTGATAATTAAGTTTTTTTGATTTACATGAAATAATTAATAATCATAGTTAGATTTTTAGAAAATTATTAAAAAAATTTCCACAATTATGAATTAAAATATCTAGTTTTTAGTGAAAACGTCCGTTTTGAAAGATCATGTTTAGCTTTTGAGACAGAAGTCTAATTTCAAGTAGTAATAAAGCTTTCTTCGTTTGCATAAAAATCTGTTATAAATTGTTATAAAACTTTCGTGAATTGGCAACTAAGGTATCAATTTTTCAATGGAAATGTCTGTTTTGGAAAATTTCTTAATATACATTTTCAACTCAACTCTAATTTTAGGTGATAATTAAGTTCTTTTGATTTACATGAAATAATTAATAATCATAGTTAGTTTTTAAGAGAATTATTAAAAACATTTCCATAATTATGAATTAAAGTATCTAGTTTTTAATGTAAACGTCCGTTTTGAAAAACCATGTTTAGCTTTTGAGGCAGAAGTCTAATTTCAAGTAATAATAAAGCTTTCTTCGTTTGCATAAAAATCTGTTATAAATTGTTATAAAATTTTCGTCAATTGGCAACTAAAGTATCAATTTTTCAATGAAAATGTCTGTTTTGGAAAATTTCTTGATATACATTTTCAACTCAACCCAAATTTTAGGTGATATTTAAGTTTTTTTTTATTTACATGAAATAATTAATAATCATAGTTAGTTTTTTAGAAAATTATTAAAAAAATTTCCACAATTATGAATTAAAGTATCTAGTTTTTAGTGAAAACGTCCGTTTTGAAAAATCATGTTTAGCTTTTTAGACAGAAGTCTAATTACAAGTAATAATAAAGCTTTCTTTGTTTGCATAAAAATCTGTTATAAATTGTTATAAAACTTTTATCAATTGGCAACTAAGGTATCAATTTTTCAATGGAAATGTCTGTTTTGGAAAATTTCTTAATATACATTTTCAACTCAATTCTAATTTTAGGTGATAATTAAGTTCTTTTGATTTACATGAAATAATTAATAATCATAGTTAGTTTTTAAGAAAATTATTAAAAACATTTCCATAATTATGAATTAAAGTATCTAGTTTTTAATGCAAACGTCCGTTTTGAAAAACCATGTTTAGCTTTTGAGGCAGAAGTCTAATTTCAAGTAATAATAAAGCTTTCTTCGTTTGCATAAAAATCTGTTATAAATTGTTATAAAACTTTCGTCAATTGGCAACTAAAGTATCAATTTTTCAATGAAAATGTCTGTTCTGGAAAATTTCTTGATATACATTTTCAACTCAACCCTAATTTTAGGTGATATTTAAGTTTTTTTTTATTTACATGAAATAATTAATAATCATAGTTAGTTTTTTAGAAAATTATTAAAAAAATTTCCACAATTATGAATTAAAGTATCTAGTTTTTAGTGAAAACGTCCGTTTTGAAAAATCATGTTTAGCTTTTTAGACAGAAGTCTAATTACAAGTAATAATAAAGCTTTCTTTGTCTGCATAAAAATCTGTTATAAATTGTTATAAAACTTTCGTCAATTGGCAACTAAGGTATCAATTTTTCAATGGAAATGTCTGTTTTGGAAAATTTCTTAATATACATTTTCAACTCAGCTCTAATTTTAGGTGATAATTAAGTTCTCTTGATTTACATGAAATAATTAATAATCATAGTTAGTTTTTAAGAAAATTATTAAAAACATTTCCATAATTATAAATTAAAGTATCTAGTTTTTAATGCAAACGTCCGTTTTGAAAAACCATGTTTAGCTTTTGAGGCAGAAGTCTAATTTCAAGTAATAATAAAGCTTTCTTCGTTTGCATAAAAATCTGTTATAAATTGTTATAAAATTTTCGTCAATTGGCAACTAAAGTACCAATTATACATAGTATACATTTTCAAGTATACATTTTCAACTCAACCCTAATTTTAGGTGATATTTAAGTTTTCTTTTATTTACATGAAATAATTAATAATCATAGTTAGTTTTTTAGAAAATTATGAAAAAAATTTCCACAATTATGAATTAAAGTATCTAGTTTTTAGTGAAAACGTCCGTTTTGAAAAACCATGTTTAGCTTTTGAGGCAGAAGTCTAATTTCAAGTAATAATAAAGCTTTCTTCGTTTGCATAAAAATCTGTTATAAATTGTTATAAAATTTTCGTCAATTGGCAACTAAAGTACCAATTTTTCAATGAAAATGTCTGTTTTGGAAAATTTCTTGATATACATTTTCAACTCAACCCTAACTTTAGGTGATAATTAAGTTTTTTTGATTTACATGAAATAATTAATAATCATAGTTAGATTTTTAGAAAATTATTAAAAAAATTTCCACAATTATGAATTAAAATATCTAGTTTTTAGTGAAAACGTCCGTTTTGAAAGATCATGTTTAGCTTTTGAGACAGAAGTCTAATTTCAAGTAGTAATAAAGCTTTCTTCGTTTGCATAAAAATCTGTTATAAATTGTTATAAAACTTTCGTGAATTGGCAACTAAGGTATCAATTTTTCAATGGAAATGTCTGTTTTGGAAAATTTCTTAATATACATTTTCAACTCAACTCTAATTTTAGGTGATAATTAAGTTCTTTTGATTTACATGAAATAATTAATAATCATAGTTAGTTTTTAAGAGAATTATTAAAAACATTTCCATAATTATGAATTAAAGTATCTAGTTTTTAATGTAAACGTCCGTTTTGAAAAACCATGTTTAGCTTTTGAGGCAGAAGTCTAATTTCAAGTAATAATAAAGCTTTCTTCGTTTGCATAAAAATCTGTTATAAATTGTTATAAAATTTTCGTCAATTGGCAACTAAAGTATCAATTTTTCAATGAAAATGTCTGTTTTGGAAAATTTCTTGATATACATTTTCAACTCAACCCAAATTTTAGGTGATAATTAAGTTTTCTTTTGATTTACATGAAATAATTAATAATCATAGTTATTTTTTTAGAAAATTATTAAAAAAATTTCCACAATTATGAATTAAAGTATCTAGTTTTTAGTGAAAACGTCCGTTTTGAAAAATCATGTTTAGCTTTTTAGACAGAGGTCTAATTACAAGTAATAATAAAGCTTTCTTTGTTTGCATAAAAATCTGTTATAAATTGTTATTAAACTTTCGTCAATTGGCAACTAAAGTATCAATTTTTCAATGAAAATGTCTGTTTTGGAAAATTTCTTAATATACATATTCAACTCAACCCTAACTTTAGGTGATAATTAAGTTTTTTTGATTTACATGAAATAATTAATAATCATAGTTAGTTTTTTAGAAAATTATTTAAAAAATTTCCACAATTATGAATTAAAGTATCTAGTTTTTAGTGAAAACGTCCGTTTTGAAGAATCATGTTTAGCTTTAGAGACAGAAGTCCAATTTCAAGTAATAATAAAGCTTTCTTCGTTTGCATAAAAATCTGTTATAAATTGTTATAAAACTTTCGTCAATTGGCAACTAAAGTATCAATTTTTCAATAAAAATGTCTGTTTTGGAAAATTTCTTGCTATACATTTTGAACTCAACCCTAATTGTAGGTGATAATTAAGTTTTTTTGATTTATATGAAATAATTAATAATCATAGTTTTTTTTTTGAAAATTATTTAATAAACTTCCACAATTATTATTTAAAGTATCTAGTTTTTAGTGAGAACGTTTGTTTTGAAAAAACATGTTTAGCTTTTGAGACAGAAGTCTAATTACAAGTAATAATAAAGCTTTCTTCGTTTGCATAAAAATCTGTTATAAATTGTTATAAAACTTTCCTCAATTGGCAACTAAAGTATCAATTTTTCAATGAAAATGTCTGTTTTGGAAAATTTCTTGATATACATTTTGAACTCAACCCTAATTTTAGATGATAATTAATTTTTTTTTGATTTACCTAAAATAATTAATAATCATAGTTAGTTTTTCAGAAAATTATTAAATAAATTTCCACAATCATCAATTAAAGTACCTAGTTTTTAGTGAAAATCATCATCACCTTCCAAGTTCATTTGAATGACGCCTTTTTAATATCAAATCTAATCTTTAATTGAACTGAATTGAGTATTAGTGTTTCTTTAATTCCATTTTGATGATTAATTAAAGACTTTTGAAGTCTTTTAAAGATAGAAACTGAAAATGTTGTATCAATGCGTCTGGACGTCTGGATTATTTTTATCCCCAGATATAAATAGGACCGTCCCCGGAGCAATTTGTCTAATGCACCGCCCACCCCATAAACTGTACGTTTTATAGACAGTCCGAACCGATTTATTGGCGTGTTTGTGGCGGATAATGTCGTGTTAAATGAGTACAAAGACACATCTTCCAATTCCTAGGTCACCAAAAAATACGCAACAAAGATTTTAAAGTGAGATTTCTTTTGAACGATATCGTACATATTACTGTTGGTGTGAAGTCGCTAATTGCGAGAATTATGGGGGCGCGTCCGTTGTCAGTCGGTCGGCTCGCTTTGGTTCGTCCCTTTTTTATTGCTTTATTTCGGACCGAAAGTGTCTGTGTGTGGTACTACGCGAACCTTTAATAACAACCAATTTGTAGAATCTCAAAGAAAGCAAAACGAACGATAAAATAACTCCTCGCCACAACAATTCAAGGAATTCCCGGAGTGGCACACATTAAAATCCTCCTTGTACAAACAATCAAGATTAACGAGAGTAGGAGTATAATCACAATAATTTGTTTCGCCCCCATTTTAAAGTCTAAAGCAATTTTTCAGTGTTTCGCCATAATCCAACCTGAACCAAAGCGTAACTTTTCAACTTCTCGAAATGAGTTTTCACGAGCGCGTGGCGTCTTCGTATAATTTAGAGTACAAAAACATCGTTAAAAGAGACAGCCACGATTTTTAACCCCATTTACTGTTTTACTATTTCACTATTTCCTGTTTGGCAACGTAACAAAAGGTGTAAAGGTAAATGGATTGTCACCGGATTTTCAACTCGATAAGAATATCTCTTTTTATCATTGTTACAAAGTTCTTTTTTATCGCCTGTTAAAGGTGAGACCCATTAACCCAAATTCTCTATTTGTTTACACATCGTAACGAAATCTTCACTAACAATAAAAGCCCGGGTTTAATAGAACGAAAACGATGTTATCATTGATACGATTTGATGAGTACTTTTAGAGTGTTGAAGGAAGTTTTATGCTTAGAGTGTGTCAATACTTGGATCTCATTTTACATCGTAATTACTTGGTACCATAAAAATTGTCTTATATTTAAAACGATTTATTTCAGAATTATCTTAACAATTTTATTTTCATGCTATTTATGATCTATTTTGTAACCTGATTGTGTTCTTATACTTTAAAGTGCAAAAGTAAAAGAAGAAAGCAAAATTAAATTTCCTACAACTTTTCCTAATGTCCCTGTTTTGACATTCATAGCAAATTTTCAATTTCTATGCTTCAGAGAGCAAATACAAATAAGAGAAAAATTATAGTGACTTTATATTTCCTACAACTTTCTTGCGTTCATCAAAGTTTGAGACGAACTATTTTTGTCAGATAGATGTTAGTTTTAATTTTGCTTCTGATTCAATACAAACTTGTTATATATGCTTAATGAAGTAAAAGTAGAACTCAAACTAGATTTAGACCTAGAAAAATTCGGGTTTAGCCGTCTTAAGAAACGTACGGCTAAACACGAATGTTTCTAGTTCTAGATCTAGTATCAGCTTTAATGTTAGTGTCAGTTCTGATTGCAGTTGTTATTCAATGTAAGATTGTTTATATTCTATTTAACTAAAACTAGAACTAACACTAGACCTAGGACTAGAAATATTCGAGTTTAGCCATCATAACTCTTAGATGGTTGATGGGTGGCTTAATGTACCACCTCGAATTTTGACCTTTGTGCTCGCTGCTACACAAAATAAACCACTTTTTTATTCTCTGCTCCGTTTGCTGTACAGTGGTTGAGAGCGCGTACCATCTCACCACTTCAAGGTCTTCAAGGATTATGCTTTTTGCTATGAGATAAATTATGTTTATCTTTCTTTCGTTTTGAGGTTAGTTTCTATACCGGGTGGAATCATAATAAGTTTTATTATTTTTGAATGAATGTTTTAAAATAAATGTGTGTTTCTTATTGTTTGTGCCTAAAAGGTGAACACTGATAAATTAGATCGAATATTAGTGAGTTGTAGAAGGTACTTTTTTCGATTCTTCAAGTGTTTAAAAATCGTACCAAAAACGACAATTTATTGGAATTGTTTTCATAAGAAGAACTTTTTTAGAAAAATGTCTCAGAAGTCCGAAGAACTTCCTTTTAGGTTAGCATATTCAGTTATTTTATTATTATCGTTAATTATGAATGAAATTTTAGATTAGTGGACATGACCGAGACTGAGTTGTATGAGTGCTTATATGTAGAAAATTGTGATAAAATTTTGGAAACTATACCATCAGGTGCAGAGCCGGTCGTCGATAATGATTGTGTAGGCGATGAAGAAGTTGACAGTAATCCAAGTCAGGTTACTAAGATGATGGTTGTCGATTTTGATTACTCTGAGAAAGAAATTCAGCAAGAAGAGAATGAAAACCAAGATACAGACAACGAAATGGATATTCCTCTAAGTGATCTACAACGATGTCTTGCTGAAACGCTGTCTTGGTGTGGATGAAATTTGATATATATACTGGAAAGAACGAAGATTCCACAGAGGTGGGTCTAAGAAGCCGCGTTGTAAAAGATCTGTGTAAAGGTTTAGAAAATATAGACCATCATGTGTACTTTAATAATACTTTACTTCACCCAAATTAATGGAAGAGCTTCAGGAGAAACATTAATATTTATGTAGCACTGTAAACGCTACTAGAAAATTAATGCCTAAATTACGCTCAAAGAATTAAAAAGGGGAGATTTTGATTACTCTATTTGCAATAAAGGACTGGTCACTGCTAAGTGGAAAAATAAAGGAAGTGTGTACTTATTGTCTAACTACCACCACCACGAAGATGTGTTAGAAGCAAAGAGGAGGAAGAAAGATGGATCACATGAAACGATTCCATGTCCAAAAATGGTGACAGATTACAATTCCAACATGAACTTTGTCGACGAAAATAAACATGCTATGAGGTAAATTGAATTTTTTTTACCTAATTTATGTTGATGACGTTGTGAATGCTTTCATCTTATACAAAAATCTGAATTTGCCTGAAATGTCTATGAAAAACTTCAGGTTATTACTCTTAGATAATCTGATAAGTGTACCTATTAAAAAATAAAATCATCAGGATTTTCTTACAAATAAGAAACACAAACCAGAAGTACCAAAAACAATAAGACTTGAAAATTTACAGCATAAACCTATTCGAGCCACCAGAAGTCGCTGTACACTTTGCAGCACGAAGAAGCCTGATGTTCGATCTAACTGGCAGTGCTCAGTGTGTAAAGTGGCACTTTGTTTAAACAAAAATAAAAATTGCTTAGAACAATGCCATTCCAGCTAAAGTGTTTATTGTGGGCGGTGGTAATTTGTATGAATTTTTTGCAAATACACAAATTTTTCGAAAAATTATTTATACTACTTTTAATAAACATCAAATTAGACACATTAACAAAAGTTGACCAAATAAAAACGTTTTTAAATTGCCCAATCCAAAGTGGGCACTTTGGCTTTTTTTATTTGAAAAAGTCCGCCCCTCAAAGAGATAAAATTGAAGAATTGAAGTAAAACTAGAACTAACCGTTTAGCCGTGCGTCTTCAGACATTCCGCTTCTAAGTCTAGTGTTAATTCTAGTTTTATATCATAAGATCTAACTCTAGATCTTCTTCTAGTTCTGTTTGCAGTTGTTATTCAATCAGATTGTTTATATTCCATTGAACTAAAACAGGCATTAACACTAGAAACATTTAAGTTTAGCTATGCGTATTCTAGTACATCTCTTAACAATTAGATTCGAAGAAATAACTTAAATTTTGGCTGAGTAATAAAATTCGGATGATTTTAGTTTCCGATTTGAGCATTTCTTGAAAAATTTTAAAATAATCATATGAATCTATACCTCTTTAAATACTCTATACAGATAAACGGTTCTCAATATAACAGTTAGAGTTATAAGTTGTGGTTCAAAGAGTGGGTGGAAAGTCTCCGGGAAAATAGACCATTACAATTGGCGTAGAGTCGTATCCTTCTCCGATTCGTTCACCACGCCAATCGAAAGTCGGATTAGAAAATTAAGTTACATAAATTAAAAATGGCCACCAAATCGAATTAAACTGTTGGGATCAAATCGAAGAGTATTATTCGTTTTTCGAAAATGTCTTAGCTGGGCGTAAACGTGAACTTTCACGTGTACGCTACGACCGTCGCCTCGTTTCGTTTCGTTTCGTTCCAGTTTTAACTCTTAAAGAGCAATTACGTCTCGCAGGAACGTGTTATAGCGGCGACTTAACTGGATTATGCAGCAGGACCGCGCCGGAATTCGATAAATTTTTTTTTCTTCACGAATCGATACGCGGTGACACACGCTAATTGCCGCCGCTATCTCGGGAATGCGAGATTGTGGCAATAATCGAATTGCAAATTCCAAATAGTAAATCACTAAAACGTGTTATTACTTTGCGTTTAAAACTTGATACGAGATTTGATACCTAAACGATATCGAATTAGATAAAATTGTTTTTAAAGTGATTCAAATTTCTTTAAACAACTTATGAGGGGGTCCACTTATCAATTAGTTGAGCTGGTACGGTTAATTGGATGCGAAGCGGCCGAAACCGTACGGTTTTCTTGTGCTTCCTCGGTGCAGCCCGCAACCTAGAATTAACCTTTTTGTCGGATAATTAATATATCGATTTAAAACGGACCGTGTAGTTATTACAGGGCGGCTCGGTAATTGTCGAGTATTCTGTAATGTAAAGGCGATGTTTTCATTTATATGTAGTAAAAGGGAACCCCCCACTTTTTGTGGCATTTTTAAACAGGATCGGAATCAGGATGAAACGACTTATATACTATGTTTGTTAAGTCAAAAAGATTTACGCATTTTCTGGTGAATATTATTGTTGTTATTTTTATTATTGTTATGGTTTTCCGGTCATTAAGTTGGTATTAATGAGATATGGAATAAGATGATGAATTTGATTAAGTTTTTGTACGTAAAGAGAAACATATTTTATATAGAACACTTCTTCATTCTGCTTAAATCGCTAAGAAATAACAAAAAGATTATGAAGAAATCGAAAATAAATGATATAATTTGCTTATAACTCAGGTTGGGTTAGCAACCTCGAAGAATATGATGTAATGGCTTATGTATAGTACAAAATATAAGAGGATTTTAAGCTTAAAACGTCAAAATCTAGGAGATTTCAGTTTTCCGTTCATTAAGTTGGTATCAATGAGAGATGGAATAAAATTTATGAAAAAATTGAAAATAAGTGAAATTTGCTTTTAACAATAAGAACTTACCTTTCGGTTCTTATACCGTATCATTGGAAGATGTAGATGACCTTGCCAGCCTTGCACCTCTTCCTCGCCAATTCTAGACCAAGACATCTGTTTCATCTTAATCATCTTTTCCACCAGCTACATGTGGAGCTCACATTGCCTGATTAGTCCAAGGTCATTTGTGGCCGATGCGCTGTTATTAATACCTCTGAAAACTATAAACAGACGGATTTAGTAAGGAAAGAATCTTAAATAAGAAAAGGTAACAACAAGATATATAGAAATCTTATGACCCATATATGCTTAAAATAGATTATAAATATTGTAATCACTAAAGCCCGGTTTCTCGTACGTTATAGTACTGAAAACTGGACAAGCAACGAAGCATCCAGTAATAAATCACAATAAATAACATAACCAAATAATTTCTTAACAAGAATAAAAAATTACTGAACAAGAAATTAATAACAATGAAAATTAACAAAAGAAAATCAAATAATAACGAAAATTATTAGTAAAAGAACATAATTAACAAATAAGAAAATATTTTAAAGGCTCAATTACACAGAGAACAGTTGTAGGTAAATTATATTTATTATTAATTTCCAAAAATCATAAAAAAATCAGGCCAAATTAAATAATTTTTATCTCAAAAACAAATAAAGATTTTCTAATTTGGTTCTCACCATGACAAAATAGACACTTGCCTCTATAAATTTTGAATGTTTCATTAGAATATCTCAAGAATTCGATTTTTGGTGATTTTTAATTAACTTGAGATAGTCATAAATGTTCACGTTGCATTTAATGATTTATATCTCAAAAATGAATAAATATTTTCAAGATCCGGTTTCATCACGAGAAAGTAGACACTTTCCTCTATACATCGTGAATAATTCATTAAGATATCTTAAGAATTAGATTTTTCGTGATTTTTTAAAACAACATTATTAATTTCAAAAAATCATAAGAAATTAAGTTAACTTCAATAATCTTTATTTCAAAAACGAATAAAGATTTTCTAATTTGGTTCTCAACATGACAAAATAGACCCCGCCTCTATACATTTTGAATGTATCATGAAAATATCTTAAGAATTCGATTTTTGGTGATTTTAATTAACTTGAGATAGCCATAAATGTTCACGTTGAATTTAATGATTTATATCTCAAAAACGAATAAATATTTTCAAGATCCAGTTTCATCACGAGAAAGTAGATAATTTCCTCTATAAATCATGAATAGTTCATTAAGATATCTCAAGAATTCGTTTTTTCGTGATTTTTTAAAACAAGATTATTAATTTCAAAAAATCATAAAAAGAATTAGGTTAACTTCAATAATCTTTATCTCAAAAACGAATAAAATTTTTCTAATTCGGTTCTCACCATGACAAAATAGACACTTGCCTGTATAAATTTTGAATGTTCCATTAGAATATCTCAAGAATTCGATTTTTGGAGATTTTTAATTAACTTGAGATAGCCATAAATGTTCACGTTGCATTTAATGATTTATATCTCAAAAATGAATAAATATTTTCAAGATCCGGTTTCATCACGAGAAGGTAGATAATTTCCTCTATAAATCATAAATAATTCATTAAGATATCTTAAAAATTCGATTTTTCGTGATTTTTTAAAACAAGATTATTAATTTAAAAAAATTATAAAAAATTAGGTTAACTTCAATAATCTTTATCTCAAAAACGAATAAAGTTTTTTTAATTTGGTTCTCAACATGACAAAATAGACCCCGCCTCTATACATTTTGAATGTATCATGAAAATATCTTAAGAATTCGATTTTTGGTGATTTTAATTAACTTGAGATAGCCATAAATGTTCACGTTGAATTTAATGATTTATATCTCAAAAACGAATAAATATTTTCAAGATCCGGTTTCATCACGAGAAAGTAGATAATTTCCTCTATAAATCATGAATAGTTCATTAAGATATCTCAAGAATTCGATTTTTCGTGATTTTTTTAAACAAGATTATTAATTTCAAAAAATCATAAAAAAATTAGGTTAACTTCAATAATCTTTATCTCAAAAACGAATAAAATTTTTCTAATTCGGTTCTCACCATGACAAAATAGACACTTGCCTGTATAAATTTTGAATGATTCATTAAAATATCTCAAGAATTCGATTTTTGGTGATTTTTAATTAACTTGAGATAGCCATAAATGTTCACGTTGCATTTAATGATTTATATCTCAAAAATGAATAAACATTTTCAAGATCCGGTTTCATCACGAGAAAGTAGATAATTTCCTCTATAAATCATGAATAGTTCATTAAGATATCTCAAGAATTCGATTTTTCGTGATTTTTTAAAACAAAATTATTAATTTCAAAAAATTATAAAAAAAATAGGTTAACTTAAATAATCTTTATCTCAAAAACGAATAAAATTTTTCTAATTCGGTTCTCACCATGACAAAATAGACACTTGCCTCTATAAATTTTGAATGTTCCATTAGAATATCTCAAGAATTCGATTTTTGGTGATTTTTAATTAACTTGAGATAGCCATAAATGCTCACGTTGAATTTAATGATTTATATCTCAAAAACGAATAAATATTTTCAAGATCCGGTTTTATCACGAGAAAGGAGACACTTTCCTCTAAAAATCATGAATAATGCATTAAGATATCTTAAGAATTCAATTTTTCGTGATTTTTTAAAACAAGATTATTAATTTAAAAAAATCAAAAAAAATTAGGTTAACTTCAATAATCTTTATCTCAAAAACGAATAAAGTTTTTTTAATTTGGTTCTCACCATGACAAAATGGATACTTGCCTGTGTAAATTTTGAATGTATCATGAAAATATCTTAAGAATTCGATTTTTGGTGATTTTAATTAACTTGAGATAGCCATAAATGTTCACGTTGAATTTAATGATTTATATCTCAAAAACGAATAAATATTTTCAAGATCCGGTTTCATCACGAGAAAGTAGATAATTTCCTCTATAAATCATGAATAGTTCATTAAGATATCTCAAGAATTCGTTTTTTCGTGATTTTTTAAAACAAGATTATTAATTTCAAAAAATCATAAAAAAAATTAGGTTAACTTCAATAATCTCTATCTCAAAAACGAATAAAGTTTTTTTAATTTGGTTCTCACCATGACAAAATGGACACTTGCCTGTGTAAATTTTGAATGTATCATGAAAATATCTTAAGAATTCGATTTTTGGTGATTTTAATTAACTTGAGATAGCCATAAATGTTCACGTTGAATTTAATGATTTATATCTCAAAAACGAATAAATATTTTCAAGATCCGGTTTCATCACGAGAAAGTAGATAATTTCCTCTATAAATCATGAATAGTTCATTAAGATATCTCAAGAATTCGTTTTTTCGTGATTTTTTAAAACAAGATTATTAATTTCAAAAAATCATAAAAAAAATTAGGTTAACTTCAATAATCTCTATCTCAAAAACGAATAAAGTTTTTTTAATTTGGTTCTCACCATGACAAAATGGACACTTGCCTGTGTAAATTTTGAATGTATCATGAAAATATCTTAAGAATTCGATTTTTGGTGATTTTAATTAACTTGAGATAGCCATAAATGTTCACGTTGAATTTAATGATTTATATCTCAAAAACGAATAAATATTTTCAAGATCCGGTTTCATCACGAGAAAGTAGATAATTTCCTCTATAAATCATGAATAGTTCATTAAGATATCTCAAGAATTCGATTTTTCGTGATTTTTTTAAACAAGATTATTAATTTCAAAAAATCATAAAAAAATTAGGTTAACTTCAATAATCTTTATCTCAAAAACGAATAAAATTTTTCTAATTCGGTTCTCACCATGACAAAATAGACACTTGCCTGTATAAATTTTGAATGATTCATTAAAATATCTCAAGAATTCGATTTTTGGTGATTTTTAATTAACTTGAGATAGCCATAAATGTTCACGTTGCATTTAATGATTTATATCTCAAAAATGAATAAACATTTTCAAGATCCGGTTTCATCACGAGAAAGTAGATAATTTCCTCTATAAATCATGAATAGTTCATTAAGATATCTCAAGAATTCGATTTTTCGTGATTTTTTAAAACAAAATTATTAATTTCAAAAAATTATAAAAAAAATTAGGTTAACTTAAATAATCTTTATCTCAAAAACGAATAAAATTTTTCTAATTAGGTTCTCACCATGACAAAATAGACACTTGCCTCTATAAATTTTGAATGTTTCATTAGAATATCTCAAGAATTCGATTTTTGGTGATTTTTAATTAACTTGAGATAGCCATAAATGCTCACGTTGAATTTAATGATTTATATCTCAAAAACGAATAAATATTTTCAAGATCCGATTTTATCACGAGAAAGGAAACACTTTCCTGTAAAAATCATGAATAATGCATTAAGATATCTTAAGAATTCAATTTTTCGTGATTTTTTAAAACAAGATTATTAATTTAAAAAAATCATAAAAAATTAGGTTAACTTCAATAATCTTTATCTCAAAAACGAATAAAGTTTTTTTAATTTGGTTCTCACCATGACAAAATAGACACTTGCCTCTATAAATTTTGAATGTATTATTAAAATATCTCAAGAATTCGATTTTTGGTGATTTTTAATTAACTTGAGATAGCCATAAATGTTCACGTTGCATTTAATGATTTATATCTCAAAAATGAATAAACATTTTCAAGATCCGGTTTCATCACGAGAAAGTAGATAATTTCCTCTATAAATCATGAATAGTTCATTAAGATATCTCAAGAATTCGATTTTTCGTGATTTTTTAAAACAAAATTATTAATTTCAAAAAATTATAAAAAAAATTAGGTTAACTTAAATAATCTTTATCTCAAAAACGAATAAAATTTTTCTAATTAGGTTCTCACCATGACAAAATAGACACTTGCCTCTATAAATTTTGAATGTTTCATTAGAATATCTCAAGAATTCGATTTTTGGTGATTTTTAATTAACTTGAGATAGCCATAAATGCTCACGTTGAATTTAATGATTTATATCTCAAAAACGAATAAATATTTTCAAGATCCGATTTTATCACGAGAAAGGAAACACTTTCCTGTAAAAATCATGAATAATGCATTAAGATATCTTAAGAATTCAATTTTTCGTGATTTTTTAAAACAAGATTATTAATTTAAAAAAATCATAAAAAATTAGGTTAACTTCAATAATCTTTATCTCAAAAACGAATAAAGTTTTTTTAATTTGGTTCTCACCATGACAAAATAGACACTTGCCTCTATAAATTTTGAATGTATTATTAAAATATCTCAAGAATTCGATTTTTGGTGATTTTTAATTAACTTGAGATAGCCATAAATGTTCACGTTGCATTTAATGATTTATATCTCAAAAATGAATAAACATTTTCAAGATCCGGTTTCATCACGAGAAAGTAGATAATTTCCTCTATAAATCATGAATAGTTCATTAAGATATCTCAAGAATTCGATTTTTCGTGATTTTTTAAAACAAAATTATTAATTTCAAAAAATTATAAAAAAAATTAGGTTAACTTAAATAATCTTTATCTCAAAAACGAATAAAATTTTTCTAATTAGGTTCTCACCATGACAAAATAGACACTTGCCTCTATAAATTTTGAATGTTTCATTAGAATATCTCAAGAATTCGATTTTTGGTGATTTTTAATTAACTTGAGATAGCCATAAATGCTCACGTTGAATTTAATGATTTATATCTCAAAAACGAATAAATATTTTCAAGATCCGATTTTATCACGAGAAAGGAAACACTTTCCTGTAAAAATCATGAATAATGCATTAAGATATCTTAAGAATTCAATTTTTCGTGATTTTTTAAAACAAGATTATTAATTTAAAAAAATCATAAAAAATTAGGTTAACTTCAATAATCTTTATCTCAAAAACGAATAAAGTTTTTTTAATTTGGTTCTCACCATGACAAAATAGACACTTGCCTCTATAAATTTTGAATGTATTATTAAAATATCTCAAGAATTCGATTTTTGGTGATTTTTAATTAACTTGAGATAGCCATAAATGCTCACGTTGAATTTAATGATTTATATCTCAAAAACGAATAAATGTTTTCAAGATCCGGTTTCATCACGAGAAAGTAGATAATTTCCTCTATAAATAATGAATAGTTCATTAAGATATCTAAAGAATTCGATTTTTCGTGGTTTTTCAAAACAAGATTATTAATTTCAAAAAATCTCACCATAATAAAATAGACAAAATAACTATTATTATAATGAATCATAGGTGAGTTTGGTTAATGTCTAGAATTGTTAGAATATGGATGAACTTGAAGTTGATAAAATCGACCTGAATTCTTTTGAGATACAATTCTGTGTAATATCGTTTCGATATCGACATGTGAATGAATACGTACGAGAAATCAGCCATTAGTATATCTATGATTTTGTTTTGAAAAATTGAGTACGGTCCTGTTATTTTCAACCAGATCCCTAAGAAGAGTCGAAAGATAATTACCAACGAGTTGGACCGACGAAAAGGAAATAAACGGATGCTCCTCGAAAACCGAGCCAAGCAACATTCAGGTACAGAAAGTGACAACTTGTACTTGAAGAAAAACAAGATAAATAAATACACGGATTAGAAAAAAATATCTACCTCTACCTACAAAAAAAAATAAACGAAAAATAAAAATTATATATACCGAGGGTAATTCTTTTTTCGCAAGTAAATATACCGACCAAAAGCAATGTTATTTGGGTAATTTCTATGGTTAAATTTAGACCTGGAGTGGTCGAGCTAAATATTTACGCCGTTCAGTATAAAATAACCACTTACGTTACGGCCCCGTATTAAATTCATTCATTTCTTTAACATAAACACGTTATAAATAAGCGGCACCACTTTAAATTTAGTTATTTAGACGTCTTTAAATCTTGAATGGACGTTTTCGAACGTCGCAAAACCGTATTCGCATTGTATAGAATGTATAGTATAGAAAATGTTTTATGGGCACAACACTACATTTTGTACATTGTCGTTTTAAATTTTCTCTTTACATTACGTTTTAGAAGCCCGTCTCGTTTGTAAGATATCGTAAATATCGTTCTAGAAGCAGGTGAATGTAAATTCCGTTTTAAGACAAAGAAAAATTCGCTTCGACTCGGACCACTACCACTAAAGAAATACCAAGCAAGGACGTTTATAAATACGTTTATATTTATTTCCCGGTCGTTATAAACAAATAATTGATACAGTCTCGTAATCCATTTTACTTCGCTTCACTTCTCTTTACAAGTGTTGATCACAATCTTATTAAAACTTCTATTTGTATGTATCACGATTTGTATTAAGACAGCTTTATTATTATTACTTTCTTATTTATTTTTGTAATTATAAAAGATAAACAAAAATTATTAATTTTCTTAACATCATTGATGGTTCAACTCGGACTTGAAGAGACTTTAATACTAGATAAAGTGACAAACATTTTTTTCTTAAACCTCAAAAATTTCCAATAATTATGAATATTTTCAATTTTCCACCAACTTATATAATTACAAATATAATAAGCGAGTCTAATGAGGAGAATCGCCCGCTAAACGTGTTATAACGTGATAAAAGCGCTTAGTTAGCGGTTTACGACCGCGTACAAACACGTACACAATGCTTATAAACGAGGACAAAATAACGTCTCATGTCGTCGGTGTTTCTTGCGCAGTGTAACAACGAATAAAAAGAAAGGAATAAGTTGAAAGCTCTCGAGGTAGTCGTTAAAACCGTTTTGTCACGGGACAAAATGAACTTAAAGGAGAACTATTAAAAGGTTGTTCTAGGAAATTGCAATAGACCAAATTCAAATTCGCTTTTCAAACAGTCTTATACAAATCGTAAGTGCGAGTAGCGATAACCATAAGAATAAAGAACTCGAAATATACATAGTGATCTTTTCGAAATTTAACTAAAATGTAAACGAACTAATACGTAGAAGTATAAAAAAAGATTTTATGAAGGATATAAGATCCAAAAATGTGGTATAAAATCTCTTGGAGAGCCTTGTTGGGTTTTTGCAAGAATGGAGAATTTTAGTCCAAAATCAAGACGATTATTTTCTACCTCTCTTATTTGTTGAGATATAAAATGTTTTTAAGCTGAGAACGCCAAAATCTAAGAGATTTGGGTTTCCCGGTCATTAAGTTGGTCTCAATGCGGATAAAATGACTCATTAAATCACTGATAAAGAGCAAAAATAAATGATATTATTTGCTTTTAACTCGGGTTGGGTTAGCAACTTCGAAGAATAGGATGGAATAGCTTATATGCAGTGCTTATTGAGTAAAACTAGAAAGATTTATTTATAAGAAAAAAAGATTTATTTATAAAAGGATTTTAAGCTAAAAACGTCAAAATCTAGGAGATTTCAGTTTTCCGGACACTAAATTGGAATCAATGAGAAATGGAGTAAAATGATGAATCGGATAGGTTCTTATGCTTAAAAAGAAATATACTTTTTATGGAACACTTCCTCCTTAAGATATAGCAAAAATTTATGAAAAACTCGAAAATAAGTGATATTATTATAGGTATTTGCTTTTAATTGTAAACAAGTACAAAATTTTAATCGGGAGAAACGTTCCAACAAGGATTAAGTGTGTTCCAACAAGATGTGTTAATTAATTTCCAATTATTATAAATTTTTTGGGTTGGGTTGGGTTGGGTTGCATAATTTATTACGTAAGCTTTTACACAAAACTAAAGTTTTGCTAAAGGATAACCCCACTTTAATGATCACAAAAGCAGACAAAGGTGCTACAACAGTCATCATTAACAAAGATGTCTATTTGGACAAATAAAAAAATATGCTTAACGATGATAAAATATACAAAATTTTAAATACAAATCCTATAACATCTATACAAAATAAATTTAATGATTACATCAAAATGTTATCTCTAAACAGTATATACCTGAAATAGGAAAAAGAGAACTTACTTCTAGTAATTCTTGTAGTAATTCTGTTTTATCTAAGGCATTTTTTTTACCGAAAATTCAATTGTCTATCTTGACTATATACACAGTATTCTGGGAGACCACATTTTAATATCTTTGGATATTGTAAGTTTATTCAGTCATTCCATTGGATTTGGTAATCACATTGTTAGCGAGAGATGGGATATTATTGCTGATAATTGTTCATGGGATAAATATGCTTTCCCTCTTGATTTAAAGTTAATCTTTGACACTTCAATTTTTACTTTTGATAACGTTATTTATCATCAAATTGAGGGTAGATTGAGGGTTTTAGCTTTGATTGTGATGGATTACGCGTTGGATGAGATCCTTAACGATAATGGTTTAAGGTTTCGGGTTGATTTTATTAAGAAATATGAAGATGATTTAATCTAATGTTATGATGATGTTAACATAATTTTGGAGTCTTTTAACAGTTTTCATCAGTTCTCAGCATTCGGTGGAAACTAATAATAGTTTACCTTTTTTGGACACAACAGTTATTCGTAATTTCGTTAATAAATTCAATTCAATTGGTACGTGAAACCAACATACTCAGGACGTTATTTAAACTTTTACTCAATTTACAATTTCATACATAAAATTTCTACGGTTCTGTACACGAAACATAGAGTTACTCAAATTTTTGAAATGGAATTTTTAAAAGAAAACTCTTTAATAATGGTTATCCATTAAAATTTATCAACAAATTATTGTTTTTAAGTTCTTCAAATATTAATAACATCGAACAGGTCAGTTTAACAAATCCAACTTTATTTGAATCTGAACCAGTTGTTTGTAAAAAGCTTCCTTATATTGACAAACTGAGTAACTCCTTAAAGAAAACTCTCACAGTTATTGAAAACATTAAAATTGTAGACTGTTATGAAAACAAATTAGCTAATCGTTTTACTAAATTGAAAGGTAGAACTGAAAATAAATATAAATCTAATTGTGTTTCGTGCAATGATTGTAATGGTAGATATGTTGGCCAAACTTCCCAATGGTTGAATAATCGAATTTCAAAGCATAAAAGTAATTGCCGGTTAAATAAGACTGTTTGTACATTACCCCAACACGTTCATGACTGCAAACACACGTTTAACTTCGATGATGTTAAGATTTTAAGATGCTAAGACATCAACTACACCAAGAATGCAATCAATTTCAAAACGGATACACAGAACTTGAGTAATGTTTACGCATACTTGTTTACAAAGGATAGAACCAACCAAAATTTTAATTCAAACCCACACCATGCTGGTGCTATAGATGGAGTGTTTAATTACTCCACTGATACGATATTCTAAGGTTTGGTTTTTTAAGTAACTTTTGCTGTTAATAAATTAATTAAGATCCTATAATAGTTTAAATTTAGTAATATTAAATTTTGTTTTACCTTTGTATTCGTACAAGTTTAATATATTTAAAATTTTTTAAAATTTAAATTTTACCGGTTTTAGGATTTTCACTCGCTCATTGGTTTGTTCTTGGCCATGCGCAGTGAGTATGTTTTGAACAAGAAATAAAGTCAATGCCAAAAGTCAAGGCACCTCACTTTAAAGATGAATATCTTCGAAATCGCTCGATAAAAAAAATGCGGTAAAGTTTGTTATAATCAGTGAACATTGTTGTTAATCATATGTCAATTTGAAAATTTACGCATCTGCGGTTTTTCTTTTATCGTGAGTTAATTGAATGCTTTGATTTTTGAGACCGCTGGCAACTTTGTCTACTTTGCGAGCTTTTTTTCCAAAAATTTCAACGTGAATTTTACCAAAATGTGTTTAAAAATGTTGTGAGTATCTCTCCTGGAGTGTTATTTCTGTATCTTTTTAACTTGTATTCCCATTAAATCGCTCTTAAAAAATTAGAGATGATTATGAAGGACTGGTAACATACAACATTCTTTAACACATCTTGACTAAAATCGCATCGAAATCGGTCCGCTCGTTTTCGAAACAACCGCATCTTACTAAACCGCGGTTTTCTGTGAAACTGTACCACCGATAAAAATTTGAAATTTTCTCGTAGAATATGTTTTGAGAAAAAAAATCGCAAAGTAGACAAAGTTGTGGGCACTCTCAAAAATCAGGTATTCTTTTTACTCAACTCGCAATAAAGGAAAAACCGCGGATTTAAAAATTTTCAAATTAACGTATGATATGCAAAAATATTTACTGATTACAATAACCTTTACCGTATTTTTTTTTTCATCGAGCGATTTCTAAAGATATTAATTTCTAAAGTGAGGAGCCTTCACATCTGGCACGGACAATAGTCATAAACAAGTTTATTCTCAAATTTTATACTATTATAGCATTTCATTACTACATTTATTTTATTTGTTATAAATTTTTGCTCATGTAACTTACAATTTTAATAAATTAAACGCTGTTTTTAAATATTTTAATGTGTTCAATGTTTTTTGAATAATGTTTATGACGATTCTTTATGATTGTTGGCTTCAAGTAAGTTTTTTAAATTTAAAATTTATCTTCGCGTAATTTAATTTGACACGTAGTTTTTCGATTTATCCTCATGATTGATTCGGAATTTTTCCATTTTAGCAATTAATATGCTCTAAGGAAGATTGAAAATAAATTACAATCGAAATATTAGCATTTCAAAAAAAGTAGTTTTAATTAACACATCTTGTGTAGTCATATCATGTTACCAATACATCTGTGGATGAAGATAACTGAAGATGACTGAGATGAGAGTCATCTTCTCAACCAGCTGAATAAGCTTACATTGCTTGATTAGTCCAAGGTGGAAGAGAGATGGAATATAATGATGAATCGAATATGTTCTTATGCTTAATAAGAAATGTACATTATATGGAACACTTCTTCCTATTCTTTAAATCGCTAAGATATAGCAAAAAATAGAGAAATCGAAAATAAATGATGTTTTTAACTCTGCTATAAAACAAAGATTAATTTATAAAAACATACCTTTCAGTTCTCATATCATAGCATTGAATTCATGTTTTGAAGTTTGCCAGCCCTGCATCTCTTCCTCACCAGTTGAAGTCATCTCATGTTCCCAAGACATCTGTTCATCTTAATCATCTTCTCAACCAGCTGCATATTGAGCTCACATTGCCTGATTAGTCCAAGGTCGTTTGTGACCGATGCGCTGCTATTAACGCCTCTGAAAACCGTAAACAGAAATCGTTTTAGATTTATTTATAAGGGCATCGTTCGAAGACTTCTCATAATACTTCGTGAATCCTGTTTTTGCTGTACATATTGTGTCTCTATAAGACTACAGCCCTGTTTTTGCAATAAAATGTATGGTACCTCATTATGCATCTACATATTTTTAACAAAGGCCTCTACATTGAATAATTTCTGAAATAGAGTACTTTACAACCTGATTTGGCAACTCTGTATATTTTTGATATAAAACTAGAACTAACACTAGACCTAGAAGTGGAAAGATTTGGGTTTAGCCGTGCGTCTAAAGACATAACTGCGTCTAAAGACATAATAGTATATAATCTAAAGACGCACGGCTAAACCCAAATCTTTCCACTTATAGGTCTAGTGTTAGTTCTAGTTTTAAATCATCAAATCTAACTCTAGATCTAGAACTAGAAACATTCAGGATTAAACGAACATCTTCCAAGACGGCTAAACCTGAATGATTCTAGTTCTTGGTCTAGTGACAGTTCTAGTTTTTCTTCAGTTCAAATATACAAGGTTGAGTTGGGTTGAGTTGGGTTGAGTTGGGTTGGGTTGGATTAGGTTTATCCATGCTACAATGAAAATAAAATCCAAATAAATTTGTAACTGCCAACAAATTTATTTAACTGTAAAATAAATGTGACTGCTTCTAACTGCTTTATCTCGAATCTTATATAAGACACATCTCAAAATTTATTCAGTCTACATTGAAGATAGCACACAAATACCTAAAAAAAATTCTATTAGTCTCAAAAAAGCTTGTCTCAAAATTACAAGGTATAATCCGATTTTATCCTTGTAACTGTTACCGAGTACACGAATCGATTGAGGTTAACTTGATGAACCGCTCCTTATTAACGAGGTAAAAGGGGATTATTCTTAACACACGACCACAACGCTTAAGCAATGATTTATAATGTAAAGATTTAAAAAAGATTCACTAATCCATTACGACTTTTACCAAGATTTTTTTTTAAACACAAAGAATTTCCTAAAAGCTTCATTTTTCTTGACAAAATGTTTCTTTTTTCTTTTTCTATTTGGCTTAATCCGTTTCTTTTTTTGAGACAGGAAGTGGACGCGTTTAATTACGAAATTTTCGAAGACGACTCACAACGATTTACGAGGGAATTTGTTCTTAAAAAAATAAAAAAAAGAATTAAAGGAGATAAAAAATCGTTCATTAGCATTCGGAACAAGTTTTAGATTATTCTCGACGTTTTAAATCTATACGAAAATAACGCCATAAACGATTTTGATATTAAAATAAAACGAAAAGTACTTTTTTTTAACACCAAACACTTTTAAGAGCTTTAACTTAAACGAGGAGATTTAAAGGTTTAAGTAATATTATACCTTTTTTTTCTGGGAAGGAAGATACCCGGAGGAAATTACCTGAAATGTTCGAATAGTTCTAAATACATTTCTGGGTTTAGTTCTAGAAAGTGTGTTTAAGTGGGATCATGGTGTGATGAAGTGAGGAAAATGAAAATGAAAAAAGGAAGGTAAATTAAACGTCCATTCTCGTATTTCAATTTATTCGCCGAGCAACATTCTTGGGTTTTATCTTTTTGGTTGTGATAATTAATAAAACGTGCGTAAACGTCTTTATAAGGCTACCTAAGGCGGATTTGCATTCGAAACCGCGGTTAATTTCGTTAAGAAACGTTCATCTTGCGCAAGAACCCAACACTGCTTCGTACACCTGCGAGAGTCACAAACAGTTTTACGACTTCGCCTGTTTGTTTACAGACCGTTGTCGTTAATGAATCGAGTGTCTTTCCTTCTAGATAACTGCACACACGCACCGAGGAGTATTTGGGACGAGGAAACCCTATTTATTTTATAATCAAACGATCTGTATGAAAATTTTTAACCTATGATGAACGGAAAATTCTTCTAAAACCACCGTACACAGTAGTTATGGTAATTTTAGAGAAAGTCAACGTGATTTATTTTACAAGAAAAATTCTCTATGACTTAAGCAAAACAAATTTCTCTAAATTAACTACAACTATAGAAGAAATGTGCGGTATCAAAGAGACGTTTGGAATAACCCAACAAGCACTCACGTTCGATGTCTCTATTTGCTCTCATCTCGTATTGGACAAGAGAAGCTTAGGAAAGCACTCGAACGTTCGATGGTTTCGAAAAGATCGTTTGACTCACCACTTTGAAAATGAAAATCTTTGTTGTTCCCATGGCTAATAAGGATAAAAAGATTGAAGAGAAATGACCAACATTGAGATATTTATGGCTTATAACAAAATTAAAAATTCTAAACTACAGAAAGAAATAATTTATGGATTATGCGGATTATTTATGCAGAAATTATTTATGGATTATAATGTCTAATAAATAATTTTTGTTAATGGTACGGTTTTTAATTCTTGATGAATGAATTTGAATCGTTTTGGATTTAAACCTTTTATGTTGGTAATGAAACATACAAAACAATTTTTTGAAAAAATAACAAACAATTTTCTTCCATCTTCATTATATTTCATGTTATAGCAAAATTTTATCAAAAAATGTTAAATTGAAAGTTTGGTAATTTAATGAGTTATAACTAAAAATGATAATAAAGAAAGTAAAAATCTAAAGAAGAATAAATAATAGTCCGACCACCACATTTCTCATGGTTCATCAAATCACTTTACACTTTCAATTGACACGTATTGAGTTGCTAACGAAGTGTACACCTCCAAATTATCACTCCCCATCACAAGAACACCCTGTACATATTTCGAAATACTTCGAAATAAAAAAAAAGTCGTTTGAGTGATCGATCATTAAAAAACTATTAAATACATATAAAAAACCTTAATGGGCGTGGAAGAGGAATGTTTAAACATTTAAATAGGCGAAGGAAGTTGAGCGTGACGTGCAATAAATATTCATGTTTTATAAAATGGAATCTGACCGTTGTTAATTTAACATCTAATTTGTTAGGGAAGGTTTTAAAACGAGACTGCTTAAAATTGGAATAAATGGTGTTTTGATTAAGTTTAACTTGAAAGTTAAAAAAGGGTTGATTTTCACTTTTGTCCCATTCTATTTCGGATTTGATTTAATTTGAGCGTCGTAAGTTTGATGTAAGTTCGTTTATCGTTTTTAACGAAATAGACAGTACAATGGAGGCAATTGTGGTCGTGTCTTGCCTCGAATATGATTTATTCCAACGCTGAAAAAGCATGACAAAACTAACCTATAAGGCAGTAAATCAGTCGTGTACAATTACTTTGTTGTTATCCTCGGTTATACCGTTCACTCTCGATCATTCGCGCCTTAGAAAACTCCCAGGAAATAAATACAATACGACTCCATAAATAGCTATTTAGAGCCATTGTTGAAAAGGCCAAACCGACTCATTCTCTTAACATTATGTTATTTAAACATAATCTATTTTAAAACCTTAATCCATTTTATTTTTAATTTAACCGGTAATGCTAATGATTTTAAATTAAACAATTTAAATTAACCAATTTTAAGTGAACAATAATCTCGCGGAAAACTCCTAAACGTCAAAGTATTTCTTAAATCCTGACTGATATAGAAGAAATAAAACTTAAAAGTCTGTGTTATTTCTCGGTTTTATTGCCGTTTAAACCAAGACGAAATTCGTAAACTCATTTGGAAAGAAAAAAGGTGAATTTAAGTAAACCAAAAAAGAAATTGCAAAAATAAACCACGCCTCGGTACTTTTTAGTATTTTTGGAAAGTGGAGCGGATTTTAAGATTGATATTGATCTACGACTCAAAATCTAAAAGAAATCCCCTTTGAATATACCTTCTTTTTGACTCATTGTGTACTTCATTAACGAAAACATTCGCCGTCATCTCAAACGGAAATGTTTACAGACGCAACGCTTTCAAACGGCTCATTGATTCTTCTTCGAGGGCATAACTTTTAGCTTTCAAGTTTTCGAGAATTTATTTCTAAATCGGTTGAAAACGTGTCCGTTAGATCATAAATCCGTCCTCGCTACATAAAAAAAACCATGCATCATCATATCACAACAATGAGTCGGGTAGATTATTTAATTGCTTGAACACGATGAGAGACCTCAACTAAAACCGTCGATAAATTTCAAGATTGCCATAAATTTTCTTAGCGGCACAATACATCTTGTAGCCCGGCGGTTATCTTAAAGAACACCTATGTCTGTACACGTGTAAGCGATATACGAACAACGATTTGGTAATTTCTACTTGGAATTGTAAGATTACCTTCAATACTGCTCAACAAAAATGTTAATTTAGATTTTTTTTTTACATTTTATGGCTGATAACTTTTGGTGTGTTACCTCAAAGTTGGGGTTTTTGTTCATAATATTAATATAATTATATTTTAAACTAAAGCAAGTTGTTTTGTCATAAATAAGATATAAATACAGGGAGTTTCTAAATTGATGTGGAAGATTTCAAGAGGTGATTTCTTCTCCAAGTCATGGCTAAACCCAACTTAGCCCTGTATATTTGAACTAGAGATGTGCAAATTACGCGAGTCACGTAAATTACGTGAGTGTGCGTGATCGTGAGTAAGTTTGGTTTCGACGGGACTATGTATGTAAATACAACAAATTTGTATTTCTCGAATGTATACAATAATTAATACTATAACTGACTTATGGACAGTTGAGTATACACAACGAAATTTCTTAGCACTACACTATCTTTTCATTTATTAAATGACTTTATGCAATTGAAAAAATAAGTTCTAGAAACACGTGTATTTGTGGATAAAAACTGGCAGCAATATACGAACCTTTACGTTAGTTAGTTTGAAAGAATATCTATAAACTGGTACGGATCAAACATTTAACGCTGAAGAGAAACATTCTAAAGGAGTAAGGCTAAATCCAAAACCTTCCACTTCTAGGTCTAGTGTTTCAATCAGTTTGTAAATAACTTTATTTCAGAATCTATTCATTGTAGAGGCCTTCATTAAAAAAATGTCTTCAGATGCACAACTAAACCCAACTCAACCCAATACAATTCTCATCTAAAATTATTAATTTTTTAGAAAAAAATTAATTTTTTCTTAATTGGATTAAATGCGAGCTGTTTGGAATTTGAAACCCTCTAGGTTGGTAATTGTTACACTAGTGTTATAACTGTTTGTAGATATCACATTATTACCATTATTATTGTAATGACTTTATTATGTATTTGTATTAAAATTATAACGAAAATCTTTATCCAAAAACATCAATTTAGACGATCATTGATTTTATGAGTTATAATTATAAGTTAGGAATAGCTGGGAGAAAAATGTTTATGGATTAAACACGAATCATTATTTTGAGTAATTTAAGTTTTTTTGAACCTTTTCATGGCTCATAATAAACTTATTAAATCTAAAAACCGTGACGTCTTAATCAATTAGTTGAAGTTGAGTATATTAACAGTTAAAACATTGTCAGACATCCGTCAATTTTGATTAATGTTTTCTTGGGTCATTTACTGCGCGCAGTTTATTCAAATGAAGAGGTGGGCATCGCCCCAGGACACTGAAGGCTATTGATCTAACCGCTGACAGGGCGACGTTTCAATCGACGTACAATTTAAATGACCAATAGCTCCAGATAGCTTTAGGCTTATAAAAGCGTTTTAATTGAAAAAAGGAATCTTGGCAAATTTCCGAGTAACTTCCTGCAAAGTTAAACTCGGTATTGTTTTGCTTACGTTGCAGTCTGTGCCTGAAGGCAACGTCCAATTAAGCGATTTTTAAGGATCTTAATTAGAACGGATCCGCGTTTTATCAATTAAATTGTGTTGATGTTTTTAAAGACTTTTAAAGTCTTTTTGAGCACTTTAAAATACACTCCCCGGGAAGGGATCTCTTTATTCTCCTTAAAAAGATTTGTTCCATAAAGATGTCAATGGAGAAGAGGCGTTTATTTCAATTGAGGATATCGACCTTATGCAAAGTGGCCACACACCATCGTCCCCTCGTTATGTTTTATGTCTCATACAAGGATACAAGAAACGTATATTTCGTTTGTATTTTGCTTACATCCCAGACATTTATTACCGCTCTACATCGGATCTTTACTTTTTGCCATCAATAAATCTTTCTTATTTTTAAAGTTGGGCATGAACTAAAATTTTTAAGAAACAAAAGGCGCCTTGAACATAATGCATTAATAAAATTGTAACGTATGCACTTGCATTCAAGAGCGACACTTCGACGATGACAATGATAAAAATTCGTGTCAGTTTTTCGTGGTGGCGAAATTTTTCGTGGAACTTTGCCAATTAAATTTCCGGTTAGAAATCGCGCTTCATGACGATTGCTTCTTTGAGACGATTGCTTAGCGTAATAATTAAATGTTTATTAATAAATTGCACAGAGGGGCTGCGTCAGACGGCGCCAACAACAATGTGTCGAGTGTCCTCCAGGCGAGGACGTGTCGAGAATGCGAAAGGAATGGAGAGCCACTCGAAAGAACAGTCTGATAGCGCCGCGAAGAGATGCAATCGACACGTTTACGAAAAACTCGCGACTCTATTTACTTTTTATGCTATCTTGTTTTCCTTTTTCGTACTGTTTATTTTATCTATAGAATCATGAAGGACTTGGCTACAAAACGTTTTTAGAATTTATTCCTACCTTACAACTGCTGAAGAAGTCAATAATCTTGTTAATGTATACCGTTAGTTTTGTTGTTTCATCTCTGTGTGAGGTTATTTTTTAATGGTGACTCTTAGATGTAGTGAGCTTACCAATTTGAAAAGAAAGTTCGATTATGGTTTTGTTAAAGCTGAATTAACTTCATAAGCTTAACTTTACGTATTCCTTTATAGCCATTTTAGAGAAAAAATTTGTTTCATCAAATTTATTTCCAAGAAGCGTCAACTTGAAATGGTGAATTACAAAATTTTTAATTTATTACATTTTACAATAAATGTTTAGCCCTGCGTCTTCAGTTGGGTTAGATTCTGACTTAAGAGAAGTGTAAGACTATGTACGAGGAATTAGAGAACAACATCTGGGGAAAGGCCTACAAAATTGTTACTAAGAAGCTTAAATTAAGGAATCGATCCGCGATCACAGACGAGACAACGGCACAGCAAATAGCAAAACTTTTCTCGAAGTATAGCGAAATAATATGGTGATACTCGACTGGTGATATACACCAGTCGAGGAACCACAACTGTTCACAGAAGAAGAATTAAGGTCTGCAATAAATAAGATATAGCCGAGAAAAGTGCCCGGGCCAGACCAGATATTGCCAGAAATGTTAACAAATACCCAAAAGAGTTTCTGGAGGTGTATAATAACTGCCTGAGAAATAGTACATTCCCAAAAATCTGGAAAACCGTTGCTTTTGTCTTAATAGAAAATCCAAAGAAAGACGGAACGGTAATCTCTTATAGGCCAATAAGCCTTTGCGACACAGCCGGTAAACTGATGGAGAGTTTATTGAGAAATAGACTCCAAAGGAAAGCTGATACAAAGAGTCTAATCCATGAAAACCAATATGCATACCGTACAGGTAGGTCTACAGTCTACCGTAAAAGAAAGGCTTTAAAGAATAGAGAGCCTTGGTACTGCTGGACATAGAGAACGCCTTCAATTCGGCTCCATGGAAAGGAATTAAAGGATGCGCTTCAAGATGAAGGTGTCAACGGATATTTAGTGCAGATGGTGAAGTCACATCCGTCGGAGATCGAAGTAGTAACCGCTTTAATCACATACACCGATGACTTGGGGTTGGTGGTAAAAGGTAAAAGTCCGGCGGAGCTAGAAGAAAAACGTCGTATGCAGTTAGAAGGGTGACGGAAAAACGTCGTATGATGGAACTAGAAGATATGGGTCTGAAAGTGACAGTCTTGAGGGAAGAAGGCAGATGAGGGAAATGAAGATAAGAATTGGAGAAATGAAGGTCACCTGAAGACGCGCGGTTAAACCCGGATGTTTCTAGTTCTAGGTCTAGTGTTAGTTCTAGTTTTAGTTCTGATTCAATAGAAACATGTTATATATGTTTAATGAACTAAAAGTAGAACTCAAGCTAGACGTAGAACTAGAAACATTTGGATGTAGACGTGTTAAGAGACGTACGGCTAAATCCAAGCATTTCTAGGTCTAGTGTTAGCTTTAATGCTAGTGTTAGTTCTGGTTGTAGTAACATGTTACATATATTTAATGAACTAGAAAAAACTAGAACTGACAGTAGACTTAGAACTAGGAACATTTGAGTTTGAATTCGAGACGATTTATAAAGGAAAAACTCACTTTTCTAATGGTGTAACCTGGTTTTGAAACTTATTTTCGTTTTTGGTATTTTCAAAACATACAAAAATATTTTCGTTTTGAACCACGTAAGTAAAACTGCATTGAATCATAAAGTTTAAATTACGTACTCCATACATGTTTATTTATAATAAAGATCACTTAAATGGCCCGTTTGGGTCGTTTTAACGCCCTTAAAGATCTCGTAGAGGACGCCATTTACGTCGTACCATTGTTAGTATAAGGAGGACCCGACAAAAGACCACAGACGATATATTAGCTCGGGTGGGTGTGTAAAATCGTTGTTAGTAGCAGATCTCTTTCGCCAATTTACAAGCTTCCACGAACTTGACGATATAATAGGAAGTAAATCAACCGGGGACGTTTGTTTGGGATTCCATTGTCTTCTCCAATTTTAAATACTTCAACAGTGCGACGAAAGATTTATAAGCAACCAACCCAAAAAAAAAACTTTCTTTCTTACACGAAGAAATTGTAATTAATTCTTTGTATTTTAGGAACCTTTTGCAAATTATTTTTACTTTGTATAAAGTTTTGAGACAAATTCAGGTCGATTTCAAAAAGAGGCGAAAAATAATTGGATTTCATTTATTTCGGGTGCGTTAAATCTCAACAGATTCAAAAATATCCATCGGAATTGACCTCACGATGGGGGCTTAAGACCCGCAAGTCGTTTTTCAGCTGTCTCTCTGTACACGTTTTAAGAAGAAAAAAATCAAAGAATCCTACTCGATTAACGAGCTCCGAAAACGCGAACCGATATAAAAGAGCGCATAAAAAAACCAACGAAAAAGGTTTAGGGGCGTCCCCGAATCGTCAATTACCACATTGACGCATGCGTTTCTTCAAGATGTCGTTTCTAATATCGGATTAGAGGAATATAATCCGCGTCATTTATGCAAATTTGGTGAACGGAGTCGTGAGCTCCATCTGACTTATGTTATCCCACTTTCGTCGCTATTTTTTTCTTTAAAATCGTTATTTCGAATTCGATACGTCCTACTGAAAAAGTTTATCTGTCGGATTGAAGAAGGATATTCTTGCTTCAACTTCTTATTTAATTGGTGGAACGTTTATCTGTCAGAGAACCTCGTAACTTGCGAATCGTGCGAGACGTTACTCTACATTTTTTTGATTCTTTTTCTTTTATTTTTGGTCATGCAACGCACCCATTTCATTCTGTAACCGGTTCTACTTATTTCCTGCAAGCTAAAGCCCAATGAAACAATTTCCCTAAGGATATAGACATTGATTACACTCATTTTAACTCAACATTTCTCGGTATCCTTTCAAATCGTATCGAACCGTGACATAAAGTTAAAAAGGCGTTTTCATATATCCAAAGAAAATTTCCTATCGATTCCACTAATTTGGACACACAACCAAATGAATTCTTTCAGTTTGGTTTTCGTTCTAAAAGACCGACCGGTAGGTATGCAGACTTTCATATTTGCTCAATATATTTACAACAGCGTCACGAACGGCGCCAAACACGTTGGTTTGATCGCCCCGGGAAGCGTGAGTATGCAAAATCTAAGACGACAATTGAATAGAGTTTGCTCAGCGGGCACATTTAATTACAATTTGCGACGGCTTCGTCCGGTGCCACAAGTATTCGCAAGATAAATCGTCGAGATGGAGAGATAACCAACCAGATTAACAAGCACCACGATTAATTTGTTTATAAGAAGTTAATTTCAATTGGCTGGGAGTAGACATAGTAATATGAGTAAGACACGGAAATTATGAATTATGTAACAGCTCATTTCACATCCACGGTTATTATTATTTTCTGTCTTTTTTGCTGTTGCGAAAAGATTAACTTATTTGGTATGTATCTCGTTTAGATACTCAGAAATAAATTTTTACTTTTATGGTTCTAATTAGTTATTGTTACCTATTGCGTAATATCCTTCAATTTTACATCGCAGAAAATCGAGATATACATCACCTCGACCTCAAAATGTAAATAACTTCAACGAGGCGAATATTTATGTGAAATTACCAGTTAATTCAAGCAAGCCACCAACATTTGCTTACGAGTTGTTAAGACATCTGTCAATTCCGAAGTGTTCTTATGGCAAATAGATTGAATAAAGGACTTATTTATCCAACTGACTCAGATTCCAAGATTGGTAAACATCTGTTATTTTATTGCTGTGCTCAGTAATTTAGTCAAGATTTGTTTTTTGATTTATTTAGTTTTTTGATTTATTTAGTTTCATTTTAAGATACTGTGAACGATATATTAAAAATGATTTTCAAAAATAAGTTACACTACATTTTTAGTTCCACAAAACTTTGCAACAATCTATAGCTAAATAAAGAATTAAAACTAGAACTAACACTATACCTAGAATTAGAAAGATTCAGGTTTAGCTGTAGATTGTTGCAATTTTTTTTAGATAAACCGAATCTTACTATATAATTCTAGGTCTAGTGTTAGTTCTAGTTTTAATTCGATACAAGTATCACAACAATCTAAAACTGAATAATAACGAGAAGTAGAGTTCATGATCCCCTACATCTCTTAACCCTAGGAGGTATAATGGGGTTACGAGTGACTCCAGGATACCAGACTGGTACGAAATACGTACATCCTACAGATATTGTACAAATCAATATCATATTTGACCTTTTGTGCTCGAAAAGATGCACATCTATCTGTACAAGAAATGTTTTCTTCACAAGAATCTCAAATATATAGATGCATTATGCCTGAAATACGTTTCAAATTCTTATTGAATTGTTTAAGATTTAACGATAAAGAAAAAGAAATACTGAGGATAAAATTTCACCGATAAAGCAAATATGGGATGATTTTATAGAAAATTGTACAAAGAGTTACTGTCCTCACTACTATGTAACTATAGATGATCAGCTACTTGGTTTCAGGGGAAAATGCCCGTTTCGTGTATATAGGATCTAAACCTGATAAATATGGAATTAAGGTTACATGTATGTGTGATTCGCGTACATATTACTTCATAAGTGCTATCTATACATTGGAAAAACATCAATCAACCAACGAATTTGTTGCAGTGAATTTAGTGAAGGTGATAACTAAATTTAGTCATGGAACAAATTGAAACATTATAAAGGATAACGGATTTACAACTGGTTTATAACTGGTTTTCCATTAGCCAAAGAAATGCTTAGCAACAAAGATTTAACAATCGTGGCAACAATAAGACAATAAAAGAGAAATGCCCAGCTTCTTTTTTATTATTAAATTGACGTTGGTTTCGTTTACACCAAAGAGAAATAAATCTGTCATACTAATCTCAACCATGCACGCTGATAAGAATGTTAACGAGGTTTTGAAGAAACCAGAAATTATTGAATTTTACAACTCCACGAAAGGTGAAAACAAGAAAACAAGAAGGTGGCCACTTAGATATTTCTATGGGATGCTTTATCAAGCCGGGATAAATGCCTTTGTAGCAAAGTTACCCAAAATAAATTTTTGCAATCACTTGGTCTGCAACTAGCTAAACCTTGGATGGAAAGTAGGCTCTTCAAATAGATATCAGGTAAACTGCAAAGTGAAATACGAGAAGTACTGGAAGTAACACACATTTCAGAAGAACAGCTTGGTCCAGCGCAAAAAAAAAACTCAAATCATCAAGATCATCAAAATGCAGAGTTGTATGTTATATGTGTTCCAATAAAACCGTACTGATATTTGTCTAACCTGTAAGATAAATACTTAATGTTGCTATTGACTTCACTAAATAAACTTTTTCAAAAAATTTTCTTTCATTTTTCCAATAATAATTTTTTGGGTATCTGGTGATCCCATTCTAGAGTTAAGACGGAAGTCTAGAACTAAACATATTAGGATTTAGCCATCTTAAGTTCTAAGTCTCATATTAGTACTAAAGCTAGGTTGCAGGTCTAGTATTAGCTTTACTTTAATTTCCAGGAGAATTTGCAACAATTTAGAGCTACGTAAGAGTTAAAACTAGAACTAATACTAGACGTAGAACTAGAAAGATTTAGGTTTAGCCGTGCGTCTGAAGACCTAGAACTAGAAGGATTTAAGTTTAGCCGGCTAACTTAAACGGCTAAACTTAAAAAGGTGACTCTTGAATCATCTTGAATTCAAATTGATTACATTATTATTATTTCCAGGCTGAGGAAGTCTTGTTCCTTTATCTCGCTAGGTGTTATGAGTGCTTTACTGAAAATATCGTGTTTTAGGAAACACAATTACACAATATATGTTCAGCTATTTCTGACTTGTTGCAAAATCGACAAGTTTGATGCTCAGCTTACCCAGTGTGAAAAAAATGGTACTTGAGGAAACGTGAGAACGTCCTTAGACCTCCTTTACTGAAGCATAGGACCTATTGGGTTTTGTTTAGAGAAGAGGCTATCATATTTATCGCTTTGTCTGTGACCTGGAAGTTCTTTAAAGTATACCAGCTTTATGTGGCTTTTTCGTAGTTCACAACCGAGTTATCATTCTTAGCCAAATTGCCCGCCTTCTCATTGCCCACAACATCCTGTGAGCTTGAACCCACCATAGGGTAACATCATTGCTTCTAGAGAGTTCTTTCAGGTTGCTGATACATTTACACGTAACTGAGTTGCCTTCTGGACAGTCAGACTGTCTGTAGAAATGAAGCACTCTTTATCCTTTGTGTAGGTTCAAAATGCTGCTGAATTTTCTTTAAATTTTCCCTTTTTAATTGAGGACTCTTCGTCCATTCATCTCTGCTTTTAAATTAATATGACTTTGGAAGAGTCATCGAAATTATAATCGATTAGAATAAGATCCGTCTTTATTTCAATCAATTGAGTTAGTTTTGAGTCCCTTCAAGAGCAGCTGTCACACAAGATTTCATCGCTCGTGTTATGTGTTGTGCTATCTTATAATTTGTGTTTGGCCACCAAATCAATCAGACGTAGGCGACGATTAGACTGATTACTGCTACGTAGATCCCATGAGCCATTTTGTCATAATGGTCTATTTCCTTACTATGTTTATGTGAAATTTGAAATGAGGAATACCATAATCTTTAAACCATAGCAAGTTTTTTGTTTTTGTTAAATTAGTTTAAACTAATTTAGAAAAACTTTAAGTAAAATTCATCAAAGGAAAGTAGAAATTTCCTAATTATCCCATTTGGTTTTCGCCCAAAACTCATTTTCCCGGCTATATATTTTTTTCGGAAAATCTATCGCCTGTTACTTCTTAACGGCCGCCTCCTCTTCATTATATGTAACACTAACTCCTTCGAGCGGCTTTAAATATAAACACTCCGCGTCCAATTCTTCCTTGTTTTTATGGCGTCCGCGGCGACGCCTGATTTACGACGCCAGTTTACCTTCAAATGGTGTCGTCCCGTCGTAACGGCTATTTTCGGATTGCGCTCAAAGGGAGACACGTAAATTAGAAATTACCAACATTTTTCAGCCGGTACCTTATACAAAGCACGGTTCGTTTTAACGATTAATTGCCCACGTCGTAACCAAGAAAGGATCTTTTCGATCAACAGGAGTGTGTTGCGTCGTGCGAAATGTCAACTTCTACCAAGAAACGACTCCCATAAACATACAATAAACGCATTTATAACGACGTGCTTTGTAAATTTGTAACTGTATCGGTTTTGATCGCTTTACCTACGCAACTTTATCGTTTAAGATTTATGTTAATTTCTTGTTTTAAATAATAAATACAACTGTATTTGTTTTTGTATTGTAGGTTGGCGCCAGTGGCTCGTCGACAACATGCTGTTTGTACATAGGTGAATAACAAAACGTCGACGTCGTCGGAGGTAAGTGAAATGGACCATGAATATGCAGCTAACTAGGAGAACTAGGGACGATTTATTATTATTATTTATTATCGTATTGATTATCGCATCGATTCAAATCAGTTGCAAATCATTTGAAAATCAAACGAAACGAAACGCGTTGATTTAGGGTTGATTTACACGAAACACAATTTTAAGCTTGATTTCTAACGACTTCTCGTTTACTATAAAAGAAAAAAAGGCGGATACGACGGTGTACTTCGATTCGTTATTTCTTACCGGACACTTAAAGATACTCGATTTGCATTTTAATTATTTAAGAAACCGGGTAACATTGATTTATCTCAATGACACTAAAGGATTGACTTTCAGGCACATAAAATACCTAAAGAGAAAACGAACATTAGTTATTGGAAGAGATTCCGCACTAATTGTTTTTTCAAGTTTTACAAACTAAATGATTCTAAAAGTTAAACTTCCTTAAATGATGTTTCCTGAATTTTGACAACCAATGGCAATCACAACTAATTTGGGTGTCTCTCACCTTTTCTATTACCTAGTACTATTACCTAGTACCTGGTAGTAAGTAACTTGATAAACACCTTACCAGAAAATGGATTTATGATTCGGAGGTATTGTGATGACCTGGTGTGGTAATCAAAATTTGAGGCAAATGTGATAAAATAATAACTCAACTAGAATATTGTAACTAGTTCACTCTGAAAAGGAAGCTGCAACTTCCATTGAATACAAACCATAATCCTCTAAACAGACCTATGCTTCACTGGTTTGGTGATCAAAAACATCTAAGACAGCTAGCTCAAAAACGATTCGACATCTTAACATAACAAGTGCGATGAGATCTTGTCCGACGAATGCTGTTGAAGTCCTACTTCAGTCAAGTTGATGCAGGTCAACCTCAGAGGACACCTCGAAATTCCCAAGGACTCGAAACTAAATCACTTGATTGAAATAACTTAAAGACATTTAAAAGGTATTGGAGATAACATTGATTTATTTCAACGACACTGAATGATTAACTTTTAGGCACATAAAATCAGAAAATGAATATGAGTACCTTATCACTGAGAACATGCTCTTCACTCAGGTTGATGCAGGTCAACCTCAGAGGACACCTCAAAATTCCCATGGACTCGAAAATAAATCTTGATTGAAATAACTTAAAGACACTTAAAAGATATTGTAGATAACATTGATTTATTTCAACGACACTGAATGATTAACTTTCAGCCACATAAACTCAGAAAACGAATATGAGTACCTTATCACTGAGAGAATATTCTTCACTCAAGTTGATGCAGGTCAACCTCAGAGGACACCTCGAAATTCCTAGGGACTCGAAACTGTATTACTTGATTGAAATAACTTAGACACTTAAAAGATGTAGATAACATTGATTTATTTCAACGACACTGAATGATTAACTTTCAAGCACATAAAACCAGAAAAATGAATATGAAGTTATCAGAAAATAATCTAAATTAATCCCTCTAAATTAATTAATCTAATGATTATTATGATTATATGACAGAAAAATTATTTCTGAAACTATAAGGAAGAGCTTAATTTATTCGTATCAACCTCCGTTCTCGAGATATTTGACGTAAATGTCCTAATTTTTGTAAAAAAAGTTATCCTTAGCGAAATCGGTAGTCCGATCTGTGGGCATTATCGATTTCGCTAAGGATGTTAGTAAACAAACCGGGCCTTGCGTTGGCTTCAAGTTTTAGCGTTTACAATTACTTCTATATATACAATTTATTTAATTTAAAGCAAATTAAAGATGAAATCTCAAGAAGGGAAATCAATGGGTTGGGATGGGATGGGTTGTGAATGAAAAATAGTTATCATGCCTAAAACATGAAGTATCTCAATGTGAAACTCAACTCACTAAAGAGAATGCTGTTTTAATACGTATCAACATGAAGTTGAGGAATTCGATAATAACATTTTCAACAAAAGCAATTTGAAATAAAATAAACATTAGTTATGGCTACACTTTGATAGTCGATTAAGTTGTTAATTGAAGAAACGGGTGTAACGCTGATTTACTTCAAGGATACAAGAGATTTGACTTTTAAAGAGACATAACAGAGCATGTAAAAAGAGAATTGAGGGCAATTTCAGCCGTCTTAATAGCGGTGGTACTAATTAACAACTGTCCACTCCCTTTTAACGAACGACGGCTAGCGCGTTTGCGAAGAAATTGAAGGCTTGACATTTTGAAGCACGACGCGGCTATAAATCAAAAGATCCACTCAAACGAAGCGCACATTGTGTTTTCTAGGTCCCTGTGCAATTTTCGATTTGCATGCGGCAAATTGAACGAGGAGGTCTTTAGCCTGAAGACGATTTATGGAGATGTCTTAAGAAGTTGAAGCAGTTTTCGTTTCAACAAAAATCGGGGACTTTTTCCTAGGATAAAAAGGAGAATAAGTAATAGAAGAGTTCTCGGATAAAAATTTATCGGAAGCAACGCGATTTAAATGCTAATCCGTTTCGAGTGATCTTTACCGATTCTCCACTAATTTGGGGTTTATGTAAATTCTAATCCTTCGCCGTATAGGATCGGAATCGGTCATTCAGGCGTTAAATAATAAACTATAATTAGATAGAGGTTTTAGCTCCATTCCATCTACGGTGACGTTGTGGGAATTTAATTGAAACCAAATGGGATATTAAGATTATAATTGAAGATCCGTTTGTATTAAGAGTAGATAAATTTCAGATAAACGTCTATCTTTTGAATTAAAAAGATTCTACAAAGGATTGAATGAACACATAAAAAAATCTAGCATAACAATTCCGATTCTAAATTTTGCAACCACCTGACCATTTTATTAACAGAGGAGCTCTTTCACAATGGCACAAAAGAAACTAAATATTTACGATTCCTATTCCGAAATTAAACTCCCGAATCCATTGTGTCTAAAAAAATCTAAATCCGAATCGAAAAAAAATAACTTCGTATGAGTATTTTGTTTAAAAATTCTTATTTTAAATTAACTCCATCGCGAGCTTTCTCACGTATTAAAACTGTCGAAATAATCCTTATGATGAAAACTGGGCCGATGTTATACCTTCGAATTTAGAAATACAAAACGCGAATTATAAATAAGAAAAACGAAGAGGAAAAAAGTTTGCAACGCTGTAAACACGTGAATAAGCGTTCGCACGTGTAAATGTAAAATATTCGAAGGAAACTCCCACGCGATTCTGATACAATTTTTGAGATAATAAAACGCGGTAGTTTATTTTTTGTTTATTTGGCTGGACCTGGAATTACTTTTGCGGAGGATAATTTATTTATTTATCGTCCGAAGCGTCGCGTCGGTTTCGTTGACGTAAGTAAACGGATTTAAATTGCAAGAGGAAAAAATAATAACCAAATGATGCAATAATAACTTTTTGATACTTTAAGATCTTTTTAGATTAAGATTAGATTGGATTTAGATTGAAACGTTAATTTGCATCGAAATGTAATCTATTTTGAATCAAACAAAATGAAATATTTAGAAAATTATCCTAAAGTTTCTAAGAAAATCATCTTGATAAGTAAGAGATGAAGAAATTAAAGTTTACTTCTTCACTTTTTCAGATATTAACTCTTCGCTTTAAAAATCAAGTTATGCGTTAATTTAAAAGTAAAAAACGCAATCATTAATTGGCTTAAAAACAATATCTTAAGAATGAAAGGTAATAAGATAAAATGTTTATAATAATAATATTCATCATTGTAGAGAACGTAATGAAGAAGTTTTAATGAAACAAATTAATTAAAGTAGAAGTAAAAATAGGCTAGGTTTTGTGAAATTTTGATTTTTGTTGATAAATTTAACTTAAATTCAGATTAATCTAAATGTCAGTCTAGCCATGATTTATCCATAATTTAATTATTATGCACTAACACTTGCGCATTTAGTACAATATAATTTAATACATTAATCGAATGGGTTGCAATTTCAATCTCTGAGAGATTACCAAACCAAGTTTCTGAACTTGCAATGCTGTATGCAAATATGAAATCCAACCCACCAAGTATGAATCCATGAATGAATTAAGTTATACAATTAAGTACCCTATCTGAATCCATTACAAATTGATAAAATGCTGCTTCATCAATTAATCTTTTAAACTTTCTTTAATCGATGTTAAAAAACCAAACAGTTTCTATTAATCGTAAAGATCAATTTAACTAAGATAATTAAATAATCAGATTGATGATGTGGCATCAACTATAACTATAAATAGTCCCTGTGTATGTAAGTACATCGCTTTCGTTTCTTATATAGGAAATAAATCCAAGATTTATTTTACATATAAGATTACATAGGAAGCTCTAAATGAGCTTATAATACGTTTGTATTATCCATTAGATTAATGACGTGGTATTCATTTATAAATGAATACTCTGTTATAATTTTCTATACACACATAGCGATGTTTTGCTAATAATCCCATAATTACAACACTTACTCGTAATTATAATCTAAGTGCTTTCACTGAAGCGAAAAAAGGTGATTACGATCGAGTCGTTCTACTGAAAATTATTAACATCTCTAATTAAAACCTCAATCGTTCATTTCATATCGCATTAAGATTTATGGGCTTAATCTCAAAACGAGCTATTAATCACGAATTAAAATGTAGCGCCATATTTATATCTCAATATTCAGAAACGCACTCAAACTTCATGCGGTTCTTAACGTGAAACGTCATCGCTGAGTGAGTAGAAAGAATTGCGGATGATGAATCGTTTTTAAGAGTTCTCGGAGTACATAAAGTGTGTGTGAGCAGAAGGGCCATCATTTACGCAATAAAATAAAGCAATTAATTTATAAGCAAGAAGCGACTAAGGCGGATCGCGCGTATCGTCCATTAACGACAAGAAAAGAAGAACCTGGGAGTGAAGCAGCACCGAGCGGCTTGCATCTAGTCCAAGGAGATTTATGGTCGACGTAAATCACTGATGCGAACGACGAGTTTCGCTAATATTCCAGAAGGGGTTTGCCACTGCGGATAGAGGCAAATTCGTCCCGAAGAACCAGCGAACTTTAAGCTTCAGGCTCGAGAGCTTAAATATTTATGAAGCCGTAACTGGTAGGTGGTGATTATGCTAATGCTATTTACCCACCACTAAAGATTAGAAGAAATTTTTTGGCCACCACAGAAAAAATTGGAATTCTGTTAAGGAAAACCATCTATTAAGGGAAATAACCGCTTCTTGAAAACAATCATTTATTAAACCCATCCGCTTTGATTATAAATTCCCATATTATTCAAAAACACCATTACAAGCTTTTTGTTTTAGCGTTTAATGTCAAACGGGAAAGATAAAATGCTTATTTAAAGACCCGGATGCCTCCGCGTTGTCACGATTAACATTTCTGTCACACGTACAGTGCATTTGGCGTACTGCACGTCCCCTTTGAAATATTTCTGAATTACTTTCAGACACTTTATATGCCGGACTTTGCCTAAGACTCGTCTTTTAACTAGATTACCACTCAAGTAATGCGATACCTTAGAGTGTGTGAGCTAAATCTCAACTACAATTTTACAATTTTTTATAATTTCAAAATAATTTATTAAAAACGATGTAGTAACACGAGTTTGATTAAATAAATTAATATTAATAAATGGAAGATATTAAGAAATGTTTGAATTTTAAACGTTTGAATATTGTTTCAAAGTTGCCGTTTTAATTCTTACGTACATACGTAATTAGGATATAAAGTATAAACGATCTGCTATGGCATAGAGACGCATAAATTCCCAAGGCAAAAGGCGCAATGAATTAATTAGCGTATAATCGTTGTTTTTATAATGAAGTGCAGGCGCCACAACAACATTTATTAGAGGATTAAAAATTGTTTGCCGACTGGGTGTCCCGACAAGTGCGAATACTTTTTTGCTTCTTGACTTTCTTGTTGTAATTATTTTCTTTTATGTCTTAATGACTATAAAAATTAATTGCGAATATGGTATAGATGTGGAAAGCTTGAGAGAGGTCGCTACATAATATGAAAATGGTTATGAAAAGATCCGGATTTATATGGGATAAAAATAAACAATACTATTAAAATTGGACGAAATATGCAATAATATTGTCTTTAGATGCAAATCTTATTTCGGAAACTATTCATTGTAGAGGCCTTCGTTAAAAAAAATCTCTTCAGATGCACTGATAAACTCAATCCAACCCAACCCAACCCTATATATTTGAACTGAAGTAAAACTAGAACTGGCACTAGACCTAGAACTAGAATTATTCGGATTTAGCCGTCTTGACCGATGTACGGCTAAACCCGAATGTTTCTAGTTCTAGAGCTAATGACATAGAACTAGAACTAACACTAGACCAAGAAGTGGAAAGACGCACGGCTAAACCCAAATCTCTCCACTTATAGGTCTAGTGTTAGTTCTAGTTTTACTTCAATTCAAATATACACGATTGCTAAATTTTCAGACGCATAGCTAAACCAAAATGTTTCTAGTCCTAGGTCTAGTCTTACTTAATACTGCTTCTGGAAGACTTGATCTACTTCCAGAAGATTTGATACTGTTTCTAGAAGACTTGAACTGCTCCCACAAGACTTGAGACTAGTTAAAAATAACTTGATACTACTTCTAAAAGACTTGAAATGCTTCCAGAAGGCTTAAAATGTTTTCAACACACTTGAAATGCGTCTAGACAATTTAAAACGCTTCCAAAAGACTTGCTTCTAGAAGTAGGGATAAAATCTTGTGCATCAAGTGCATCATGTAGAAAGAAATTAAGAAACAATTTTTATTGTTTATTTTTATTATAAGTGATCGGAACCTCGAGCGTGATAAAAAATAAGCTGGAAATTACACTTCATTGTTTCATACATTAAAAAAAAAGCCCAAGAAAGCTGAAGGCGAAAGAATGAGACGATGTGGTATAAAACATGATACTGCTTCCAGAAAACTTCAAATGCTTCCAGAAGATTTGAACTGCTTCTAGACAACTTAGTATTGCTTGCAGAAAACTTGAAATGTTTTCAGAAAACTTGTAACGTGCCCGGAAGACTTAATATAGTATCTAGAAGACGTGATATATTATCTAGAAGACTTGAAATTGCTTCCAGAAGACTTGGTGCTACTTCTGGAAGTTTGAAATATTTGCACAAGACTTAATCATGCTTCTGCAATATTTGAGATGTTGTCAAAACACTTGATACTGCTTCTAAAAGATTTGATACTTCCAAAGGACTTGATATCACACTTGAAATATGTCTCTTTGATATTGCCTCTTGAAGACTTTAGCACTCATACAAAATTGTTAAAGAAATTATTTGGATTGAAATTATTATTTTCAATAAATTTTTTAATGTTAATGAACTATCGAGCACTTCACAATTCAATGGCAGCATTCGCATTTAGCCGTCTTGATAGATGTACGGCTAAATCCGAATGATTCTAATTCTAGATCTAGTGTTAGTTCTAGTTTTACTTCAAATCAGGTTGTAAAGTACTCTATTTCATAAAGTCTACACTGCAGAGGACTTCGTTAAAAAATCTCTTTAAATGCACTGATAAACCCAATCCAACCCAACCCAACCCAACCCTGTATATTTGAACTGAAGTAAAACTAGAACTGACACTAGACCTAGAGCTAGAATCATTCGGATTTAGCCGTCTTGACAGATGTACGGGTGGTAAACCCAGAACTTTCCACTTCTAGATCTAGTGTTAGTTCTAGTTTTACTTCAATTCAAATATACAGGTTGCTTAAACAGTTTGTAAAGTACTCTTATATCAGAAAGTAATGATTACTTAGTAGAGGCCTTTGTTAACAAAATGTCTTCAGAAGCATGGCTAAACACAACCCTACCCAACCCTGACACTTCTGAGTTATGTCTCAAATTAAAGATTAAAGCTGCAATAGTCAAATGAATTACTCCATAGTTACGGGGAAACATATGAAGGTTACTAAGTTTAAAGAATTCATACTTGGAGACTTGTTGACAAAACGAACTATAAACAGCAGTATCAATTAGGGATGAGTCAACACGATTTATCAAACCGGGCTAACTCGAGTTGATGTTATTTCCAGTCAATTCAAGTTAGATGCAATGATATAAAACTAGAACTAGTATTAGTTCTAGAAGTGGAAAGTTTTAGAAAAGAAAGCTTTTTTTCAAATATATACTGTTAAAAAATCTATTTGTAGAGTACTCCATTTCAGAAACTATTCATCCTTCGTTAAAAAAAAATTTCTTCAAATGCACGGTTAAACCCAACCCTGTCTAGTTGAACTGAAGTAAAACTACAATTAACAGTAAAACTAGATATTTCTAGTTCTACATCTAAAGTTAGATGAAATGATATGAAATTAGAACTAACACTAAATCTAGAAATGGAAAGATTTGGTTTAGTCGTGCAAATTTCACAATTAACTTATGACCTACCTTGAGATAACAAACGTGATTAGTTAAGATGTCTCGCACTTAGGTGTTATTGAGCCCGTTAATGATAGAATTGATGTTCAATTGAACGATTTTTAAATAGTTACGTGGATTTGAGGCAGCTGACTCCTTTTCTTCTTTAATAAATTATTTCATCTCAACTTACGTCAACCTGAAACAATTAAAAGGAAAGCAAGCAACCGATTAGTTCCTGACTCATTTAAAAATTAAAATAAAATTACCTTCGATTACGAACGGCTTTATGATAAATGAAATGAAAATTAAATCGGGGATGGACGTATTCCTAATCGGGAAATTTCATTACTATAAGATTCGCTTTGAGACACATTTTTCAATAAAATTTTCGGATCTTATGACATGCTTACACGACTAAGATCAATAATTAAAGAGGATAATTTCCTTGCAATATCCCACTTTATACCTGCTCGTCCACCAAAAAACACGAAACCGGCCGACACGTCACGTGAAATTTCATTGGCTACCAATATAACAAGAAATTAAACATAAAAGTATTGGAAAGGAAGTAAACAAATTAACTTATCGGTTTAATTGTTACAATATTTTTTGATAATACGGTAACGAAAATCATGAAACATAATGATAAACAATTCCTAATAAATTAAATAATAAATAGTAGTAAATAATAAACTAAAGAACGCAATCGTTCTCTACTTTAACGGCGACTTAGAAACATTTTGTAATGATAATAACAATTTGTGGTGTTAGTTAATTTATGACAACTTTTGTGAGTTTTAATCTGGGCATATGATATGTAGGATATTTCATTAAAAATAATAATCTTGCTTAATCTTGCTCTAAGCTTTAAATAATCAAAAAAATGTTTGAATTTTTTAACACTATTCCAAGTGCTAACTTAGGCGACTAATTAGATTAAGTTTCAGCATATTTTACTTTTAGCATTTTCAAGTGTGAACATTTCAAATAATTTTTCAAAATTTATATAATTATTATTACAGGATTCCCCGAGTAATGCAATATTAACGAAAAATCATTCCATGACATTACAAAAATGATCAATTTGTTTTGTAAATATTATTTATATATAGACTCATAGATTTACAAACCTTATTAATAATCAATTTCCACCTTACTACACTTAATCATTTCTCAAACGTTAATTCCAGCCGTTTGACTCAACTTCCGCGAATAAATTCCGTCTACAAATTCCGCGATAAGTTTCGATAACCGCCCAGATTAAGGAATTCCAATCGTATCCTTAATAAATCCGATACAAAGTTACGAAATAGGTACTCGAATCGAAGCAAAACCCCGCCCACTTCCGGTGTCGACAAGTACCTGGCGCCCCGTTTCAGAGCGGGCGGCGCCTAAATTAGGGCTAAAGCATGAAAAGACAAATCAATTACGATCTGATTAATCTAATTTGTCGAAACAATTCTATGTATTTTTATTTGCTTTTTACGTTTCTTATCCGTGGCGATATATAAACGATGAACTTGATACCTGAGTAAGGTAGTTTATCGTGGATTCGTTTCCCGTTTCAGGTTGGTTGTCATCGTGGAGTTCGGAGGACGATTTGGTACTGTGTCCACAGAGTAAATACGGATTGGACGATTCATGTGCTTTTTGGACCGGGGAAGGTGCGAGGGTCTCCTTTAAACCCTCGACAAGTTCATCACCAGCCGGCCATTGGCTACTATGCAAATAGTACATTTTGTAGCTGCTCTGTCCGCGGTATGTATTAAACATTATTATTTAATATATAATTTAAGGGGTAACTCTATATACTTATACAAATATTTTAAGCATTATTTTTTTGTTGCCCTCTTCTTCTTTCAATTTAATTCAAATTTATGGCACTTATTTTGGTGGTGTTCCCTTTAATGATTATAAATATATAAATAAGTTAAGTTAAACAAGTGCGGGAGAGTTTCTCGTCTCTCATAGAAAGTAATTAAGGGTCAATTACTTAGAAAGTGATGTTTAGAATGTCTCTGTAAATGATTTAAGATGAAGATTAAGATTATTCGTTGTTGGTTATTTTTTTTTATTTTCATGTAGTAAGTTAATAGGTTGTTCTTTTCTCTTGTCTCAATAGGTGGTGGCGTTAAATCAATTTTATGAAAAAGAGATGCCGCCATCGATTGTGTGTTCTTATTAATCAGTGGTTTCGTGTTCGGGTCGCGAAGAGATTATATATCAGCGCCCACGCGACGGTTCTTCGGCGTAACGTCGAGGGCGTGTTTCATCAATCGCGAGCGGAAATATTCGTTTTACGAGCAGCATAAATTTCTACGAACAATTCCCAGAGAGTCGGACCTAGTTCAAACGTTAAATTGCCTGTCGGGATTTATTAAAACGTTACTTTATATTTCTCTCCGGCTCCAAGAAGATTGTATAGCAAGACTATTAATCTTAGAAAAAAATCTTACTTCACATAAACCTTAACGAGTACCCAACATTTTTTAATTCTTCCAATATTTACCTCTTCCTCTCCAAAACTTTAAGATAATGATTGCTATTTTGTTGTGGTAAGTTGAGAACATGTCAAGGGGCGTACACATTACCTTTAAAGGGAACTAACCATGTAGTGGAAGTTGTAAGCAGGCAATGAAGCGTGTAATGGCTTTTTGGAAGTGTTATACAAGGATTATTGTTGGACAATTCAATCACACTTTTGTTCTAAAAGATTTTTTGTAACATGTTCCGATTACTAAGTATTACCTTTAAGATCTTGTAGAGCAACGAAGTTTATCAGACAATAATACATTTTTTTGTGATATGCTCCATTTTCCAAGTCTTGTCTCAGTTGATTTCTTGGCTCAGTAGAGGATACTTTGATAGGAAGTGGTTCTGGGTTAACCTAAAATATGCACAAAAAGAACTAAATATTATGTATATGTATGTCATCAACGATAACTAATGATAAAAATCAAATTTAATAACCACAAATGGTAAAACCGTATGGCAGAAGAATTCTAACAGCGAATTAATGCTTCAGCATTAACTTTGAACAACTTTCGAAAGAACATGAGAAGGGTCATCCACAAACATATCATCTATCTAAGATATATACTTACATTTTTGCGGCAATATTGGTCATATTCGACCTAAACAACTTAATACATTTTTTAAATAAAACTCAAAATTGATAAATGAAGATTTTAACTCTTCAACGACCATAACTCTTGAGTCATTTGTCTGGGTAACACCCTGTCGTTAGCTCCACGCGGATCGCCGATGAAGACGCCCCGATAGTAAGCCCATTTATCAACTAAACCGATGCTCGTTTAAGATATTTATGTCGTTGCTCGCACGTTTTCGGATGTTATGGCGTGGCGAAAAAATAAAGCTTAATTATAAAGGAGCCGTTTCGCCGCTCTCTGATTAATCCGTCAAAACGTAAACCGGCCGGTTAATTGGCCCGGTTATTTCGGTGATAACGTCCAAGATAACGAACCGACTCGCGGACGTATTTATTGCGTCTCGCCGGTTTCGCGAAAGAAGGGATCTTCAGGATACTCTATTTCGTCCTCTCAAGATGCTATTTATAAACCGCCGTCTGAGTGTCGCGCATCCGAGAATAAACGGACGCAAAAATCGCTTTCGAAATAACTTATCGGGACACCGAGAAGAGAAGAAAGGCGAATAATTTACTTCGGTATATGTAGATATAGTAAGAATAAGAAAGGGGAATCGGTTCATTGTCTCGCGATCAGTGTGCTGTTGAGATGAAGTAGGAGTTGTATGCAAAACGCAGCGACAATTTATGTGGGCGGAAAAAAGGGTGGACCCTATGAGGTAAATAAATCATAACCCGATTATGCAAAAGCCAGATGTAATTGCCAGTTCGATTTATCACATTTTTAAGTGCATTTGAACAATTGTTATTATCAACCTTGTACAATAGTTGTCCTGTCAGGAATTTAAAAGAATGTTGATGGTGTGTGAATGAACATTGCGAACAATTCATCTTCAATATTTACTAAACATCTCATTTTGTTTGAATGGAATACCATATCTAATAAATAAGGAACTAAAGCATGATTTATAGCTCAAATTGAAGATTAAGATTACAACTTTTATTAGAAAAAATCATTAAAGAAATGTTGTTCACATTAACAACTAACATTGTTCGACTACATACAACGTACATAACTGGTATATAAAATTTAAGATGTTTCATTAGAAATATTTTAAGACACAAAGGTTTAAAGACTTTTATTGAAGTCTTTCCAAAGCAAATTTCCTTTTCCTCCATAAAGTTAATGAAACAACATTCAATTTGAATTATAACAGTTAAAAACTGTCTGGTTAATGGTTTGGTTAAACGATTAAAAATTGAGGCAATAAACCAATGTAGTACTGTACTGGAATCAGAATACCGTTAATTCTTGCCCGAAATCTAGATCGATAACATGAATTAACATTCAAAGAATTCAAACATTTATATTACAAGCGGTAACTGATACTATTATGCATATATAAAGTAGAACATAATGTTGAGTAATAAAATACGAACGATAAAATACAGTATTGAGTTCCTTCCTCGTCGGATTCTGGAGAGTGACGGTTAACATACCGTTACTCACGAAATACCTATCTTTAAGACATTTACTTGACGACTTGACTCCCATATATCACTCAATGTGATAAGAATTGATGTATTTTATTCTACTTATTCTAGGAAACATTTTTACACCTTCAATAACCTTTGACACCTAAGAAAATCTTTTAAATAATAATTTCAAAATCTTTCAAACAAGTTAACATATTAAATCTCCTTTTGAAAATGATAAATTCAAAGATTAAAGTCTCTCTACGTTGTTGTAACAATTTGTCAGCATCTATCCTTAGGTTAAGGAAAAGATGCACGCACGCATCTTAAGATGTGAAATCCTTTAAGTCGGTTCTTCTCGCGGACAGGTGTACTACCAACGCAGAATGAAAATAAGCTAAAAGGACGAGCAAAATGAAAGGAATAAAAAAAATGCAACCAGCTACGACCCAGCCTGATTTATCTGCGATGGTGCGCGCACCTCTTGAAAACTCTCTAAGCGGTTTCGCGGCACTTTGCCCATTACAAATTGCTTCAGGCATCGTACCGAAGTCTCTAAAGTGCCCATTATTAGCTATTTAACGCGGAAAACAGCGTATAGATATGCATCGACTTGCGAGGAGATAGTCTTGGAATTCTAATTATGATATAGAAGAGAGAATAAGAAACAGAAAGATTTAATAGGGGGTGATGGTAAAAGAAGAAATTTGTCTTTTAACAATTTAATGGTAATATCTTGTTAACGCATTTGAAATATTACTTATTAATGTTTCTCTGGTTTTGGTACGTTCACCCGCGTTGTGCAACGGCGGCGGCGGTGTGTAATTTAATAACTTCTATTCGCGATTTTAAAAGGCGTTGGTAACCGTTTATGGACACCGATTTTCCACCATCCAACTCGATTGTATAATAAATTGGAAATTTGTATGTATGTGAGCATGAGAAATCTAGAAAGTTGACTCCGGGAAGATATTAATGTTTAAATATTTTGTAATTACGACATTTTCGCTTAACATTTACTTAAAATGTAATAAGTACCTAATATTGCATAAATCAAATATTTCTTTAATAAATTTCAAATTATTTGATTTGAAACGTCGTATATTGTGATAAATTATTATTTAATATACCGCGTTTAAAAAAATTATTCTAATTGGTTTAGAAAGGTGGGTAATATTAATCTAATTTGAAATAATTGGGACCTTAAAAGCCAATAATTTCAATGTAATGAAATAAATCTAATTTCAGTTAACCTATATACTATTCTCAACATATACATATATACTATTCCTCGCGACAAAATACATAACTTTACTTAACAAATTTAGTTTAAATTTTCATATTTTTCTCAAAAAATGTTAGAGAGGAATATTGTTGAGAATAAAATTTCAACAAATTTTTATAATTGAGTTAGTTTACACTCGGTATAAAGTAATTGATATTCGATTGTAAAAGTATTTCTTATCGGGTGGTAAAACGGCGTGTAGTTTATATGGTTAATCGTTTCGAATCGGATCCGATACAATAAAAAAGCCGCAAACATTATGGCCGAAACGTGACTGGCACGTCATAAACTCTCGCAGTGCGGATTCCTTGGTGGTCCCCGTCGGGTGGAGACCTCCGGGCGTTAATTGTCACTCGGGAGGCGTCCGGAATCAATCGATAACAAGTGCTGTCAGGCGACCATCGTCTGCGGGGGACCACCGAGGCACTACCGTATTTTACGTCGCCGTCTTTTACCCGTTAAGACCCGTTGAGACCCGTTGGGGTAATTCTAGAAGAGAATCGCCTTCTTCTGGTCCATCGGTTACGACGGGCCGTGGGGGCATTCTCCAGTCACGCGGGCCTTTATTGTCTTCCGGAATAGGATCCGAGACGCCGAGAAGTGCTCCGGTGTCCGGTTTCTAGAGATTTACTATGAGAAACCGGCGAGTAATTGGTCTGCGTGCCGACAGATTTACGTCTAGTACCCTCGAGACTGAATCAAAAACATTTTGTAGTAGTTGTACTACCTCCTTCTTGGGCATTCAAGATATTTCTATATCCTAACCGGGAGGTAGTAATGAAGAAGTTGCTTCAACAACTGTTTCTACTTTAAAGTGAATTTCATCAGAAAAGTTATACCAAGACCACATTGGGCGTAAGTTATTATTGTGGCAAAAAAAGTAGAATGGAGTTTTGTTTTCATTTTCTGCATAATTGGTTTAATTAAGAAAGATTCTTTACGAGATGGCTATATAAGATAATATTGTTCAACAACATTTTACTGCTTGCGGCAGTGTGGTATTGAAAGACAAGTTGGATTGGGTTGGGTTACTATTTTGTTATCTTCAAATTATGTTGGGTTGGGTCTAATCCAAGGTTGGATTTTTTTCTGACCGCTTTACGAAAGTTTTAGGTTGAGTTATGTTGGATCGGTTTAAGTTCTGTTATATTATCTTGAATTGTGTTAGGTTGGATTAGATTAAGTTGGAGTTTTTCTTGATCTCGTTACGAAAGTTTTACAATGGGTTGGGTTAAGTTGTGTTGCGTTATCTTGAAATGTGTTGGGTTGGACTAAATTAAGTTGAGTTTCTCCCTGACCTTGTTACGAAAGATTAAGATCGGGTTTGGTTGCGTTGTATTGAGTCACTGTCGAGTCAAAAAACAATTCATTGAAAGGTACTGTAACCATAGAAGTTTTGAGCAAAACCATTTAGAAAATATCTCATATAGTCATTTTATCGTGGACTCATAAATCATACCCGACAGTCTTAAGACTAATGGCTTTACTGCATAGAAACCAGACTATTACAGCGGACACTATTCAAATTATGCTAGTATAATATTTGGAAACTTAGCATTCAATTTTCATTTTGTTTGCAATCAAATCTGATGATACTGCTTTCTGGATAAGCAATAAGAGTGTACTAGAGTTAACAATATAGCCGTATTTCACTAGTAAAAACTCAACATTTTAATGTGCAACAATTTCTGTATAGAATACCAACCAAATTTGTATAAAATATCAATCCAACACAATCCTTTTTTACGAGGCCGGGAAAAATTTGATTTCAAACATATATCGATGTAGTGAGGGTGGTTGAGCTGAAAGACAAAGCAAAACAAAGCTATATATCTTCAATTAGAGTCAATACCTGGAAGGGGTGGGGAGGAAGGGTTTCTCGTCTTTACTCACTCTCATTTATCCTCTCTAACTCGGATCCTTTCTCGTTCTTCGTCTCTGTTCGGATTCTCGTCATCCCCAGTCATAATAATGCTATCAACTGATCTTTTTTTCCTCTCCCATTCTGCTCCACTTCCTTCACCATTATTACTAGTCTCTTTCTCACCAATAGGTTCGCTGTGCTATTTCTCATTTTATTCCCTTCTTATTTCTTTATTCCATTCTCCTCCCCATTCTGTCTCTTCGTCTCTTCCTTCTTCGTTCTCCATTTCATTCACTTTTCTTTTTAAATACAATCCAATACAGCCCAAAGTGATATTACAACATAATATGTTAGGATTAATTGTTAATGAAAATGCATACAATTTTTAATATTTTTTTTCTAATTTGTTATTTTAGGTGTTCAGTTTAACCGCTGTTGTAAACCCAGTTCATTCCCAACATTTCAACGATACACTGTTGCTGTCCAGATCGGAACGTAGCACTCACGTCTGGTAGGTATATAAATAAATAATAAAATATAATAATAATAAAAAATCAAAATGAAAAATAATAATAACTTTTATCTTTCTTTTTAATTTATTTGTTTTTTTTTTTCTTAACGATTTATTTAAAAAAATTAAATTTCACGCTGTTCGTTCGTATTGATGTTGACAAATTAATTTAATTCAAGTCGATTAATTTTCGATGTCGTTGTTGTAAACAGAAACAAAAACCAATAACTTCTTGTCTGTTTTTTTTATCCACCTTTCCTTTGCTGTGCCAGCTTACTGTGCTATCTACTTAGGTAAGTCGACCATCGACACAATTTACACTTTTTCTTAATCATTTTTTTAATTAATTAATTTAGTTGTGAACGATAAAAATGCCTTAACGCATCAATACTTACTTAAACTTAGAACCTAAATATACATAAGTAAAATCTCCATATTTCATCATATTTGAAGTTTGTTAAAAAGTTTACCAAAATTAATTTTTTATTGCATATAAATTCTAATAAAGGATAAGAAATCTGAGAGAACAGAATGGGAAATTAATTTTCTAGATAAATGGAATATGTCCAAACATTTTTTTTAAATATTTGGTGTACTAGATATGATAGAGATGCGATGTGGTTCGACCTAAGGTGATCAGAAATTCTGGTCATATATTATAGAAATAGGTTACAATTTAAGTACATCCTGGAATTTCATTTATTCAATTTTCGTTTCAAATTTTCTACTAGTGATGAGAATATGGTGCTGAGTAAACTTAATTGTAATTTAAAAAATCCTCTAGATTTAGTGTTAGTTCTAATTTTAGTATTTGTTTTAATTTTCGTTGTTATTCAGTCTTAGATTGTTGTATATTGGTATCAACCTAAATCTAGAACTAGAAAGTTTTGTCACTTCAACAAAGTCACTTCCCCACCATAAAAGTGTATTACTATAAATTTTTAATTGGTTAAGTACCCATTGTTTAGGTATTTACCCTACACCGAAGTAAATACCCGGTAAATACTCAATTTATAAATACCTACTCTCCGGGTATTTGCCTATCGCCAATCACTGGTCGCAATACATATTAAACTGATGAATAATTCTGCTCAACCAACAATCTGCAAAAAATCATGGAGTTTGAAAAACCAGTTAACAGCACTTGGGTCCTATCATCAACCAGCCTAAGAAGTTTCCAAAGACCAGAACATCACCCAGAGGTATGTTCCTGATATCATCTGTAGTCGACCAATCCTCACCGACAGTCTTCAATCTGAGGTCGGTCAGAGAGGGGCAATCACAAAAGATTTGTGTAATAGTATATATTACGTGCTGCCTGGAGCAATTTGGTTAACTAAGTACAGTGTATTATGTGCGTTGATACCCGACTTTAAAATGAGTCAACCCAATTGCACCAAGGTTGGCGTACGCTGGTGTGAAAACAAATTCATCGACCCAAAGCAGTTTAGTACACAACCGCAGTGGCACAGGACTTAAGGCAGCTATTTCACGTCATGTTGCCTCATAGTATCCCTCATATTGAATGGTATGTTGGAATTTATCCTAACCAAACTTAACCAAACCAACCCAACCCCATCTAACGAAACTTCAAAGTTTTTTTGGAAATATTCCGTAATATTTTTTCTATGATTGGGTTGGGTTGAGCTTCAACTTTATACCCAATTCTTAACCAAATCAACTCTACCCAATTTAACGAATCTACAAAATATTTTGGAAATATTTCGTGATTTTCTTTTCTATGGTTGGGTTGGATTGAGCTTCAATTTCATATCATCCCTCATATTGCATGATATGAATAAAATAATAGTATACTATTATATGAGAGCTATTATTCGCGAAGGTTAAGTTTCTTATATTAACCTGAGACCTTTACTTTATGTAATTAAATAATATATAAGATATAGATTTAGGGCTGCTATTTTCAACATTACAAAGTTTTCAATAACTATGCGACAAAGTTGTCAGCTATGATTTTTCATCCTATCATAGCCCCTCAAATGAGCAACATTGTACAAAACGCGTCATGCAGTCATTAGATTCACCCTGACATATTCTTATTTTACCAATTTTAACATGGCTAAAAATCTGACAAATTTGCCAAGTAGCTATTAAAGATTTGCGGATATGAAGGTTACAGCAGGCGACGCATTCTCAGCTGATTGGCGGGCGATAGATGTAATGTAACTGTCTTATGGCAGTGTCAGTGTGTCGGCGAAGTAGATTTTGTAGCATTACACATGGTTAGTGTCTAACCGTCTCGTCGTCCTCTTGGCAGGCGCGACGGTGAAGGGAGACAGCAAGCTTCATATTATGAAGGTGCTTATTTGCCTTACAGTACCACGTGAGGAGGCCTATGGCAAATCGTAGGGTGGTTTTTCTCAAACCTAGGACATTTCCTGAGCTGTTGTTGGTGAAGGATATTTTTGTAATTCTTCTTGTGGGTGAAGCGCTTGCTCATGTTGATATGAGTAGTTAGAGAAGGAGCGATTACCTACTCGAGTGCGCATAGCTCTCTGCCAACAGCATGCTTTGCCAGTCTGTCCACATGTTTTTAGCATTGTCCAGGTGACAGGTGACACTCCATTAATAGTGTAGACGTTACAGTAACGTTGCTTAAGGCTAAAATAGATTTTCTACTGTCCGTGTAAATACTAAAACACTTATCTAGCTTATTTGACTCAACAATAGAGTTAGCAGCAAGTTTAATAGCAGTTAATTCTGCTTGTATGATGGTGGTACCTTCGCTCAGAGGTTCCAAGAGTAGGATCCGAGCGTAATAGGAGAAGACGCCACCCCTGCACCGTTCCGTCTTCTTGAGCCATCATCTTCAAGGTTTTCTGTGCATCTACTACTGAGAGATTGATGTGGGTGAGGTATTTCTTTATGAAAACATATTTTGCCGGTAAGCACCTCTCCAAAGTGTCGAACTGCCTCCAACGTCTTCATCCTTCATAATTTCGATTGATTGTAGTCTTTTCATAGCCACTTTCTGAATATGTAGATTCTGTGGTGGCACATTTAACATGATTTCCATGGCCGCGGTGGGAGTTGTACTCTACTAATTGTACACTCTTGTGGTGATGGCGGTCATCTCAGAAACTATCATCACCATCTGATGGCGGTCTTCTTGGGATTATCGATGAAGGATTGTTTGATACACCAATTCTCAATTATATTGAGTGCTTCCTACAACCATTCGTTCATCTACGTAGCCAACGGTCATAAAACCGGCTAGTTTTAGACGTTTTCAAATTTCATCCAGGGTGAGATTCCACAGAACCCAGTTTTGTAATGAAATAAAAGATGGCGAAAGTATTTTTTTGCAATATATGGTATTTTAGACATAACAAGAAGTCTGCTGCAACTCAAATGAAACTGAATAAAGATTCCGCTCAATCCGAAATTAGCGAAAAATTACTATTATGATGAAATGAAAAATGTTTACAACTTTAGACATGACGAGAAAGTTGCTATATTCAAATTAAAATGATTAACACTGAATATCAACAAAAACCAAGTCCGAACTAAATCCGCAACTCTGAAGACTAAGCAAAAATTCGAAACTTTCTAGATCAAGATCCGTTATATCGAGATTTTACTACATTGTATAATAAATTCGAAATCTAATTTTCGTTTGTAAGTAATAAAATGAACTGAAATATACTAAAAAAAGTCTTGGGACACGCTGCATATTTCTTTCTTAATTAACCGGCAATAAAAAACGAAACTAGGTCACCCTGAAAAGTCAAAGATATATAAATAATTATTAGTTTTGCATGTTAATACGCATGTCACAATCCAAGATATTCAAAACTCAAATTATATAACTAATAAGATAATAAATTAATTAAAACGGCAATTAATCGCTTGGATAATTTACAAATTCGTTTCGAAATTATTAATTACAATGAATGGAAAGAAAAAATGCATATTTGATTGTTAACATTTTTGGTTGTAAGAATTTTTGATTATTAACCAAAAGAAATTTTCGAAATTTCTTTTTTAATTTTGGTTAATTTCTGGTTGTTTTAGGGACGACTTATACTACAGTAACGACGTAACAATCGAACAAGCAGGAAAGTATTTAAAGCCTCGCGAAAACCAAATGCTCCTTCGACAAGAAACTCGCAATCGAACGGCGGTGGATTGTTGTCCGTCCGTTTTGGAAATGGTCGAACCGGAAGGAGGGAAGAACCAGGACGATCAGTATGTGGAGCTGTACAGGGACGGGGCAAATAGACAACGATTTTACGAACTATCATGTCACAAGGACGTCGTTGGAAAACCTTGTAGATTTATGGACCGGAAATTGCACCACAATTCGCAGTGCGTTCAAAAGTACAGTTATTCCTACGCGATCGTTAAAGATCCGGGTAAAAAAGGCCATTTAAGGCCCTCGTTTCCATCGTTTCCGGCAAACGGTCAAAACGGCGATGCGAAATGGACGTTGGATTACATTAAGGTGCGTAGTGGGTGTAGTTGCGTGGTGGTGCCGAATAAGAAGAATAAAAAGCGTAGGGGTCGACACGAAGGGGTACATTGAGAGGAGGGTTTTCATTAATATTCGTTTTTCTTCTCTCTATCTCTCCTCATCAACCAAAGTGACTCGTTAAGTGTTCAATTTATTTATTTTTTATTTTATTATATTATATTAATTTTTCGATTCTGATTCGTCTTAATGCATGTAGTAAATGTGAATGTTACCAGCGTCTTTTTTGTACTATGTCGTACTTTAAGGTAATAAGAAAAACGAAACATCCCCCATTAAGGGAATCGATAGACTGAGGGGGCCGATTTATAAATATATTTTTTTTTAACTCGAATTTTTTTTAGATCTGAAAAAAGTTTAGAGAAAACATTTTTTTTTCTTAAATTATTAATGAGGAGGAATGTAAATACTGTCCGGTTACAAGACGACAGACAGCTCAGGGAAAAGTTTTACACAACCGAATCGTTCGTTTTTCGTCAACTCTTCACGAAAACGAAACATAAATAAGGTTGTAACAAATAGCGTACGCATTATTAATCAGTTCACATACAGACTGTATTTATGTATTTATTTTTTTAATGCGATTATGTAATTAAAACCGTAGAGTAGAAAACGATGTTGACTCAAATAAAAATGTATCTCTATCTTCGAGATGACTTAAAGATAACTTTTGTATAAGTTGGCTTTAATTAATATAGTTGGCTCAATTAAGGTGACTATTATTGTATTAAATGGAGTTAACTGACTTAAAAACGTAATCGAGTCTATAAAAATAAATGTATAATTGTACTAATTAACGCTATTACTCCGTTGTCGATGTAACACAGATCTTCTCAAAACTTATTTGTACATAATCTATGCGAAATAATAATGATTTAAAAATGATGATGTAAATAAGTGAAATAAAAAAGTATTTGGAAAAACTTTCTTTTAATAATTCATCAAATTCATCTTTTCAAAAAAAATTGTGCAGTGTTGCCATTCTTCTTTCAACTCAGGTAAGAATGAGACAGAGTTCTTTGTTGGGAGCTCTTAGTTAACTCGTCACGAAAATAAAACGTAATTGTAACAAGCTTTTTAACTGAAATTGATAAATAAATGTTCATTTACTCAATTAATACGAAAAAGGTGGTCATATTGAATGAATATACATTATCAAATTAATCGTATTTAAGGTATGTAAAATGTTTAAATTATTTTTAAATAAACGAATAATAATGAAAATTAATACTTAGCATATTCTTGTAGATAATTGGATTTCTTGATTAAAGATTCTTCATGGATTGGGAACGAAGGGTTCTTGAATTTTAATGCTTCTTCGGAATGATGGATCGGATTGCTTGGATCAAGAATTCGTTACTTTTCTTCTATGTAAGTAAATATCTAAAGAAGTAAAGTTATAATTACTTATTATTATAAGTAAAGTCATTTGAATAATTTAAGTTCAAATAATGACTTTATTAATTTTGAGGTTATGTCACCATTATGGTTAAGAAATAACCTTACCTTTATTTTAATTTTTCTTCTACTCGAGTCCAAATTTTGCATGCTCCCTTTATCACGTTCAAAATCATACTAAATTCGATCGAATTCGTTTGTTTATTGCTATAACATTTCAAATAACGTCTTCTGATTGGTCGAATTCTTCAACTTGAAATTCGTAATTTAAATTTCGCCATTATTACCAACCTCGAAATGTCAAATATCATCATTAATAATTATTAAAATTTGTTATTATAACAATAATTATGTATGAAATCTAGTAGTTTTAATGCCCTTTATCTTTTTTTGCAGATTCTGGAACCGTTTCGTTTGTATTTCAAGGATTAAGTTCAAAAATACAATCAAATATGTTATTTATTGATTTTGATCAAATTCTTCGTTAAAACTCCAAAATTATGAATGAATTTCGTTCTTGCCATGCTAAATTAATCCTTTTTAATGGTTTCAACCGAATAAATACGAATTATGAGAAGATAAATTAATGAAAAACGAAATTTGAGGTTATGTAACTGCCAAATTATTATAAAATTACTTCGTATCGATTTTAAACGGATTAGGTACAAAAATTAACATAAATTGCCGATAATACATCTTAAATTCTACATATTTATAACATTTTCTTAATACTAAAACAATTTTTTATAATTTATTATTCGTAACATCATTATGATGAATACGATTATCAAAAATAATAATATAATAAATAATACTAAATTAACTCAAAAAAGCTTCTAGTAGACTTGAAATAGTTTAAGAAAGGCTTTTAAAAGACTTGATATAAAGATAAAGATAGAAATAGAAAGATATAGATAAAGATTCAAAAAGCTTCCGGAAGACTTGAAACCATTGATGAATTATAGTAAAAATTACAAATAGCAGAGATTCTAATAAAACTTACAAAATTGTTAAATTAAAGTTGATTTAAGGAGGTTGCAAGTAGTTAAATAGGAAGATATCTAAAGAATAAGCTATTTGATTTAATGAATCGTCTTAAGTTTTTAATAAATCGAGATGAAATTATAAAATTTTGGGGATTTACCTAAAAAAGTTATATTGTTGAGATTGAGATTTATTTTATAATTGATTTAAAGAAGATACAAGTACTTATTTGGAGGATATTTAAATAAAATAAGGAACGTTATAACTTCTTAATCGAGTTAGGATCATAACATTTTCAGAATTTACCTAAATGAGTTTATATATGATTCTATATGCTTCATACTGCTTTTAGAAGACTTGATACTGTTTTTAGAAAACTTGAAATGCCTCCAGAAGACTTGAAGTGCTTCCAAAAAAGCACCCAAACAAACTTATTAATGATTTTATCTAGATCTAAATTATTGAGCTTATTGAGGAACGTTATAACTTTTTAATAAATTGAGTTAGGATCATATTTTCAGAATTTACCTAAATGTGTTTATATATGATTCTATATGCTTCATACTGCTTTTAGAAGACTTGATACTGCTTCTAGACAACTTGAAATGCCTCCAGAAGACTTGAAGTGCTTCCAAAAAAGCACCCAAACAAACTTATTAATGATTTTATCTAGATCTAAATTATTGAGCTTATTGAGGAACGTTATAACTTTTTAATAAATTGAGTTAGGACCATATTTTCAGAATTTACCTATATGAGTTTATATATGATTCTATATGCTTCATACTGCTTTTAGAAGACTTGATACTGCTTCTAGAAAACTTGAAATGCCTCCAGAAGACTTGAAGTGCTTCCAAAAGAGCACCCAAACAAACTTATTAATGATTTTATTTAGATCTAAATTATTGAGCTTATTGAGGAACGTTATAACTTTTTAATAAATTGAGTTAGGATCATATTTTCAGAATTTACCTAAATGTGTTTATATATGATTCTATATGCTTCATACTGCTTTTAGAAGACTTGATACTGCTTCTAGAAAACTTGAAATGCCTCCAGAAGACTTGAAGTGCTTCCAAAAAAGCACCCAAACAAACTTATTAATGATTTTATCTAGATCTAAATTATTGAGCTTATTGAGGAACGTTATAACTTTTTAATAAATTGAGTTAGGATCATATTTTCAGAATTTACCTAAATGTGTTTATATATGATTCTATATGCTTCATACTGCTTTTAGAAGACTTGATACTGCTTCTAGAAAACTTGAAATGCCTCCAGAAGACTTGAAGTGCTTCCAAAAGAGCACCTAAACAAACTTATTAATGATTTTATCTAGATCTAAATTATTGAGCTTATTGAGGAACGTTATAACTTTTTAATAAATTGAGTTAGGATCATATTTTCAGAATTTACCTAAATGTGTTTATATATGATTCTATATGCTTCATACTGCTTTTAGAAGACTTGATACTGCTTCTAGAAAACTTGAAATGCCTCCAGAAGACTTGAAGTGCTTCCAAAAGAGCACCCAAACAAACTTATTAATGATTTTATCTAGATCTAAATTATTGAGGAACGTTATAACTTTTTAATAAATTGAGTTAGGATCATATTTTCAGAATTTACCTAAATGAGTTTATATATGATTCTATATGCTTCATACTGCTTTTAGAAGACTTGATACTGCTTCTAGAAAACTTGAAATGCCTCCAGAAGACTTGAAGTGCTTCCAAAAAAGCACCCAAACAAACTTATTAATGATTTTATCTAGATCTAAATTATTGAGGAACGTTATAACTTTTTAATAAATTGAGTTAGGATCATATTTTCAGAATTTACCTAAATGAGTTTATATATGATTCTATATGCTTCATACTGCTTTTAGAAGACTTGATACTGCTTCTAGAAAACTTGAAATGCCTCCAGAAGACTTGAAGTGCTTCCAAAAGAGTACCTAAACAAACTTATTAATGATTTTATCTAGATCTAAATTATTGAGCTTATTGAGGAACGTTATAACTTTTTAATAAATTGAGTTAGGATCATATTTTCAGAATTTACCTAAATGTGTTTATTTATGATTCTATATGCTTCATACTGCATCTAGAAAACTTGATACTGCTTCTAGAAAACTTGAAATACCCCCGGAAGACTTGAAGTACTTCCAAAAGAGCACCCAAACAAAATTATTAACGATTTTATCTGGATCGAAATTATTCAGCATATTCTTCCTACCAATTTTTGGGAATTGAATCAATTTACAACCTAAATTAACACAAAAAGTACATACAAGGTGAAGTAGAATAAATAAGAAATGATTTACAAATACTCATTAAGATAATTTACGAAATAGATAAAAAATTGTATGCAAAATCTGATAAAATCACTTAAAATAACAATAACACTTTGTAATAATAATAAAAAATTGAGAAAAATATGAAATAAAATAGAAATGTTACAAAACATAAAGATAAAAATGGATATAAATACCAATTCTTTATTTACCTAAATCAAATTTGCTTTAAATCCACCATGAAAGTGTTTACTTTAATTTTTGTCCTGTTGGGTTCATTAAAATTCAGTTTTTCAAACGGTAATAAATATTTCTCAATTTATCTCATATTATCATGAAATTTAATCAAAAAGTTTTGTTTAATTTCAGTATCTGAATTTTCAAGCCGAGCTTTCGAAGACACCATCACAAATGTTCTGGAATGTATCAGGTTTGAATTAAATCAAGGAATTCCCGAGTTTGATATACCACATTTTAATCCTTTAATTCTTCAAGGAGAGTTTATTGATGTCGATTTACTTGGTATTGATGGGTTATCGTAAGTTTTGCTTGAATTAAATAAATTTTAAATCAATCAATCTTTAAACAAATTAACTTCGAATTAATAAATTTTTAAAGACAAAAAGAAATATATCGTCTCAATTTTTAGGGGATATATTGATGTTGAAGACTTTGAATTAAAAGGATTAACACATTTTGAAATAACAAAATTAAAAGGAACCATCGGAATTATTCCACCTTCATTTACCCTAACATCCAGCGTTAATTTTCCTAATTTGGTCTTAAAATCTAAATATTTTATGGATATTAATTACGAAGGTTACGATATCTTTGGAAAAGGAATTATTGAGTAAATATAACATCTTCTTTGTAAAGATTTATTTAACAAAAATCTTATTTAGATTCGACAACAACAACTTTTCAATTGATTTGGACCTAAAAGCTAAAATATCTGGTGGTGTTTCATTATCCAATTTTAATTTAGCTTTACAATCTAATCCTTTAACTTCGGTAAGAACATTTTTTAGTTTAAATTATTTATTTATATATTTAATTTTTTAGTTTCAACTCACCGGGTTCTTAAACGACGAAATTTACAGCAAAAATTTAAGCGATTACATCTTAAACAATTTTCCTTCGATAATCAGTGAGATCTCTCCGATATTAAACGAATTAATCGGAGAAGAAATTATGAACGAATCAATCGAAAATTTCCCAGAAAACGATTTAATTACTTACTTTATAGGGAAATGTTTAAATCTAAATTAATCAAAATTATACAATCTTCTTATTTTCTTCATCAACTTCTTCACCTTTATCTTCGCCGTTAAAAAGTTCGTTTTCTTTGCGAAGATGTCCAGGTAGCCAAAAACAAGCGTACAATAACTTTACAAATATCCAAGCGAGAAAGGCCAATCCCAAATAAGAAGATGAAGATATTAACATTTTCCAAACATCCACCGAAACTTTTTGCGTCTTCATTTTGAATTTAATAAAACGATTTGGATGAAGTGAAGCGCAACAATACACTCTATGTTTGTATCGAGGAAAATAAATAGAAGAAAAATCAATAACTATGTAACATTGCTTTTTAGTTAAATATAAATTAAATTAGGGAATTAATATCGGAAGAAGCTTTTAAGACAAATTAATTAACACAAACGGTAACAAATTAAAATTTATTCATCCTTATTTTTTTCTTGATACAAATCCTCCTCATTTCGATTTTGATTGTTCTCATCTCCTTGAATTTCTTTCACTTCTTCCCCCTTTTCTTGCAACATTTTTTCTTTTTTCTCATTCTCTTCGATGATCCTTTGCATATGCTCCAATTGTTTCCCGATAAACTCGCAATTCCTCTTCACAGCTTCCCTTCCTTGACGAAACCTTCTCAATATAAAGAAAAATATCAAAAACGTAAACACCGCACAAAGCCACGTCCCGAAATTCGGCTGACCATATTGGAGATTATTTTTACTACCCATTCTAATCGACTTCTTTTATGTGTGATTGACGAGGCTTGATGAGTAACTGAATCCTGAAAGAACACGTCAATTGAAGCTGATTTAAATTTGTGTCCACGTGGCCTTTTCGTCGTTGGTGGTTGCTTAATTATAAACGGGATTTCGACCGTTCATTGTGAATTATTTAAGAGATAAATGACCACCTTTGTGGTTGTTTAAGAAAAGAATCGATATTGAGGCGATTTTTTCGAGGTTAATCATCAATTTATTAATAAAATCGTTAAAATAATCTTATATATTACTTTTATTGATACATTTTGATTTATTAACTTTTTATTTAAAAGAAAATCAAATTTCAAAATTAATACGCCATCTATCGGCAATGATTACAAACATCACCATAAAAAATTATCAATAAATACGAAGCATTAAATTTTAATTCAACGCTAAATTAATTTATTAACACAATATCATTGATTTTAACAATATTAACATCTTAATTAATCGTTTTAAAATTAAAATTTAACTTTTTTAACGGCGACATCTAGTGCCGCCGTTGTAAATTTATTGATTTAATAAATCAATACAATTTTTGACATATAAACATAACCTAAAAATGTCAAACAAACAACTTTTCGTAACTGTAGGGACCACAAATTTCGATAAATTAATCTCAACAGTCCTCCAAGACGATTTTCTCACCTCTTTAAAACGTTTAGGGTTCAAAAAATTAACCCTTCAATTCGGAACGGGGACAATTCCTAAAGAAACCAAAAACATCCCTGAGATTGAAGTTGTAAGTAAAAGATACTTTGAAGATTTTCAACAAGAAATTGCTAAAGCAGACTTAATAATAAGCCATGCGGGGGCTGGGACTTGCCTGGAAGTACTCAGACATGGAAAGCAAGCTGTTGTGGTGATAAACGAGGATTTAATGGATAACCATCAATTAGAATTAGCTCAACAATTAAATAGAGATGGATTTATCTATTATTGTACTTGCAAAGAATTAAATGAGTTCATTAAAAAAGATTTTGGAGGATTAAGAAAGTATGTTAAAAATGATGGGTCAAATTTCGCTCAATACTTAGATAAATGTGTAGGGTTTGCTTAAATAAAACAATTTTAACATTCTAAATCTTAAATTAGACAATTCCCCAAACCTCCTCAAAAGCACTACATAATTTAGTACATGTTAACGCAGCCGATAATGGATAATTACTAATCGAAACGTTATCTTCAACATAATCCAAATTTAAATGCCCATGAGCCATCGCACCAACAACAAAAACGATTGGTTCATCTTCTGGGACCAGTTCTCGACAATTTTTAACCACATTTTTAGCACCGAATGAAGTTCCTATCTTTTTCACCCCAACCGGTAAATGATCGGTAACCGGATTTTTAATAACCTTTAAAAGTTTCATCGAAGAATCACTCGCCCGGACAGAAAATTTATGTAAAAGTTGCACCATAAGCCCTGCGAAACGTTTAAAAGTCCGCGGAATCCGCGTTTGCGGGTTAATTTCGATTAAAACATTATTCGTAGTATGAACGTAAACTTGAAGTAATCCGGCCCGATTTAATGGGCTATCGAGTAACATTAAAAGACATTGATGGGTTATATCTGGTCGGCAAGACCCCACATCGCGGTTATTTTTCTTTAAGATGTTAGCGTGGTCGTCACAATTCAATAATTCGAATGAATTTCCAACCTGAAAAGTTATGATTAAGGTTGAGGTTATGTTGTAAAGTGAGGTTAATACACGCTTACCTTCGCGCTTTCTAATTGGGCTTGCTCCAAGATGATTATTAAACGTTTTTCTTGGTTCTTTACGTGGGATGATATTAAATGTTTCGGTACTGGGTCAAATTCTTCAGAATCGTCTTTAATTTTGCGTTTTTTACCCATTTTGTGTTGTTGAATTAATTTTTTTGATGTAACGTAGATGTCGCTTTTTAATGTTGTTGTTAAAGTGAATTAAAAAAAATAACTTATTATTGAATATATTATTGCTTTAAATTGATAATAAATAGAAAAAAATTGGTTATGACAAAAATCGTTAATTAATAATCATTTAATATATAAAATAAAGCTTAATATGTGAAGCGCCACCTATTATTAAGAAGCTCCACTTAAGATTTTCACCAACAGCGCATGCGCAAATTGCGATTTTTGATACCCAAGCCACGCCAAGCCATTTTGCATTCACCACTCTCACTTTGTCCGGAAGTTGAAGAAAGAAGTAGACCGCTCGAAGAAGTTCGAGATTTTTGACTAATTCCGAGGTGTTGATTCATTTTTTAAGTAAGAAATATGTCTAGATATCGCGAGTGGGATCTTTCTTGCAAGGTTTACGTGGGCAATTTGGGATCGTCGGCGAGTAAGCATGAAATCGAAAGCGCTTTTAGCAAATATGGCCCGTTAAGAAACGTTTGGGTCGCCAGAAATCCGCCCGGTTTCGCTTTCGTTGAATTCGAGGACCCGCGCGATGCCGAAGACGCAGTTAGAGGTTTAGATGGAACGTAAGAAACTTTTTTTTATTATTAATTATATTTAAGGTTAAATAATTTTTATTTCTTTGCATTTTTTCATTTGTTTGCGAACGCCATCTTGATTTTTTAATATAGATTTTTCAAAGCCTACTTTGATTATTTTGCTTCGAGATTTTGCAGAGTTAGGAAGTTATAATCAACTAAATAAACTTTAAAATCGTTATGATAACTGTTTATTGCTTAGCTAAGATTTATTTAGTCAATAAACAATGTTTTGAAAACGGAAATTTGATGATTAATATACCATTGAATAAGAATCGTTTGTAGAAGGATTATATCTCATTTTAAATCCAAAAAAGTACATATTTTGTGAAATTAATTAATTAAATTAATCTGGTTTATAATTTGAACATGTTAGATACAATTTTTAACCGAAAAAGTACGCCCAACTCTTTTTACGCGGTAGATACGTTCCTTAGAAAACCGTGCAAAAGAAAATCGTATAAAAAAAATTTAATATTTATAAAAAGAGCTATTCATTAGTTTAAAAAAAATGTACAGTCAAAACTCCAACATAACAATAAAAATATAAACTAAAAGTAGAAATAAAAATCAATTTCGCAAGTCTTCATCGCTACTTGATAACAAACGTGCACGCTTATTACGGACTTGACCAAAAGCGCTATCATCAGCATCATCACTCTGTACACTTTACAACATTTTCAAGTTACCTCCTCTAATTTATTTAATATAATGTTGAAGAAATATTATTCCAGGATATGTTGTAATAAGTAAGAAAACAAATCATTATCATAAAAACGAAAACTTTATTTTACAAAACATAAATAAACGTGGTTATAAGGGTAGAGGTATAAAGACGACGTCAAAAAAGTCTCCACACAGAAGATTTATAACAAAATAAAACATCTATATGTTGCTATTTTTATTTCTTTAATAGCTTGTAGATCCTCCTTTGGCACGTAAAGCTTCCAATAGCCCGTTTGGCATTCTATGTACCAATTCTTTTGTTACTATATCATCTATTTTATTCCACTCTTCAGTAATTGCCATCTTAAGTTGTTGTTTATTTTTAATTTCGTGCATACGAACCCTTGTCCAATTTGATCTCATAAGTGCTTGATAGGATTCATGTTGGGCGATTGTGGGGGTGTATTGAGTTGATTTCCTACTCTATATATTAGCCATTCTTTTACCCCTTTTGCTGTGTGTTTAGGGTCACTATCTTGTTGAAATATAAATGAATCGTTAAGTTAAATTTTTGGTCACTTACATGTAAATTTTCTTGCAAAATGTTGAGGTATACATGTTCATCCATAATACCATCTATGAATACCAGATTTCCAACACCTGCAGTGCTCATACACCCCTAGACAAGAACGCCTCCGCCTCCATGTTTCACAGTAGCATTAAATTTTGATTCGTCACTGAAAATTACGGACTCCCAAAATGATATTGGTTTGTTCTGATGCTTTTTAGCGAATTCGTAACGTAGCGTTTTGTTTTTCTTACTAATATAGGGCTTCTTCCTGGGAACTCATCCGTGTAAATCTTGTTCTCGTAGTACATTTCTTACTGTTTCAGGTACAACATGTACGCCGTAATCATTTTCTATCGTTTTGGCCAGTGTAGGTGCACTGATTCCCTTATTTTCATTAATTACCTTGGGAATAGCGCGCTTGTGAATAACGGTTTATTTATTTCGTTACAATATACTGCATGGTTCAATGGGATTTGTTAATTAGTTTACCTCTTTCTCTTAATGATTTTTCCTTCCTTTCGCAAATTAATAATTAACTTACGAATAGTTACTGGAACTTCCAGTTTTAAAGCAAAACTATGGAACAAAACATGCGTTCATGTCTTTGCACAAAGTTACAATGACCGTGTAAGTAAGTACATGCAACTCTTTTTTTACATGGTAGATACGTTCCTTAGAAAACCGTGCAAAAGAAAATTGTGTAAACAAAATTATAATAATATGCATATGACATGTTTATAAGAAAAAGCTATTTATTACTTAAAAAAAATAATGTACAGTCAAAACTCCAACATAATAATAAAAATATAAACTAAAATTAGAAATAAAAATCAATTTCGCAAGTCTTCATCGCTACTTGATAACAAACGTGCACATTTATTACGGACTTGACCAAAAGAGCTATCATCAGCATCATCAGTACATACGCTGAGTCAAAAAAGTCTCTGTACACTTTACAACATTTTCAAGTTACCTCCTCTAATTTATTTAATATAATGGTGAAGACGGAAATATTAATCCAGGATATGTTGTAATAAGTAAGAAAACAAATCAGTATCATAAAAACGAAAACTTTATTTTACAAAACATAAATAAACATAGTTATAAGGGTAGAGGTATAAAGACGACGTCAAAAAAGTCTCCATACAGAAGATTTATAACAAAATAAAACATCAATATGTTGCTATTTTTATTTCTTTAATAGCTTGTAGATCCTCCTTTAGCATGTAAAGCTTCCAATAGTCCGTTTGGCATTCTATGTACCAATTTTTTTGTTACTATATCGTCTATTTTACTCCACTTTTCAGTAATTGCCATCTTAAGCTGTTGTTTATTTTTAATTTCGTGCATACGAATCCTTGTCCAATTTGATCCCATAAGTGCTCGATAGGATTCATATCGGGCGATTGTGGGGGTGTATTGAGTTGTTTTCCCACTCTATGTATCCGCATATATCTTGTTGAAATATAAACGAATTGTTTAAGTTAATGTTTTTTGGGCACTTACATGTAAATTTTCTTGCAAAATGTTGAGGTATACATGTTTATCCATAATACCATCTATGATGAATACCAGATTTCCAACACCTGCAGCGCTCATACACCCCTAAACAAGAACGCCTCCGCCTCCATGTTTCACAGTAGCATTAAATTTTGATTCGTCACTGAAAATTACGGACTCCCAAAATGATATTGGTTTGTTCTGATGCTTTTTAGCGAATTCGTAACGTAGCGTTTTGTTTTTCTTACTAATATAGGGCTTCTTCTTGGGAACTCATCCGTGTAAATCTTGTTCTTGTAGTACATTTCTTACTGTTTCAGGTACAACATGTACGCCGTAATCATTTTCTATCGTTTTGGCCAGTGTAGGTGCACTGATTCCCTTATTTTCATTAATTACCTTGCGAATAGCGCGCTTGTGAATAGCGGTTTATTTATTTCGTTACAATATACTGCATGGTTGAATGGGATTTGTTAACTAGTTTACCTCCTTCTCTTAATGAGTTTTCCTTCCTTTCGTAAATTAATAATTAACTTATGAATAGTTACTGGAACTTCCACTTTTAAAGCAAAACTTTGGAACAAAACTTGCGTTCATGTCTTTGCACGAAGTTACAATGACCGTGTAAGTAAGCCACTGATACATGTATTTGTATGTAGCTAATTATTTTTAGCGAAATAGGTAATTTCCCGGTCCCTGTCTGTGTTGTACAGAGACTTATTTTTGATTCAGAAATTACGGATTGTGGAATGGAATTCTCATTTGTTCTAATTGTTCTTATAGTCGCTTCGTTTAAGCTTCAAAAGCTTTGCCAACAGATGTGGGACCTTCGCCTTTCTTTAGACAGTGTAAGATTTTTATTTTAGTTTCTAAGGAAATTGCTTGTATCTTTGGAAGTTGTTTTTAGACGTTTTGTTAAGTACCCTTATTGTTTAACAATTATTTGTTGTTTTACTTTTTATTACTATAAAAAGTAGGATTCTTTTTATAATAAGCTTATAGAATTTTTCTAAAGTGACAATCTAATACAATATTACCTTTTTAGTAACAAAGAATTATCATCATTACAAATAATACACTGGCAATTTCACCATCGAATTAAAAAAAACTTTAATTGAAACATCAAAAAGTGGATGTTTGATGAACTTTACCGAAATTATTTATTACATCTCACAAACTGACCACCCTTAACACGAAATAAATACTGAATAACAAAATCATGTGTTGAAGTTGAAGCACAACGAGATAGAGAAAAAAATTGTATTTTGTTACTGTATACATAAGTTTCTGTAAGGCGCTATCAAAATTAGAATTAAGAATTTTTTTTGGATTCGTGCAATAAGAAAAAATTCGTGTAAAAAAATGTATTGGTGAACAGTGTTATTTCAAAATCGTGTTAAAAAAGACCGTGTAAAAAAAGAGTTGCTTGTACATATTTAGGAAGAAAGTTACAACATGGTATTAAAATTTAATTATTTGGGACTTTCGAAATAATGGAGAAGATGAAAGATAAATGTTAAATTCAATTAAGTATGTTCCCTAAGTTATCTAGACTTACAACTAGAATTAGTTTAGTTGTTTCGTTAGTAAATATGTCTCCATTTAGGCCTTGTTTTAGTTCTTAGTTTTTTCACCTTCATTTTTAAATTATGCATATTGAAACATTCCTAAAAATTTATAATTCGGTATAATTTTAAACGCAAAATGGATTTGTTTTAAATCCCATTTAATTAAAAAGAAATGAGATAAGGCAGGATGTTTTGAACATGAACTGACCTTATCTTAGTAATTGTTGCCGATAAAAGGTATCATATGAATGAGTTTAAAACAATTTCCGTTTCTTATATTTCATTTAACCTTGATGTATTTGAAAGTCATTAGAATGAGATTATTTTTCTGGAAACGATATTGTTCCATTGTTCCACGATAATTAACCCATATTGTTCAACTTGAATGATTAATTTCTGTTTTTAATGTTTAGGAGAATTTGCAGTGCGAGAGTACGTGTTGAAATGTCAAATGGAAGGTCACGACGCGGTGGAGGGCGAAGGGGTCCACCTAGATTCTCCAGGTATGAATTTCCATTCAAACATAAATTAAAATTTAAAAAAAAGAAAGTTTTTTTTTGGTTAAATGTTAATTTTTTTGGCATCAAAGAGAGTAGAAGTTGTTTTAAATAGGTTTTATTAACAAACTTTGTTGTTTACAAAAAATATGTTAGTTAACTTTGAAAAATTGAAGGTTATATTAATTATTTTTTAAAAAATTATCATTTTTTTGGTGTTTGGGGTAAAGTTGCAGGGCGGCATCAACCGCATTAGTACCGCTGCTGTTGTTTTCTCCCCCCTGAAAGAAAAAAAGCGAACAGGCGAAAAAATAAAGCGAAAAGTGCGTCTTCACTGAGCCCCACAATCGAGTCAGCTTAAAAAAGTTTAAAAAATTAAAAAAATAAAAGTAATCAACCAATTCAATCAATCAACCCTTCTTCTCCTGGCAACCACAACCACATCTCATCATCTTTGTTACTACATCGTCTTCACTCGACAATTACGAGCAGCGGCGGTTCTTCTGCCCCATTTTCTTTTTTTTTACAACAACAAAAAAAGGATTTGGGCAACCCACCAACCACCACCACCACCAACCACCAACTTTCCACCACCACTACTACTACTACTACAATTCAAATTCAATTCAACATGCCACCGAATAAGATAAATCGACTTTCAAAATTACTACTTCTACTACTACTACTACCGCTACTACAATTTCGACTTCTGTTTGAAGTACGACGGGTAATGTGCCAATAATTAAATTTAATAATTTTTTACTTTTTCATTTTTTCTTAAAAAAAAACCAGTCCGTTTGTTGAATGTTAATCGTTTTTCTTTTTTAAATTAATGTTTAGTGATATAAACATTAGAAAAAGGTTATCACATCATTTATTATAAATTAATATAATTAATAACAACAGAATTAATATCTATTTAAATTACATATTATAAATTAAAAACTTAATTTTTAAATTACGTGTATTGAAACATAACAAAATATTTTAAAATTGATAAATTTAGTCAGAGTACCTTTGTATCTGGTATAATGTAAGTTGCTGATTCAATTTATAGATAAAATATTTTTTGTTTCAATCCCTTTTTGATGTGATTAACTTGTTTCTTTTGTAAGATATATAATTTAGAGAAAGTTAAAAAAAATGTATGAACTCGAAATGTATTTGTAGGTCCAGGTCGCCAAGAAGATCACGAACTCCGAGATCGAGGAGTCGTAGCAGGGATAGAAGAAGCCGATCAGATTCAAGAGATAGGCGTTAGAAAAATTAATAAAAAAAAATATTTTTTTTTCGTTAAGGTCCCTTTTATTTTGACTTAATATTTGATTTTATACCGGAACAGATTTTTTTTAATCTTCTACATTTTTATTATTACACATGCAAAAAGATTATTTTTGTTTGATCTATTGGTCAAATTAAAAGAATGATAAACTAAAGCAAATAGTAGACAGTTAAAAACAATTTCTTTTGATTCTGTAAAAGTCTTGGTTTTTTTTATGAATAAAATAGGTGTCATTTGACTTTTAAATTGAGTTTATATTTGAAACACCACTATATCTTTAAATTTAATTTTTTTTATTTCAGTGTACCATAAATTAGAGTGCTACAAATAAAAGCAATGAAACTTAGATTGGAAGATATGTATTTATACAGGATGATTCATAAGAATTGACATAAAGCATGTAGATGACAATAAATTAAGAATACTTAGTTTATAGTCCTTTACATGTTTCTGCTTTGCATTAACTTTTATATGAATCAATTTGTATTATATACAAAGATGGGAAATTCCAAAAATCTTATTGCTACAACTTAAAAATGATATAACTTAACTCATTCAAGATTATTGTATCCAATAATGGATATGGGCATGTGTTATAAAAGCAGTCTTGAAAGGGTTGGGTTAATCTTTATGTAGTACTTTTTAAGGTTTCTTATTCTTTTATTTTGTACTTTAATTTTACCTCAATTCTCAGAGCAATATGAGGACAACTTTACAAGGAGTTAATACTAAGATAGTTCATGCATTTCATCTCTTGCATCCATAAAAACCTATCATCTGTATTGCAAGTATAGCAATACAGAAGATAGGTAGAATAGTTGTTTGGTAATGCTTTTTGATGTGTATTGAACAAATTAATTTGATGCAGACAATAACAATTTAAGAACGATATGACTTAACTCTTTCAAGATTATTGTACCCAATATTGAGTATGAGCATGTATTATTAATGCAATCTTGAGAGGGTTAGGTTGTTTCTTCATGCAATTAATGATAAAATTATTACTTTTAAGGTTTCTTATTCTTTTATTTTGTTCTTTAATCTTAATTAATTTCACAGGACAATATGGTGAACAACTTTACAAGGAGTTAATACCAAGATAGTTTGTGCATTTCATCTCTTGCATTCATAAGAATATATCTTCTATATTCAATGTATTAATGCTGTTTGGTAGTGCTTGGTGATATATCTTGACCAAACTAACTTGATGCAAATGCAATAACAATTTTAGAATGATATAACTTAACTCGTTCAAGATTATTGTACCCAATAATGGGTATGAGCATGTTATAAATGCAATCTTGACAGGGTTAGGTTATTTCTTCATGCAATTAATGATAGAATTGTTATTTTTCAAAGTTTCTTGTTCTTTTATTTTATTTTTTAATCTTAATTAATTTCACAGAACAATATGGTAGATAACTTTACATGGAGTTAATATCAAGATAGTTCATGCATTTCTTCTCTTGCATTCATAAGAATATATCTTCTATATTCAATGTATTAATGCTCTTTGGTAGTGCTGGGCGATGTGTCTTGACCAAAGTAATTTGATGCAAATAGAATTTAAGAATATATGACTCAACTCATTCAAGATTATTGTACCCAATAATGGGTATGAGCATGTTGTTATAAATGCAATCTTGAGAAGGTTAGGTTGTTTCTTCATGCAATTAATGATAGAATTGTTACTTTTCAAAATTTCTTGTTCTTTTATTTTGTTTTTTAATCTTAATTAATTTCACTGAACAATATGGTGAACAACTTTACAAAGAGTTAATACCAAGATAGTTCATGCATTTCTTTTCTTGCATTCATAAGAACATATTTTCTATATGCAATGTATCAATGCTGTTTGGTAGTGCTGGGTGATGTGTCTTGACCAAACTAATTTGGTGCAAAAGACCGATGACAATTTAAGAACGATATGACTTAACACACTCAAGATTATTGTACCCAATAATGGGTTTGGGCATGTGTTATAAATGCAATCTTGAGAGGGTTAGGTTGTGTCTTCATGCAATTAATGATAAAATTGTTACTTTTTCAGATTTCTTATTCTTTTATTTTGTTTTTTAATATCAATTTCACAGAAAAAAGTGGTGGACAACTTTACAAAGAGTAAGGAGTTTGTGCATTTCTTCTCTTGCATTCATAAGAACATCTTCTATATTCAATGTATCAATGCTGTTTGGTAGTGCTTGGTGATGTGTCTTGATCAAACTAATTTGATGCAAAGGCGATACAATTTAAGAATGATAGTAATGGGTATGGGAATGTATTGTAAATGCAATCTTGAGAGGGTTAGGTTGTTTCCTCATGCAATTAAGGATAAAGTAACTACTTCTTAAAGCTTCTTGTTTTTTAATTTTGTACTCGAATCTTCACTCATTTTTTCACAACTTTAAAGACTTTTTAAGAAGTTAGTACCAAGTTATTGGTTCATGCATTTCTTGTCTTGCACACATAAGAACATATCTTCCCTATTCAAGATATAGATGCTGTTTGATTATGCTTGACCAACCAAATTTTACGCAAGCAATATTGGTCTATATTGTAACCAGATGGAATTTATTCCATCTTGCCAAAGTAATTGATCGCCATGTTTTTTGTATTCACCGCATTGTTGTTCTTTGGTAGAACTGCTACTGTATTTTGCTGAACATAATCGATGCGAGGAATACATGTGCTAAATGTACCCAGTATGAAATATCATTCCATTGTACCTATTAAGCTAAAATGTTTCGTTCATATCCATCATGCAACATATCGATGTTGCATGATGATGTTTGTTAGTTTATTCTTGTATTTTTCGTGAACATATGTGTCTATATGTGCTAAATGTACTCAGTATGGAATCTTATTCCATAGTGCCAAAACATTTTGTCTCAATACTCTCCATACAATATATCGATGTTGTTCAGTTGTGCCTTTATTGTTGTATTTTTTTTGAACATATTCGATAAAGCGAATATAAGTACGAAATGTATTTAGTATGGAATCTTATTACATCGTCAAAACTGTTTCGACTCCATATCCTGTATTCAACACATTGATGTTGCTTCAATAATGCCTTTATTTTGTATTTTTACTGAACATAATTGATGTGAGGAATATAACTGCTGAATGTACTCAGTAGGGAATGTTATTTTATTGTGCCAAAATGCTTCGTATCCATATCCTTTATTCAACGCATTGATACTGCTTCAGTAAAGCCTTTATTTTGTATTTTTACTGAACATAATTGATGCGGTGAATATAAGTGCTAAATATACTAAGTTTGGAATATTATTCCATCTTGCCAAAGTGTTTTGTCTTGATATCCTTCATTAAACGTATCGATGTTGTTCAGTTATGCCTTTATTGTTGTATTTTTACTGAACATATTCGATGTGGGAAACATAAGTGATAAATGTATCCAGTATGGAATCTTCTTCAGTATTTTGATCCTTCATTCAACAGATACTAGCAAAATGTCGATGATATTTTGCTAGTACCTTATTCTCCATATCTAGCATTCAAGACATCAATGCTGTTTCGGTAGTGCCTTTATTATATTTTTACCGAACAAATTTAATATCAAAAATATTAGTACTTAAAGTACCACTTTTTTATTTCATCTTGCCAAATTGTTTTATATTTGCGTCTTTATTGCTTAACGTTTCAATGCTGTTTGGTAGTGCCTTAATAAAATGTTGATGCTAAAAGCGATCATTTGTGATGTATCATCTCTTTACCTTCTTTATTCAACATATCGATGTTGTTTTGTTTGGTGTGCTTGATGGAGTGCTTTGATCAAGCGAATTCGATGCGATGAATATAGGTCTTTATTCCATTTTGTGCGAAAGGATTTTATCACAAAGTCTTTTGTATTCAATATATTGCGTTTGGTAATGCCTTTATTGTTGAATTTTTACCGAATATTTTTGATTCTGATAATATTGGAGTTGAAAGTAACCGGTATGGAGTCTTTCCTTCATGTCCAAGGTGTTTTGTATTCTTTTAAGTTACGATCAAATTATGTTCCGAATTATTTGGAACAGAAATGCTTAGTTGAAGTGACGCGGTATTTTGGGATAACTCTGTATTTAGTTTGCATCGTAAATCCCAAAAATGCTTGATACCAATTCAACCAAATATCCATATTATTCTAGCCTGTGTCAAGTATACTGTTTTTTGATTACTCATTTTCTTGTCTAAATCCAATAACCAATCCCAAAAGATAATGGAGGTTATCTACAAGTTAATGGAAACGACAACCACGAATATTACCGTAAATTCTCACTTCTTCATATTGCCACAATTCTTCTTTCCATCTACTTTGATCAATCCACCTTTGAAATATTTGTGGATATAGTATTGCGTTTGGTATTTGTTAAAATATATTGAAACACATCTCTAAGTCATTTTTTAATTTTATTTATAAAAAAGGAATCAATTAAATCTACTTCTCACAAGTAAAGCTTGTTAAGAGTTTGACTTGATGGCTGACGGTATCAAATGCTTTCGTGATATCGGTCAAAATCACATTTCTCTTACCGGATTTAACCCTACTTTTAATGTAATTATCTAAGAGCAGAGAGTTTATAAGGGTGCCATCGGAAGAAATAAAACCCCTTTGATGACGCAAAAAGTTCTTAAGCAAATATTACATACTAATTATGACGTTTGCGATTATGTCCACTATGAACCAACTGAATCCTGAATAAAACTAAAGCAGGTAATGAACTTTTTCATTAAAAATGTTCGGGATGGCGTTTATATCCTAGTTATAGAGGTTTCCCACTTATCTACCGTATCTTCAACCATATTTTGAATTTAAAGTGCTTAGTCTATCTTTAATAACCTTCATATACATCAATAACCTTTTTTGTTATTCTAGTTATTTTATTTTACATTAATACAAGTATTTCATATAACTACGATTTCTACAAGACAATGGTGATTTTTCTTTGTTTAGCTACTGAATCCTGTTTTTAATGTAGTAAATCTATATGCAGTCGACATGATCTAAAAAAAATAGTAAGAAATAAGTTATGTTAAAAAAATATTAATTACATTTTTGAATGTAATAAAATGAAAATTTCCCAAAACTCCACATCGAAATAACAACGGTTTTTGAGCTCTCATCAGCATAAAATAGACATCCTTTCTCAACTTTGGATCTGCTTTGTACCACTCCATATCGTAAAGTGCATCCGCTATCGATAAACTCTAAAATAAAATTTGAAATCGGTTAATTCAAGTATGGGTTATACTTAAATATGTACTTGACTTTGAATTCTTTGTCCAGTTACGCACATAAGAAATACACCAAACACCCAACCGCATAAATTTATAAGCGAGATTAAAGAATGACTCTGAAAATTAAAGTTTAATCAAGTATCAACTTAAATTTGAATACCAACAGAAAGAAAAGCCAATAAAGTTGTGCCTATAGAAATGCTGTAGTTAATTAATGCCGGTGAAGTTACGGTCGAATAGCAATTATTGATCTTTTCGACGAAGCTGCAAAAATAAGGCTGAGATAAAAAATAATGTCTAAATAAATCGATAAAAATACTCAATTATTTTTGTGTGAAAAATTATGCACGCATTAAAACTGCGTTTCCATTTCTTTGAATCGTCGATTTCATGAGTATTTTTAAAAACATTGTTTAACATTTCTTTTAGCAATTCAATTCTTAATATTACAAATTCAAAGCAAGCCAGAGAACTCGTGGCAATCGCAGATCCGCCTCCACATGCAAAACAAATTGAGAAGTTTTCAATTGCGACGTGGACAAAATACAAACATCCACTGCTAATTCGGTATGGATAAAACACTTTTATTCCAAATCCACATATGATGGATGTGCGATTTAAACTTGTTAAAATTTCTTCTTGTCTCAAACAATTTTCGTAGTCATAAACAGGACCCAAACTAATTATGAAAGCTGCAAAAACGCAATACACAAACATTGAGAATCCTAAAAGATTCATCCTTTTCGCCGTTTTGGTTAAGTTTTTAATATTGTGGTCGTTTCCGGAAAAATTTTCTAGCTCAATATAAATTTTTTTAATTTTGTTTCGTTGGTGAAACATGCCAAAACAGTTAAAAACCATATTAAAAAATCCCGACACTATAAAAAGTGCTTCTAATTTTTCGTTAATGTGAACCGTTTCATCTAAAAATCAAAAACTTATTAAGATTATTGCAAGATTTTCATTTAAAATTTTTAAACCTGAAATAACTTTTATTAAATACAAACCCATCCCAGCACAATGATAGACGTATATCCCTAAACTTATTCTCATTCTAATTTCATGTTTTCGATTAAGCTTTCCATCCCATTCCCAAAAACCGCATAATTTCAAACAGTCTTGTAATAATTTTAAATGCGGCATGTTAACGACGTGGAAGGTGTGAATTTATGTTTGGATGTTTTGGGTTTATAAGTACTTTTTTTCGAATCAATACGAAATGTGACCTGATTTGACGAATTCAGGGGAAAAGGAATTTTAAATTTCTAAGAGAAAGAGGTTTAAATTAAAGGGTGAATGTTTCGATAACATGTTTCAATTTTTCAATTCAACGAAACTCACTAAAATTGTAGTGTGAAATTTTTGTTAAACTAAATTAAATGAAAAGTTTATTTTTGTAAAAATAAAAAGAAAGACATTTCGAAATGAATATCGGTGTTTTAATGCTTTGTAATACTTATTACATGAAATTTAAAATAATAAATACTCGATATTCGAAGTATTTGCTACATATTGCTTTGAGTAAATTGCAGTTGTGAACCTAGCCATGATTGGCATAAAGCGCAATATCGCCATAATAATTCATGGGCAAGAATTAATTTTCTTTCCTATGCATCTTTTTTTCTTCTCTCCATTACAGAACTAAGGTAACACTAAAATTAATAAATATTCATGCTTAACGGTGAATGATTGACATTCTATAAATGCTGTATGAAATGGAATCTCTTACAAAATGAAACACATTCATTAAGAAAACTCAAATCCACCAAATGTTTCACAATGACGCTTATAAGTCCCATTTCATGAAGTCTACCACGAACTATTCAGCAGGATAAAATAATTTCTTGTTATTCGAAAATCCTTTGGTTGCTATGAATCTGTTAAAAAGCTCTACGTCATCGGAGGTTAGAATATTTGAGCAAACTTTACAACCAAGTTTATAAAGCTTTCAAAACTTCCCATTGTTGCCATCCTTTTCTATATTTATAGCGATTTGTTGAGGTATTTCTTGGCTATTTATTGCACAATAGGACTTACTTTGTCCAAGCTGTTTTTCAACCTTTTGTCAACGCATTGTAAGAGTGAAGGAATGGTTATCTCTCGCGAAAGTGACATCGACTTGCCACCGAGATCGTGCGATTTAACCCCACTAGACTATTTCTTGTGGGGTTTTCTTAAATCGCAGATCTACGCAAACAAACCACAAAACACTGATAACTAAAGTTAAGATACCATCAATGAAATACAGCCCGATTTATGTGCAGAGTAATTGAAAATTGGACCTCTCGTATACGCGCCACTACGCGAAGCTGTGGTTGCCATTTGAACGATGTTATTTTCCATACATAATGCCTCCAAATACTCTTCCAAATAAAAAATAAATTTCATTTATACCTCTAACACAACTTGCTTTATTTGATAATTATAAATAACAATAAATATATACAGGGTGTTCCCGTGACTCGGGGCATAAAATTAACCACATATACTAGAGCAAAAATGATGATGATTCGTGAAAAAAAATTATTATAAAAGTCTTCAATTGGCCAAGATATGGGCCATCAAAGTTCAGAAATTTTAACACATTTTTCTAAATATTTTCAAAACCATTAATGGTAGAGGGTTGAAATTTGGTACAGAGTAAACAAACATCATGCAAAATCATTGAACCAATTTTGACTTTGGCCGGATGACGGCAACCATGTTATACAGGGTGTTCCTAAAATTTGTTTGCTCAGAACTTTTTTGTTTGTTCGTAACCCTACATTTATTTTTGTAGTTTTTAATAGAAAATTTATTTTCGAAACTTTTTTCACTCTTTGAAAATTTTGATAACATTGACTGTTTTCGAGTTATACGCGAAACTGTTAAGCTTTGATTTCAATCGTAACAAATAAAACATATTCCGTAAGATCTAAGAAGGCGATGACAATTGAAAAACGAACTGATCTAATAACCATTATTTGCATAAATTTCTCAGTGTAGATTTAGTTAAATCCAGTGTTAATTTATTTTAATTGAATAAAAGAATGTAATTTCCAAAACAATAAATTTAATTTTCGCGGTTACAACAAACAAGAACATAATAAAAATTCTAACAAAAATATGAACAAGAACAATAAAATTATAAACAAATGGTAATAAATAAAACAGAACAAAAAAAAATACTAAAGCAGATGTTCAAAGACACTCCCGCCGGCTTCAATGCACGCCTGATATCGCCGTCTTAAATTAAAGCGCACTCTGCTGAGGACGTTGATTTCAGTTCGAAGTTGATCAAATGAATCAACAATTCGTAACCTCAGTTGATCAACTGAAGTTATTTCAACGCAGTACACAAGCGATTTAATGCGTCCCCATAAATAAAAATCTAGAGGTGTAAGATCCGGCGATCGGGGGGGCCAACTTATCGGTGCATCCACTCCTCGTCCAATCCACCGTTCCGGAAACCGTTCACATAGAAATTCTTGGACAGCATGTGTACTATGCGCAGGAGCACCATCATGCATATACCACATTTCTTGTCTTGTGTTTAAAGGAACGTCATCTAAAAAATCATTTAATTGCTCTAAATGTCCCCTGTATGTATGGACATCCAGCCTTGACGGCAAGAAAACGGGTCCTATAATGACATCGCCCACAATGCCAGCCCAAACGTTAAGAGAAAACCTCCATTGCGATTTCCAAGCTTTCTTAAATCTTGGATTTTCGTCCGCCCAACTATGTGAATTTCTCAAATTGATGATTCCATCTTTAGAAAATGTCGATTCATCTGCAAAAAGTATTTTTTCTAAAAATTGATCATCAATTTGGATTTTGTGCTGCATTATTTGACAATATTGCAGTCGTAGTGGGTAATCAGCCTGTCGAACTTCCTGAACTTTATAACTATGATATGGATAAAGCTGTTGCTCGTGAAGAACACGCCAGATAGTTGTTTTTGACGTTAAAAAATGCCTCGCCATATCCAAAGTACTAGCTGTAGGATTTTCTTGTACGTAGTCTAGAATATCTTCTTCTAGTTCGGTTGTTCGGACTGATCTGACTTTACCGTTGTTACTAAAATTCGGCTTAAACGTCCCATTTTCCCTTAACCCTTTCGTTACGGCATTTCGCTCCGCTGGAATAACGCCACCAAACGGGGCACCGCGCCGTCGGAGTAGCGCCCCTGAACGGAGAGCTTCTCCGCAAACTGTGCATACTGTGAGTCGGGAAATTGGTCTTTGGACTTACGTCTTTCAACGTTACCGTGTCTTTTTCCAGATCATACTCTTCTTTACGTGTTACATAGTGACATGTTTATAGGTCTTGCAATTAATATTGTCCAGGGTTATCTTAATCAGCAAATCTAATTGGCTGACCCTCTAACAATAGTTTGCAATCTCACCTGTTACCTTATATATCATATTACTTGCGATTGGTTACTTGAAGACGTTAAAAAGCTTAAAAGACGTCATTTTGCTAAATAAAGTTTAAATATTTTATAATCTTGTCAACAATTATAAAAGAAAATACAATTTAGGATAAATGAAGAATCAAATTAAATTCTTAGTAATTTATTTCACAATGATAAATTTTAAAACAAGGATCTATGCACAAACCCACATTACAGTCTTTGCACTCATACTTCGATTCATGTCTTTTGTCGTTTGCACTGCAAACGACGCACCGTCTACTTCGATTTCTCCCTGCCGATTTGTAAACAGAAGGAAAATGTCTTTCCGTTAATCTTCCCGGATGATTATTGCCTGTTAAAGGTTGACGCTTTGTAGCTTGGTGATATTTTCCCAATATTTCCCGGATTAACTGTAATTGGAATTTTGCCATGGATATCGGTTCTTTCATTTTGTCTTTGTAAAAGCAATAGGCATTCCACACGCAAATGTCTAACAAGTGGAAGAAAAACTTGCGGTACCATTTGAAGGTTTTGCGTGTGGAATTTACTGTGCTGATGACCATGTCTGCTTTATCTACTGCGCCCATAGAGTTATTATAATCCAATACGCATACAGGTTTTTTTATAACTTTCGTTCCTCCGTGCTTGATTATGATTAAATGCTTGACTAAATTTTGTTCGTAATATATCAATGACGTTCCGTATTTTGTGTAAACGATCATTCGTAGGATTGACCGTATGGGTGAAGTGTAATATCTGTAATAATTTGAGGTAGCGGTCTCTGGTCATTATTTCTCCAAAAATCTCACTACGAAGGAGTTTATCTTTACTCCAGTACTCTAATAGTGATAATTTTTTGTTGCGTGTCATTAAAAATGACACAGCAAAGAAACGGTATAGTTCTGCTAGCCCTGTTCCTTCTGAATTGTTTATATTATTATTATTCTTTTGTGAACAATATTCATTTGTTTCTCTCGCAATCAGTTCTACGAGCTCTTCAGAAACAAAAAGCTGGAAGTAATCTAAGATTTTGGCTGATCTACTGATGTTTTCTTTAATTCCTGAATCTTTTGACGAAAATTTATGTATTTTAGGGAGAAATCTTTTTGACGTCCATATATCACGGCAACTGTCATTTGCTTCAATCTTCTCTGATTCTGAGTCGGAAGTACTACATATAGTTCTTTTTCTTTTCTTTCTCTGTAGTGTAACATTATTTTGATTTTGATCATCTGAATCGTTTTCTGAATCAGTAGATCGGTCATGGAATAGAATTTTTCGTCGTGACATTCTGACAGGGGGGTACAAAAAGATTTTATAAAACAAACTAAACAAAGCTACAAATAAAATTTTTAAATAAATATTACGAACCTTGAAAAATTAATAGCTGTTGTCCAGTCTCTTGTAATACTTCAAGGAAGATTTCTTTTTATATTACTATATAATTCGGACCAAATACTTCACTCTCGAATAGAACACACGGAAGAAATTTGTTTGGACGTACAGAAGATATTATTTGCGTTTGAAATATACTTTTATTTCAACGGACTGGTTTGCGCTTTGAAGCTTCGCGAACACTGTTAGTTTGAAGAAGAGTGGAGCGTGACTGTTGTCCCGATTGTTTCGAACCCAGTGCATGTCTTATTTTTGGAGTAAAACAAATGAAAACGAACTAAAGAATGACAAGTTCTATCGATGTGCTACGTGCATACGAACGAAAGAAATAAAAGTATCGCGGGGACGTTTGGTGAGCTGTATCACGCTGGCGCCGGCTACAGCCGGCGCTCGTACACACAGGTCATCGAATGGATGCCGGCTATATCCGGCGCTCGTACACAGAAGTCATTGAGTGGATGCCGGCTAGATCCGGCGCTCGTACACAGAAGTCATCGAGTGGATGCCGGCTATATCCGGCGCTCGTAACGAAAGGGTTAAACGGGTTTCAATTCTTAAAAATGTTTTTCGATTGGGCGCTCTGCGGTTCGGAAATTTCTCCCGATAACGGTTAGCGGCTGCTACGGCGTTTCCATGACATTCTCCCAATGTCAAAATCATGTCAGTTTGTTCACTAAATGTGTAATTGTCCATTTTGAACACGCAAAATTAATAAAAACTTCATTAACAAACAACTTTATGTTTAAACTACATAAGCAAGTTGACGGCTCAATTTGTTTTTTTTTAATTGCCATGGCCAACTTTTTCGAAAATTATTGTGTTTAGTGTTACCATTGAAATCGAAGCTTAATATTTTCGCGTTTAACTCGCAAACGGTTAATGTTATCAAAATTTTCAAAGAGTGAAAAAAGTTTCGAAAATAAATTTTCTATTAAAAAGTACAAAAAAAATGTAGGGTTACGAACAAACAAAAAAGTTCTGAGCAAACAAATTTTAGGAACACCTGTATAACATGGTTGCCGTCGTCCGATCAAAGTCAAAATTGGTTCAATGATTTTACATGATGTTTGTTTACTCTGTACCAAATTTCAACCCTCTACCATAAATGGTTTTGAAAATATTTAGAAAAATGTGTTAAAATTTCTGAACTTTGATGGCCCATATCTTGGCCATTTAAAGACTTTTATAATAATTTTTTTCGCGAATCGTCATCATTTTTGCTCTAGTATATGTGGTTAATTTTATGCCCCGAGTCACGGGAACACCCTGTATATCCGCCTTCACGGCCGGACATCAGCCAATAACTTGAAAATTCCTGAGTTTCGATTGATGAGTCAATGTCCATTATCGCAGATAATAACATCTGGTCTTGGGTCGATCAAACAATGACGGGCTTCGACCTTAAAATCATCGTCATCAGCACATGTAACTACTGTTCTGAACATTTCATAGCTGATTAGCAACACGTCGCCTTCACGCTTCCATTTGTTTAAAACCTTTCTCCTCTTCTCAAATGTGCGATGTAATTTCGCTGCGATCAAGACGTTAATCCTCGCAGCGCCACCAATACTGTTGCTGGTTATGGTGTTACATCACTCAACATATTCAGCCTTCCAACTTAATATCATTCTTGAGGAAACGATGCAGACTACTGTGCGGCAATGATCTTCTTAAATACAAATCTGAAAAAGCAACTATTTGACGCTTCTTTCCATTTGGTCCAACAGAATGGGCCTGGGTATCTGCTTCATATCAGTTCAAATTATTATATGATAATCCCATGACGATACATTAGCAAACTTTTTGCACAAACACTTATATATATATGTACAACAGAAATTTTATTACATTCACAACGACTTGACACGATATCTGACATTTGAAAGCTTTAAAGTTAATTAAGTATATAACTTGCTTGTTGATACTGCTTAGGACAATTCGCCTTCTTGTGCCGACATCAGCCAATAACTTGAAAATTCCTGAGTTTCGGTTGACGAGCGATGTCCATAGTCGCATATAATAACATCTGTCCCTGGGTCGATCAAGCAATGACGGGCGTAGACCGTAAAATCATCGTCATCAGCACATGTAACTACTGTTCTGAACATTTCATAGCTGATTAGCAACACGCCGCCTTCACGCTTCCATTTGTTTAAAAGCCTTCTCCTCTTTTCAAATGTACGATATAATTTCGCAGCGGTCAAGACGTTAATTCTCGCAGCGCCACCAATACCGTTGCCTGTTATGGTGTTACACCACTCAACATATTCAGCCTTCCAACTTAATATCATTCTTGAGGAAACGATACAGACTACTGTGCGGCAAAGATTTTCTTAAATACAAATCTGAAAAAGCAACTATTTGACGCTTCTTTCCATTTGGTCCAACAGAATGGGCCTAGGTATCTGCTTCATACCAGTTCAAATTATTATATAATAATCCCATGACGATACATTAGCAAACTTTTTACATAAACATTTATATATATGTACAACAGAAATTTATTCCATTCACAACGACTTGACACGATATCTGACATTTGGAAGCTTTAAAGTTAATTAAGTATATAACTTGCTTGTTGATACTGCTTAGGACAATTCGCCTTCTTGTGCCGACATCAGCCAATAACTTGAAAATTCCTGAGTTTCGATTGCCGAGCGATGTCCATTGTCGCATATAATAACATCTGTCCCTGGGTCGATCAAGCAATGACGGGCGTAGACCGTAAAATCATCGTCATCAGCACATGTAACTGCTGTTCTGAACAGTTCATAGCTGATTAGCAAATTGCCGCCTTCACGCTTTCATTCGTTTAATACCCTTCTCCTCTTCTCAAATGTACGATATAATTTCGCTGGGGTCAAGACGTTAATTCTCGCAGCGCCACCAATACCGTTGCCGGTTATGGTCTTACACCACTCAACATATTCAGCCTTCCAACCTAATATAATTCTTGAGGGAACGACACACAGAATACTGTGCCGTAAAGATCTTAAATACAAATCTAAAAAAGCAACTATAATAAAACAGAAATTTATTACATTCACAACGACTTGACACGGTATCTGACATTTGAAAGCTTTAAAGTTAATTAAGTATGTAACTTGCTTGTTGATACTGCTTAGGGCAATTCGCCTTCTTGTGCCGACATCAGCCAATAACTTGAAAATTACTGAGTTTCGATTGGCGAGTCGATGTCCATTGTCGCATATAATAACATCTGTCCCTGGGTCGATCAAGCAATGACGGGCGTAGACCGTAAAATCATCGTCATCAGCACATGTAACTACTGTTCTGAACATTTCATAGCTGATTAGCAACACGCCGCCTTCACGCTTCCATTTGTTTAAAAGCCTTCTCCTCTTCTCAAATGTATGATATAATTTCGCTGCGGTCAAGACGTTAATTCTCGCAGCGCCACCAATACCGTTGCCGGTTATGGTGTTACACCACTCAACATATTCAGCCTTCCAACTTAATATCATTCTTGAGGAAACGATGCAGACTACTGTGCGGCAAAGATCTTCTTAAATACAAATCTGAAAAAGCAACTATTTGACGCTTCTTTCCATTTGGTCCAACAGAATGGGCCTGGGTATCTGCTTCATATCAGTTCAAATTATTATATGATAATCCCATGACGATACATTAGCAAACTTTTTGCACAAACATATATATATATATGTACAACAGAAATTTTATTACATTCACAACGACTTGACACGATATCTGACATTTGAAAGCTTTAAAGTTAATTAAGTATATAACTTGCTTGTTGATACTGCTTAGGACAATTCGCCTTCATGGGCGGACATCAGCCAATAACTTGAAAATGTCTGAGTTTCGATTGGCGAGCGATGTCCATAGTCGCATATAATAACATCTGTCCCTGGGTCGATCAAGCAATGACGGGCGTAAACCGTAAAATCATCGTCATCAGCACATGTAACTGCTGTTTTGAACATTTCATAGCTAATAAGCAACACGCCGCCTTCACGCTTCCATTTGTTTAAAACCCTTCTCCTCCTCTCAAATGTACGATATAATTTCGCTGTGGACAAGACGTTAATTCTCGCAGCGCCACCAATACCGTTGCCGGTTATGGTGTTACGCCACTCAACATATTCAGCCTTCCAACTTAATATCATTCTTGAGGAAACGATGCAGACTACTGTGCGGCAAAGATCTTCTTAAATACAAATCTGAAAAAGCAACTATTTGACGCTTCTTTCCATTTGGTCCAACAGAATGGGCCTGGGTATCTGCTTCATATCAGTTCAAATTATTATATGATAATCCCATGACGATACATTAGCAAACTTTTTGCACAAACACTTATATACAGGGTGTTCCCGTGACTCGGGGCATAAAATTAACCACATATACTAGAGCAAAAATGATGATGATTCGTGAAAAAAAATTATTATAAAAGTCTTCAAATGGCCAAGATATGGGCCATCAAAGTTCAGAAATTTTAACACATTTTTCTAAATATTTTCAAAACCATTAATGGTAGAGGGTTGAAATTTGGTACAGAGTAAACAAACATCATGCAAAATCATTGAACCAATTTTGACTTTGGCCGGATGACGGCAACCATGTTATACAGGGTGTTCCTAAAATTTGTTTGCTCAGAACTTTTTTGTTTGTTCGTAACCCTACATTTATTTTTGTAGTTTTTAATAGAAAATTTATTTTCGAAACTTTTTTCACTCTTTGAAAATTTTGATAACATTGATTGTTTTCGAGTTATACGCGAAACTGTTAAGCTTTGATTTCAATCGTAACAAATAAAACATATTCCGCAAGATCTGAGAAGGCGATGACAATTGAAAAACGAACTGATCTAATAACCATTATTTGCATAAATTTCTCAGTGTAGATTTAGTTAAATCCAGTGTTAATTTATTTTAATTGAATAAAAGAATGTAATTTCCAAAACAATAAATTTAATTTTCGCGGTAACAACAAACAAGAACATAATAAAAATTCTAACAAAAATATGAACAAGAACAATAAAATTATAAACAAATGGTAATAAATAAAACAGAACAAAAAAAAATACTAAAGCAGATGTTCAAAAACACTCCCGCCGGCTTCAATGCACGCCTGATATCGCCGTCTTAAATTAAAGCGCACTCTGCTGAGGACGTTGATTTCAGTTCGAAGTTGATCAAATGAATCAACAATTCGTAACCTCAGTTGATCAACTGAAGTTATTTCAACGCAGTACACAAGCGATTTAATGCGTCCCCATAAATAAAAATCTAGAGGTGTAAGATCCGGCGATCGGGGGGGCCAACTTATCGGTGCATCCACTCCTCGTCCAATCCACCGTTCCGGAAACCGTTCACATAGAAATTCTTGGACAGCATGTGTACTATGCGCAGGAGCACCATCATGCATATACCACATTTCTTGTCTTGTGTTTAAAGGAACGTCATCTAAAAAATCATTTAATTGCTCTAAATGTCCCCTGTATGTATGGCCATCCAGCCTTGACGGCAAGAAAACGGGTCCTATAATGACATCGCCCACAATGCCAGCCCAAACGTTAAGAGAAAACCTCCATTGCGATTTCCAAGCTTTCTTAAATCTTGGATTTTCGTCCGCCCAACTATGTGAATTTCTCAAATTGATGATTCCATCTTTAGAAAATGTCGATTCATCTGCAAAAAGTATTTTTTCTAAAAATTGATCATCAATTTGGATTTTGTGCTGCATTATTTGACAATATTGCAGTCGTAGTGGGTAATCAGCCTGTCGAACTTCCTGAACTTTATAATTATGATATGGATAAAGCTGTTGCTCGTGAAGAACACGCCAGATAGTTGTTTTTGACGTTAAAAAATGCCTCGCCATATCCAAAGTACTAGCTGTAGGATTTTCTTGTACGTAGTCTAGAATATCTTCTTCTAGTTCGGTTGTTCGGACTGATCTGACTTTACCGTTGTTACTAAAATTCGGCTTAAACGTCCCATTTTCCCTTAAACGGGTTTCAATTCTTAAAAATGTTTTTCGATTGGGCGCTCTGCGGTTCGGAAATTTCTCCCGATAACGGTTAGCGGCTGCTACGGCGTTTCCATGACATTCTCCCAATGTCAAAATCATGTCAGTTTGTTCACTAAATGTGTAATTGTCCATTTTGAACACGCAAAATTAATAAAAACTTCATTAACAAACAACTTTATGTTTAAACTACATAAGCAAGTTGACGGCTCAATTTGTTTTTTTTTTTTTTAATTGCCATGGCCAACTTTTTCGAAAATTATTGTGTTTTATAATAATTTTTTTCGCGAATCGTCATCATTTTTGCTCTAGTATATGTGGTTAATTTTATGCCCCGAGTCACGGGAACACCCTGTATATGTACAACAGAAATTTTATTACATTCACAACGACTTGACACGATATCTGACATTTGAAAGCGTTAAAGTTAATTAAGTATATAACTTGCTTGTTGATACTGCTTAGGACAATTCGCCTTCATGGGCGGACATCAGCCAATAACTTGAAAATGTCTGAGTTTCGATTGGCGAGCGATGTCCATAGTCGCATATAATAACAACATCTGTCCCTGGGTCGATCAAGCAATGACGGGCGTAAACCGTAAAATCATCGTCATCAGCACATGTAACTGCTGTTTTGAACATTTCATAGCTAATAAGCAACACGCCGCCTTCACGCTTCCATTTGTTTAAAACCCTTCTCCTCTTCTCAAATGTACGATATAATTTCGCTGCGGTCAAGACGTTAATTCTCGCAGCGCCACCAATACCGTTGCCGGTTATGGTGTTACACCACTCAACATATTCAGCCTTCCAACTTAATATCATTCTTGAGGAAACGATGCAGACTACTGTGCGGCAAAGATCTTCTTAAATACAAATCTGAAAAAGCAACTATTTGACGCTTCTTTCCATTTGGTCCAACAGAATGGGCCTGGGTATCTGCTTCATATCAGTTCAAATTATTATATGATAATCCCATGACGATACATTAGCAAACTTTTTACATAAACACTTATATATATGTACAACAGAAATTTATTACATTCACAACGACTTGACACGATATCTGACATTTGGAAGCTTTAAAGTTAATTAAGTATATAACTTGCTTGTTGATACTGCTTAGGACAATTCGCCTTCTTGTGTCGACATCAACCAATAACTTGAAAATTAATGAGTCTCTATTGGCAAGTCGATGTCCATTGTCGCATATAATAACATCTGTCCCTGGGTCGATCAAGCAATGACGGGCGTAGACCGTAAAATCATCGTCATCAGCACATGTAACTGCTGTTCTGAACATTTCATAGCTGATTAGCAACACTCCGCCTTCACGCTTCCATTTGTTTAAAACCCTTCTCCTCTTCTCGAATGTTTACAAACGGTTTAAAAGAAATCATACAATAGTTAATTTTTACTCAAAAACAAATTTATTATTGGAATCAGGTTCTTTTTGACTTGCGCCCTTCAATTCGTCCAGACTTCGGGGTTTGTTCTCGTATACTCTAGCTTTGAGGTGTCCCCATAAGAAAAAATTGCATATGGAGAAATCTGGGGACCGAGGAGGCCAATGTACATCGCCAAACGTGGAAATAAGACGACCCGGGAAGAGAGGGCGAATAACGTCGATTGATGTCAATTTATCATATGTTAATATGATAAATGAAAATTAATAAAATTCAAAATTAAAGAAAATTATAAAATCTCTAGGAAGTTAGGGTTATTTTACATGCTTTTCTGTTTGTTGTTATGTTTTAACTAGTTTTGATTCTACAATTCCTACGTTAGTAATCTACTCGCTACCTAATATGTTATTCTACTTCATGCTAGTTAATTCTAATTTTTGGTTACCTAAGCTAAAGATGGTTAGTTACATGCAATTTGCTGTTATTTTAGTTTATCCTATTTCTAAGCTATTTTTCATGCAATTGGCCTGATCATGCGTTAGTTTTCTTGCAATTCAACAATGTGTTAGTTCACGGCAACAGCACGACCATTACCGTCTTCGAAGAAGTAAGGACCAATGATGCAAGTTTGCGATACAGCGCACCATACTGTTACTTTTGGGCTGTGCAGCGGTCTTTCGTGTAACTGTTGGGGATTTTCCTAGCCCAATAACAGCAGTTCAAAGATATTAAATTCTTCCCTAACATTATTTGTTAATTTTAGTAGAGCCTCATTTGGACAAAATAACTGTCCTTTTGATAAGAAATGTGTTCACGAATATTCATTATTATATGACATTGTCTCCGTATTTTCATAAAGAATACATTTATTCTTATATTTAAATGCCACATATCCAGCAATGTATTTAATTCCTTCATCAGTAATTTCTTCAGTAGTAGCCATAATTTCATTTTCATTAGAGAAATTGGGAACGGGATTTTCTAACTTTTCAAATGAAGAACATGTTAATATTGCCTTTGCTTCCTCATTCATCTGTTGAGTGGCTTCAATTGGTTTTGTATTTAAATCCCCTACAAAATCTGTAAGTTCTGTTTCTGCATCGTTTATGGTAATCTATGAATCCTCTTCGTCCTTTTCTTGAATTAGCATAGTCTGAAATGCGGTAGAGGAATGCTTACCCATCACATACCACCGTATTCTGTGCTGGTAATCAAGCGCTGTTGGGTATCCATTTCTTGCCTCAGCTGCGCGAATATACGAAAAGAAATTTTCCAAAATATCTTGATTAAGGCGCTATGTGATTATATATTCTCGATTTGTTATTTAATAATATAGCTCTTTGAAAAGGCAACAATGTTTTCTTTTTGCTTACTTTAATATTAAGTACTTGCTCGTCCATACTATTTCAAATTTTTATTTGCTCTTCCATGTTTACTGCAAATGCATGACTTTGTTTGAAAAATTCTGTCTTGCATTAAAAATGTCAAACTAATCGTTCATATATCAAGCTTGTAGCTTTATTATTTTGGCTGTGTATTTCCACTGTAAATCACCCAATAAACCCATTTCGCCACACCAGGTTAAAGCTTGCGCAACCGTGTGAGATAGAATATGTGCAGCCAATTTCACATTTTGACGGTGGAGACTGGTGACATCCAAGTGAAATGGGAAGTTTTGGTGTAAGTTTTATTTCACCGCTTTGTATACTGATTAATTTTACTAAACGTTCCTTTGATGCTTTCTCTTCACCACATGTTAACCCACTGTCAAACAAATTGTTTCAAATTAACTTTAAAATGTGTGGTGCATCATTAAAAAAGAAAATTTTTGCATCAGTATCATTAGGATGGGGAAAAGAACATGACTGCGACTCTTCATGTCCTATATTTAACTTTTTTTAACGCTAAATTTGAGGGTCCCAAATATGTAGTGTATCCAGGGTTGAAAAGAGTAAAACACAGTTCAGCACTTTTATTTAAGTTAAGCTTTATTTTATACACGCAGACCGATCTTCTCTGCTCGTTTACTTAGTAAAAACGTTAACTAAGACTAATACTACGACTGCGACTTCGACTGATTCTTCTCCTAAAACGCTAATTATTATATAGTATGTGTTATCATACTCCAACAACAATTAAGGCCTAGTCAAACATAAAAATGGTCTTTATACGTCCAATTGCCCTTGGTCCGAATAACATCATTTACGTATTTACTTATAATTATATTATCGAAATGAAATACGAAAGGGTCCCATCTTTTAATAACAAAAGCAATAAAGAAATAAAATGTGTATCTTTAATAATATAAAAATATATTTATATATATTAATGTGATAGGATATTACAGAAATATGTTATTTATTTAACGATAATATTTCTCATGCAACTGTTGAACTATTCTATTAATTTATATGAGTGATATCGCAAATCTTTCTATAAAATTTGTTACAGAGTGTTTCAAGTTAATCGTAGTTCTGTAGAATGTCGCTAAGAGCTTAGTGACTAGATTATTGTCTATGATGGGGTGGTTTCTATGTCAATAAAGAACCAGCAATTTTTATTGCATTAATCACCTAAGAGTAGCATTATAACTGGAGGAATCACCATGATAATTGACTATGCCTTAAACAAATATGCACCTCTGTCAAATTGGGCAGTTTTCTTGAGTGATGCGATTCATAGATGAGGATAATAAAATTAAATATATGACAAACCTATGACAATAAAATGTATCGTCATACGCATACTTTTGACACAAATATTTATATATACAACAGAAATTTATTACATACAGAACGATTTGATACAATATCTGCCATGAAATTGAAAGCTTTAAAGTTAATTAAATATATTACTTGCTTGTTAATACATCTGCTTCATACCAGTTCAAATTATAAATGACTTCTGTGACGTTACTACTTATTATAAGGTTTCTATAGGGCATAATACTTCAGTATTGTTATTTCAGAAAATCCGACAATCCGAGACACATCCTTGTGAGATGATTGTACCCCCTCATATGCTTCATCCAAAGTACTCATTATATCGTCGTTTGTTGTGTTATGTCCAGTGTTGCCAATGATATCGTTAAGTAAAACTACATTCATGCTTAAAAAAGCAGTAGAAAACTGTAAATATTTTAGTTTTATAAAAATATCAATAATCCAGTTGTCGGTTCCAGGGCTTTCGTTGAAACACTTTGCGCAGAAAGAAGACGATCTGTAAAAACTGTCGATTGAAAATATAGTTTAATAGTTGGGAGCTGTTCTAGCAATCTATTTACAACATCGTTCAACGACATATTTGCAAACACCTGATATGTTTTGAAATCACCAATGCGTTTAAGTGAGTTTTGGATGTATCGTTCTTTAAATGAGTAACCACCGGAGCTATTGCCTCCAAACATTACATTGGCGCCATCAGACGCAAACCGTAACATATTTTTCTTGTACGGGATTTGTTTCTCAATAAAATATTCGACAGTTTTATTGTATGAACAACATAATTTGAGTTAACTAACCTCGTAATCAAAGCTAAATGCTTGATTGTCGACTTATTAGTGCTCTCATCTATCAACAATGAAAAATGGTCTTGTCTTAAATTTTCTATCAAGTATTCTTCAGCAGTTTTTCCTGTTATATTTACTACAATAGCGCAAGCTTTTGTTCTGCTCATAGACAATTTTTCAGCAATTTTTGATTAATTTATTAATTTCTTTTCAATCAGTTCTTTACTTTTTGCAAACCATCCATTAAATTTTTCATCGTTGAGCCAGGAATCAACAATTTTTTTCTCATATCTGACTACTTTCTTTTATTTAGATGGTGATTTATCAAAATCTGACTCGCTATCACTGCTACTAATCATAAACCTAACTTTTTGATTGTTTTCAAAGCGCTTATTATTATAAAAACACTCAAAACAACAATCGGTCGCTAAAAAAATCTAAATAAATGACAGGTCTTTCAAGACAGGGGATTTCTGCGTAACAAACAATAGAAAACAGGAGCTCTGTTTTGTCACTATTTTCTACCGACTAACACATGGGCTAAAAAGTCCCGCGCCTAACAAAGAAAACACGTTTTTTGATTCAAAATTAGCTTTATTCATCAACGTAATCTCCATCAAGAGCAACGCAATCATTCCAGCGCCGCTCTAACATTTCAATACCACTTTTGTAGCACAATAAGTTTCAGCGATAACCTCTTCATTCGTGCGAAATTTCTTACCGGCGAGCATTTTTTTGAGATCTGCGAACAGCCAGCAGTCGCTGGGAGCCAAATACGGTGGATGTTGTTCAATTCATGTAGTTTTGCCATAGTTTTGATTGACTTGTGACAAGGTGCGTTGTCTTGATGAAACAAAATTTTTTTCTTTCCCATATGCGGTCGTTTTTTTGCAATTTCGGCCTTCAAACGCTCCAATAATGCTATATAATATTCACTGTTGACAGTATTTTCTTTGTCAAGATAGTCTATGAATATTACACCACGCACATCCCAAAATACCAGGGCCATAACTTTTCCAGCCGATTGTTGTGCTTTCGGGCGCTTTGGACGAGGTTCACCTGTTGCTGTTCACTCAGATGTCGGTCGTTTTGATTCCGGAGTGAAATGATGTATCCAGGTTTCATCCATTATCATATATCGACGCATAAATTCCGGTTTGTTACGTTTAAACATGGCCAAACACTGCTCAGAATCATCAACACGTTCTTGTTTTTGGTCAACAGTGAGCAAACGCGGCACCCACTTTGAACAGAGCTTTCTCATAGTCAAATGCTCATTACGATGTCAGCTAACTCACGCAACTTCACTTTTCGATCATTCAAAACGATTTTGTGGAATTTTTTTATGTTTTCTGTTGGCAACAGTGGTTATATCTCATAACATTATCTTGCTAGCAAGACTTATCAACCGTGTTACAGCGATATTCTCGGTGGATTTTTGGCCACCTTTTCACTTTTAAGTTATTATCTAATTATTCGTCAAACGAGATGTCTCAAAATTAGCCAAAAAACGTTGGCGAGTATCTTAGAAGGACCACAGCACTCTTATAAACTCATTTTGATTAAAAATTTTATGAATAAGAAATTTATATAAATGTTGCTACCTCCTATTGAAAAACTTTTCAATGTTATTGCCTTTTTTTACTTTTTCAACCCCAAACACATAAATAACCACCGATTCAATACAATAATGGCACTATAATAAGTAAAAGGCATTCTTAATAACCTATAGGCCAAAAATAAATTTTTGAAATATGTTCATCGTTACCAGCTCATAATGAAAAAGAACAAATTGTCCAATTTTCGTTGATATGTCTACTTCGTACCAATTCATGTTGTAAATGGCTTTCATATTTCATTATATAATTACATACAAAATGATGCCATCAGTCTTTTTGAAATAAGCAGTCGAAATAAATCACAACGCATGGTCCAAAATGATCAAATCAGGATTGTAATTGCAACAAAATTCTTGGAATCCTGTATTTATTGGTTGATCGATGTGCTTTCTGTGAATATTTTCACCTCGTAATGTAGTTTCCCCTCTTTATTTATAATATTCCTTGTTTTCCACTTTGTCCCGGGGTTTCTGGCGAAATCTAGTAAGAACTTGATCTCCTGGCGGAAATTGTCAAAGAGATGGGTTTTCATGCTTTTACTTCACCTTTTCTATTCTTATTTCTCTACCTACCAGGTCGATTAAAGAGGAATATCATTAATTATGGTTAGATGATTGCACACAGAGTGTGCATATTTAATGATGCATAAATTAAAACTCGTCAAAATAACCCCCACATTTACTTCAAAATCTTTCAACGTCAAAAGAGGATTTTTTATAATCTATTTTAGTTACAACTAATTTATTCAAAAATAATAATTTTTGTTATTTTGAGTATTTTAATTCTTCAAAAAATTATTTATTCCTTCAAATAGAACGTTGGTTGCGATCTCCTCTTCACCAATATCTAATAATTCCTTGCCAAGACTCCTTTTTGAATCCTTCCATCTCAATTTTTATCCTTATTAAAAATGATTGTCCATTCACCCTTTTATTTTGTGTATTAAAATTAATAAGTAATGTAAAAGTATATTAGTAATATTACAAATTGTTCGATTATTTATAAATATTAATATAAATAATAATGATGTATTTTATTAATTATTAAATATTGTAAGGCATCATGTATTGATGAGTAGAGCAGAATAAAAATGCAAGATCTGTCACTACTCCTCGATAGATGACGCTATTTTTTTTAAATTGTATCTAGGGAAAAATTATCAAGACAAATGGAATAATACAACATATTCACGTAAATCTTATTACTCGAACTTGGCAGGAAGAGAAGTAGGAATAGAGAATTTGAAGAAAACCATGAAGACACAACCCTTGGACAATTTCAACCAGGGGATCAGGTTTTTACAAGAATTCGCAGTAATCCCGAGACAACGTGGAAAACGAAGAAAATTATACATAAAGAGAGGAAACTACATTACAAGGTGGAGATAATCGCCGAAAGCACATCGATCAATTAATAATTATGGAATTCTAAGAACTAAATGGATTCAAAAAGAAGAAGAATGTGGATTTATTGAGATTGGGTCATCTAAGAGAGGAAGAGGATCATCGAAGTAAGTAACGCCGTTTTATATTTAGTTATTTGTATGAATGATAAATAAATTTAATAAGAAATTGTTTAATTTTTTTATTTATAACTATGCTATACTATAATAATTATAATAAAATCCCTAGATTTTTAATTTAATGGAGACTGATACCTAGATGAAGAGTTAGTATCGCTATTACCCGATAGATAAAAAAATTATTAAACTGAAATAGTTTTTGGAACTCTCCAATTTGTTGCTAGACAAGAGATTTACTTTATATTGCTGCCCATCAGTAGATGGCGCTCCCAATTAAATTAAGAATCGATCTGATATCTGGGTGAAGAGATAGTTCCGTTACTACCGTTTGATGTTATAATTCTCCAATTTGTCTCCAATATTTTAATTTGTGAACAGATGGCGCTCCCAGTTAAATTGAGAATCAATATCTAGTCGAATAGTTAATATCGCTATTGCTCGTCAGATGAAAATATGACTTTTTGAAAGATGTTATTTTGATATTAATCGAAAATAATAAACTTTCCAAGTTATTAATCATTTTAAGGAAATATTTGTAAAAGCATGTGGTCACTTAAAACTTATTACAACATTATTTTTAAATATTGATGTAGATATTGAAAGAATACTGTTGCATAATTTGATTGTATTTATCAGAACCGGTTAACTTTTGTTCAGTAATTCGGCTTTATGAATTACTAAGGTTGGTCCGACTATGATTTTAGCAGACTAACGACTATCTGGTCCTAAAACTTCAAAATCAATAAAAATTCATTAGACACTGCATTGTTCCTTCCACTTTCAAAATTCCCTTTATATTAATAAAATCCATCACTTCTTGTACTTTATACATAATAAATAAATAATAAATCATTTATTGTTCATAACTTAATAACAAAAACTTCTATAACATTCTTTACATTAAAAAAAAAAACTAAAGTATGAACAAACGGTGTTGTTCGACATTCCTTGTCGATCTTCCACCAACAGCAACAAAAATATTAACAAACGAAAAGAAATTATACAGAAAGAAAGTAACCTATTAATACAAAAAAAATATATATATACAATTGCAAAACAGTAACCATAACAATAATTCCTGTAAAGGTGCATGTCCACTAGCAACAAAATTGCGACACTGGTCTCAGAAATAACTTTCAAAACTGTATCCACTAGACGCAACTTTTTCCGAAAGTTACTCTCCGCAATTAAGTTCTGAAATTGATCTCGGGAGTTATTGCTTGTAAAGTGTAGGATGTATGTGTTTACATCATAAAAAAAATTATCAGAACTATAACAACGTAAAGTAGACTTCTTGATTATTTAGATTTATACTAAAGTTATACTAAAATGGCATATCAAATTAAATGTAATGCTGCATATATTGTAATTCATTTATTACAACAAAAGAAGAAAAAAAGAAAAATGTGGGTGAGGAACTGGATATTACGGAGATGCGATCTTGGAATTTATGAAACGCTGTTGTCGGAATTAAAGTCGGAAGATCCTTGCCAACTTGATAATTTCTTTCGAATGACAGCTACTGATTTTGAGCATCTTTTGGAAATTGTAGGACCCACCATTACGAAGCAAGATACCAAAATGCGTTGTGCCATCACTGCGCGAGAGCGTCTGTGTGTGACACTGAGGTTCTTAGCAACAGGTAGGTTTTCAATTGAAACAACAGTTATACGTAATTATTTATTAAAGATTACTTAAATAAGAATAACATTATAATATTTGTAGGAGATTCATATCATTCGTTGATGTATCTGTTTCGGATACCAGTGTGTACGATTGCTCGTATAATACCTGAGTGTTGTGAGGCGCTCGTTGAGGGTCTAAAAAATACATATATGAAGGTAAATAGTATGACATGACATGACATTTTTTTAGATTATTCATACCTTGATCAGTAGGACTAGAGACAAAACTTGAATAATAAGATGCAGTCGAGGAAGGGCGAGAAGTATCTTGTTCAGCTACTTCTAGTATTGCACGTTGAATCATACGTTTTAAGCTTTGTTGATTTTCTCGATTCTGTAAATTTCTTAATTCACAAGCCACAAAATCTCCAAATATTTGAAATTCATCCGCTGGTTTATCGATTATTTTCATTGCTTTATTTAAAAGATCATCCTCCTTTAATTGACTGTTATCCTTTCGTTTTACCCTTTTCTTTTTCATGTTGTCAGGATTCTCGTTTACATTAACAATCGCCTCAGCATTTTTTGATTTGTCCTCTTCTTCCTAGAAATATACAGCCAGTTCGCATTTAGTTTTATCTCTAAACCAATACTTTATATGTACATATAAATAAGTATAACTTTAAAAATGTTTTTGATTTGCTAACTATATTTCAGACCCCAAAGACACCCCAAGAATGGCTTCTACACGCAGAACTTTTTGAAAAGTTATGGAATTTTCCGCATTGTGTAGGAGCAATAGACGGGAAGCACACAATGATGCAAGCTCCTTCAAATAGTGGCAGCAATTTCTATAATTACAAAGGATTTCACAGCATCGTATTAATGGCATTAGTTGACGCAACTTATAAATTTTTTATTTTATACGAATGTTTTTCGTCTTGAATTAAATGTTTATTTAATAATTTTTTGTACTTTTATTAACAAGACGATAATATATAGTATTTTACACAATGTTACTACCGGTTTCGGTTACATTTAAACCATCTTCAGGAATATATTTTAAAGAAAATTGTTGATGTTATTGACATTTTATTTTGTGATTAATGTCATGTTGTGTCAATGTGAAAAATTAAAATAGGATTAAAATAAAATAAAATTAAAATTGAATATTTCCCAAACCAAAAGATCAAATATCTATTATAAATTTGGGAAGGGAAATATGGGAAATGTTATTGCGGTTTGAGTTCATTGTATATGTTAGGGTTTTTTAATTTTATTTTTCTTTTAGGTGGAGTAAAAGGATTTTTCAAATACATATATAAAGGTTTTTCTGTGTAGTTAATTTGGTCATTCAAACATAAAATTTGTGGATGATTATGTTTAAATTTTCTAATTTCATAAAGTTCAAGTATTTCCAAAAGGTTACTTTTATTTTTCTTATGAAGTAATGTTGTGTTTTTTGTTTCATTAAATTGGTGTTCTTTGTTAAATAAAAATTAATAAATTAAAATAATAATAATAATAAAAGTTAATAAATTTTATTAAACTTTGGAAGACATATAATGTCTTCCAAAGTTAGATCTCTGTTGTGTTCTATGTTCTTTTATACGATTTTTTAAGCATCGCCCTGTTTCACCAATGTATGTTTGAATGACCAAATTAACTACACAGAAATACCTTTATATATGTATTTGAAAAATCCTTTTACTCCACCTAAAAATAAAAATAAAATTAAAAAACCCTAACATATACAATGAACTCAAACCGCAATAACATTTCCCATATTTCCCTTCCCAAATTTATAATAGATATTTGATCTTTTGGTTTGGGAAATATTCAATTTTAATTTTATTTTATTTTAATCCTATTTTAATTTTTCACATTGACACAACATGACATTAATCACAAAATAAAATGTTAATAACATCAACAATTTTCTTTAAAATATATTCCTGAAGAGGGTTTAAACGTAACCGAAACCGGTAGTAACATTGTGTAAAATACTATATATTATCGTCTTGTTAATAAAAGTACAAAAAATTATTAAATAAACATTATAAATTTTTGTATGTGGATATTGGATGTAACGGAAGGGTATCAGATGGAGGTAAATAACTGTAATTTGTCATATGCTTTGAAAAATAACACTTTAAATTTTCCAATTGTCCAAAGTTTACCTGGACGGGAAATGTCGGTACCTTACATCATAGTGGGTGATGATGCCTTTGCGATGAAACCTTATTTATTAAAACCAAATCCATTTCGAGGTCAACCGGCGCATAACCGAGTATTTAACTATCGCCTATCCCGGGCAAGACGAGTAGTGAAGAACGCTTTCGGCCTTATTGCTAATAGATTCCGTATATTAAGAAAACCAATTGAACTTTGCCCTGAGAAAACCACAGTAATTGTCTCAGCAATATGTGTACTACATAATTTTCTGCTGTCGCATGGTAGTAAATTTTATGCACCACCAGGTACTTTTGATACAGATAACAGACCGGGTGAATTGAGAACCGCAGGGATGTCGCAATCTAATCTTTTAGATTTAGAACATGGAAATGCTCATAACTGTGCAGCAAATGCTAAAGAGATACGTGACGAATTTAGAAATTATTTTATTTCCCCACAAGGAGAAATACATAGGCAGTATCAAAACATCTAAATTAAATTAACTTCTTTTAGTTAATGTTAGGAACTAATAAATATATTATTTAACTCATTGTGTTAAGTGTTTTAAACGGTTATTTAGTATAAAAATTCATAAATCATTATACGTATTATTTAAAATGATAGTTAATAAAAGTACTTACAAGATTATCAATAGTCTGTTTATTGGAATGATCAGCTTGAATAAACTTTATAGCTTCAAAAAACTCCCAATTGGTTTCAAATTTATCTTCCGTTCCGTCTCCACTATGGTTGGCTTTTATTTTTCTTAATTCGCCATGAAATTGAGTTCGTAAATTATGCAATTTACGACCGATTCCATTTGTATTTAGCGCAGCTCCTATGGTTCTCAATGCATTTTGTTTTTTTAATCGATTTCTGTAATTTTTTTTTCACGTCCCATAATACGGGATGTAATTCCCAATGAGAAATTAAAAATAATGTCTTTTCCACGACTTCTTATCAGCCATTTTTTTTCTCTCGTTTCTTTCCAGATCGTTTGGAAATTCTTACAAAGTGTCAGCAACAAACGAAACAGTCGTCTACACTAGTAAACACAAACGCTCTCGAGAGTAAATTGTTCAACTAAATTTCGCTTGCAAGTTCACTCTCAGATGTGTATACACAAGTGTCTGTGTTCGATCTCGCAATAAATGTCGCAATTTTGTTGCTAGTGGACATGCACCTTAATAAGTACTAATGTCTGACATTCAGTAAAGCGCATTGAGCCGAGAACAAAACTGTCCGGTATCAACGCCTAAAAACCCCAACGGACGTACAGAGTCCCATAACCTTAAAGATTTCATTCATTAATTGAGTAATTTTGTAAGAATAACATTTTTTGAAAAACTGCCGCTTTTGTATAGGCGGTGTAAGTGTTCCTTTATATCTTATATTAAGGGTGTGCACGTCCGTTCTGAACTGTATCTTTTGATAAAGGTAGGGAGGCCGCGCTGACACTATAATGTTGAAGTAAGTTGTCGCACAATGCAATTTTCTACGATTTACCATGTTCAACCAATTTACTTGAACCAATTTGTGAGTGATGTGTTCTCGCCGTCTTATCCCGAAAATAAGTCGAAGGCATGTATTTTGAATCTTTTGTATTTTGTTTGCTATTCGCTTTGAAAGAAAAGGGGAATACAAGGCATCTCCATAATTGAAAACTGACAGCACCAAGCTTTCACATAGCAAACGTCTACTGCTGCCAGACAGAAAATGACAAGCATTATAAATAGTTTTCAATTGATTGTAAGCAGAACGGATCTTTTTATTGATGTATTCATTGAAAGTTAGGTTTTCATCAATGATCACACCATGACTCTTCATTGAGTTTTTGCACGTCAATTGTTTGTCCCCCATTCTTACGTCGGTTCTATCTTTAATCCTCTCTCTAAGTTTCTTTGGACCAAAAACAATAACGTCTGTTTTTGATTGGTTAAGTAACAGATTATGACGACGAGTCACCTCTATAAGAGTGTCCAGATCGGCACTGACACGCGCACAGGCCTCCTCCACTTCGTTCTCCCCAAAAGATCCATATAACTGTGTGTCATCTGCATATTGGTGTGTTTTACAGAAAGAAACAGATTTATAGAAATCGCATGTATAGATTGAAAATAAAAGTGGGGAAAGTACCGACCCCTGTGGTACACCAACCCCTACAGGTAACTTCTCAGACTCCCGTACGTCCAAGCCAACGCACTGCATCCTACCGCCCAGGAAGCTGTTTAGCATGTTAACCGCCTTATCCTTCAAACCAATATAATGCAACTTTGCCAATAAAATTTTGTGACTTAAGGTATTGAAGGCCTTGGAGTAGTCAAGAAGGCAGAGGACAGTGACTTTGCTAGATATCGTCCACGATATCTAGCAAAGTAGTAACACAGCTGAAACCCTGAAGAAAGCCCGATTGCCGATCGGGTAGAATGTTATTATTCATAATATAATCGTTTAGTTGTTCAAACAAAACCGTCTCCATCACCTTGGACAGAACCGGAAGAATACTAATCGGTCTTAGATCCGTCATCTTCTGTGGATTATTAATCTTGGGAAGGGGATTTATTAAAGATATTTTCCATGCTGCTGGAAAAAGACTAGTCCCAATTGCACAATTTATAATATGAATAATATGTGGGCAACATAGTTTAATAGTTTGCATGTTTAATTTATCATGACCTGCGGCGTTACTCTTTATCCGTCGTACCGTTTCCTCCACCCCAACATCTTCAAACTCATTAAATTCAAAAACAGCACCACGTATTGTTCCATTTAAATAATGATTATAGAGGTCTACATCGCACTCCAAGGTACCTCCCCCTGGAAAATGTTTATTTAATTCATTCACGTTTCTGAGGTGTACGGGTATTGCTATCTGTTTTTTATTAAAAAGTCCGGCCTTTCTTAGCGCTGTCCACTTATTGTCCACACTTCCTATTTGTAGTTCAAGATAGATTCTACGTTCTGTATGGAGAGCTTCCGTGACTGTTTTTCTCATAGCTTTGTAAAAAGCCGATTTATGTGGTAATTTAGATGCTCTAAAATCACGATATGCTTTATCTCTAAGCTTTTGCATGGACCTGATAGTGTCAGTAATCCATGGTGATTGGGGTTTTACAAATTTACAGGTCCTTAGTGGACAATGCACCTCCAGAACACTAAGCATGACGCTAGTTAGGAAATCTACCTTAGTGCCGACATCAGGCATATCAAAAATACAAAAGAATGGAATCTTGTACAGATCCTCCATGAATTCATCATATTTAAAATTACCGAAACAGCGAATGGTCCTGACTATGGGCGCCCTTGGCGAAGACTTTCACTTTAATTTACCATAACTTAAAAAGTGATCAGAGATCTCAGCCTCTTCCTAAACACCAACTTCCTCCACCATGTCGACGTCGGACACCAGTATTAAATCAATCAAGGTAGAAGACGAATGTGTTAACGTGTCGGTTTATCTACTATTTGACACAATCCAACCAAGCACAACAGATCCTGCAATGCCCTAGTCTTTCGATCAGTTATGTTCATCATGTCAATGTTCAAGTCACCAAGAATTATCACTTTATCTACCACAGGCAATACAACGGAGAGGGAGTTTTCCAACTCATCAATAAACAAGCCATAATTGCAACTAGGCGGTCTATATTATTCCACTCAGGTACTTTTTGTAGATTCAATTACTACAATCTTGACGTTATTTTGATCAGAAATAGTAAAAATAGTTCAAAAATTACTTTACACTCTCATCTCTCACACATCTTAACAGCAGATTAAAAGAAGTCAATTTATATTCTACAAGACTACAGACTTGTTATTACTGCTAGAAGTCTTGATATTGCTTTCAGAAGACTTGAACTATTTCCAAAAGACTTGAAATGCTGTCAGAAGATTTGAAATGCTTCTGGAAAACTTGATACTACATCCAGAAGACTTAATAATATTGATTCTAGAATACTTAAAAATGCTTCTACAAGACTTGAATTGTTAGTGTTAGTTCAAATTTAAGTTCAAATAACCAGGTATTTAACATCACTGATTACAGTACATGGAAGATAGAAGAACTAATAATGAAATGCGTCATAATTATATGTTAATTAAGCAAATATTTATAAAATACAACATACCATCAGCATACAAGCAGTTGAATGGATGTTCATCTTTACTTCCTTAATTAAGTCATCAAGAAAACATGCTCCCTCTGACAATCCTTTTGAGCAATTTGGTTTTTTAAGAAAATCTAACTTAAATTAAAAATCGCCCAAAGTTACAAGATTCTACGTTCATTTGCTTATTACATATTTTATTTTTTACCTTTAACAACTTTAAATTTTTTAATAATTTTAAATTAGTACCTACATCATAAGTAACAGTTTTGATAAAATAATCTGACTTTTTAGCATTTTTAGTTCTTAACTACTAATTAGAAACTAGTTATCTTTAAAGAGCCATTTATTTGCTATTCTAGACCCTTCTATGCATTTTTGCAATTGCAATTGTAAGTACGTTGGGTTTTTAGACTTTAAAAGTGCATTTTATTATGGAGTCAAAGAAGTAGCCGGATATTTAATTACTAATTGCTTGGTAGTTAATAATCAAACTACCATAATCTAATAGTTGTTATACTCGACTACCTTTTCCAAGTAGAAAGGGAAATATGACTAATGTAAGTGTAAATACAGCTATTATATAGTTATTATTTTCGTTATATGGTATACCCTTGTTTATAGATATACAATGTATAAAACTATTAATTACCTTAGGGGATTTACACGTTATAATTAGAGTACAAAAAATGATATTTCTTCACGGTATGATTGATACTGCACAAGAAAACTAACATTCTTTGCCAATAAATTAAACTAAGCGTCCAATTTTTAAATATTCTGAGTGTATTTCCTCCCTTAAGGTAAAAAATTTAATTCGTGAAACATTTCAAAAACACTTCACGTCTACTTTCGAAATGTTATATCAAAAAATTCTGTTTAAGTGTTTGTTTATTAATAAAACAAACACTTAATTATTCTGGGTGTATTTTCTCCCTTAAGGTAAAAAAATTAATTCGTAAAACATTTCAAAAACGTCTACTTTCGAAATGTTATATCAATAAATACTGTTCAAGTGTTTGTTTATTATATTACGAGGGGATTAATAAAAACTTAACTCAAAATAGTTAAAGTGTTTATATGTTGCTACTGATTTCAAGTGGAAAAAATATTTGTTACTTAAACACGAAGATTTTTTAAGATACAATTAAGTATATAACACCAGAAAATTCTACAACAAATCAGTCATAAAGACAGCTTACTACATTCAACAAGGTAAGACAAACACCAATTTAAATCTACCCAAAATTTTAATAATTTCTTTTCAGATGAAATTAATTTTGGTTCTTTGCGCCGTTGTGGCCGCTATATCCGCCATACCAACGCACACAAGAGATCTTCAATCCGATTTCGAATATATCGTCTCGAAAATTCCACTCTCTGAAATCAGAGCTATTGCTCGTAGATACGCCGAAGACGACGTCGAATTCCAAGATGTAGTCAGATATTTGCAAGGACCAGAATGGGCCAGTTTAGTTGACGCCGTTGCGGAGCACGAAACGTGGAAAAAATTTAAAGTATTTATGGCGGGTGCTGGGGTTGACATCGACGGAGTCATTCTATATCTTCACGACCTTATCGCCGGCGTTATCCTTCCCAAAGAAGCCACGCAACGGTCTGTAAGGGATTTCGTTGATGAAGTTCTAGCGATTGTCGATCTCGAAGCAATTCTTACCGCTTTGAATGAAAAATTAAATGATAGCCCGGATTTCCAAGAATTCTTCGCTAAAATTAGCAGTGAGGAAGCTCACGCATTGGTGGACGACATCCGCGCAATGAATGAAGTTCAACGTATCGCGGGACGTCTCCGTGAGATGGGTATCGACGTTGATAAAGTTGTTGATCTTATTTATGGGCTTTTGGGGTGGAGTAAAATGCAATTCTACATGGAAATGGAAATGATTCAATTCGTTAAATACATGAGAGATGGTAAATCAACAAAAGCTTGTCTTTGTGCCTTTGAACATTGTTGGGGTGATTGCCCAATAGATGGAGATAAACGTATAGAAAGGAAATCCCAAAAAGCTTGTCTTTGTATGTTTGGACATTGTTGGGGTGATTGCCCAATAGATGGAGATAAACGTATAGAAAGGAAATCCCAAAAAGCTTGTCTTTGTATGTTTGGACATTGTTGGGGTGATTGCCCAATAGATAAATATATACAACAAGGTAAATCAGAAAAAGCTTGTATTTGTATATCTGGACATTGTTGGGGTCATTGCATGGAAGATAAACCTATACAATAAGGAGAATCCTTAAAAGCTTGCATTTATTAACTTTGATGCTTGTTTAATGATTGGAAAAGATTAAAAGACTAAAAAAAAGTTGAATATCTTTAATAAAATAATAATAATAAAAAGTATACATAGAGGAAGTAATAAAATTATGCAAAATAAATTTCACATAGTTTTTAAACTCACCCTCTGCATAGTGTAAGAAATATTTGGTTATGCTAAGATTTTATTTTATTTTTAATCCCTTTTCAGATATCACAATTTTGAAATTCGGTACCGTTCGTTCGATTATAACAATGCAATTAAGTAATAATAACGATAATACTGTGTAATCCGAAAAATTACCTTGGTTAAATTCCCTTTCCTTACTTCAATAATCTAAAATAATAACCTAAAAATTTTAAAATTACAAAATTTAATTTAACCAAAATTATTTTTACAACACCATAGTTCATTTTATAAAAAAAACTAACCCAAAGAAATACTACAATAATTAATACTTTGATTATTAAGAATCACATGACAACATTTACATCAGTTTCTTGTTTTCTTTTCTTGTTAAATAGAAATAGTTGTTTTTTAAAGCTTTAGTACTGCACCCTTTAATTAATTATATTTTAATTATTACTTTAATTTAATTATTCATTTTATTTACATTTATGTTGTTTATTAAGTTCCAATTATTGAAATTTATTCATTTTAAGTTGTTGTAATTGAATCCCAATAAAAGTACTAAAGCCTTAAAATTAGATGAAGAAATATTTGAGGAAATTTGGGTGCTGAGCTTAATGGATTGATGACCGCGGTATTTATTATTCTTTTTTTGTTGATCCGAGTGTTTCCAGTAAATGTTGGGCTGCGGGAGGCGAGCTAAGGGGATACATATTCGGGTAGTGCCCCGCGGCCCCGACCCCTACCTCTACCCCGTCCTCTACCACGCCCCCTCCCGCGTCCTCGTCACCTTCTTCCATCCGTCATACCTAAATTTAAACATTCATTAATATTCACAAAAAAAAAACGTGGTTGTGAAGTTAGTCAATGTTTGTAATGCCAAAAATCCATCCAAAAATTTCTCAGTACATGTTTCGAACTTTATAAGTCCATCTTCAGCTGATCCTATGGTACACTTTAATTAATAACTTAATATACAAAATAAAAAGCTTACGTCAATATAAGCTACGGGAAGAACACGTGGAATTCTACAAAACATATCAATGGAAAGATACAACTACAAAAGAGAAGAGAAGACTGTTCATATTATCAGAAAGCAGGTTACAAAACCAGAAAAGAACGGGTAACAATCTGAAAAATGTTGGAGAGAGATGTGAAATGCAAAAATTGTAATAAAAACCAAAAACACCAGAAGAATGAAATAAAATAAGGAGTAAGAAAATGTGATTTTGTATATCTATGAAGTTATTAATTAAAGCGTACGATAGGTTTAGCTGAAGATGGACTTATAAAGTCCGAAACACGTACTGAGAAATTGGAAAAAAATTAAATAAAGCAAGTTGAAGACACAGTTGTATTATAAATGTTTGTAATGTTGCAATATTTATATAATCGTTTTAAATCCATTTTATTTAAATTATCTGCATTAAATTGTTTTTTGATAAGAAACTAGACACCAAAAATTATCGATTTTTTTAAACAAAATCGTCCATAATTTTCCTAAATTAAATTCGTTGGGAGAAAGTTTGTTATCTGATTCAGTTTCGTTTTGGTTATTTTTTTGTTAGAAGTTGTAAAATCGTAAAATGCCAAAATTATCGATTTTCGGTATCAAGATCATTCATAACTCCTAAACTAAATGCGTTGGAAGAAAGTTTGTTAGGAATGAAATGTTTATTATGGACCCAAAATACATAATCCATCATCTGATTCAGCTTGGTTTTGGTTCTTTTTTAGTTAGAAATTGTAAAATCGCAAAATGCCAAAATTATAGATTTTCGGTATCAAAATGGTTAATAACTCCTAAACTAAATGCATTGGGAGAAACTTTGTTAGGAATAAAATGTTTATTATGGACCTAAAACACATAATTCATCATCGGATTCAGCTTGGTTTTGGTTCTTTTTTAGTTAGAAATTGTAAAATCGCAAAATGCCAAAATCATCGATTTTCGGTATCAAAATCTTCAATTGCTCCTAAACTAAATGCGTTGGGAGAAACTTTGTTAGGAATAAAATGTTTATTATGGACCTAAAATACATAATCCATCATCTGATTCAGCTTGGCTTTGGTTCTTTTTTAGTTAGAAATTGTAAAATCGCAAAATGCCAAAATCATCGATTTTCGGTATATCAAAATCTTCAATTACTCCTAAACTAAATGCTTTGGGAGAAACTTTGTTAGGAATAAAATGTTTATTATGGACCTAAAGTACATAATTCATAATCTGATTCACCTTGGTTTTGGTTCTTTTTAAGTTAGAAATTGTAAAATCGCAAAATACCAAAATCATCGATTTTCGGTATCAAAATCTTCAATTACTCCTAAACTAAATGCTTTGGGAGAAACTTTGTTGGGAATAAAATGTTTATTATGGACCTAAAATACATAATTCATTATCTGATTCAGCTTGGTTTTGGTTCTTTTTTAGTTAGAAATTGTAAAATCGCAAAATGCCAAAATTATCGATTTTCGGTATCAAAATCTTCAATTACTCCTAAACTAAATGCGTTGGGAGAAACTTTGTTAGGAATAAAATGTTTATTATGGACCTAAAATACATAATTCATAATCTGATTCAGCTTGGTTTTGGTTCTTTTTTAGTTAGAAATTGTAAAATCGCAAAATACCAAAATCATTGATTTTCGGTATCAAAATCTTCAATTACTCCTAAACTAAATGCGTTGGGAGAATCTTTGTTAGGAATAAAATGTTTATTATGGACCTAAAATACATAATTCATAATCTGATTCAGCTTGGTTTTGGTTCTTTTTTAGTTAGAAATTGTAAAATCGCAAAATACCAAAATCATCGATTTTCGGTATCAAAATCTTCAATTACTCCTAAACTAAATGCGTTGGGAGAATCTTTGTTAGGAATAAAATGTTTATTATGGACCTAAAATACATAATCCATCATCTAATTCCACTTGGTATTGTTAATTTTTTGGGTAGAAGTTGTAAAGTTGCAAAATGTCAAAATAATCGATTTTTGGTATCAAACTGGTTAATAACTTTTACACCCAATGAGTTGGGAGAAAGTTTGTTGGGAATAAAATGTTTGTTATGGACCTAAAATATATAATCCATCATCTGATTCAGCTTGGTTTTAGTTATTTTTTTGGTTAGAACTTGTAAAATCACAAAATTATCGATTTTCGGTATCAAAATCATTAATAACTCCTAAACTAAATGCGTTGGAAGAAAGTTTATTAGAAATAAAATGTTTATTATGGACCTAAATTACATAATCCATAATCTGATTCAGCTTGGTATTGATTATTTTTTGGTTAGAAGTTGTAAAATCGCATAATGCCAAAATCATTGAGTTTCGGTATCAAAATCGTTAATAGCTCGTAAACTAAATGAGTTGGAAGAATGTTTGTTAGGGATTAAAAGTTTGTTATGGACCTAAAATACATAATCCATCATCTGATTAATTAAATTTAAAATGGTAAATAAGTTATAACTTTTAAAATCATTGGTTAACTTCACAGCCTTACTAAAAACTTCAACAATAATTAGAGAATGAATATTTTTAGCTCTAATGTTAGAATACTCATTTATACCTATGTTGCTTGTAGTTTTTTCAAGATAAGCGAGTGGTCCTTGAAGGACAGCTCCTGGTCCTTGTTGAGCAAACGGACCCCTAGGGCCACCCAAACCCTGCTGTTGCATGAATAACGCCTGTTGTGGTGAAACCATCCCCGGGCCAACAGCGCCTCCCATACCAGGGGGCACCTACAACAATAAAAAAAAGAAAAAAACCACTAATAAAAAAAGAAATTTAAAGAAAATAAATAAAAACACCCATTAATTTTTACTTGAAACATTTTTTTTATTTGAAAACGCTCTTAACACGTCCCAAATACAAAAATTTTTTAAATTCAAACTTCTTAATAATCCTTCTTTTTTTTCTAACGTTTCCTACAAGGCACAGTTGAGCAAATAATTACTACTATATCATTTAAAATAATAATAACCCTGAGAAAAAATAAAAAACGTAAATAAAAACGTTTTTTAAAAATAACTTAAATAATAACAGAATAAAAGTTCCCCAAAAAACATAATAAATTTGTGTTTCATCGCCGATCTACCTGCATCTGTTGAAATTGTTGCATCTGCTGTTGCTGTTGTTGCATTTGTTGCAATTGTTGTTGTTGTTGGAGTTGCTGTTGTTGCTGCTGAAGTTGTTGTTGCATCAAATTTTGCATCCCAGCCATCGAATTAGGCGTTTGATTCCCAGGAATGTTCGGAATCGGGGATGGTGGAACGGAACCTCCGTTGTTAACTAAACCGGGGGTTGAAGATCCTTGAGCAGGACTTTTAGAAAAACTTTGTAAATCAGCCAATAAATTCTGCCAAATAGCTATTTTTTCATAATGCCGTTTTAAAAATTCCTCTTTCCTCGCCAATTCTAACCTCAATTCGCTCACATCTTCTTTCACAATCATCTCCGGCTTCAACACGGATAAAAGAAAACGTTTTTGCAAGAAAAACGCTTCCATTTGTCGTGCCAAATCGATGAATCGATGCGTGGTTTGTTCGACTTCAACCCGAATCTCCTCTTTATCCGTACTTTGGACGGCCTCTTCTTTCGTCAGGACATTTAGGCAATGCTAAATAATTAAAAAAAAGGAATAATTTTTAACTAAATGGGGGTGTTTAAGATGTTCTTACTTGAAAGGCTTCCTCAAATTCATCTACAAGATTTCCACTGCTGTTGGTCGGTGTTGCCATTGCTGATACGGGTGGTGACGCTTCTTTCATTGAAACTGCTTGATAACATTTGTCGTTATCGCTGGTTCGTAGTCTCGCGTATCGAGGGAAAATCAAGAGGAACGCGGTCCCTTTATTAAATTTGTGAGGGCGTTAAAACGAAGAAAATGTTGCGAAATGACGCTTCTGCCACAAGAAACGTCAATATGGCGAATTAATAAAGCGTACCAACTAAAAGTGAACAAAAAATTGATTATTTGTCAAATACCAACGTTAAATCATAAAAAAAATGTTAAAAAAAATTAAAAAAACCTTTTATTTTACTAAAATAGAAGTGTTTGAATAAGTTACAAAAAAGAAATTTACTTAATTTATTCATTTTTTAACCTTGTTTTTTTTCGTTAACATAACAAAAGCAAAGCATTAAAAGTTTTAAAAGCACTTAAAAGTGTGTCTCTAGAACGTTATGGAGAACTTTCCCAAGTTAATATTATTATTTAGTGGAAAAAGAAAATCAGGAAAAGACTTTATAACCGATAAACTAAAAGATATGTAAGTTAAATCACCATCAAAACAAATAACATTTAAAATACACCCTTAAACTGATTAAACAGATTAGGTGACCGATGTGAGATATTAAAAATATCAGCACCAATTAAAGAACATTTTGCGAAATCCCTCAATTTAGACCTAAACTTATTAATGTCTGAAAAACCAAATAAAGAAGAGGTTAGATTAGAAATGATTAAGTGGAGTGAGATGAAACGATCGGAAAATCCTGGCTGTTTTTGTGAGATAACTTGTAAAAACGGTAAATAAATATAATTATTAATTAATAATTCATTAAAACAACTCTTTTAAAGCAAAACCAGTTGAAATTTGGATCGTAAGTGATGTTCGAAGAAAAACTGATATATCTTGGTTTTACGATACATACCAAAACAAAATAAAAACTATAAGAATCTCCACTGATTTAGATATCAGAAAAAAACGAGGATTTCAATTCGAGACAGGAATCGATGATGCTGAATCCGAATGTGATTTAGATCAATACAAAAATTGGGATCTCCACGTTATTAATAACGATACAATAACCTGCGAAAAATCAATTAAAGAAATTTTAGATTTAATCAACTAATATCCCATAATTAAAGTAATTAACAAATTGATTATAAAACTTTTTTTAAAGTACAACTTTTGACAATTTTTGACATTCGACATAACCCCTTCGTTACATAACCCCAAAAAATTAATACGCCACCTACTTTTATATACCCATCTTCGTCTAACACACGCGATCTAATTCACTCTGAAGTTCGTCCAATATTAACCCGATTTAATTTTAGTTCACCTCGAGATCTGCTTCGAATCAAGCAGAATTTTAACTTTTCGTGAAAAAAACTTAGCAATTTTATTAAAATATGGCCGGGGGAGGTGCCGACGCTGCCGAAGAAGCGAAATTGAAGGGGCTCGGAAAGGTTTTTAATTCCGTAACCAACAGGGGAAGGGCCAATGTAAGAATCGAACTTTAACCCCAAAAAAAAAGTTCTTATTTTAAAGTATTTTTTGGGTTAATTAAATTGTTTTAGGTTGCGATGGCTACTTATGGCACTGTTGGTCTTTTAATAGCTTATTTTATGTTGAAACCGAAGAAGGCTAAGTGATTATCTTAAAATTATGTAATTAAAGGGAATGTAGTGTAATAAAATATTGTAAGAAATCCGATTTTTGGAGTTTTGATTTTGTGTAGGTTGGAAATAATGAAAAGGATTTTAATTTAGACAAAAATATTTTATTAAAAAAAAATCCATTGGTTTTTAGCGCCACCTATTGCGTGAAATTAGGACTACTTTTGCATATAACCTTATTTCATATTTTGAATTTTTATAGCATATAAGTTTAGTTATTCATATACAGTGTAGTCCCAAGATGTTTGGGGCCCCAGGGCTGGGTTAAACGAACGGGTGCGGCCTTTTTCATACGAAATAAAAAAAATATACTAGACCTAGAAGTGCAAAGTTTTGGATTTAGCCCTATGTTTGAAGACTTCGACACTCTGCGGCTCATCACCTTTTGATCTCCATCAGGAAAGAACATTGTTTTATCAGAAAGGTAAGTGTATAACAAACTTTTTATTGGTTTCAATGCCTTCTCTCACATTTTTCCATGGGGCTGAGTTAACGATTTTCCAAGTATTTTTTCAATGAATCCATTTATTGTGATGATTGCTCTTCCTCTTCTATGTGCGAACTGCAAATCACTAACTGTATTTATTTATTTCACATTGTCTCAACAATCTTTCGTTTATCATTCGTTTTTACAACTTCTAACCAAAAGATAACTAAAACCAAGATGAATCAGATGATGGATTTTGTATTTTAGGTCCATAATAAATATTTTATTCCTAACACACTTTCTTTTCCAACGCATTTAGTTTAGGAGTTATGGACAATTTTGATACCGAAAATCGATAATTTTGGCATTTTGCGATTTTACAACTTCTAACCAACAAATAACCTAAACCAATCTGAATCAGATGCTGGATTATGTATTTTAGGTCCATAATAAACATTCTATTCCTAACAAACTTTCTTCCAACGCATTTAGTTTAGGAGTTATTAACCATTTTGATACCGAAAATCGATAATTTTAACATTTTGCAACTTTACAACTTCTAACCAAAAAATAACTAAAACCAAGCTGAATCAGATGATGGATTATGTATTATAGATTTATAATAAATATTTTATTCTTAACAAACTTCTTTCCAACGCATTTCCTTTAAGAGTTATTGACGATTTTGATACCAAACGTCGATTATTTTGACATTTTGCCATTTTACAACTTCTAACCAAAAAATAACCAATACCAAGCTGAATCAGATGATGGATTATGTATTTTTGGTCCATAATAAACATTTTATTCTTAACAAACTTTCTTCCAACGCATTTAGTTTAGGAGTTATTAACCATTTTGATACCGAAAATCGATAATTTTAACATTTTGCAACTTTACAACTTCTAACCAAAAAATAACTAAAACCAAGCTGAATCAGATGATGGATTATGTATTTTTGGTCCATAATAAACATTTTATTCTTAACAAACTTTCTTCCAACGCATTTAGTTTAGGAGTTATTAACCATTTTGATACCGAAAATCGATAATTTTAACATTTTGCAACTTTACAACTTCTAACCAAAAAATAACTAAAACCAAGCTGAATCAGATGATGGATTATGTATTTTTGGTCCATAATAAACATTTTATTCTTAACAAACTTTCTTCCAACGCATTTAGTTTAGGAGTTATTAACCATTTTGATACCGAAAATCGATAATTTTAACATTTTGCAACTTTACAACTTCTAACCAAAAAATAACTAAAACCAAGCTGAATCAGATGATGGATTATGTATTTTTGGTCCATAATAAACATTTTATTCTTAACAAACTTTCTTCCAACGCATTTAGTTTAGGAGTTATTAACCATTTTGATACCGAAAATCGATAATTTTAACATTTTGCAACTTTACAACTTCTAACCAAAAAATAACTAAAACCAAGCTGAATCAGATGATGGATTATGTATTTTTGGTCCATAATAAACATTTTATTCTTAACAAACTTTCTTCCAACGCATTTAGTTTAGGAGTTATTAACCATTTTGATACCGAAAATCGATAATTTTAACATTTTGCAACTTTACAACTTCTAACCAAAAAATAATTAAAACCAAGCTGAATCAGATGATGGATTATGTATTATAGATTCATAATAAATATTTTTTTCTTAACAAACTTCTTTCCAACGCATTTCCTTTAAGAGTTATTGACGATTTTGATACCAAACGTCGATTATTTTGACATTTTGCCATTTTACAACTTCTAACCAAAAAATAACCATTACCAAGCTGAATCAGATGCTGGATTATGTATTTTATGTCCATAGTAAACATTTTATTCCTAACAAACTTTCTTCCAACGCATTTAGTTTAGGAGTTATTAACCATTTTGATATCGAAAATCAATAATTTTGACATTTTGCAACTTTACAACTTCTAACTAAAAAATAACCAAAACCAGTCTGAATCAGATGCTGGATTATGTATTTTAGGTCCATAATAAACATTCTATTCCTAATAAACTTTCTTCCAACGCATTTAGTTTAGGAGTTATTAACCATTTTGATACCGAAAATCGATAATTTTGACATTTTGCAACTTTACAACTTGTAACTAAAAAATAGCCAAAACCAATCTGAATCAGATGATGGATTATGTATTTTAGGTCCATAATAAACATTTTATTCCTAACAAACTTTCTCCCAACTCATTCGGTGTAAAAGTTATTAACCATTTTGATACCGAAAATCGATAATTTTAACATTTTGCAACTTTACAACTTCTAACCAAAAAATAACTAAAACCAAGCTGAATCAGATGACGGATTATGTATTTTTGGTCCATAATAAACATTTTATTCTTAACAACCTTTCTTCCAACGCATTTCCTTTAAGAGTTATTGACGATTTTGATACCAAAAGTCGATTATTTTGACATTTTGCCATTTTACAACTTCTAACCAAAAAATAACCATTACCAAGCTGAATCAGATGCTGGATTATGTATTTTATGTCCATAATAAACATTTTATTCCTAACAAACTTTCTTCCAACGCATTTAGTTTAGAAGTTATTAACCATGTTGATACCAAAAACCGATAATTTTGACATTTTGCGATTTTACAAGTTCTAATCAAAAAATAACTAAAACCAAGCTGAATCAGATGATGAATTATGTATTTTAGGAACATAATAAACATTTTATTCCTAACATACTTTCTTCCAACGCATTGAGTTTAGGAGTAATTGAAGATTTTGATACCGAAAATCGATGATTTTGGCATTTTGCGATTTTACAATTTCTAACTAAAAAAGAACCAAAACCAAGCTGAATCAGATTATGACTTATGTATCTTAGGTCCATAATAAACATTCTATTCCTAACAAACTTTCTTCCAACGTATTTAGTTTAGGAGTTATTAACCATTTTGATACCGAAAGTCGATAATTTTGGCATTTTGCGATTTTACAACTTCTAACCAAAAAAATAACCTAAACCAAGCTGAATCTGATCATAGATTATGTATTTTAGGTCCATAATAAACATTTTATTTCTAACAAACTTTCTTCCAACGCATTTAGTTTAGGAGTTATTAACCATTTTGATATCGAAAATCGTTAATTTTGACATTTTGCAACTTCACAACTTCTAACTAAAAAATAATCAAAACCAATCTGAATCAGATGCTGGATTATGTATTTTAGGTCCATAATAAACATTTTATTCCTAACAAACTTTCTTCCAACGCATTTAGTTTAGGAGTTATTAACCATTTTGATACCGAAGATCGATAATTTTGACATATTGCAACTTTACAACTTCTAACTAAAAAATAACCAAAAGCAATCTGAATCAGATGCTGGAGTATGTATTTTAGGTCCATAATAAACATTTTATTTCTAACAAACTTTCTTCCAACGCATTTAGTTTAGGAGTTATTAACCATTTTGATACCGAAAGTCGATAATTTTGGCATTTTGCGATTTTACAGCTTCTAACCAAAAAAATAACCTAAACCAAGCTGAATCTGATCATAGATTATGTATTGTAGGTCCATAATAAACATTTTATTGCTAACAAACTTTCTTCCAACGCATTTAGTTTAGGAGTTATTAACCATTTTGATACCGAAAGTCGATAATTTTGGCATTTTGCGATTTTACAACTTCTAACCAAAAAAATAACCTAAACCAAGCTGAATCTGATCATAGATTATGTATTTTAGGTCCATAATAAACATTTTATTTCTAACAAACTTTCTTCCAACGCATTTAGTTTAGGAGTTATTAACCATTTTGATATCGAAAATCGATAATTTTGACATTTTGCAACTTCACAACTTCTAACTAAAAAATAATCAAAACCAATCTGAATCAGATGCTGGAGTATGTATTTTAGGTCCATAATAAACAATCTATTCCTAACAAACTTTCTTCCATCGCATTTAGTTTAGGAGTTATTAACCATTTTGGTACCGAAAATCGATAATTTTGACATATTGCAACTTTACAACTTCTAACTAAAAAATAACCAAAACCAATCTGAATCAGATGCTGGATTATGTATTTTAGGTCCATAATAAACATTCTATTCCTAACAAACTTTCTTCCAACGCATTTAGTTTAGGAGTTATTAACCATTTTGATACCGAAAATCGATAATTTTGACATTTTGCAACTTTACAACTTCTAACTAAAAAATAACCAAAACCAGTCTGAATCAGATGCTGGATTATGTATTTTAGGTCCATAATAAACATTCTATTCCTAATAAACTTTCTTCCAACGCATTTAGTTTAGGAGTTATTAACCATTTTGATACCGAAAGTCGATAATTTTGGCATTTTGCGATTTTACAACTTCTAACCAAAAAAATAACCTAAACCAAGCTGAATCTGATCATAGATTATGTATTTTAGGTCCATAATAAACATTTTATTTCTAACAAACTTTCTTCCAACGCATTTAGTTTAGGAGTTATTAACCATTTTGATATCGAAAGTCGATAATTTTGGCATTTTGCGATTTTACAACTTCTAACCAAAAAAATAACCTAAACCAAGCTGAATCTGATCTTAGATTATGTATTGTAGGTCCATAATAAACATTTTATTTCTAACAAGCTTTCTTCCAACGCATTTAGTTTAGGAGTTATTAACCATTTTGATATCGAAAATCAATAATTTTGACATTTTGCAACTTCACAACTTCTAACTAAAAAATAATCAAAACCAATCTGAATCAGATGCTGGATTATGTATTTTAGGTCCATAATAAACATTCTATTCCTAACAAACTTTCTTCCATCGCATTTAGTTTAGGAGTTATTAAGCATTTTGATACCGAAAATCGATAATTTTGACATATTGCAACTTTACAACTTCTAACTAAAAAATAACCAAAACCAATCTGAATCAGATGCTGGATTATGTATTTTAGGTCCATAATAAACATTCTATTCCTAACAAACTTTCTTCCAACGCATTTAGTTTAGGAGTTATTAACCATTTTGATACCGAAAATCGATAATTTTGACATTTTGCAACTTTACAACTTCTAACTAAAAAATAACCAAAACCAGTCTGAATCAGATGCTGGATTATGTATTTTAGGTCCATAATAAACATTCTATTCCTAATAAACTTTCTTCCAACGCATTTAGTTTAGGAGTTATTAACCATTTTGATACCGAAAATCGATAATTTTGACATTTTGCAACTTTACAACTTCTAACTAAAAAATAGCCAAAACCAATCTGAATCAGATGATGGATTATGTATTTTAGCTTCATAATAAACATTTTATTCCTAACAAACTTTCTCCCAACTCATTCGGTGTAAAAGTTATTAACCATTTTGATACCGAACATCGATTATTTTGACATTTTGCAACTTTACAACTCCTACCCAAAAAATTAGCAATACCAAGCGGAATCAGAGGATGGATTATGTATTTTAGGTCCATAATAAACATTTTTTCCTAACAAACTTTCTCCCAACGCATTTAGTTTAGGAGTAATTGAAGATTTTGATACCGAAAATCAATGATTTCGGCATTTTGCGATTTTACAATTTCTAACTAAAAAAGAACCAAAAAGAAGCTGAATCAGATGATGGCTTATGTATTTTTGGTCCATAATAAACATTTTATTCCTACCAAAGTTTCTCCCAACGCATTTAGTTTAAGAGTTATTAACCATTTTGATACCGAAAATCGATAATTTTGGCATTTTGCGATTTTACAAGTTCTAACCAAAAACCAAGCTGAATCAGATGATAGATTATGTATTTTACGTCCACAATAAACAGTTTATTTCTAACAAACTTTCTTCCAGCGCATTTAGCTTAGAAGTTATTCACCATTTTGATACTGAAGAACCATAATTTTGGCATTTTGCGATCTTACAACTTCTAACCAAAAAATAACCAAAACCAAGCTGAATCAGATGATGGATTAAGTATTTTTGGTCCATAATAAACATTTTACTCTTAACAAACTTTCTTCCAACGCATTTAATTTAAGAGTTATTGAAGATTTTGGCACCAAAAATAGATAGTTTTGGAATTTCAATTTTATTAAAAGTTTTTTTTACCCGTGTGTTATTAAATCTTAAAGATAATTAACAAGCTGAATCAAATGATGGATTATGTATTATAGATTCATAATAAGCATTTTATTCTTAACAAACTTTCTTCCAGCGCATTTCCTTTTTTGACGATTTTGATACCAAAACGATTATTTTGACATTTTGCCATTTTACATTAGATAAACTTTTACCTGTTATTGACTCAGAATTCGAGAAAATGCTCTTCAACAGTTACACCCACCCTTTTATTCTTAGTCAAAGTAGCACTTAACATTATCTTCAGTCTTAACAAAATGTAGCACAGAAAAATATTTAGCCGCCTTAATGTCTGAAACAATTTTCTTTTCCTCCTTTTCAAATAATAGTTTAATCAACTTATTTTGAATATTTACTTCTAGATAATGATCGTGAATCTCAGACGATCTGATTCGCCTCAAATGCTCTTGTATGATTGTATCAATAGCAGCCTTCATTTCAATAAGTTCTACGTTGCTTATCAATAGTGGATGCTTTAGCTAAACATATCTTATAATCCGTCCACTTTCCCACATTTTGATCATGAATTGTTGATTTTTAGCACCTCTCAATAAATTCTTAGAGCTTTAAAAAAATTTTATTTTGATAATCAATTTTATGAATTAAAAAAAAGTTAACTAAATAAAGTAATTTATAAATGTGAACATATTAAATCTTATCCTATTGAATTTGAACACCTTCTAAGACATCTTCCGCTTCATCCCTTAAATTTTCGATTTTCTCAAATAAAAGTAACTAAAATAAAAAAAATTCAATATAATCAAACAACATTAAAATTTTTAAATCACCTTCGCCGCAGCAATCAATTGATTCGCCAATTTTTTGCTCATATGTTCAACACTTTCGATTAACTCCCCATCTTTAGCTTTGGCAATCGAAGCCAGCGATCGATATCCGGCATCATATAATTGCTTGGCTCTGCTTTGTTTGACTGACGGCAATTCCATAAGAGGGAGTAGTTCTTTAATGCAACAGTGTTGTAAGCGTTCGGTCATTCCTTTTAAAAGGTACGCAAAACACCAAAATTCTTTTAATACAGTACAAAAATTTACGACGTTCGAGGAAAATGAAGCGGCGGAAGTCATTAAATTTTGAGCTAATCCCCTTGGGACGTCGAATTTTTCGGAAACGTCAAATATCGAGGATCCGTTCCATAAATCGTAGAGAATTAATGTGATGTAAAATCGATTTAAAACACGTTCAGGAATCGACTAAAAATTGAATTAAAAAAATAATACTTTAAGAAAATTTAGTGTAAATGTACTCACTTTAATTGGTTGATTACTTAGTAATCTTACTGCAACGGGTTCAGTTAACCCGATTACATTGGCGGTTTGTAACTCTCTTTTATTTAATTTCGTGTACTACAACAAATTTTTTTAAATCATTTTAGAATTCATAAAATTTTGTGTCCTTACAAAAGTGTAATATCTTGATTTTGAGGGATTAATTTGATCCGCAATATCGTAGGGGGTCACTAAATACAATAAATGTAGGCAACTTAATAAAACTAAGCTTGCCTGGGCTTGAAGTAAATCTTCGTACAGTAAATGAGCTTTTGCAAGGTCTAAACCACCTAAATGAGACTTAAAAAGTTTAAATTAATCTTGTTATTTATTGTTTACCTTTTATTGCTGCTAATCCTAATTCACTTATACATAATTTAGTATCATTTCGTAATATGATTTTAGTCTTCTTGGGAGTTGTACTTAATTCGTTAAGAGATTCATTTACTAATTGTGATTCCTAAAATAAAAATTACTATTAACTTATTTTAATAGCTTATTTATACAAAAAAATATTAATAAAAAAATAAAATATGAATAGACTTTCCCCTGGAGGCTTAAAAGTATTTATAAGTAAATTATAACCAAGCTGAATTAGATGATGGATTATGTATTTAGACTCATTATAAACATTTTATTCCCAACAAAGTTTCGTCCAACGCATTTAGTTTAAGAGGTATTGACGATTTTGATACCAAAATTCGATAATTTTGCGATTTTACAACGTCTAATCAAAAAATAACTAAAACCCAGCTGAATCAGATGATGGATTATGTATTTTAGGTCCATAATAAACATTTTATTCCTAACAAACTTTCTCCCAACTCATTCGGTGTAAAAGTTATTAACCATTTTGATACCGAAAATCGATTATTTTGACATTTTGCAACTTTACAACTTCTACCCAAAAAATTAGCAATACCAAGCGGAATCAGATGATGGATTATGTATTTTAGGTCCATAATAAACATTTTATTCCTAACAAACTTTCTCCCAACTCATTCGGTGTAAAAGTTATTAACCATTTTGATACCGAAAATCGATTATTTTGACATTTTGTAACTTTACAACTTCTATCAAAAAAATTAGCAATACCAAGCGGAATCAGATGATGGACTATGTATTTTAGGTCCATAATAAACATTTTATTCCTAACAAACTTTCTCCCAACTCATTCGGTGTAAAAGTTATTAACCATTTTGATACTGAAAATCGATTATTTTGACATTTTGCAACTTTACAACTTCTACCCAAAAAATTAGCAATACCAAGCGGAATCAGATAATGGATTATGTATTTTAGATCCATAATAAACATTCTATTCCTAACAAACTTTCTTCCAATGCATTTAGTTTAGGAGTTATTAACCATTTTGATACCGAAAATCGATTATTTTGACATTTTGCAACTTTACAACTTCTACCCAAAAAATTAGCAATACCAAGCGGAATCAGATAATGGATTATGTATTTTAGATCCATAATAAACATTCTATTCCTAACAAACTTCCTTCCAACGCATTTAGTTTAGGAGTTATTAACCATTTTGATACCGAAAATCGATTATTTTGACATTTTGCAACTTTACAACTTCTACCCAAAAAATTAGCAATACCAAGCGGAATCAGATAATGGATTATGTATTTTAGATCCATAATAAACATTCTATTCCTAACAAACTTCCTTCCAACGCATTTAGTTTAGGAGTTATTAACCATTTTGATACCGAAAATCGATTATTTTGACATTTTGCAACTTTACAACTTCTACCCAAAAAATTAGCAATACCAAGCGGAATCAGATGATAGATTATGTATTTTAGGTCCATAATAAACATTTTATTCCTAACAAACTTTCTCCCAACTCATTCGGTGTAAAAGTTATTAACCATTTTGATACCGAAAATCGATAATTTTGACATTTTGCAACTTTACAACTTCTATCAAAAAAATTAGCAATACCAAGCGGAATCAGATGATGGACTATGTATTTTAGGTCCATAATAAACATTTTATTCCTAACAAACTTTCTCCCAACTCATTCGGTGTAAAAGTTATTAACCATTTTGATACTGAAAATCGATTATTTTGACATTTTGCAACTTTACAACTTCTACCCAAAAAATTAGCAATACCAAGCGGAATCAGATAATGGATTATGTATTTTAGATCCATAATAAACATTCTATTCCTAACAAACTTTCTTCCAATGCATTTAGTTTAGGAGTTATTAACCATTTTGATACCGAAAATCGATTATTTTGACATTTTGCAACTTTACAACTTCTACCCAAAAAATTAGCAATACCAAGCGGAATCAGATAATGGATTATGTATTTTAGATCCATAATAAACATTCTATTCCTAACAAACTTTCTTCCAATGCATTTAGTTTAGGAGTTATTAACCATTTTGATACCGAAAATCGATTATTTTGACATTTTGCAACTTTACAACTTCTACCCAAAAAATTAGCAATACCAAGCGGAATCAGATAATGGATTATGTATTTTAGATCCATAATAAACATTCTACTCCTAACAAACTTTCTTCCAACGCATTTAGTTTAGGAGTTATTAACCATTTTGTTACCGAAAATCGATTATTTTGACATTTTGCAACTTTACAACTTCTACCCAAAAAATTAGCAATACCAAGCGGAATCAGATGATGGATTATGTATTTTAGGTCCATAATAAACATTTTATTCCTAACAAACTTTCTCCCAACTCATTCGGTGTAAAAGTTATTAACCATTTTGATACCAAAAATCGATTATTTTCACATTTTGCAACTTTACAACTTTTACCCAAAAAATTAGCAATACCAAGCGGAATCAGGTGATGTATTTTAGGCCCATAATAAACAGTTTATTTCTAACAAACTTTCATCCAGCGCATTTAGTTTAGAAGTTATTCACCATTTTGTTATTGAAAAACCATAATTTTGGCATTTTACGATTTTACTTCTAACTTCTAACCAAAAAATAACCAAAACCAAGCTGAATCAGATGATGGATTATGTATTTTTGGTCCATGATAAACATTTTATTCTTAACAAACTTTCTTCCAACGCATTTAATTTAAGAGTTATTGAAGATTTTGGTACCAAAAATAGATAGTTTTGGAATTTCAATTTTATTAAAAGTTTTTTTACCTGTGTGTTATTAAATCTTAAAGATAATTCTTTATTCGAACTGACATTAGAAACCACTCTTTTTTCTTCACACTCGAGAGCGCCCAATTTAAATAATTCGGACAATGATTTATCAACGAGTAAATTCAATTTAATGTCAAGTCGACTCTCTTGAACAAACAACAACGATTTTTTTACAATTTTATGTAAATCTTTTCGAGTATTCGCTACATTTAAAGAAATCATACTCAACAATAACTGCCTAAAATAAAAAAAATAAACCAAAAAAAAAAAAAGGAATTGAAATAATACTTTAACCCTTTGCAATTATTTTCGTGCATAACCGATAAAGCTTGATCCATTGGGGCGTTTAACATCCCCCTTACTTTTGGTAAATCAGCCTTGGAACAGATTAAAATGCTTTCCCCCTCGGTTCCTAATCCTGTTCGTCCAGCACGCCCCACCATCTGTTTGTAACGTGATAACGTGATGAATTCTTTTGCGATGTACGGCTGACGTAGAATAACGCGTTTCGCGGGCAAATTAACACCCGCGGCTAAAGTTGAAGTGCAACAAATTACGCTTAAAGTTCCGTCTCTGAAACTATCCTCGATTAATTTACGTTCGCCCGATGTTAAACCTAAAATTAAAACAAAATAATTTATTATTGTGAATGAGACATAAATACGAGCCTGAGTGATGATAAGCGATCCCAAAATCAATCGTTTTTTCTAGGATTTTACACAAATCACCCAATTCGCTTTTGAGGTTCTTTTTAAGCAAATTTTTCTCTTCGATTTTGTTAGCTTTTAATTTACTGAAAGATGAATTGATTAAATAAATCGATTTGTTTGAAAAAGAAGAAACTTACGCTGGTAAAACTCTGCATATTAACCAAGCGACGTTTTCGCAATTTTTTTTTGATGAACAAAAAATTAAGCAGGAATCTGCAGGAATCACCTCCATGACTAAACCACCTAGACAGTCTGGGTCAATTTTCAATAATTTTTCATTGTACTAAATTGAAAAGAAAAAAAATAAGTTTGAATATAAACTTAGTTGTTGTTACAAACCCCAAATTCCTTTTTTATTGCGCCAACAAACATTTGGTCATCATCAGCAGCGTTCCAATTAATTTTAGCGATTCTATTCTCGCATTGAATATACTCGATTAGTTCGACAGGACGAAAATTTCTCGTATAAATATCGGCATTTAAAAACGTCGTTATTTCGCTTAAATTACCTATCGTTGCACTCATCCCAACAATTTGAATATTTTCTAAATAAATCGGATTTATTAGGAACATAATTCAGATATAAGATGTTGTACACACCGTTTAAAATCATAATTTTTGTTAATAACTCCTCCAAAATGCACCCCCTTCCAGCTTCACCAACCAAATGAAGCTCATCGACAACGACTAATCCAATTTCGTCGAGTCTTTCGGTATCAATGAGGCTGTTTATTATTCCTAGGGCTTTTTCCATTGTTGCGATGTAAACGGAATTTTTTCTACGGCGTCTTCTTGGTGGATAAACGCCTTTTCCGGCTGCGTACTCCTCGATTAAAAAGTTTAAATCAACGGCGAACGGGGATAATGACCAAACTTTTTCTTGCACGATCGCAACGAACGGTAGGACGAAAATTGCGTTTTTTTTGCGGCATAATAATTCGCGCATTATTAACACTTCGGCTACGAGGGTTTTCCCCCCGCTCGTTGGTAAGGCGTATACGAGATTTTTCCGATTAATTATTGATTGTAAATTTAAACATTCATCTTGCCAATCTAAAAAGGAAAATTTATTGTTTTATGGGATGCAGCAAAAAGTGTTCTTACCATAAAAATTTTCAATTCCTCGATATAACTTGACCAATTCTTTAACTTTATTTGGTAAACCGTAAAAATTCCCTAAATTATTAAATTTAACTTCATTATTGAGTAAAGTTGAATTAATAGCTTTTGAAGGAGATATTGATTTCTCGGCATTTTCTAATAAAGCCTTCCTAAAGGTGTCGTTTATCTCATATTGAGTATCCTCCAAAAATGAATTGTTAACTTCACCTATATCCAACGGGAATGTGCTGTTTCCTTGAACGATGTTTATAACATTTTCTATTCTCTTCATTATTTGTGTGTCATTATAAAGTTGAGTAAATCCTCCATCGTTGGCTGAAATCGAAACATCATTTTGTGAAGGTTTTGATCCGCTTTGTTCAACCAATGTTCGAGTGCTGTCCAAAACTGATAAAGTATCATCAAAAGCATCGTCTAAATTAATCAAGCAAGGTTTTTTTGTTAAACGATGTAAATCGGCTTCTTCGAAAAGGGGGCCCCTTTTCTGGGCCTCGTTGGACATAATAAACAACGTGATTTAAGAATTAATCTAAACAAATTGAATTTACTCACTTAAATATGAAAGGAAATAAGTAATTTACATCACCTTATCGCTTATTTTAAGGAACTTAAAGAAGTTGAAACGAAAATAAAATGTTTGAGAATTCGAATTTTACGATTTGACGTTTTTAAGGTTAAATGAAAGTTGTTATAGTAGAGCACGACTTATCTTTTTTTTTCTTAATTATGAATTTTTAAATTTAATAATTAATATTTGAAGCAAATTCAATTTATTTTAACAAATTAATTATAAAATTTATAACTCAAAATGTTAATTTAGTTTATTTATTAAAAAAATTTTTTTTGCCAATAGATGGCGCGCTAAAAATTGCCGCCAATGAACATTCTAGAACTTAACCTAAAACTAAAAAAGTGTCATTCAATTTCATTCTGATTTAAATAACTAAAAAGTTAACAAATCCGTGTTTGGAGGATTAAAAATGAATAAATCAATAAAGGAGGCGCTCGCCGAGGTATTAATTTAATTATATTAAGTCTAAAATGTTTGTATGATAAAATCAATACTTTTTTAGTTGAAACTCGATCAAGCCGAATTAGAAAAGTTATCTAAACTTTGCGAACGTAAGAAAATTAAGGATCTGCTCACGTTGGAAGCTGCGAAAATCGCTACGCAATTGCGAAAACTTGAGGAGGAAGCTCAAAACGAAGCTGGAGGCGAAAATGTTTCAAAACCCGTCTCTGTCGTTGTCCCACAAAGAAAGACTTACGAAGTGAAATTGAACGATTACGCGTGGGGGCAATCGAAAACCAACGTCACTTTTTATATTAATCTTCCAAAAGTTGAAACGATTCCCAAAGAGAATGTTACCTGCGCGTTCCAACCTCAATCTTTGGAATTGCGAATTCGAGGGTTAGAAAATAAAGATTATTTGTTCGTTATTAATAAGTTGTTGCATGCGATCGATCCTGAGAAAAGTTCGATTGTTATTAAAACAGATTCTATTAAGATATTAGCTGTGAAAGTTGATCAAACCCAAACTTGGTCTCACGTTACTTTGTTAGAACAAAAAGCGAGTGAGGCTAAAAAGTTTAAGGCTCCCTCCGATGGGGATTCTTCTGGAGATGGCACTCAGGGTTTAGTGGATATTATGAGGGATATGTTAGTTTTTTTTAATAAATTAAATAAAATGATTTTAATTCGATTTTTTTTGGTAGGTATAATCAAGGTGATGATGAAATGAAGCGGACCATTGCAAAAGCTTGGGCGGAGAGCCACTCGAAGGGACCAGCTTTCTAAGTATAATAATTAAATTACTAAATAGAACCACAAAATAAAAAAAAATCATTTTTTGTGATTTATCGTGGTATTTATTTTTGTATCTTAATCGATAAGTTTTCCTTATTTTTTTTTTTTACATAGAATAATTAGGATACATTTACATCATATATAAAACTGCGACAAAGTTATGTGAAGATTATGGTAACTTTCAAAAAAAAAATAGTAAAAAAGTTTAGAAATTGGTACCTTGAGATCGAACGACCTAATTCTTTTAATTTTCCTTATCTTAATTATCACTTAAACTTCCTATTTCTTTTCAATAATTTTTTCTGACTTAAGTACGGCAAGTTCGTTCCATATTCAATTAAAATTAATTAAAAAAATATAAAAAACGCGAACATAATGGCATAGATACAAAATTAAATTTGGTATAAAGGACTATATACGTTCTTGTTTTTATAAAAAAGGAGGTGATCACATTTCATTTCTTTTTTTTCTTATTTTTTTTTAGTGCTAAACCCCTAAAGATCGCATAACTTCTTTGCTGCTTTCATAGAAAACTGGGGCCATCATCGATCTTGTCTTTTCTATCAATGAATCGACATCTTTACTGGTTAATCCCGCTGTAGAAATTGGTGGTAAAGCTGTTATCATTATTTTACCTGCAAAAAAGTATTAATTTAGATTAATTTTTTAATACACAATTTTTTTTTCATTTAAATCTAGTTTTAACCAAGGTTTTAAAAATTATTCTTTATCATCTTAATTAATTAACAGTTTTGAAGTAATAATGCCAAAATCTTAATAGTCTTATAATGGTAAATATTAAAAGTGATGATGAAAATGATTTACCATGATCAAAACGTCGATTCGCGTCATCTAAAAAATAGTACTGGCTGTAAACGACGGGTAAAATTGGTATTTGGGCGGAAACGGCCAAATGAAAGGCGCCTTTTTTGAACGGGTGAATTTCGCCAGTGTTGTGACGCGTTCCTTCAGGAAACACCCATAATTTAGTCTGAAAAATTAAAAAAAAAAAATAATTAATTTTAATTTTTTAGTTACTAAATATATCGATCAATGCAATTAAATTGTTAGAGCCAATCAAAGCTAAACAAATTAATGCATTCTTTTTGTTCGCCTGCACAAGGATTTTGAGTCACTTTCGCTTTAATGGCCTTCACTATGTGTTAACATGAAGCTATTTTAAAAGGAATTAAAATCGTACTTCAATACACAAATTTGACAAAAAAGAATGACATTTATTAATTTTTTTCAAATATTTATTTCGATTTGAATAGAATTTATTAAAAAAAAGTCATAATGGAACAAATGGAGTCGATTTTTAAAACTAAATACGCGATATCAATGCGTCAAGCGGCATCGGAAGATTTAATTAATTTATATCCGGATTGTGTCCCGGTGGTGGTCCAAAAAACGCTCGAATCGAAAAAGGTAGATATAGGACGTGATACGCTCATAATACCCAAAACGATGACGTTCGGGCAAGTGCAAAATTTAATACGAAAAAGAAGCAACGTTCGACCGGAAGAACCGCTCCGATTTTATGCAGCCGGAAAAATATTGTACCCGTTATTATTAATGGGAACGATTTATTCCCAATATAAAGACGAGGATGATTTTCTTTACGTGCATTATTCAACTAAAATCGATACTCCTCCAAACCCGAAACCACCACCCAAACCTAAAAATAGAAGCGACATGAATCTGAGTAATAATAGCAACGAAATTAATGTTAATCAAAGCAAATTATTACAAAAATAAATCATTTTTCCTTAAAATTACAATTTGCGTGAATAACTTTCTCGACTTCAGTTGAAACAACAATAATGCATTATTGCAGTCACATAGAGTACTTATTATTAGTGAGGCAAGTTTTTTTGTGAAATTCGAAACTTTAAACTTCGATGGAATAATATTAAATCGCGAACGATTTTGATTTAAAACGAAACGTCGTTGTACAATGAGAAAGTCGCTCGTCTTCAATTGGCACCAATTTACTCTCCACTAAGTAATACTTATTGATTAGTTTGATTAGAACTATGTAGTTAAGATGAAAAATTTCAAAAAGGAATGAGTATTTTATAAATTGAGTATGAATATTTAAAAAAATTGAGTTTGAACATTAGAAAAAAAAGTTGAAAGAATAATTTTTTTATTCTTGTTTAAAAGCCCCCGAAACGAAATGATTACAAAGCATTTTTTTTTAAATAGGCATAAACAGTTAGAGGCGCATTCCAATGTTTAAGGATAGGAAACAGATAAGAGAGGATCCTAGAAGTTATCTATTAGGCTCATTATCTTGGAATTGGCGTTTAAAAAGATGTTTCAAGCACCTCCTGAGGGTAAGTTTCATCAAATTGTCACTTTAATCATAAAGGAAAAGTTACAAATTGAACCAAACTAAAGTATCAAATCAAAGAAATCTGATTGAAGAACTTTGATTATATTATATTAGGTTCAAGAATACTATAGTTCAGAATATTTTTTGTATAATTATAATCACATGATGATAAATATCTTTGGGCCCAAAAAACATTTCGGTTTAGCCATACCTTTCTTGAGGTAAAAGAGATCATATTTCTTACAATTAGAGAAATAGAGGAAATAACCACTATTAATTGAGAAGGAATTAAAAAACATAATTTTACTGTGTACTATGTTTTTTTTTTTATGAGGCAAAGCCGAAATTTCCTAATAAGTTGCACATAATGTTTTGTGATATTCGATGAAAACATTTCTTCGAATTTTTTAATTTTACTTTTTCACTCTTGTCAGGAAAAATGAACATATCCACACTCAAAAATTCAATTCTCAGTCTAATTTGGAAATATTAAACATTTCAACATGTTTTTCCATGGCTAGGGTTTTCTCCAGTATCATCGTTAAAGTATAAATTGTAAAATAGATAAGGTTCGACTTAAAAACGATGTTTATTAACAGAATATATCGGTGCTACACGTGTTTCGCCCAGTTTTTAGGGCATCGATAGGCACGACTAAAAACAAGATGTATATAAAGATTTTTAAGATAACTATTACAGAAAATTATTAATATAATAAATATAATGAATATCATTTATCGTCAAGAAGGTTATAGATGTACAAAACAGGATATTTTATATTTAACTAGGTGTAACATTTCTTCTTGTCAAATTTTTTTTTTATGTTTCGAAATGAACAATTTATTTGAGTCGAAATTTAATATAAAATTGTTATCAAGTTATAAAAGTTGTGGTCAAAATGTAAAAAACTATTTAAGTACTGAGGAAAAATTAAAACAGTTAACGGACGTATATAAATTGGCTTTATTGAGAGGACTGATGAATTTCGTCGTCGTGTTTTCTTTCAAAGTCAACAGGGAGGTAAAATAGGTAAATTTAAATTTTTGAAGTTACAACGCAACAAGTAAAATCATTTGGAAAAGTTTATTTATATCATTTTCATAAAAAATCTGAAGTTGTTACTATCTAAAATGTCATTCATTAATGAATCGAGGTTTTCTTTTTTGATTTTTTTGAATAAAGAACTCTTCATATAGGTCGAGTTTTTTCGATTTTTTAAGATTTTTTAAAAGTGAAAGGTTATTAATGTTTATGGAATGTTTATGTGTTGTTATGTGTTTGAAAACATTGGAAGTGTGTTTTGTATTGTGTTCTTTGAATCTTGTTAACAGATTCCTTCCAGTTTGCCCTACATATCTCATATCACAGTCGTTACATTTTATCAGATAAACCCCACTTTTCTGATGGTCTTCAAATTTATGTCCGTTGTTACATAGTATTTGGCCCAATTTACCTCTAGACATGAATGCTGGAACAAGGTTATATTTATTGAAGTTGTTCTTTAGTTTTTTCAGATTATGGTTAAAAGAAAGCGAAATGTATTGTTTTCTAGAATTGTAACATGGATAAATGAGTTTTTTAATATTATTTCTGTGTATTTTATTGATGATAGATTGCATATTATTGAGGTTGTAACCATTGTTGATTCCAATTGTAACAATGTTGTTAAGTTCTTTATAGAAGTTGTTCAGATCTGGAGGAGTGTTGTATAGTCGATTAAAGAGAAAATAGAAAGAGGCGTTCTTATGAGTTGAGGAGTTATAAGAATTATTGGGTATGATGGTGTCGGTAGGGGTTGCTTTTCGGAAGATGTCGAAATCAAAGCTACCTTTATTAATGTTTTTTGTTATAGTAAGGTTTAGAAAACTTATACTGTTGTTAATTTCCTTTTCCATGGTAAACTGTAAATTGTTGATCGTATTGAAGATGTTAAAAAAATAGAAGCCTTAATTAACTTCAAAAATTTAAATTTACCTATTTTACCGCCCTGGTGACCTTGAAAGAAAACACGACAACGAAATTCATCAGTCCTCTCAATAAAGCCAACAAAGTGCGACGAAACTCAAAGTTATTATTATTATTATTTTATTTATATGCGTCCGTTAACTGTTTTAATTTTTCCTCAGTACTTAAATAACTTTAGCGTTGAGAATAGAAAGGGAGAAGAATTCAACAAAGTATGATTTTAAGAAATCCCTGTTTTTAATATTATTCATAAGGGCAAGTTGAAAGTTCCAGGAGAAACAACATTTTTCCCTATATTTTGAAAACGAAAAATGCTATGTAAATGTATTAAATTGAAACTGATATTCATTCTTAATAAGCTTTCATTTGATGTATTATGCATATACCATAGGGTGGGGTTACTTAAAAACCACCTTATTGATTTTGTTGATGTTAAATATACTTGTAGTAATTATGTAGGGTAGTAACTTTTAGTGAAAAATGTTAATAATTAGTGTAAAATAGAGCATATATACCCCTTTTAAAATTAATTTTATTCTTTTCGTTACTCGTCAAGTTTGGCGAAAAATGTAACTTTGATTAAATGAACTAAAAAGTTCATGTTTCTTATGTTGAATGTTTAAAAAGCGTTACATTTATTTTATTTTACATACTGTCAAGAAAGGTGTTGGAGGTTTTAAAACAATTAAAACTGGGGGAAGATGTTTTTGATCAGTAAGTGTTATGGATTGGGTTCAAAAATTTGGCAGCCCTTGCCTAAAAAAAATTATAAAAACAACTAACAAATATAAACTTCGTAAAAATTGATCTAATATATAAATATGCACATAAATGAATAATTACTTTGTGTAATAATGCTTGTTATACACAACATGTCCGTAAAGTAACGGATATAGACGATAAAATCATTATAAACGATTTATGGAAAAATTCCTGGAAGGAGTCTAAACTCTCTTTTTACAACTTTTTAGTGTAGGTGTCAAAATTGTACTGCCATTTTCAACCAAGTCATCCATAATTTTCTCAAATGGTAATCCCATTTGGTAATAAAAAAGAAAATTAATGGAAAATTTAGAAAGTTTAACGAGATTTTTCTCGACTTTTTTTTATATAACCAATATTGATATTCACCATGGTGTTTGAAAATACGGCTGAAAAAACTGAATTGTTAAAAGATTCAAACGACGAATAATGGTTCTCAAAAAAAAAGAGTGAAAAAACGCCCATATATGTATCGTCTATTGATTTGCAATGGAAATGTCTTCTGCCAGCATTGTTTACAGTTTTACAAGAGTATTCAGCGTTTAATTGTCAGTTTTTAATATACTAATATGACGATTTTGTATCTCTCTAACAGTATTTGTAGAGCTCGTATGTGAAATTGGTTATATCCACATTTTGACGATATTCACTTGACATCCGTAATTGGATAGATTTCATGACATAAATTCAATTATAAGTAAAAGTGGATATATTACGCTCTGATAGCTTATTAAAGGTATGTGTTCTCTACTTTAAAACCAAAATGTCAAAAGTATTTTCCATTTTCTGACACTTTGTTAAAAACGGATATATCCGGATTTTGGACGCAGGCTCCTCATTTGTTGTTTTATAACCAGAATTAAATTTTATTAACAGTTTCTTGCCTTTTGCAATAAAACTGCCTTCTGTCAACAATCAGTCTTACGTCGATATATTGCTCTAAATTGTTTTAAATTCTTCTGGAACTAAAAGTATAAATAATGCAGGACCTTCATCTCAGCTCCAGAACTATTGTTAGACCTAGAACTAGAAACATTAGGGTTTAGCCATCTTAAGAGACATACTCTAATTGAGGCGTTGAGAATAGAAAGGTAGAATTCAACAAAGTATGATTTTAAGAAATCCCTGTATTTAATATTATTCATAAGGGCAAGTTGAAAGTTCGAGGAGGAACAACATTTTTCCCTATATTTTGAAAACGAAAAATGCTATGTAAATGTATTAAATTGAAACTGATATTCATTCTTAATAAGCTTTCATTTGATGTATTATGCATATACCATAGGGTGGGGTTACTTAAAAACCACCTTATTGATTTTGTTGACGTTAAATATATAATTATGTAGGGTACTAACTTTTAGTGAAAGATGTTAATAATTAGTGTAAAATAGAGCATATTCTTTTCGTTACTCGTCAAGTTTGGCGAAAAATGTAACTTTGATTAAATGAACTAAATCAATGCTTAATAGTTTACGCCAACTGATAAAGATCTTGAATAACTCTGCAGAGCACAACTCAGAAATAAGTTCATTCAGTTTATAAGGTTCAAAAAGAAAAGATGAAGACTTAAAAAAGAATTTTAACATTAGTTTAACAAAAATAGTTAAAACTTTTTTGGATTAGTAACCTCCTTTTGAGATGTTTAAGTCCACTTAGACAAAAAAATCACAAGACTGTATACACCATGTAGATATCTTAAATCAACCTATTTTGAACCAAAAAATCTGTGGTCTAGGTGTATTTAGCCTGACAAAACTGACTAAATAAAGTTTCGGATAAGCATTATTCAGTTTGAGGGGGGAACATTCAATGTTGGCAAAGAAGAACCCGTTTCTCACCCTGGGGGAGATGATGGTGGGAAACATCATTTATTGGAAACATCAATCTAATAAATTTTATCCGAATTTTTTTGTTTAATCCGATTCGTATATTTTAAGATATTTTGTTTTGTCAAGTTAAATGGACACCCGGTATCATATTTATAAATAAAATAGATTGTGTTTTAAACATTATTGCCCAATATCTTCATTTATTTATTTCTCAACACAGTTTTACGACTACTAAGACGTAGAACTGTGCCAAAAATTTCGGTGATATTAAATTGGCCGGCCTAAGAAAAACTTTGGAAATCCCTGCTATAAACATAGAAGTATTTCCCATTTTATGACACTTTGTTAAAAACGGATATATCCGGTTTTGGACGCAGGCTCCTCATTTGTTGTTTTGTAACCAAAATTAAATTTTATTAACAGTTTCTTGCCTTTTGCAATAAAACTGCCTTCTGTCAACAGTCAGTCTTACGTCGATATTTTGCATTTTATCCAATTAGAATTTAATATTTTCGAAACAGACTCATTTAATTTACTCCAATTACATACATGCTTTTATCAGGGGTAAATGCACAAGAGCATAACTTTAAATCAGGATAATATTATTTTGAATTTGCTCAAGTTTTGTTGCCTTTTGGAAAAAAATTCAATCAAAATCAAAAGATAAAATCGCTCAAAATGATAATTTTGATTTCGAATTCTTTCCATGGCAACAAAACGTTCGTGTCATAGAAAAATTTAATTATTACTTATATAGAAGCATTTTTCCCCTCTATTTTAACGACCAAGTTAAAACCAGCGCTGCCAAGAGGAAGGCTTACATATTTATGTATATTTAGATTTCTACTTCTAAGTTTAACTGATAAAACCACAATGGTTTATTAAATAAATTTTTTTTTTTTTAAACAAAAACAATGATTACTAACGATTACTTCAAGCGAAAAGAAAGTCATGTAATTAGTATTGCACACCGCTATGTTTATTTTTCATGTTTGAATTGTTGTCATATCCTTGGCCAAGTAAGCTGTTTCCATCATATGCCTCCATTGTATTTAACCTTCCGTTAGGCGCGCATGTATCTTGCAGATACATACTTAAAATTGCTTAATGATCGATATCTCTGCAACCGTTCAATGGAAAATGTACAGTAAACTTTATTATAACATGAATTTAAAATTTTTTGGCTCCTCACTTTTTTTATGGCGAATTAAACATAAAGAAACAGCCGATTGTGTGTATCTAGTGGATACATGCGCGCCTAACGGAGGGTTAAATACAATGGAGGCATATGATGGAGACAGCTTACGTGGCCAAGGATATAACAACAATTCAAACATGAAAAATAAACATAGCGGTGTGGAATACTAATTACATGACTTTTAGGGTTAATTAAATTTTTGCAAGTATTCGCAACTTTTCGCAAATACTCGTTGATCGTCGGCCGGACTGCCCGATCTCTGCAAGTTCCTTTGCGGACTAAGTGAAAACGTAAATACTCATAAATATCGGGCATTAACTTCAATTTTTAAATTTTAAAATAAATTAATATAGATTTTAAATCTTAAATTTTCAATTTTATCATTCCACACTACTATCAATTAGTATAGACATAAACGAAATATAATAAAAGTTAATTATGACAATTAATCATTAAAGCTGCTTTTAGTGCGAGGGAAAATTGCGTATTTGTGAATCGGGTATTTGGTTCAAATTGGCTGATGGCGACCACGTGACGCCAGGACCTTCACTATCAGCCAATCAGAAGGAAATACCCGATTCATAAATACCCAATTCTCCCTCGCACTAAAGGCAGCTTAACGGTTTGTTAACGTAGATTACAAATTGCTGGCAAATTGTGTAGGTAGCACCATCTAATGGATTGTAATAATAAATAAAATTCCTATCAAGAAAGCATACCCTGGTTCGTGTCAAAATAAAATTATCCGATTAAAAGTTATGCACTTGTGTATTTCTGCCAGCAATTTTATAAGTAACATCAAGTCTTCTGGAAACAATATCAAGTCTTATCAGTCTTATAGAAGCAGTATCAGTAAAAGTTTTGTGGAAATATTTCAAGTCTTGACAGTTTTTTATCTTCTGTCTTGAAAATCAAGATATTGCATTTTGTCCAATAATACTTTACCCTTTTATTGCGGGTAATATTTAAGATCTTAGTGTTTTCCATATAAACAAAAACGTGTGCATACAACCTCAAATGGCTTATCAACAGGCTATTTTTTTTGTAATAGAAAAGAGCAGTATTAAAGAAAACTGTTGCAAGTTTTCTCGAAATATTTCAAAATTTCTGAAAGCAATATCAAGTCTTCCAGGGGCAGTATTAACTATTCTGATAGTAGGTCAAGATTTCTGCAATCATTTTAACTGTTTTAAAGGTCTAAAGGGATTTTTCTATAAGCCGTTTATGAGTATCATATCATCATACTGCCTAATCTGCCTGCATCTCATTCGCTGGACGAATTTTATAATAACAATTCAATTTTGCAATTATAAAAAATATTAAAAACAGGGATTTTTTAAAATGATACTTTGTTGAATACGCCCTTTCTATTCTCAACGCCCCAATTAGAGTATGTTTCTTAAGACGGTTAAATCCTAATGTTTTTAATTCTAGGTCTAACATTAGTTCTGAAGCTGAGGTGATGGTCTAGCATAAGATATACTTTTAGTTCCAGAAGAATTTAAAACAATCTAGTGTTAAACAAAAAGTAAAACTAGAACTAACACGGACGCACGGCTAAACCTGAATCTTTCTAGTTCTAGGTCTAGTGTTAGTTTTAGTTTGATATAAGTATACAATAATCTAAAATCAAATAACAGCTAAAAGTAGAGCTAATATCAACACTACAGCTAACACTAGACCGATGAAGAATGGTTAAACCAAAATCTTTAACATAAAAAATTTTCAATCTAGAAAAAGTCCAGTTTTTACATAAAAATAGAAAAAGTTTCGGTTTTGATTCAATACCACATAAGTATCTTTAAAATCTTATCAAGAAATCTATTTCTAAATTATTAAGAGATAAAAACTAAAAAAGTTACATAAAAATAATTCTAGTGTTTTTAAATAGAAGTACTTAAAGATGCTTCGTAAAGTAAACAAGCGAACAATTCAATGTCCTTTTATCTGTTTATGGCTTATCATGTTTTTGGGGGCTCATTTCAGATAAAAAAAATTGCTTCAATTGGCTATTTTATATTACGATTGATCAATATCCAACTCCATGAATAAATCTTTTATTTACAGTCACTTTATCTCAAAGAAAATAAACTAATTTATCAAATAAAAGAGTTGACTCAAGTATTATTTCAGTATAACAAAGGGATTTGGAAGATTAAATATTCAAAAACGTTTTTAAAAAATAATAATTAAGCAATTTTTGAAGTGGGTTTATGTAATTTAAGCTGATAAAACAACACAAGTCAATATTTAAAAAAATTGATTAAATCAAATAAAGATAAAAGTAATTTCGAAAGGAGATTAAAAAATATTTTTAACTCACATTTTTACTTTTGATCCACTCAGCTGCCTCTTGCATTGCTGTTCTTGCTTTTTCCGAGTTCATTCTATCAATGAAAATTAAACCACACAACCATGCCGCCAAACCGAAAGGCCAAGCATATAAAATTTCCTTTTTCGCAACTACTGTACACTTATCCATAACAGGCCATAAATCAAACATTCCTAAAATATCCAAAGCACTTTGATGGTTGGACACAATGATGTATGAAGCATCTTTCTCCAAATGTTCTCGCCCCCGCAATATCCATTTTAATCCAATTAACGTTGAGACTGGTCTACATAAATACGAAGCAATTCTAAATAAAAAAAATAATTAAATAAGTTAAATAAAAATCGATTTGGTTGAATACTCACACTAAATTTCTAACATTTTTGATTCTGAATAAAAACGCAGGGATTAAGATGAGGGCGTTAAATGAAACGACGACGACGTAGGTAATAAATTTAAGATAATAACGAAAAGCTTGACTCGTTTCGTACAAAAATGGTAACAAAAGGATTGAAAATGCGAAGATTATCTCCGTGTAAGACACATACATGCTGAATTTAACAGGGTAATTTTGATATTTTCGAATTGGGGAGGCCCGAAACGATCACATAACCCCGATTTTGGTCCGATTTTTTTTAATTTAATCACTGAAACGTACAAAATCGATTTTTCAATATATAAACACCGTTCAACTTGAACTTTAAGCAAAACGCTCCTCCAATCGGGTGAGGTATTGTGAAGAGACTACGCGAGCGTAGATCGATTTTATATACAAAACGGAGGGGATACAAGATAATATACAAAAACCAATATACAACCGAATACGCATTTAAAACGTTTTAACGGTAAAAATGTTCGCTTTTATCTGTTATCTGGTATATCTAAAGTATGTGGTGTTGAAATTTTTTAGGTTATAAATCTAAATAGTCAAATGCGTCTTTTTTTAGGTTATAAATAGAGCAATTTTGACGTTTGTTCAAATTTCGCGGTATTTATGTCGGGTTTATCAAACATCTCCGATAGGTGGCGATTAAAATAATTTATTATCTTAAATGTTTTCGTAAATAATCTTCAATAACTAAATAATTTTTTCGTTAATTTTTGTATTAATTTCATTCATTAATTCAATATTAAATTTTTAATTAAGTCGTCAATTAATAAATGTGCAAAATCAAAATACGAATAATTTAAATTAAAATAATTCAATTAATTCAAATTAATTAATCAATCCTATATCTATTTCAATCCACCAATGAAATCCTCCAATTTATTATTTCCATTTCATTCTATTTATAACGCCATCTTTGTCCTAACAACAGCAATAAGAACAACTGTCAAAAAGTAAGAAAACGTCAAAGAGACCTCGTTGAAAACTGAACGTACGAAAGAAATGCCGAAATTATTCGAGTTTTTTTGAATAGTACCAAAGAGTTAGTCCCGTGATTAGTGAAAGGTGGGGTTTTACTGATCGAATACCGGTTCTTTCGTCGAAAATGTCGCGTGGACGTCGATCGTCGTTCTCGAATTGATGCGAAAAGGGCCCGAATTGAAAGAGAAAAATGTCTCACATTGAGACGAAAATGAGGGCCCAACCTAGGCTCGATCCGAAATGGCTTAAAACCGATCTTCGCGTCGCGTTCGAATCGCAACAAGGTCTAAGCGAGTTATGGAATGGGTTGGTTAGGGATGGGGAATTAACGGGGCCTTTTTCCGATGGATTATTGAATAGTGCGGGTGTTATTTCTAAGAAGGGTGAACGTGGGAAGTATTATTGTGGATTACGGGTATGTTTTAAGAAAAGAAGTCTAGTAATATTTGATTAAAAAAATAATTTTTTATAGGTTTTAACTTGCACATGTTGTGATGGAATTTGTGGGCCACAAAGTGGCTGTAATTGTCAACCATGTAAAGGGTTAGATGCTGAGGAATCGTCAGGGAAGCAAGATGCTAAAAAAGTACCACCAACGCCGCAGTTTTTGTTGGATTCTTGGACTTGGGGCCCCCAACCAAGTAATTTTAAACTTATGTTACACATTTTGGACTGTCAGGTCAGGTTCAGCACCCTCTGTTATTCAGTAGGAAAAGCAACTTTCTTATAGTAATGTCATTTTATTTAATTTTGCTTTGTGTATAACAAAATCAAGTTATTTTCTTTAATACAAGATAAATCTAAATTCTATGTTTATGTAGCTCACCATAAGCAAGAAGACATATAGTCAATAATATAATGTATGTAATGTATTTGGACCCTAGAATAAGTTTGGGGTTCAAACTATGACTACAAAGACAAACTAAAACAGTCTAGCCGTTTTAAGAGGACATTCACAGTTATACATATATCCAGATAAGAAATAAGATAACCAAAAATAAGACAAACACCCTGTGAATAGTTAACATTTAGAATTATGAGGAAGCTCTGACTACCTCATAGCTCAATAGTCAAAAATTGACTGAGTAGCACCTTGAAATTCAGAATTATACCCTGAGATTAAAGTCTCCCCACCATTATAATATGGAATGTAATATTGTAGGCTCCAGCATATTCCAATCAATTTTAAACAAATTTGTATAAGGAGGTTTTTAGAATGAGAAAGACGTTAAAGCATTTTTTAGGTTGATTTGGGTTGAATTATGCAATTAGCTTTACTACAGCTGCTAAAGAACGCTTTGTAACGTATTCTTTATGGATTCAAACGACCATAACATTTATGACAGTATACTTTTCGACTATTTAAATAAAAGTTCTTGATCACTGTAGTTCTTTAAACGAGAAAAGTAGTCTCTTAAGACGGAACAGAGCACAACTCAACTTAGCTTCAGAACTAATACTAGATCTAGAGCAAGAAACAGTAGGGTTTAGCTGTACGTCTCTTAAGACAGCTAAACTGTTTCTAGTTCTATGTCTAGAGTCTAAGTTGTACCAACCAAGTCATTTTAAGCTTATGTTACACATTTTGGACTGTCAGGTCAGGTTCAGCACCCTCTGTTATTCAGTAGGAAAAGCAACTTTCTTATAGTAATGTCATTTTATTTAACTTTGCTTTGTGTATAACAAAATCAAGTTATTTTCTTTAATACAAGATAAATCTAAATTTTATGTTTATGTAGCTCACCATAAGCAAGAAGACATATAGTCAATAATATAATGCATGTAATGTATTTGGACTAGTGGTGTTACGGATGTGGGTTTAACGGATGCGGATGGGGAACCGGATTTTTTAATTCTAATTTTGCGGATGCGGATGCGTAAGCAGATTTTTGGATGCGGATTTAACGGATGCGGAGTTGTTGAAAAAAGTTACATGCTAAAATTTTCTTGAAAATATCTAATGCACAAATAAAGTAATTAATATTCATAATTTATTATAGGCAAATTATATTTTAAAAACAGCAATTTTGATGCCTTCTCTCCTTTCAGACTTTTTCTTTTATCTGTGTATATTAACGATGCTCCACTGAATAGCTGTTCACTGGTAAAGCTGCTTGGTGGTGTTGATAAATATTGTCGAACAACCGGCAATAAAACGGTATATTTGTACCCATTTTGTCGCCACCACATTAATGGATCTTCTTCTAAAGGTAGTCTTATTTCTTTAATATAATTTTGGAGCACAATTTTCAGTGTTATTAATTGGTCATCTTCTGCCTCGCTTTCACTTGAACTTAGAACGGATTGTACTGACTGCAGTAGTTTGGAAGAACAACAGCTAGAATTAGTAATAATTTGTTTATCAATTTTTCTTTTCTTATGTATCGGACTACAATCTTTATCTTGATGAATCGTTTGAATTTGGCACAAATTAGCTATTGTGGCTTCGACTTCTTCTATTTCAAAACTATTAAAAAATTTGGTTTTATATCTGGGATCTAAGTACGTGGAAATCGAACATAGTAAATTTCTGTTTAAATCGCCAAATCTTTCACTTATTACTCGTATAACTTTAACAAAAAGTGCTTTGATATTTTCTGGCGTATTTGAGCTATCTTTCTCAGCTTTTAATATTGTCAAAGTAACGTGCAGAAGTGGTATAACCATAGAAATGCTGTTCTTCGAGTTATTTAATTCTTTAGTAAGGTCTTCAAAAGGTGCCAACAATTTTAACAACAGTTCAATTGTTGACAAATCATCCGGAGAAAATGACACAAGTTGTTTTGTAGTTAAGTATAGAAGTAAAGAATCTTTTATTTTAACAAAACGTTCCAACATGTAAAATGTGCTGTTCCACCTGAAATGAAAATTAGTTATACTTTTTAATTTATAGACAATCGTTGGCTTACCTAGTGGGACAATCTTGTATTGTTGACATTGGAGGTTGCTTCAATCTTATTACCTGTATAGCTTTTAATTCATCTTGTGCTACTAGGGAATGATTAAAATGTGTTGACACTTTTTTCACTTTTTCAATTACTTCTTGAACCCATTCTTCCGATAGTATAACATTTTTAATGCAACACTGTATTTGATGAATCACACAATCAAAATCAGTAAATCCAGATATCTGCATTGCTTTAATCATGTTGCTACCACGATCGCATACCACACAGTGAACATTGTCCTGTTTTATACCCCATTCTTCAAGAATGGTTTCAAGTTTTGTCGAAATGGCTTGACCAGTGTGACGGCCTTCCATTATTTCACATTTCAAAATAATTCTTACTCTTTCAAAACCTTCGTTTATACCATGAGCAGTCAAACTAACTAATGAAGTCCCACAACTTGTATCTGACCAAACATCAGTTGTAAAGGATATTTTCTTAAGATCTTTTAATAGTGCTTTAATTTTATTTGCCACACCGTTATATAAATCGTCACATACAAGCGACGTAAAAAACTGACGTCCCCTTAATTTACATCGTGGAAGTATTGTATTGATTAATCGCCGAAAACCAACACCTTCGACGAAGTTGAATGGTAAGTCTTCCAAAGCAATCATTTCGCCTATTAATCGATCCGTATCTTTGGATTTTGTATATGAGAAATCCCAACATACATTCTTCGTTAAACATTCTTGTAAAGTAAGTTGTTTTGTTGTATTTGGACCTGTATCTGTAGATGTACTACAACTTGGCTGGTTCTGTTCTGCATTTTCAGCTATACGTTTTTCTGACTCTTCAAATATTTTTGTATGCTTAGATTTCAAATGATTTTTTAAAGAAGATGTGGTACGTCCTTTTCGTGAATATTCCTTTTCACAAATCTTACAACGAGCAATCAAACTGTTAATTTCCGAGAAATATTCCCAAATAAAGCTTGTTTTTGGTTTCATTTTAATTAATTTAATTTCGATGGATAGCAAACAATAAAACGAATGACGATAAATGCGCAAAAGCATACATACAAGTTGCCATCCGTTCAACAACTGATCGTCTTTAGGAATTAAGATCTTTTAGAGCGCTATGCATTGGCGCCCCCGATTTGAGGCGTTGCGGCGCGACAATATAGAAGTCGTATCGTCCGTCGCCACATCGCGATTACCTCACGTGTTCGTGCATGTTACAATATCTAAAAATTCTTTTTATCTAAAAAATCGAAACAAAAGACTGTCACTATTTTACCGGAGCTCCGTTAAAATATATGCGGATGCGGATGCAGATGCGGATCTTCAAAACAATGCGGATTATCCGCAGTTGCGGATGCGGATGCGAATATCCGTTACACCACTAATTTGGACCCTAGAATATTACAGACCACACTGTGATTATGGGAGTTTGGGGTTTAAACTATGACGACAAAGAAAAACTAAAACAGTCTAGCTGTTTTAAGAGGACGTTCATAATTATACATATATCCAGATAAGAAATAAGATAACCAAAAATAAGACAAACACCCTGTGAATAGTTAACATTTAGAATTATGAGGAAGCTCTGACTACCTCATAGCTCAATAGTCAAAAATCGACTGAGTAGCACCTTGAAATTCAGAATTATACCCTGAGATTTAAGTCTCCCCACCATTATAATATGGAATGTAATATTGTAGGCTCCAGCATATTCCAATCAATTTTATTCAAATTTTTATAATGAGGTTTTTAGAATGAGAAAGACGTTAAAACATTTTTTAGGTTGATTTGGGTTGAATTATGCAATTAGCTTTACTACAGCTGCTAAAGAACGCTTTGTAACGTATTCTTTATGGATTCAAACGACCATAACATTTATGACAGTATACTTTTCGACTATTTAAATAAAAGTTCTTGATCACTGTAGTTCTTTAAACGAGAAAGGTAGTCTCTTAAGACGGAACAGAGCACAACTCAACTTAGCTTCAGAACTAATACTAGATCTAGAGCAAGAAACAGTAGGGTTTAGCTGTACGTCTCTTAAGACAGCTAAACTGTTTCTAGTTCTATGTCTAGAGTCTGAGTTGTACCAACCAAGTCATTTTAAGCTTATGTTACACATTTTGGACGGTCAGGTCAGGTTCAGCACCCTCTGTTATTCAGTAGGAAAAGCAACTTTCTTATAGTAATGTCATTTTATTTAACTTTGCTTTGTGTATAACAAAATCAAGTTATTTTCTTTAATACAAGATAAATCTAAATTTTACGTTTATGTAGCTCACCATAAGCAAGAAGACATATAGTCAATAATATAATGCATGTAATGTATTTGGACCCTAGAATATTACAGACCACACTGTGATTATGGGAGTTTGGGGTTTAAACTATGACGACAAAGACAAACTAAAACAGTCTAGCCGTTTTAAGAGGACATTCACAGTTATACATATATCCAGATAAGAAATAAGATAACCAAAAATAAGACAAACACCCTGTGAATAGTTAACGTTTAGAATTATGAGGAAGATCTGACTACCTCATAGCTCAATAGTCAAAAATCGACTGAGTAGCACCTTGAAATTCAGAATTATACCCTGACTTTAAGTCTCCCCACCATTATAATATGGAATGTAATATTGTAGACTCCAGCATATTCCTATCAATTTTATTCAAATTTTTATAAGGAGGTTTTTAGAATGAGAAAGACGTTAAAACATTTTTTAGGTTGATTTGGGTTGAATTATGCAATTAGCTTTACTACAGCTGCTAAAGAACGCTTTGTAATGTATTCTTTATGGATTCAAACGACCATAACATTTATGACAGTATACTTTTCGACTATTTAAATAAAAGTTCTTAATCACTGTAGTTCTTTAAACGAGAAAGGTAGTCTCTTAAGACGGAACAGAGCACAACTCAACTTAGCTTCAGAACTAATACTAGATCTAGAGCAAGAAACATTAAGGTTTAGCTGTACGTCTCTTAAGACAGCTAAACTGTTTCTAGTTCTATGTCTAGAGTCTGAGTTGTACCAACCAAGTAATTTTAAGCTTATGTTACACATTTTGGACTGTCAAGTCAGGTTCAGCACCCTCTGTTATTCAGTAGGAAAAGCAACTTTTTTAGAGTAATGTCATTTTATTTAACTTTGCTTTATGTATAACAAAATCATGTTATTTTCTTTTATACAAGATAAATCTAAATTCTATGTTTATTTAGCTCACCATAAGCAAGAAGACATATAGTCAATAATATAATGTATCTAATGTATTTGGACCCTAGAATATTACAGACTGTACTGTGATTATGGGAGTTTGGGGTTCAAACTATGACGACAAAGACAAACTAAAACAGTCTAGCCGTTTTAAGAGGACGTTCATAGTTATACATATCTCCAGATAAGGATAACACAACAGTTCTTTAGACAAATAGCAGCCCTTTGTTCTATCCCACCAGTCTGTGAATTTCCTGTGGGTGAAATCTTTAATAAGCTCAATTTGAGTTGCTACGGACGGAGCGATTAACGGTTCAGGTGAACAGATAGCTTGCTAGGCAGCTCTTTTGGCAAGTCTATCAGCGTGCTTATTACTTGAACAGATCGAGTGTCCTTTTATCCATTGAAGTGAAACACAGTTCTGTGCTGCGGCCTTCTCCAATGTTAGGTGACAGTCCATGGCAAGTCCTGAGGTAATAGTTATTCTACTCAGGGCTGAAATGGATTCTCTACTGTCAGTATAAATTGTGAAAGACTTACCTTGCAAGTTGGATCTGACAATAAAGTCAGCGGCAAGTAGAATGGAGATTAATTCTGCCTGTATGGTGGTGGTACCTTTACCTAAAGGAGTAGATATGTGGAGTTTGAGATCGTACTAGAAAACTCCAGCTCCAGCTCCTTCCCGACTAACCGAACCATCAGTGTAGATTTTGTTACTTTTATTTACTTCTACTTCTGTGGAACTTGGGTAGGTGAGATAACTTTTAGTAAAAATGTGTTGTAGGGGTATGAAGTCCGTCTTACGTTCCAGAATTGGTGAGTAACCGACCATTTCATTCCAGAGTACGGCATTTTTACTGTTTCTCTCACCCATAAAGATTCCTGCTGTACGCAGTCGAAACATAGTCATCAGTGCCACTTCTTGTATGAACAAATGAAGTGGCGGTAGGTTCAACCTGTTTTCCATGGCTGCAGTGGGGGTAGATCGCAGCGCACCTGTAACATACAAACACGCAAGTCTCTGTACTTTATTTAGTGCAGCAGTGGAAATAAATTGGAAGGTTTTTGATCACCAGACTACTGCACCATATGTAAGCATAGGTCGAATTACAGCTGTGTAGATCCAGAGGGCAGTTTTAGGAGACAGCAAAATAACTAAAAATAAGACAAACACCCTGTGAATAGTTAATGTTTAAAATTATGAGGAAGCTCTGACTACCTCATAGCTCAATAGTCAAAAATCAACTGAGGAGCACCTTGAAATTCAGAATTATACCCTGACTTTAAGTCTCCCCACCATTATAATATGGAATGTAATATTGTAGACTCCAGCATATTCCTATCAATTTTATTCAAATTTTTTATAAGGAGGTTTTTAAAATGAGAAAGACGTTAAAACTTTTTTAGGTTGATTTGGGTTGAATTATGCAATTAGCTTTACTACAGCTGGTAAAGAACGCTTTGTAACGTATTCTTTATGGATTCAAACGACCATAACATTTATGACAGTATACTTTTCGACTATTTAAATAAAAGTTCTTGATCACTGTAGTTCTTTAAACGAGAAAGGTAGTCTCTTAAGACGGAACAGAGCACAACTCAACTTAGGTTTAGAACTAATACTAGATCTAGAGCAAGAAACATTAGGGTTTAGCTGTACGTCTCTTAAGACAGCTAAACTGTTTCTAGTTCTATGTCTAGAGTCTGAGTTGTAGGTCTAGTATTAGTTATACTTTTAGTTCCAGAAGAATTTAAAAGAATCTTGAACTAATCTAAACAAACAGTAAAACTAAACTAACACTATGTTGAATCTGAATCTTTCTAGTTCTAGGTCTAGTGTTAGTTCTAATTTTATTTTGATACAAGTATGGAATAATTTAAAACCAAATAACAGGCAAAGTAGAGCTACTATCAATGTTAAAGCTAACTAGACCTAGAATTAGAAACATTACGGTTTAGCAAAACTCTAACATTTCTAGTTCTTCGTCTAATATTAGTTCTGAAGCTGAGTTGAAGGTCTAGCATTAGTTATACTTGTAGTTCCAAAAGAATTTAAAACAATTTAGAGTTAAACAAGAATTAAAACTTGAACTAACATTAGACCTAGAAGTTAGTTCTAGTTTTAAACCGAAATGTTTTATTTAAAAAATTTTCAATTTAGAAAAAGTCCAGTTTTTACATAAAAGTTAAATACAAAGGAACCTGAACTCACACTCTGATTTATTTAATTCTGAATATAATTAATTCTCTTTTGCATTAATTTAATTCTTACTTCTTTATTTCAGCTCACGAACAATTAAAATCATTCATAATCAGCCTTAATCATGAACAAAAACGTCTCTCTCTCGATGTTTCATCAACTTGCCTCTCTTTGACTCGCCTTCAACAAAGATTAACAATCTTCCGCCGTTATTTTGAGGCGTTCAGTCGAGTCACATCAAACGAGAACAAACTGAACGGGGCCGGAAGTAAGCGTCCTAGCGCAGCCGATCAGCCGTCCACCCCAAAAATTTCATCATTAAAACAAAAAATGGTCGTAAACACCGATCTGGCTTCGCGTCTAGCAAGAGTCGGGTCGAGAGCAGCTCTTAATTTTTCGTTTGCGTTTTTAAAAAGGGCTTGGAGACTGGGTGAAGATGTCGATTTATGCGGCGAGCTTTTATCGGAATCTCTTTCCGCTTTACAATTACTTCCGGTTGCTAGTTTGTTTGATGAGAGTCAAGTTTCGGCTGTTTGGTTAGAGGTTGTTGATCGATCGGTGAAGTTTTTAAGACAAGTCGTTACGGGGTAAAATCAAATTTTATTAAAATTTTTATTTATTAAATAAATCAATTTTTTAGGGAGATAACAAATAATCGCCAAATTTGCGAAGTTCCCTATCAAGATCAGCACGTCTCATTAAAACTCCTTTTAGAATTAGCTCTGCAAAAAGGAACATTAAGCAGCATTTTAGATTGTGTACTTTTACTGTTACAATTGTGGGAAAAAAAGAATTATTCGAACGATAATCGTTCGGTTTTGGTGTCAGTAACAGCTCCGATATTTTCGTTTCTTCGTCGTTTTGAAGAGATATCGCCCGAAAAACCTATCGATTCACCATCAGGCGATGAAAACAATGAATTGTTAAATTGTAATCAGTTACTTTTAAAGTATTTGGATGTCGTGGAAGTTGATGAGGATGAAATTGATGTTCGTCAAGGGGCTGTGCTTTTATTGGTTCATTTGGATCGATTGGCAACGCCGCATTTACCGTCGCAATCTTTTAATAAGGTTAAATTTTGTTTTGATTCAAAATTGAATTAATTTTATTTTATTAAATTAATTTTATTAATTATTTTATAGATGAACGAATGCAATAATCGAAAAGTGTGGGGTTGGGGCTGGTTAACCTGGAAGCCGTCGATAATTCCCCAAGCGTTCGATACAATATCTGATTTAAACATAAAACAGCTTTGTTGCTCCGAAACGATTCTTTTAGCGCTAACGTACGATGGAAAAGTTTATTTTATTTATTTCTCATCGGAATCGCCACCATGTCCTCAACTAATCGAAACGTTTCAAGATAAAGAAGTGATCAAAATTGCTGCACACACAGAAGGGAAACACTTTATGGCTTTAACGAAAGATTCTTTGGTTTATTCTTGGGGAAATGGCGATGGAGGCCGTTTAGGCCACGGAGATAACGCTTCTAAAGATGAACCGACCGTAATTGAAGCTTTGAGAGGAAAAGACGTCGTTGATATTCAATGTGGCGGTACATACAGCGCTGCTATTTTAAAATGCGGCGTTTTATACACATGGGGAAGAGGAAATTTTGGACGTTTAGGACATGGAACATCAGAAGATTGCTTTATACCAACAGCAGTATCTGCGCTTCAAGAACACCACGTGGTTAAAGTCGCCTGTGGTTCTGGAGACGCGCACACTGTGTGTATTACAAGTCAAGGAAATGTTTATAGTTGGGGTGATGGCGATTATGGGAAGTTGGGGAGGGGGGGTTCGGATGGGTCGAAAATTCCACGATTAGTTGAGAGGCTTCAAAATTATAATATAACCCAAGTTTATTGTGGGGGGCAGTTTAGCGTCGCCTTGTCAAGCGAGGGGAAAGTTTTTACTTGGGGTAAAGGCGAAGGGTGGAGGTTGGGGCATTTCACTGATGATCATGTTAGGTATCCCGAATTAGTTGAAAGTTTAGAAGGTATTTTATATTAAAAATTATTCAATTTGGAGATATAATATATAAAGCTTTTAAATTGGGAAGTTTTGTATTAACAAAGAGTAAAGCTCAATTAATTCGAGTATCGTCAAGTCCGAATTCGAAAACAAAAAACGATAAATTTCTTTTACTTCAGTTTACATTAAAAATTTAGAACGTTTTGACTTACTAGAACCAATCCCTGAGGATGGCTGTAGACAGAAACTAGTAAAGTTCAAGTTTTTGGTTAATTCAAAACCAGTTCTGAAAGTACAAAGAAAAGCTTTACATATTATTGCTCCATATTATTTACAAAAATTAATAAAAGCTAAAATAATTTGTTTTTAGATAAAAAAATAGTATCGATAAGTTTGGGTTTTGGCCACGTTTTGGCTCTATCAGATGAAGGAGAAATTTTCGGCTGGGGCAAAAACGAGCATAAACAAGTTTGTGATAGTCAAGAATTGTACGTGCAACAGCCGAGGTTGATTGGGTCGTTGAAGGGGCAAAAAGTCATTGGGATTTGTTGCGGCCCCGTCCAAAGTTTCGCGTGGTCCAATGTTGCTCGTTCCATTCCGCAAACTCACATTCCATTTGTTATGGATCTCACAGAGAATACATTTAGGTACAAACACATTTTATCAAAAAAATTAATTTAAATAAATCTTTTTTATTATTTTAGGTTATTAGATCAATTATTAGAGGTCGTTTGCGAGAATTTCAATACAACGGGTTCTTTAGGATTCCCAATAAATAGAGATACAGAATGTATAGCGGTTTCAACACTAAATTTATTACATTTACAGGTAAGAATATTATTTTAATTCATTAACACAATACAATTTTTGATTAAATAAATTAATGCCTCTTGTTCGAATCGGAATGCAAGGTGGAACAAGTTTTTTGATCGTTTTCGCTTTCCGACGCATTTCCGTTGTTTTTAGAGAAATGTTTCGTCCAAATCCTTCGCGCCCCTTTGTTCCAAACGACAAAATAAACATATAAAACGACGCCTTGAATGCTCGTTGTGAAACAAAATATATATAACATACAATTCGAATCTAAAAACGAGCCGATTAATCCGAAAATCCACGAAAATCCCATCAAAAAAAATAAAATCACCCCTAATTTGATTCGTAACATTATTATATTCGTTTCGGCTCCGAACGCATTCGACTTTTTATTTAAAACGCTTTGAAATATAATCACAAACATTGAAACGTTAATGGATACAATTATGATGATCGGGAGATATAATCCGAAATACAAATAATAACCGGATGGATAACAAAGATTTTCGTATGTGTAATTATCGATGTTAAGGTGCGCTGAAATAAAAACAGGGATTATCGCTACTCCCCAAGCAAAAACCGAACATTTTAAAACAATACAACTCGGCTCATTTACCAAAACTCGAACAAACTTGCGATACTGCAAATAACTTATTATTAAGGCCCAACAAAATTGCGAAATAACCACGTAATGTAGCGAAATCCCCAAAATTGTACAAACCAAATATGTTTTTTCCTTCAATATACTTAATCCGACTAAAATAATCATTTGTAAAGCGATCGCGGTCGAAAAATTTAACAATATTTTCGTCCCAGCCGCATCTCGCCAGGTTTTCGAAAACATCGCGGTCAAAAAAATCAACAAAACGCTTATTAACGTTAAAACGGCCCCGATTGTCGCTAAATAATTCGTGACGATGTCATCTTCAGCTCCGACTAACAAAGCGAAATGTGTCATATGTGAAAATTTGCATGTTCTTTTTGTGGTGTCGAAATTTACGGTTTCGTCGATTTTCCAATATCCGAGAAATCCCGTCCAAGTTTCGCGGTCGATTCCGTAATTCCAAAATACGCAATTTCTCGTGGCTTTATTCTTTTCGATGTTTGCGTCGTAACTGTTTTCGAAAATAATCGGGATTTCGTAATTTAAAGAGATCGAATTAATACCGACGATAAACATGCTTAAAACGTAGCCGACCTTTTTGTTTGTATCGGGGTCGTTGAAAAGGGCGTCGTTTAAATAAATGGTTGTTACTAAATTTTTTTGATCTTTTGATGATTCTAGGATTTCGTTTAAGAGTTCAATCGGGATGTAAGTTGCGAAAATTAAATTTCTCCTGGGAATTGAGTCGATTGTAATGTTTTTGTGTAAACTGACTGGTTTATATTTATTGTTTTCCTTGTAAAGTCCCAATCCGGCGATTGCGCTTTTTTTTAAATCGACTATTTGTAAAATTATGTTTTCTTTTATGATTAAAGTTGAATAACCGCCGTTTAGCGCGACATCAAAATTGTATAAAAGCGAATCTGTTGAGTTCAATTTTAATTGGGATTCAGCTAAGGTGTCTCGTTTTATTTTCGTAACCATGTTTAAATTAGAAACTAATCGTTCCAAATCGAAATCATCGCTTGGTGCGACGATTTGGTGGAAAATTTCGGCGACCAAATGAACGTCGTACGAAGTAAAATCGGATTCCGTAGATAAGATATCGTATAAAAGCTCATTTTTTTCGTTTGACGTTTTATTCGATGCGAATAATTCGTGTAACGTTGTTGTGGACTCGGGTATCTCTTGGTCTTCGTCTATGTTTATGTTGTCGTAATCGATTTTATCCCATTTTGCACCGTGCTGAAAATCTCCGCGGCAAGTTCTCGTTAAAGGTTCCCCATTTGGTTGTAATATGATATCTAGAGGGGTTGTTGTGGCCCCGATTTTTTTCGTTGGCCAAACTATTTCAATTTCTTTTAAGTAAACAGTTTCTGTTAAACAAAATTCGCTGCTTAATAATTCGTATGAAACGATTTCATCCCGCTTTAAATTTCCTAAATCGTTTAAGAAATTTTTGTGAACAGTTTCGACGTCGTTTTCGGATGGTTTCGTTGCAATGTGTAGTATGACGTTGAGGTTTTGCCTTTTTAAGTAATTTTGTGTGATTTCGATTGGACGTATTGTGAATATTTTTGTTTCATCTAAACCGGCATTAATGATTTCTAAGGTTTTTGTGTGATAATTATATGGTAATTTTTGATAAGATTTTGATGTAGTGTTAATCGTGACGTTTAAAACGAAGTTAAATTGGTAATTTCCATCTCCCGCTATTATTTTATTGCTTGTAATGATGGATAAGTTTGGGTACAAAAATCCTTCGCACCAATATTGGCCGGGTCCTAAATCACTTTTAATTTCAAATTGGTAAGTAGCCACATCCCCGGATATTTTTGTATTTTTTAATTTGTAATTTTCGTATCTGAATTTGATTAATGTCTCGGAAGGGGCAAAAACGTCGGTGTAACAATAAATAACGACGTTATCCGCTATAAAATATAATTTTAAAATGTTTTCGACAGTAACCGTTATTGTTTTCTCTTTCAATTCTAACTTTATACTCGGATTTGGATATTTTGCAAAATTTTCTTCGCAAGATGAACATCCTGTCGTAGTCTCTTTTCCGTCGCAAGTTGTCTCGCAATAAAAACCTTTTCTTGCGGTGCAATGACAATAACTAGTCGTTCTACAAATCTCGTTGTATTGCTCGCAATAATTTTTAATGTTTCTGGTTACAGGGTAAACACATAGTGCTGTATTTTCCTCATTGCACTTTGCCGTTTCAAATGAGTTTTCTCCCGTTACTATTATACATTCTCCATCGTTGGCTGAAACTCCGGAAAATAAGTTCCCGTAATCGTCTCCAATTTCGAGCCATTGATAGTAGTCGTAAATTTGATGAGCGTGAATATTTGCCCAGACTCGTACTCTTGATGTACTCACGAATTTGTCTATGTGCTTGATGTATTCATTTAATGGTTCGACGTCTTTATAGGGGCATTCGTATGGGTAGGTTACATCTTTTCGTTCTAGATAGCAAAAGCTAGCTTTGCTGGGATAGTCGTCACCACATGGGTTTGGCCAAATCTAAAAGAAATTAAGATAGTAACATTAAATAACTTTATACACCCAATTTTATTTTTTCTTATAAAATGCAATAATAATAATACAAATTTGAATTTAATTTAAACTTAATGAAATCAATCTTATTTTCATCTCCTAGCAAGTCATTGAAAACCTTGAGTAACCGGAAGTAGTTCTTTATCAGACCACCATTATCCATTATTTTTTACATAGTTCTGGTTTATAAGTAAGCAAAGTGTATGCAATATGAAGTTTTGTAGACTTCTTATTGCTTCTAGAAGTAATGATATTACTTTTTCTTGATCTACTTCCGCAAGAGTTGATATTGTTTCCAGAAGACTTGATATTATTCTAGATAACTTGATATTTCTTCCAAAAGACTTGAAATGCTTTCACAAAACTTGATACTGCTTTTAGAAGACTTGATCTACTTCTAGATAATTTGATATTACTTCCAGAAGACTTAATACTGATCTAGATGACTTATTACTTCTTTCAAAAAACTTGAAATGCTTCCGGGTAACTTGATACTGCTTCTAGATGACTTAATATTCTTCGTACTTTTAAAAACCGGCGCCTATTTAAAAAAACAAATACAAAGTTCAAAGTGATACGCATTCATTTTAACCATTATTGCATAATATTAAGAAACTTTTAGATTATTATCAAGACGTTGAAGACCGTATTGTACTCCAATTTGTCTAAATTCCATTCCTACCACTCAAAGTAGTATATTTTATAAAAGCTTGTGTTACGATGTTGATACAGGTATTCAAAATTTGACGGATAATTTATACGTAGCACCATTCTTGGTAGACTCTGAATTGAAAATCTTAATCCTTAATGCGTATGGTTGTAGGAAACACTTAAATGAAACGAAAAATGTAGCACATACGACATTTTAAAATTAGGATTTTTGCTTTAAAGTCGAACGAAGAATGTCGCTTCATCTAGATAATTTCCTCCAATTTAATTTCTAAAGAATCTAAAAGCAAAGAATACGACAGATATATACGAACTGTCCACAAAGATAATAAACAAGGTTGAACCAATTGTTAACGAACATCTGATTTGTCACAAACAAATTTCTAGAAGACTTGAAGAATAGAATCTAGAAGACTTAAAATGCTTCTAGATGTTTTAAAATGCTGCCATAAAGTCGATATTGCTTCTATAAATTTAATACTGCTTCAAGAAGATTTGAAATGCTTCCAGAAGATTTGATACTGTTTCTGAAAGACTTGATATTGCTTCCAAAAGACTTAAAATGTTTCCATAGGACTTGATACTGCTTTTAGCAGGTTTAAATTGTTTCCAAAAGGTTTGAAATGCTAACAGAAGACATGATACTGGTTCTAGAAGACTTAAAATGCTTCTAGAAGACTAATTTGTTTGATACTGAGCGTATTTTCATTGCAAATCAATAAGCGGTAGAAAAATCGTGCCAGTAATTTCAGTTTTTTCTTAATTTCGAGACTTCTTAGTGCTTTTAGACTGGACACCCATAGAACTGAAATGTGCAAGTATCTCAAAATTGAGATACCATTCTTAAGTTGACATTCTTAACTAGTAACCACATTCTTAACATTCTTAAATTTTTTGTTAAGAACTGCCGATTCTTTTAAGTATTTCTTTGATGTTTAGCTATGTAAAACCATTTCATAACAGTTTGCTTTTTTAAAATTAATAATTAAAATAAATTATCGACTTATAACAAAATCGACTTACGACGAAGTACATTAATTAATTTTAAACTCTACATGGTGGTTTCAGCAAGACTTTATTTACAATAAACACTAACTTCACAAAGCCTTTTTGCATCTCCTAACTAAAAAACTAACTTTACAAGCGCAATTTTTTGTAAAAAGCAGTGACATATGCTAACAAACGGTGACATGTAAACCTTACTTTAGCAATCTAGGACTTTAGGCACACATATGGTACCCTGCCATCTAGGTATCACGAATACAAACCAACTTCAGTTGAATAATTATGTATATCTATAAACAAGGGTAATAGTTTAGTTTCAATAAGCAATGTGACTCGTTGTGTAATCGTCAAATACAATAGGACATGTCAAGTAATGTTGAAATTCAGCGGATTTCATTGCGTTATTTGACATTTGATTGTATTTAATGAGTACGCGACGAGATTTAAGGTAAATCTCAACGTTTTTAAGCATACTATACGTAATTTCTTTAATTATTTTATATCTCACTATTTCATGGCGAAAATTCAACTTACATTTGTAGTTGTTTCATCGGGTATTTCTGTAGTTGTTGTTTCAACAATTATTTCCGTTGTAGTTGTATCATCTAATATTTCTGTTGTAGTTGTTTCAACAATTACTTCCGTTGTAGTTGTATCATCGATTATTTCTGTTGTAGTTGTTTCAACAATTAGTTCCGTTGTAGTTGTTTCAACAATTAATTCCGTTGTAGTTGTTTCAACAATTAATTCTGTAGTAGTTGTGTCAACAATTACTTCCGTCGTAGTTGTATGATCAATTATTTCTGTTGTAGTTGTTTTATCCTCAACATTGAGTGCATCCCATTTCCCGCCGTTCTCAAAATTTCCACCGCACGTTCTCATTAAAGTTACGCCGTTTGATCCAACATTATCCAAAGAAGGTACTGTAGCTCCAATTTTTGTTGTCGGCCAAATTAATTCGGTTTCACTCAATAAAATCGTCTCTCTTAAACAATATTCACTACTTAACAATTCGTATGAAACAATTTCTTCGGCATTCAAATTTTTTAAATCGTCCAAAAAATCGTTATAAATTATTTCAATGTCGGTTATTTCAGATTTCTTCGTCGAAATGTGTATCGTAACGATAACAAAATGATTTTGGGATATCCCAATTGGGCGGATTGTGAATATTTTTGATTCGTCTAAATAGGTTTTAACGATTTCTAAGGTTTTTGTGTGGTAATTGTATGGTATTTTTTTAAAGGAATTTGATGCGGTGTTTATGGCGACGTTTAAGACGAAGTTAAATTGGTAATTTCCATCTCCTGCTATTATTTTATTGCTTGTTATGGTGCTTAAGTTTGGGTATAAAAATCCTTCGCACCAATATTGGCCAGGTCCCAAATTACTTTTAATTTGAAATTGGTAAGTAGCCACATCCCCGGATATTTTTGAACTTTTGAATTCGTAGTTTTCGTATCTTAATTTGATTGTTGTCTCGGAAGGGGTAAAAGCGTCGGTGTAACAATAAATAACATTGTTACTGGTTATAAAATATAACTTTAAAATGTTTTGGACAGTAACCGTTATTGTTTTGTCGTTTAATTCTAAGTTTATACTCGGATTTGGATATTTTGCAAAATCTTCTTCGCAAGATGAACATCCTGTCGTGGTCTCTTTTCCGTCGCAAGTTGTCTCGCAATAAAAACCTTTTCTTGCAGTACAATGACAATAACTAGTCGTCGTTCCACAAATCTCGTTGTATTGCTCGCAATAATTTTTAATATTTCTAGTTACAGGGTAAGCACATACTGCTGAATTTTCTTCATCGCAGTTTGCCGTTTCAAATGAGTTTCCCCCCGTTATAACTATACATTTTCCATCGTTAGCTGAAAGCCCAGAAAATAATTTTCCGTAATCGTCCCCGATTTCGAGCCATTGATAGTAGTCGTAAATTTGGTGAGCGTGAATATTTGCCCAGACTCGTACTTTTGATGTACTCACGAATTTGTCTATGTGCTTGATGTATTCAGTTAATGGTTCGACGTCTTTGTAGGGACATTCGTATGGGTACGTTACATCTTTTCGTTCTAGATAGCACATGCTAGCTTTGCTGGGATATCCGTCCCCACATGAGTTTGGCCAAATCTAAAATTAATTGTTAACATGTAGTTGATGTTTAAGCAATCAAATTGAATTTTTATTTTATTGGGTTAAATTGAATCAACAATTTTCATTCAGTTAATCTTAATGTAGAAATCTTGTTCTTCATTTTATGCTCTTAACATATTTGAAATAAAGTTATTTTTGGCCTTCTCATTCCCCTGATTTAACGTCAAGATATTTTTTGTGTCCCAATTTCCTTTTTTTTGAAAATCACATAGACCACACATAGAAAGTAAATATTTTTGAAATTATTACAAAATGAATCGATAAACACACCCAAATAGCCAAATATAGTATGGTTCTTTTACCAGAAGACCATGAAATTTTTCTAATGTCTGAACAACTTCCGGTCCAATATACAAATATACCTTAAATTGAGACAACTTTATAACTCATAAAGTATCTATTTTATAAAAAATTTAAATAAAACTTTCATCGTATGAAGGGGGAAATATTGAATCAAATTTTTTGTAATACAATAATATCAAAAAAAAAAAAATACTTACATCTTTACAAAGCACTTTTCCATAAAAAAATAATCCTAATATTAAAAGTGTTATGATTAAATATTTAAAAGAAATCATAATAATTGGGTACTTGAAAGAGAAGCACTCGCACTCGATGGTTGAACCGGATAAATATGACTAAATGATGATACAAAAACGCATAACTATAATTAATTTCTGCATCGAGATAACATTAACGAGCCAAATGTTAATAGTCAATTTACCATATGGCTGTGTAATACACCTGGGTTAATTTTCGTTGATTAATTCCCGAATTTATTATTTTTCGTTATTTATCAAGCACCTTCTGTTGAGTATACGATTATCAACAAAGACATTAATATTTAATCACTAATTAGATGTGTTTATATTAACAGTAAACATTAACTGTTTAATTAATTTCTTCTATTTATTCAAAATTTTGGTGTGTGAACTATAATAATAATATGAGAGAGGTATAATAATAAGTCTTCCACAAAACTAAATAAAAATCTATTACTACATAAAAAATAAAAAAGTATTCTTAGAACTGATAATTTATTTGTGGCCAACAAAATGCATTCTCCGCAGTTTGCTGAACATTCTACCTCTTTCCAGCTCATACATTTCACATTTCAAAATAATTTGGTTCAGATCGTAAACTCGGTGAATCCGTTATTCCCATCCTGTACATTTGAGCAGGAAAGATGCCGTGACCCACTCGCGTTCGACTGATTGTAGAAATCATATGTTAGATTCAAAAACAAAGATTTCCTCTCTGACCACCCTTAATCAACCATAAAGCACCACCCCGCCAGTCTATCAGCTATCTCATTCGCGACAATTTTTGCGTGGCCCGGGATCCAAGCAAATTCTACCCTTAAGTCCTCTGAAGCACACTACCAACTGAATTCTTTGACTGGAGTTTTGAATGACGCAGAGATAAAACTATCATTGGATACTTGATGATTGAACCTTACATCGATTTCACTGTCTTGGGAATTCATTGAGTTTCCATCACTCGCTTCTTCAATGTTACGCTTCTCGGTGGATTGGATTTTTTTAATTAATGCTTCTGGGGTGGTTTTTCTGTCTTGAAATAATATAAGCTCTGGAGGTGTTCCACTCCTTCGTTTTGGAGAACCGCTCGAGGCATGGGATTTGATTACTCTCTTGTATGTAAAATGTTTTATTAACTTGTGGGGTAATTTTGTTTCCGTTAGCATTCGAACTCATATTGATCTGGTTATTTGAAGGTAACTAATGGAAATTTATGTCATCATTTAGCCTTTCATGTCATCATTTTCCAAGCTTCTTCTTTCATTTCCCTAAAGATATCACGTCCTTGCTGATGTGCTAGAATGGAAAATCGTTCTGTTCCGCCGCCAGTCTATCAGCTATCTCATTCGCGACAATTTTTGCGTGGCCCGGGATCCAAGCAAATTCTACCCTTAAGTCCTCTGAAGCACACTGGCAACTGAATTCTTTGACTGGAGTTTTAAATGACGCAGAGATAAAACTATCATTGGATACTGATGATTGAACCTTACATCGATTTCACTGTCTTGGGGATTCATTGAGTTTCCATCACTCGTTTCTTCAATGTTACGCTTCTCGGTGGGTTGGATTTTTTTAATTAATGCTTCTGGGGTGGTTTTTCTGTCTTGAAATAATATAAGCTCTGGAGGTGTTCCACTCCTTCGTTTTGGAGAACCGCCCGAGGCATGGGATTTGATTACTCTCTTGTATGTAAAATGTTTTATTAACTTGTGGGGTAATTTTGTTTCCGTTAGCATTCGAACTCATATTGATCTGGTTATTTGAAGGTAACTAATGGAAATTTATGTCATCATTTAGCCTTTTAATAATAAATTGCTTATCGGATGTATTTTTTGCTGCCATCATTGCTTCATAAGAAGAAATATTATAGATTGCTATAATTTTTTTGATTTTGGTTTGTTTGAGTAATTCAAACGTCTTTGAGATTTACTAACTCATCGCATCCCCGCCTACAAATATTAATTACAACAAGCAACCAAAAACAACCACCAAGCAAACCGAAATAAAAGCAGTTTTTATCGTACAATTTTAGATTATGCGTCTTCTTAACACGACAGAAATTGCGCGAATCCGTTTAATTAATTATTAACATAACATTATTTTTTCCAGCTCTACTCAATCATCTCAAACGACATCGACGTTAAATCAATCGGGCTCGGTCCCGGAAGTAAACTCTTAGGCAGCATAAAATCCCGCGTTGTTTACTTAGCCAGTTCCATCGGGGTCTTATCAACAGTCCAAGAAGCTGCTCAATCCACATTACAAGCCGGATGGAGCGTTTTGTTGCCAACGGCGAATGAGCGTGCCCAAACTTTAAGCTCTTTACTACCTAATGCCGGTCTTGAAGCAAGTAATTTAACCGGGGGTCAACGATTCATGACGAATTTGCTCGTTTGGAGTCTGATGGCTGATGGGGGATTAGAAACGGCGCTCTTGGAAGCTCTTCGCACCGAATTGATGGAAATATCAGACGCTGATGATAAATTTGAGTCGCGCGTCACTCATACGATGATTCCACTCCTTCATCTCGTTAAACAACTACTCAGGAATTCGAGTTCTTTGACTCGTTTAAGGTTGCAAGAATTTCGCGCGACATCTAAGGTAATAATAACAGAAAAAAGCAGCAACTCGGTGACGACTCCAAGTTTGGATTTGTTGATACGCTTCCAACGGTTATTGATAGGGAAGATTTATTCCGATGATGTTACTTGCTTGAACGCCGCGGAGAGCTTGTTGAAAAAATATCTTTATCAAGTTAGTTCCTATATCACGGACACATTGAACGTCGCCTACGAAATCGTTATGGTTAACCCCAAAAATTATCTGCACGTTATTCATCTTTTAAAAGGGGACGTTACAGGTAAGTGAAAATATTTTTTATCAATCTCAATCTTTATTTTACATAAAACTCTCTTAAATCAAGCGCGATTAACAGAACAAATATTTAAATATCCAACCAATCGGGATAAATATCATCCACAAGATTGCTAACGGCGGTATGAAGTGCAAATAAGGCATATTAATAATATCCGAAACGAGACCTAACAAAGCTTTAGGCGGATCCTGCAAAAACCGCACCATTAAATCGATAATTCGTATCGGCAATTTAAGAATCGCTTTGATAGTTATAACCGGCGATATAAGCGCGTGTACCGGTATCATTATTATCTTCCTCGGGATATATGTAAATAATCTAGCTATGGTGAAGAACCCTTTACAAATAGTTAATCCGACTCGAATTGGCGCCAAAAGTATATGCATCGGCACATAAATAATCCACCTAATCAATTTGAACGGTATCGCAACCAACCCTAACAACCATTTTATCGGGCGCAACAAAAATGATTGTGAGAGTCCTTTTAAAACTTGATGGACGATATCAAAAATTGGTCTAAACGGAAATATTACAAAATCGACACCGCTTTTAACAGGTTCCGGCGTTTCGTCGCAATTATCGCTTGGATCTAAAAAAGTGATTGAAATAAATTTTAAATTTCTAAACAATCAAATTCTTACCGCATACTTCCCCGGCAACAATTTGAATTAAAAGGACCAAACCGATGGTGTACACGAACCACTTCATCCTGTCGTTACGGTACGTCGATAGTAATGAAATATTTTTAATGCCACGATTTGAGCATTTATTTATAATCTTCTTTAACAAAAGGATATTAAGACGTATTGTTTAATCAGGGTTTTAATGGTTTTTAGATCAATCTTGTCGTACTCCCACATTTTTGGATTGTTAAACGATTTTATAATAACGTAATATTCAATTTATTTAAAGATATTATTTTAATAGATTATATCTTTAAATTTTTTTCTATTACGTTTTTCATGTTATATCATTATTGCGTTCAATTTTTGCACTTTTTCGTGAATATAATTTTTTTATTAAGTTTTACCGTTTAACGAGATGTCTGAGATTAAAAATACAACTGAATTGGAAGTAAATTTGTATAAAGGTTTTAATATTTAAAGAAAATTAAAATATTTTGTAATAATTTGTAATAGTATTAAGAATGATTTTAATGATTGATTAAATTGAAACCGATAGAACTTTAAATATAATGAATGAAATAATCAAATGGGACGTTCTCTCCTTTTATCGCTGTGTTAACCCATTCGAGACGGATATTTTTTTTTGAACACGGTCCCCAGGAGCGAAATTTTTTTTTGTTTATAATGTTCATTTTTAATAAAAAAACTTGTTTACTACAGAAATCACCCAATTGAAAAAAAAACTGTGTGTGCAACTCGCTCCTCAGAAAATTTTTATTGCGAGGAGCTTGAGATTGAACATCATGTGTGCAATGTAAGGTAAAATAAAAATACATCATTAAAATCGTTATGTTGCTTTCAATAATGAAGAACAGAATATAATGCAAAGAAAATTTTTAAGAAATAGTAAAAAATCAAAAAAATAACTTGAATAATGAAGAAAATAATATAAACAAGAAATAAATTTTTAGAAAAATGTCTAAAGGTAATAAAGTAATGTAACTCAGTAATGAAAAAGAAAATACAATTTGTAAATACATTTTTGGAAAACAGCACACTGAAATATAATTGTAAAATAATTATACATTAGTTGGTTGATGATAGCGCTTGAAACATTCTCCCAAACATAATCCTGGATTACCGACACAAGCAGGAAAAAAGTAATTACTACGTCTACATTTTCCTTTTTTTTGTAGCACTGTCGGCACATCTTTCTGTTTACTTTCCTATTTTCATTTCTTGGTAAATTTTCAGATAGGTGATCATTTGAACTAACATTAGAACTAATATAAGCACTAACACTGGAACTATCACTAGAACTATGACTAGAAATATCACTAGGACTAACACTAGATCTAAAACTAGAAACTTTCGGGTTTCGCCTTGCGTTTTTTGAAAAAATGTTTGACATTTCGGATGCCATGTTGCAACCTTCTTCAGAAACTGGTTCTAATTGAAAAAGTTAGAAAATGTTAGAAAGTTAGAAACAGTTTCTGAAGAAGGTTGCAACATGGCATTCAAAACGTCAAACATTTTTTCAAAAAACGCTCGGCGACACCCGAAAGTTTCTAGTTTTAGATCTAGTGTTAGTCCTAGTGATAGTTCTAGTGTTAGTGCTAGTGTTAGTTCTAATTTATGTTCAATTAACACCGGTCGTGAAAGCCTTCGTACTTATAGGTGATCATTTGTTTCTGGTATTGGCGACCTTCTGTCTCGGGGTTGTCCAATTAAGTTTTTTAAAATTTCTAGACGATAGTTATAAAAACTCAATTTTCTTGTTATTGGTGAATATGTTTTATATAAATTGAATGAATTTAAAACCAAAGTTTCAACTAAATGAATCCACAATTTTATGTACCATTTAAATGTCCTCCTTGAACAAGAATAATAAGCCAACAACTGATCTTTGCGATCTATCCCGTTCATATATTTGTTATAGTAATGCAACGCAATTGGTTGCAGAATATTTTCTTTATATTTATTTTCATATTCGTTTAAATTTGCTTTGTATTTACTTGATATGAATAACACATCTCTCTTATCTTTAAATTTAGCTTACATTACATCGCTTTTGAACCGAGAAATTACTTCATTTTTCAACTGATTTTTTTTATTACTTCTGAATTGTTTCCCTTCCTTGTTTTTCTCAATGTTCCTGTACAGTAACTTCTGTAATTAAGCAATTTTGAAACTAAACCAAAAGAACTGTAATAATTGTCCATGAAGATAGAATGTCCCTGATTCAGAAAATCTTTCATCAAATGAAAGACAACTTTATCTACGTGTCCTTTTCCACTTATATCATCACCACTTTCTGTATTTACTTTTATTCGTAGCGCAATACCAGAACTTTCACTCATAATGTATAACCTTACACCATGTTTGTGCTTTTTACCGGCAATATATTGTTTAAATATTAATCTTCCTCTCCAAGGAACTAGAGATTCATCTATTGATAATTCTCTGTGAGGATAATATATTTCTCACATTTTATTATTAAAATAATCTACTACTGGAATTATTTTTCGTAGGTAATGTAAGTAATGTATCACTTTCATTATCAAAAGAAAAATGAAGCGATCGCAAAATATTTTGAAATCTTTGTCTACTCATATGTTGGGAAAAATACTGAAAACTAAATTGTTCGCTCTTACTCCAGTAGTTATCAATTCTTGGACATTTGATAGTTTCCATTCAGAAATTGTTAAGTCCATCCATTTTTCCTTTAAAATCTTTTCGCCGTACTTGTTTGTTTCATTCACAATCAAAGAGAAAAAACGTATTATCAAATAAAAGTTCAAAAAAATCGTTTGGACTACCTCCCTTTGGTAACTTTTGGAGACCTGGTTTACCCGCAAAAGGCATTTTTGTAAGGGAACCATCATCTTCCCACTCTGTATCATCAATAAGTTCACTTTGATGCTGTTCAATTTCACTTTCAGTGTCAGTACAATCGTCACAATCACTTTCCTCAAAAACCTCATCTTGTGTATCATCTAAGAATTCAATATTCACATTCCTGTTTTCCTCATTTTCTAAATCACTATCCATAATAACAAAATTTCGATTCTTTTATTATCACTGGTTTCTTCCTGCATTCTTGATGTTCCTGCTTTAGGATCTACCATTTTAGGGGCTAAATTTAAAACTAAATTTTTCTGTACGACTAAACTGTTACGCGTCGTCGTTGATGCTCGAGTGTTTCGGCTAAAAAGGTACAGAGTGGTCGAAATAAAATTTTTATTTATTCACGGATAAAAATGGGCCAAAGAAAAGAAAAAATCTTATTATCTTAAGCCAGCGCGTATCTTATTATCTTAAGCGCATTCATAATTTCTTACATTATAAGAAATTATGAATACGCAATATTCAATGTAAGAAATTATTTCTTACATTATTTGATTAGGCGGTATATATAGAAGGCGATACTATTGCTATTGGTGATAAATTTGAAAAATAGAATTAGATAAATATGGGTTCTTATATTGATATTTTCTAAAAATATAGATTTTGAAACTACAAACAAAATGTTTTGTTTTGTTTTGGTACGCAATAAAACCAATGCCAAATTTTGTTTTTCTATACTTTATAGATACTATTAATTCAAAAAAAAAATCTTCTCTCGACGATTATTTTACTCAGAATAACTGATAATTGCTCATTAATATTATTGCACACACGGTGTGCAATCAGTCTCGAATGGGTTAAGCACAACATTTTAACAGATTACTTATCTTAAAGATAAATAAGGCTCATATGATGTATACTAAGAGCAGGTTCAAAGTAATTCAAAGACATCTCATTGATATCATCTCAATCCTGAAGCTATTCCTCTACGAAGCGCTTATAACGCCTTATTTTTTTGAACTAAATTGGTGCTAAACATTTAGTTTAGGTCAGATAGTAAATCAGGTTTAAATCATAATTATTCAAATTGTTAAGTTTAATCTCTTTTTATACTGAGTTTGTTGCTCAATAATGCTTTAAACAGCTTAAGCACGCTAAGAGGTAATATTGTTCAAAAATGAGCATAAACAGCTACAACCCCGCTTTTCTTCCTTTTAATTCTGCTCACCAGTTAATATTACCCAACCCAAGATTACCCCACAATAAGAACTTTATTATGAAGAGAATCTGGGGATTGATATAGAACCATCCGGATCATATCATCATCAAAGTTGCAAAACAGAATTCGAATAAGTCATATAAATCAAATCTCAAACATTTAAGTTTGCATACTAATTAATTATAAGAAAATAATATTTCTTAATAATACTAGTTTGAAGTTGAACACTTTCTATAGAACAATAATTAATCATTTTCACCCACATCTTCTTAGTGGGCGTAAAATTTTCTTCATTATCAATTCATTGCGTCTTTATCGTTTTGATACCGCACAATCGGTGCGGATTAAGTACAATAAAACTAAACAAGTTTTAAAGAAATAATGGCTTTGTTGTGGATCGTTTTTTCGTTTGCAACCCTGCTTTGTTTTCAGGTAAATTTGTTTATTAATTCAAGTTTACTTTGTTAAGTGATTTAATTTTAGCCAATAAAAGCTGATGAACCATGCGGTGAAACAACTAGTAAATGATATATGATAATGTTAAAGTAAAAACATACAAATTGGTTTTGTTTTTAGGTGTCGATGTGCCCCCTGCGATAATAACATCCCAAATATTTTTAAATTCGATACTTTATCCGTTAAAACCGATTTTTGAAACTGTCGATTTACTAATTATTCATCCGATTAATGATTTCGTCATTGGGCCGATTAAATTTCTTTTAAGCCCGATTATATGGGTTATAAAGCAGATTTTAGCTCCGGTGAGATTCGTGATATGGTTGTTGTACTTGCCGATCCATATTTTGATGGCTCCCATTACTATGACGGCTTCGATATTGGACTTGATATTCCACGTGACGAAATGGTTGATTACATTGCCGTTCAAAATTATTAAATTACTTTTATTGCCTTTTAAAATTTTGAAACTTATCATTACGATACCGTTTAAAATTATCGATTTTATAGTGCGATTTTTGCGGAATCCTGTTAAAGCTATCGGGGATATATTAAAAGGGTGTTTGCAGTTGTTGCAAAAATTGCCGTTGTTGCTTCTTGCGGCGACAATTCTTTTACTTCCGTTATCTTTTATTTTTAACTTTTTATTCTGCATTTAAATGAAATTTTTCGTTTGATTAAAACGAGATTTTAATAAATTAATTAAAAAAGATTTTTTTTCTCTTATTACCGTTATTACTAATGGTGGGTTCATGTAACGTCTTTTAATTTTAGTCGTAATCATAGTCTAGCAAAATTTGGACATATAAATAATTTTTCCAAATTAGAAATACAAAAAGAAATCTGGAGTGAAACAGTTTTGTTTATTAGAAATATTTTGTTTCTAACATTGTTTAATAAGAAAAAAAAAGAAAATTGTTGTCGGTGCTAGCGTAATATGCTTGAATTAGGGATTACATTTCGGGATTCCTGAATCCCGGGATTGTTCCTATAATAACCAATTTTTCCGAATCCGATTTAATATGTTGTTGATCAATGATGGTCAGAAAGTGAAAGAACTGAAACTTCTATTTAATTGCAAAACAAGATGGAATAGCCTTTTAATTATGTTAAAGCGAGATAACAGTCGTAAATACTGCATTAAAGACAGTGAGTTTCAAATTATGAGGAGTTGGTTTGACTTTTAGATTCGGTCAAAGTGATTCTTGAAAGTATTTGTCATCGAGACATGGATATAATGAGGAATTACAAAAGTTAATGCTCCTTTAGGAAAGACTTTAGGAAGATTGTTTGATTTCGATGATATTTAAACGACCCAAAATGAATTTCCGGTAACAACAACGCTTTAATAAAACTAACAATAGTAACAGTTTCTTTCTATATCATTTTTTAATCTATTTCACCAGTACAAGAAACGTACGGATGAAATAGATTATAAATACAGTAGAAAGTCTTAGAGAAAATGAAGGTGAAGATGACAAAGTCGACCATGAAGAAGAAGGCAATATTTCGTTTGTTGACCTGGAGAAGAAAGTTAACCAGGAGAAACCGAAGTCTTTTAAAGAAACCTTTGAAAACGCATAAACCAATACCAAAATCAATCCCGGATTTATATAATCTGATTCCAAAATTTCTGGGATTGTGTATTTGCTTCGGGATTGTAATCTCTAGCTCGAATACAGCTTTATTAATCGCACAAAGATAGAAGAATAAAAGATAAAGATTAATTTATTTTTATGATTTTTGTGTCCTATACCATAAAGACACTAAAATTGTTTAGAAATGACGTTATCTCCCGGTCATTATTTGGCCAATATACTAAAACATTGATTTTTAATTAGATAGTGCAATGGAGTATGTCAAAATGAATTATTCAGAACAATAGGTGAGAGAACTGTGTGGGTTCGCTCAGAAGACTTGAAATCCTTCCAATAGCATTTATACTTTCCATAGAAGACTTAGTAGTGCTTTTAGAGGACCTAATACTGTTTCCAAAGGATTTGAAATATTTCCAGAATACTTGTAATGCCGCAAAAGACTTGAAATGCTTCTAAAACTTGATATTGCTTTTGGAAGACTAAAAATGCTTTCAGAAGATGTCGTACTGCTTTTCCAAGACTTAGTAATGCTTTCAGAATACTTGATATTGCCTCCAAATGATTTAATACTGGCCCTGGACGACTTCAAATGCTTCCAGACTTGACCAAAAGACTTGATCTTCTCAGACAATTTGAAATGCTTTTAGAAGATTTGATGCCGCTTTCAGAAGACATGAAATGCTTCTAGAAGGCTTGATGCCCTTCGAAAATTTGATACTGTTTTTAGAACACTTATTGCTTCCAAAATAAGGTTGGGTTGGATTTGATTGGCTTTATTCGTGCAACTGAAGAATTTTTTTTAACAAAGGCGTCTACAATGAATAATTTATGGAATAGAGTACTTTACAAACTGATTTGGCTAAAAAAAAACTGAAACTAACACTAGATCTAGAATTAGAACCACACTGTGTATGGCTAACTAAATTTATATGCTTTAAAAATGCAAAATAAGAAGTAAGAAAGCATATAAATGCGATCTCTAGTTATTACCATCGACTTTTATTATCTCCTGTACAAGTCTGTTCAAATACGACACCCAAGTTTATATATCTCGATCACTATTTTTAAATAAATTTCAATGTCGACGAAATTGAAGAAATAATTGTTAATACTAAATAAATTTGCTTCAAATTTCTTCTTAGTTCATGTTAATATCTCAATTACTTCTTGAGATACAATTCTTTAAAAATTGCTTGATCTTTATCTAATCCAAAAAGAGTTCGAATTTTAATTTTTTTGACATTCAAAAACCAACCTGTGTATTAATCAATCTTTTTTCTTTCTTTTTAGAAGTCCTTTTACCGGAACTAGTCGTTTCATTAATCCTTCTTCAACAAAAGAGAAACAATTTTCTAATCACCATGGACTGGTTAAAAGTGTTCGATAATTTATTAGTATCCCTCGACAAACTTTGCAAGCTTTGCCCAGATATCGAAGCTTTAGATTCAGACGATATCGCTTGGCCGGGCTCAACAACATCGAAATCAACAACAACAAACTCAACATGCCGCGTTGAAGAATTACCATTAATCAGAAAAGCTGACCTTGAAAACCACAATTTAGACGGCGGATTATGGGTCATCATCAACAGCAAAGTCTACGACATCCAAGATTTTCGATGCGAAGACGCCAACATTATCGAAACGCTACAAAAGTACGCGGGGAAAGACGCAAGCGACGTTTTTAATAGCATCCCACATAGTTTATCTTTGATGCAATTAATGGAAAATTACGTTGTGGGGAGTTATTGCCAACCGGAACCGGATTTACCTCAAACCCCTTTGGACTGTTTGTCGTTTTGTTGCGCTTTAATCGATACTGAAAGACATTTGGGGTATTTGTTGGGGTTGCACGCGCATTATCTTAGTAAGAGCTTGTTGTTGCAACAACCGGAAAAAGATTGTGAGAGCTATTTGAACTCCCCCTTTTTAATTGGGGGGTTGCAAATTATTGAGCCCCCAAATCCATTCGAGGAGGAGAAAGGTGAGAGGAGGAGTACGAATTCTTCCCCGGGGAATACCCCAACTGAACCAAAAATAGTTTGTGAGAAGGGGATGAAGAAGTTTCAAATGCCCATTGATGTGATAAATGCGTTTATTATTGCTTTAGCAGAAAGTAGATTATCAGTAAGGTTTTATTGAATCATTTTTTGTTTAATTTAATTTAATTAATTTTTTAGGATGCTTATGTAATATCATTTTTGGCTGTGGTTGAGCAACATTCCAAACAAAATAACTTTTTAAGCCATTCCGATTTTTCTTTTGAGCACCCCATCGAGGAAATTGGGCGAGTGCTTTATGCGATATTAATAAAACATTTAGGTTTGGGTTACGTCTTACTGCCGATTTTAGATGCTTGTAAGCCCAACTTTATCTTTATGAATTATTTGTTTAAATAAAAATCATTTATTTTTAGATTTAACTCAACCAACAATAAAACTTCCAAAATCCCTAGCCGAAATGATCAAACTAGTGCACCAATCGAAATGGAACCTAATAAAAACTCGCCAAGAATTGAATTGCAGCTACAAAGAAATTTGCATCCCCGTTTTAGAAAAATGCCGATTCCTCCTTTACGACGTAAAACCGGCGGTTAGCATCGAAACGGAAGCTTACAAAAATTTTAACGTTCTTTATCGCGAACCCCGAGTTAAAACTTTAGTTAAAAAAGTCATCAAACATTTAAAATGCGGCAAACACACGTCGGACATTCAAAAACCGGAAGACATCGTAAACGCAACCATCCAATCTCAAAGCGTTGAGCGCCGAAAATCGACGGAAGACGTCGCCCAAAACCCGATCATTAAAAAATGCGTTTCCGACGGGAAATTATCCGAAACTAAAAACGAAACCGACGACGTCAATAACGAGATTAAAAATGGAGCGGATAAAGCGGCCGCGGAAAGGGCCATGTCCGACTCGTTATCGTCAAATTCTAGCAAAAAATGGAACGTTGAGAAAGTCGTGGATGAAGGGAAAGAACTCGAAATGAAAGTGGAAGATAAAAAGGATAAAAAAATCGGTTGCGAGAACTTAACGAATCTTTTATTTAAATCAACGGAGAAGCAAATGAGAAAAGTTTGCAATGAAAAAGCTTATTTAATGAGTGGGATCTTAGACTTCGTGATTCGCGAAAATTGCGACGTCGAAACGTTAAAATGGGCCATATATTGCCAGGTGAAGAGGTGCAGGATAAGAAAGGAAGGTTTAGAGATGCTTTTGGGGCTATTACAAAAAACTTATTTATTAACATCAACGAAATATTTAATTTTAAACGGATATTTAGGTTACTCTTCATCAAATAACCAAGGATTCGGGTTAAACCATTGCTTAAACGACATCCAATTAGTCTCCCCATCATTAAAAACCGAAATTTTAATCCTACAATCATCAATAAGCGATTGGTGCATAACCTCGTTAAGAAATTACATTCTAAAAGACGCCAAAACGAAGCCGAAATTAACTCAAAAAATTAACTCCAACTTAACCACTTACACCTTATTAAGAGATATCCCTCGAACAAGGATGATTTTAACGATTTTATCGATGTTATCATCGAATCATTACGTTTCATCAGAATTGAGCGCTTTGATTAATTCTGGCGCGATTAGTTCCGTTTTGACTCTCCTCCGCCAAACCGGATATTACGAAAATTGTGGGTCAAACATCAGCTCGAATTTGAACATTTCAAATTTGAATTTAACATCGAATAAATCGGAACTTTACGTTTTATACGCCGATATGGTCGAAGGGGCTAAACAGAAAACGACGGTGCTCCGCGGGCCGGAATTAGCGGCTTTAATGAAGTTGGGGACGAAGGTTGTTAGAGGGGTTGATTGGAAATGGGCGGATCAAGATGGGAGGCCTCCCGGTGAGGGGAAAGTGATTGGGACTTTGAGTGATGATGGATGGGTTAGGGTTCAATGGGCGAATGGGACGACGAATAGCTACCGAATGGGGAAAGAAGGGAAATATGATTTAACTTTAGCTTGCCCCCCTTCCCCGGTTTCTTCAGAAACGGAAGTTGAAGATGGAGTTGTCCCGATTGATAAGATTTCGTTAAAATCAAGCTCCGATCACCCAAATAACCAGTTAATTAAAATTTTACGAGACAGCTCCGTCAATTTTTTGAGAAATGTTACAATCAGCGCTGGTTTGGCTAAAGACAATTTAGATAAAAACACGATTCATGGATTGTGTAGCTTATTTTGCGCGACTTTGCGGGCCGGAAATTACGAATGGTGCGATTTAACTTTGGTTAGAAGCGTTGCGCAATCAACGAAGATATGCAAACATTTAAGCACCCGCCCCTGGATTAATATGTTAATCAACTTTATTTCAGCCACAAACGTCAATTTGCCCAAGCAAATACTTTCGGTGCGCTTATTGCAGACGATTCTTCAATCTTGGAACATGGATAATTCCGAAATAACGCCATTACTCGAATTATTATTAAACATTTTGGGCAAAATAATCTTAACCAATCTTTACGACAATAACAACTCAAATTCGAACGAATTCAACAAGTTAAAGCTAAAATTAAAATCGGAAGTCCTCCTCACTCAATCCCACAGCAGTACTTTATCCCAAGAAATAATTAATTTATTAAGAACTTTGCACGGAGTCCTCGGCTGGAACCAAGTTTTAAACTCAATCTTAATCAACAAACTTAATTTGGCCGCTTATTTATTAAGCGATGACTGCTTAATGACCGCTGTTAACGACGGTTACACAACAGATCAACAACAATACATGGTTACGTCATCCTTAAACGTAATCGGCGCCTGGGATGTTCGCCCGCGAATCGGGGCCATCGTCGAAGTCGAAAACGCCCAAGGCACCATAGTTAGAGTAACCCAAAAAGGAAAATTATGCGTCTTAATCCACGAAACGGGCGAAATCCAAAAAATAACCCTCTCAAACGTAAAACTATCAAATCAAATTGCGTTTAATCTGGAACGTATGCCGCTGGGTGAAAATTTAACCAAAATTTGGGCTTCTCTTTTAACTACGAAATTAACAACGATGAATAATAATAATACCGGGAAATTATCGTACGGCCAAATTAATTTTAATTATTTAAGAACGCAACAGAATTTTTTAAGCGTTTTGAACGCGACGAAAATTTTGCACACGAATCAATACAAGTTGAGGAAAGTATTAAAATTCGCGGTTAATTCAGTTGATGAGGAGCAACAATCGATTGAGGATGAGTTCAATCAACAACCGGTCTTATTGGTGCAAAAATTATTAGCAAAAGCGACCCAACCGAGTCCCTTAATGCCGATATTCACGCTCGAAGATATGCAATTAGCCGCTTTGAATTTAAGCCAGTTTTTAGCGACGCAAGCAAATTGCGACCGAAATTTGGGTGAGGATAAAGCGAGTTCTTCTACGGCTAGGGATACTTATGGGGAAATTGCGACACCGAATAGTGAGACTTCCGTTCGATCCGTTCCTAGCGATAAACAACCCAAGAGGCGAAGGGAAACGCAAACTGTTGTGAGCCCGATTGTTGCGCAAATTATGGAGATGGGATTTACTAAGAAAAGTATTGAGCACGCTTTAAAATGTTTAGGTAAATATTGATTTATTTTATGATTTTGATTCATTATGATTTAATTTAAGGTGTTACATCTGAGTGTTTGGCTACACCGGAAGTTGTAGTTTCTTGGTTATTGGAGCACACGGAAACTGCGGTTTCGGATGTTGATTCGATTAGTAGCTATTATAGTTCGGATGAAGAGTGTTCTGGACGTGGAGATGTGGAGCATCGAGCTCTTCCTGAAGAATATGTAAGATTAAATCTTTAACTACTTTATAAAAAATTATTTTTTTTGTTTAATACTAGATCTAGAATTGCAAATTTCAACAAAACGCGGTGTTACCAACTTTGTAACGTCCAAATTTGACGATTTTCATGTTTGATTTATTATTAAAAGTATATCTGAAAACTTTTAATAAAGGCCTCTACAATGAATAGCTTATGAGATAGAGTACTTCATAAATTGATTTGGTAACACTCTATATTTGAAGTGAAGTCAAAACTGGAACTAACACTAGACGTAGAAGTGGAAAGTTTTGGGTTTAGCCGTGCGTCTTCAGACGCACGGCTAAACCCCAATCTTTCCACTTCTACGTCTAGTGTTAGTTCCAGTTTTATATCATTAGATCCGACTCTAAATCTAAAATCATTTGGGTTAAACTGTACATTTTTACGATGATAATGCTAGAAATAATCGGCGAGTATACAACTGAACGATGCAAGTACATATTCGGCATCATTACATCATACATTTTCTTTCTGATATGAGCAATAATCATCGGAACTGCATTGGGTATCGTGACTAGTATGAATCATAAATAATTGTCAGATTTTCTGTCAAAAATGGCAAGTAGACATTCTTTACAATGGGGGCATATCTTTAATGTATGAAAAAATAGTTCTTATGACCCGAATATGAACAACATTGGTTTCTGAAAGGTAATACATGTGATGAAATGTATTATTACGTGTTGAAATGTGACATAATTAAAAGCTAAGGCAATTAGCCCCCCCAATAAGGGTGAGACAATTAGATATATAGATATTAACGGGGCGCCACCAAGCTCTACCTTTTCTACTTCCAAAATTATTGACTTTAATATTTTGAGCTTGGACACATATATACTATTTAAAAGGTGTTGAACAAGCAATACAAAGATAAAATGGAACAAAAGTAATTGTTAATAAATCAATGTAATGGCAAAATAAATAAATAGTATTACATTTGAAGATTGCAATAAATTTATATCACTTTGAAAATTCATTACCTTATAGAGAGAGGAGAAATAAATAGTTTATAAACCAAGATGATTATGGACACGGTAAAAGAATGTCTTACTTCTATTTTTGCAAAAAAAAAAATAATAGAATTATGAAAATGTTTTTAATAGAATTATAAATAAACCAAAAAATAATTAAATGACCATGAACGTAAGACATAGATAGCTAACTCTGACTTTAATCAGGAATTATATGAATCCACAAAACCAATAAAAAAAGTCTTGCGAGTCAAGTTCACAAATAAAATAAAATAACCAAAAGAAAAACTTTTTTTTTTTTTTGTTTAAACTGTACAATCTGGCTATATTGACAATAAGTAAGTGTTATATATATATATATATATATAACACTTATATATATATATATATATACATATTTACAATTCCGTCTCATGTAGGAAATTCTCCAATGAGAGTTTCCCGCCTATATTATTTTTTTTTGTCATTTAATTTACAATTTAATTATTTTATTTTATTATATAATGTCTTCAGTTAAATCTTGTGGTGAGATCTGTAGGTTGGTTTGTAGCGTTTCAGCCGTCGCACTTCGTTTTCGGTATTATATAACTCTTGAACCACCGTGTTTGAATGGTTAGTTATTTTCCCTTTGTACCTTACAGAATATTTTTTAGCTTCCATTTTTACTGTAGGTATTTGTAGATCATTTCCAAGTATACTATTAGTGACATACCATGGTGCATTAGTTATTATTCGAAACACCTTGTTTTGAAATCTTTGCAGTATTTCCAAATTTGAATTGCTTGTTGTTCCCCATAACTGTATGCCATACGTCCATATTGGTTTCAGAATGGTTTTATAAAGCAATTTTTTATTCTCAATACTTAGTTTTGAATCTTTTCCTATCAGCCAATACATTTCTCGCTATTTTGTTCCCAGCTGTTTTCTTTTAGTAAATATATGTTTCTGCCACGTAAGACGTTTATCTAAATGTATACCTAGATATTTCACAGAGTCTGATTGAACGATTTGGCATCCATTCAGCTCAACTGGAGGAGAATGTTCTTTTCTTGTTGTAAACATGACGTTAACAGATTTATCATTGTTCGCTTTCAATTTCCATTTTTTTAACCAACTGTCGATTTTGTTTAGATGCGTCTGTACGTATGTGGCCGCTATTTTCGGGTTTGCATGAGGTGCTATTATTGCTGTGTCATCTGCAAAGGTCGCAGTTTTTGTTTTACTTGTAATTGGTAGATTTGCAATGTAGAGGGAATAGAGCACGGGTCCCAGGACACTACCCTGAAAATAATTAAATGACCATGAACGTAAGACATAGATAGCTAGCTCTGACTTTAATCAGGAACTCTTTGATTCCACAAAACCAATAAAAAAATCTTGCGAATCAAGTTCACAAATAAAATAAAATAACCAAAAGAAAAACTTTTTTTTTGTTTAAACTGTACAATCTGTCTATATTGACAATAAGTAAGTGTTATATATACATATTTACAATTCCGTCTCATGTAGGAAATTCTCCAATGAGAGTTTCCCGCTTATATTATTTTTTTTGCCATTTAATTTACAATTTAATTATTTTATTTTATTATATAATGTCTTCAGTTAAATCTTGTGGTGAGATCTGTAGGTTGGTTTGTAGCGTTTCAGCCGACGCACTTCGTTTTCGGTATTATATAACTCTCGAACCACCGTGTTTGAATGGTTAGTTATTTTCCCTTTGTGCCTTACAGAATATTTTTTAGCTTCCATTTTTACCGTAGGTATTTGTAGATCATTTCCAAGTATACTATTAGTGACATACCATGGTGCATTAGTTATTATTCGTAACACCTTGTTTTGAAATCTTTACAGTATTTCCAAATTTGAATTGCTTGTTGTTCCCCATAACTGTATGCCATACGTCCATATTGGTTTCAGAATGGTTTTATAAAGCAATTTTTATTCTCAATACTTAGTTTTGAATCTTTTCCTATCAGCCAATACATTTCTCGCTGTTTTATTCCCAGCTGTTTTCTTTTAGTAAATATGTGTTTCTGCCACATAAGACGTTTATCTAAATGTATACCTAGATATTTTACAGAGTCTGATTGAACGATTTGGCATCTATTCAGCTCAACTGGAGGAGAATGTTCTTTTCTTGTTGTAAAGATGACGTTAACAGATTTATCCTTGTTCGCTTTCAATTTCCATTTTTTTAACCAACTGTCGATTTTGTTTAGATGCGTCTATTTTCGGGTTTGCATGAGATGCTATTATTGCTGTGTCATCTGCAAAGGTCACAGTTTTTGTTTTACTTGTAGTTGGTAGATTTGCAGTGTAGAGGGAATAGAGCACGGGTCCCAGGACACTACCCTGTGGTACGCCTGATTTGATGGGGAAAAGATCTGTATATTCGTTGCCATACTTGACAAAGCCGAATCGATCATCTATGTACGAGCTTAATAATTCGTACAAATTCTATGGTAGTGTTTTTTTCAGTTTGTATTTTATTCCAGTATGCCATACCTTGTCAAATGCTGCACTGATGTCCAAGAATACCGCATTGCCATAACGTTTATTTTCCAAGTCATCTTCAATATGCTTTACGAATCTATGGACCTGCTGGATAGTGGTCTTCTCCGTGTTCTTTTCTGAAGCCACATTGATGGTGTGGTATGAGTTCCTTTTCTTCTAACACCGGTCGTAGTCTTTTTAATAGTACTTTTTCCAGTACTTTTAAAAGTACTGGTAAAAGGCTAATTGGTCTGTAGGAGGATAACGGCTCAGATTTCTTTCCCGCCTTTGGTATCATGGTTACCTGTGCCACCTTCCATTGACATGGAAAATATTTTAGCCTTAACACAGCATTGAAGATCTGCAGTACTGATACTAACGCTTTTCTCGGTAACTTTTGAAGTACCTGTCCAGTAATAAGATCATATCCTGGTGATTTATGCGGGTTGATTTCGTTTGTTATGACCATGCTAACTTCCTTAAAGGTAAACGGTTTAATTGGAAATTCCATCTGAAACGGTTCCCCCAGGCCATTTTCTATTTCTTGTTTATCTTCTATTGTTTCCGGTATTTGATACGGTGTTAATACCATGGCTAGATGATCAGCAAATGCTTGTGCTTTCTTTGTGTCATTTCTAGCCCATGTTCCAGCGCTTAGCTTTAGTGGTGGTATATGTTGTTGCGGTTTTTTTAAATAATTAGTTGCTCTCCAAAGCGATTATTCAGTATCACCAGTTGCAGATAATCCTTCCAGGTATATTTGCAAGGACTGGTTTTTTAACGTTCGTAGTAGGTTTTTTAACGTTTTTGTTGCTTTGTTATACATTTGTTTATCCCTTTCCGTTCTCGTTCGCTGCCACCTTTTCCGTAGTCGACGCTTTTCTTCAATTTTGTCCTTGATAATCACAGGGATCCTGTCCTGGTACGATGCTCTGCTCTTTCCTTGGGTAGTTGCGTTCCACGCTGCTTTTTGTATAGCTCGAGTAAGATTCATGGCTTCCCTCTCTATGTCCTCTCCAGTTTTAAAAGGTACTTGAAGTTCAATTGCATCCAGAAGCTCTTGTTGAAAAACGTCTCATTTCGTTTTTTTATTGGTTAGTCTAGGCCCTTTTTCTACAATAGGGATTTCAGTGAATAACTAAAGAATTATCGGTGAAACTTTGAGTTCCTTTTGTAATAAAGATGTCGAGAACATCCAAAAGAAAAACTAATATACTTAATTACATTTATCTCTCTCTGATATTGAAGTTAATTATTTAAATCATACATTCATTTACATTAAATTTTCTCAATGTTCTAAGATAATCAACAACCTAAGACTGGGTTGTCTGGGCACTGTACTGGGTTGGTAGTGTTAATTCCATTTTTATATCATTAGATCCGACTCTAGATGTAGAAACTATTTTATAGCAGCTATTTTAATTTAATTTTATAAATTCATGTTTTAGGGTGCTGATTGCCTTACAACAAAACCAATAACATACAAAGAACGTAGCGATTTCTTATCGAACGATGAATACGCAATGTACGTAAGGGACAATGTTGAGCTAGGCATGTTGGTACGATGCTGTAAAACTTATGAAGAAGTAAACTGCGGGGATATTGGAAAAGTGATAAAAATAGATCGAGAAGGGCTCCATGATTTAAACTTACAGGTAATATCACCCAAATCAAAATTGAATCAACCTTAATTAAAAAAAATTTATTTAGGTAAATTGGCAACATCGAATAAGCACTTATTGGCTCAGATTCATCCACGTCGAATTATTGGGGTATCCCCCTTCGTTATTATCAACCCCACAAATTAAAGTCGGCGATAAAGTACGCGTTAAACCGACCGTATCGACCCCAAAATATAAATGGGGCTATATTACGCACGATAGTGTTGGAATTGTGCGAGCGATTTCATTAAATGGACATGATCTAACAGTCGATTTCCCAAAACAACCAAATTGGACCGGGTTAATATCAGAAATGGAGGTGGTTCCTTGTAGCCACGATGGAATAATTTGTCGCGGATGTTTGATGTTCCCAATTAAAGGGAATCGGTACAAATGCAAAATTTGCGAAACTTTCAATTTTTGTGAAAATTGCTTTTACACGAAACGAAGTCATAGACATCCGTTTAATATGCTCACTGATATTAATTCTCCGGAAGTTACCGTTGGAAAACCTGGCAGATATTATAAATATGAATTGTGGGATAATGATGGTGTTGTTGTAACAGAGTTTAGTTTATGTGTAAATTCGTTTACTGTTTCGTCTAATCAGAGTATGGCGCATTTTGATGTTCCAGGACGAGTTTGGCAGAGTGCTGGTACTCAAGGAGAGGTAATTTTTTTAACTCAATTAACTCAAATTAACTCAAAGTAGGGCTAATTCCTCATCTTTAGCCAAATCAATACTAAAAGCTCCATACCAAAACAAATTAAAAATATCTTAGTTTAAATTATACTATAATAATAATATTATTTATGCTTATCTCGATTCTTTTATAAATTAACATTCTTTTGTACATCAATTAAAGCGAGAAATTTTCTTTTGATCAATCAATCATCACTTCGAAATTATGTTAATAAGTCAAAACGGGAGCTGAATCAAAATCTGATCTGTGCACGTTCTCGATTTCTTAAGGATGTTGATGATCAAACTAAATATTTAGATTTGGGTAAAAATGGGTAATTAATCCACAATTCATTCCCTATATATTAATAATAATATTTATTTTTGTTTTATTATTGCAAAATTTATAATTATTTTTGTTTCAACAGAAAACGATGGAAATAACATACAAAGTGAGTTTTTAAAACAATTATTATCGATTAATATTAATAATTTTATTTTAACAGCATTGGATTCGATTAGAAATCTTTTCGGGAATCATAATAAAATCATTAAAAATGATGGTCGACCCAGAAGACCCCGATTACATGCCATCCATCGTAATAGCAAGCGCGGGAGCCTCTTACAATTCCCTCGTCGAATTAAATGTAGTCTACTTCAGAAACATCGATAGTTGCGTAACAATCTTATCAAATCTCGACCGGCATTACCCCTTAATAGAATTATCAATCGTTAAGTACAAAACCCGCGGGATCGACTGCAAAGTGCACGGATTATCGATTGTTGGTGTCGATAAATCTTACTCAAACGGAGCGCGAACTTCCTTTTTAGCAAACGAATGGAATCTCAACCAAGAACATTCCGTGACAATGCCGAGGATAATCCAAGAAGTAATTGGGGACAAAAATTCGGAAGTTTCAATGCCCGTTTGTAAAGTTTACGTTTGGGGCTTAAACGATAAAGATCAATTGGGTGGGATGAAAGGATCGAAAGTGAAACTTCCGGTTTATTCGGAATTTTTAAGTCAATTGCGTCCGATTCATATCGCCGGCGGATCCAAATCGCTTTTTATCGTCTCCCAAGAAGGTAAATTATACGCTTGCGGTGAAGGTACGAATGGAAGGCTGGGATTGGGACACAACAACAACGTTTCTTTACCCCGGCCTTTACCATTTTTAAGTCAATACGTCATCAAAAAAGTCGCCATTCATTCGGGGGGGAAACACGCAATGGCGTTAACTTTGGATGGAAAAATATTTTCGTGGGGCGAAGGCGAAGACGGCAAATTAGGACATGGAAATCGATTAAATTTGGATAAACCCAAGTTAATTGAAGCGCTAAGAAGCAAAAGAGTGCGCGATATCGCTTGTGGGAGTTCTCATTCCGCGGCGATAACAAGTAACGGGGAGTTGTATACTTGGGGGTTAGGAGAATATGGGAGATTGGGACATGGGGATAATTTGACTCAATTAAAACCGAAACTTGTAAAAGCTTTGCAAGGTCATCGAATAATTCAGGTTGCGTGCGGGAGTCGGGATGCTCAAACTTTGGCGCTTTCTGATGCTGGGATGGTGTTTTCTTGGGGGGATGGTGATTTTGGAAAGTTGGGGAGAGGCGGAAGTGAGGGTTGTAACGTCCCTCAAAACATTGAGAGATTAAATTCGTTAAATGTGATCCAAATTGAATGCGGCGCCCAATTTTCTTTGGCTCTAACTAAAGCGGGGGAGATTTGGACGTGGGGAAAAGGTGATTATTTCCGTTTGGGGCATGGGTCTGATCAACATGTTAGAAAACCAACTATGATTGAAGCATTGGAGGGTCAAAAAGTTGTCCATGTCTCCGTTGGGGCTTTACATTGCCTTGCTGTGACGGCAAATGGCCAAGTTTATGCGTGGGGGGATAACGATCACGGTCAACAAGGCAATGGGACAACAATTGTTAACCGGAAACCGGCTTTAGTACAAGGCCTCGAGGGTATTTCGATAAATAAAGTCGCTTGTGGGAGTTCGCATTCCGTCGCTTGGTATTTACAAGACATCCAAACGGTTACGAGACAAGATCCGGTTTTATTTCCGGTCACCAAAGATCCTTTGGGTGCTTCCGGTTTGGGGTTATACGATGATGAAAAACCGATTGGGCGCGATTTATCCTCAAATAAACCATCATTAAGTTCAATCGTGATGTCGCTGGAGAGCAACGCAGAGAAGCAACAAGCTTTAACCCACATTTTAAACGCGATGCAAATACAACAATTACGACAAGGCGTTGTAAAAGCTTTATGTAGCCACACAAACATTGGAGGGTTCACTAAAGGAAGTTGCGATGGAAGCATGGATTCGACCGTTTCTACTTTAATGCCGGGTCAGAAGAATAGAGAAGAAATTGCCCTGGGCGGTGGGGAAGCACCGGTTTCTTTGACTGAAATTCAAGGATTGGGGGTAAATTTATCAAAAAAATTAATCAATTTTAGTTTGATTTCATTTTTTTTTGTTAGAGTCATCAAACCACGCCTGAAAGCGAAGAAAATCCTTTAGCTTTGATCCAATCGATGACTGCAAGTAGCTGTTCTGCGAGTTTATCTTCAAAACAGTCGAAAATTTCCACTAATGCTATGTCAGTGATTGCAGCGACCTTAACATCTCACGCTGAAGTAATTTTGATTTAATTATAATTATATAGTATGTTATTAATTTTGATTTTAGGTTGTGGGGGATAGCGAAGTGTCGGGTTTGGATGAATTTACGAGTTTATTAACCGAATCTGATGCACGATTTTTGGTCGATTTGTTGAAATTGGCCATTGCTGAACGGATAGAAGATGATCAAGCTAAGCATATATTATCAACTATACTTATAAGTAAGTAAAATTTATTTTAATTTTTAATGTAGCGTTGTTTCTATAGCAATTTGGTAACAAATTTATCAAAATTTTTCCGTCAAATGCCAATATAACCTCGATAACCGCGAAGAATTTAGAGCACCCTTCAAAATTTTGTGTTAAATCTCTCATCATGGGAAAACCGACCCAAAAAGTCTCGCGAAACGAAGCTTATCAAACTCCTTGTCGAATTAATCAAAAACAAGTCGAAAAAAGCGCTAACAAACAAAATTTCACGAATAATGACTGCGTAGTATTGCCATTTTTAAAAGATGTTCATTATTGCTCAGATAACCCATTTAACAATAATAAACGCGTAGTGAAGGAACGAGAATTCAAAAACATCAACGATTACAAATGTGAAAGTGATTGTGGTTGTGCGAATTGTCGTTGTAATCAATACCTAAAGTCTTTAAGCTTCTCAAATTGTTCGTGCGAATCAAGTTCTTCATTAGAAGAAAATCGGTGTGATAAAAATAACGTTAGTGATTGTGAAAATTGTCAATGTGATACAATAACATCATTAAACTCAACAAATCAATCAGAACAAAGTTGTTCTTGTTCCGAATCATTATCATCATTACCCCCCAAATATCAAAAAATAACTGTATGCCAAAACGACTTGGTTCACATAGAAAAAATTCGTCAAATGCTAGAAATAGAAAACAAATTAAATAAAGAAATAAAATATTTGTATAACAAAGAAAAACTTTGCCAACAACATTTACAAAATCAAAAAGCTTATTCAGAATCAAACGGAAGTGGAGATTACGAATCGATAACTTTAAAACGTTTAAATGAAAAATTGGAGGAAAAAAATGAAATTCTTGAAAGTGAAATAAAAAGTATTTTGGACGAAATAGAATTCATTAAAAAGAGGAGAGAAGAGCCGATTAAAAAGAAAATTGAAAATGAGAAAAAGAAAATTCGAGATTTAGAGGATCAATTTCGTGTTCAACGATTAAATGTTGATAATCAACGGATTCAGTATGAAAAGGAATTGGATTTGCTGCGTAATCAGCTTGAACAAGCAAAAAAATGTTTTTCGGAATTAAATGTGGAAAATAAAAAGTTAAAAGAAAAAATGTGTTCGTTACATAATCGATGTAATGAGCTTCAAGCTGATATTATTCATCAAAAATTGAGTGAAATCCAAACTATCAACCCCAAAAAAATAAAAAATGGTTCAATTTCAATGGGAAGATGATTAAATATGGTCAAATCGGGAATTTGACGTTGTTCTAAGAAAGCAATAATTTATTAAATGGAGATAAATTATTCTTTGCTTAGGAGTGGTTTTGACAACTTTTAGATTTTTATAATCTTAAAATATAGTTCAAACGGAAGATGTTTCAAAAATGATCTTTCAAATTGAAGTTATATGCAAGATTTTGATTTAACTTTGATGTGAAAGTTTTCAAACATCAAATGTGGTACATTTTTTGTAAAATAATTGGTTTGTATTTAAAATTTTTCAATAAAAATTGCTTTTATGTAGCTATTTTTATCCAGATTTTATGAAATTAATGTTAATGATTTTAATTTTATTTTAAATATCCTGGAAAAATTCGAGCTCAAACTCGAAAAATAACTTTTCAACATCTTTTTTCAAAATTAAAAAAAATATATATATGTTATTTCATAGAAATTTATAAATCGTACAAAATGAGCACAAATCCGATTAATTTATCTCAAATAACAACAACGATACGAACAAAAATCATAAACACCGGAAATTGAACATTAAAAAAAATTAAGTCATCTCGATTATCGAGTAAAAAATTAGAAACGCTTTAAAATGAGCCCAAACTCGAAGGGGTTATCTCAAAAAGTAACCCAGATTAATAACAGGAAGTGATTGAAAACAATAACGATAACAATAACAATCGGGATCTTTAAAACGATCGTATCTAAGTTGTTTTTAAAGATAACCTAGGAATTTTTTTGGTTAAAAGTAAAACTACAACCTTCAGAAGTTTCTTTTTAGTTTTATTTCTTTTCATCGATCATAAGAGCTCGTAAAAGATATAGTGGTACGCTAAAGTCCTAAATTCAATTAAATGAATAAATTATCGAATAAGAAATTAGAAATGCTTTAAAATGAGCCCAAACTCGATCGGGTTATCTCAAGAAATGACCCAGATTAATAACCGGAAGTGATTAAAAACAAATAACGATCGCAATCTTTAAAACGATCGTATCGAAATTGTATTTAAAGATAACCTAGGATTTTTTTTTGGTTTGGTTTTTTATAATTCCCAAAGAATTGCCCATCATTTAGACAACTTATAAACGATTAGCAAGCGGTTTAGAATCATTTTGAACACTTTGGAACAGCATTGAACCAACATTTAACCATTTAGACAAACTTTTAATCATTACCAATTTTTTTTATTCATTTAGACCAATCAGTTATTAGCAATTTGGACAATTTTTGTGATAATTTCCAAAGCTTAGCACCTAGATTTGAATTATTTTGGGCAATTTGAATAGCATTGCGCCAACTATAATTCATTTTGACAAACTTTTAGATATTACTAAATAATTGTCCAACTCAATTTAATGATTTAGACAAGCATCTAATGAACTGTTAGCAATTTGGACAATTTTTTTATAATTCCCAAAGTATTGCCCATCATTTAGACAACTTATCAACGATTAGCAAGCAATTTAGAATCATTTTGAACACTTTGGAATAACATTGACCCAACTTTTTATCATTTAGACAAATCACATATATAGTTCCAAATAATTTTTAATCATATTATATATTTTAATCACTTTTTCTTCATCTTCATATTCATTAAAAAGTTTTCTGGTTTTAGTTTTATTTCTTATCATCGATCATAAGAGCTCCTAAAAGATATAGTGGTACGCTAAAGTCCTAAATTCAATTAAATGAATAAATTATCGAATAAGAAATTAGAAATGCTTTAAAATGAGCCCAAACTCGATCGGGTTATCTCAAAAAATGATCCAGATTAATAACCGGAAGTGATTAAAAACAAATAATGATCGCAATCTTTAAAACGATCGTATCTAAGTTGTTTTTAAAGATAACCTAGGATTTGTTTTTGGTTTCTTTTTGATCTTAGTAATTAATCTTCACTCATCATTAAAAATAATTTGATTTATCTTGATTTGATCAACACCAGTTCCTTAGTAGCATTTTTCAGACAGTTTTTGTAAGCATCCTTAGGATTTTTTAGGTCTCTGACATTGGCACAACTTATCTCGTTTTGATGATCAGATTTCTTCCAACTTTGGAGATGTCTTTAAGAGTTATATGATTTTAATACCTCTCAAGACTAAAATAGTATCCATCTTTCTCAGAAGTAGAAATAAACTTATCTTTTCAATTTTCATAAATGTCTTAGTAATTAATATTCATTTATCATTAAGAAATATTTGTGCAAAACTATCTGAGGCTCTGTTTTATGTCTTGTTGCAACAATATCTTCAAGCTATAGATTTGTGAAGAAGATCAAAGCCACTACACTTGTAGAAATTAAATCTCTTGAAGCAATTAGCTTCGTCAATGAGACTTCATATTTACATCAAACACAATGTGTAAAATACATAGAGTTCTTTTTCAACACTGAATTCGATCCGCACACTGAATTTGGTATTAATATCTCCCAACTTGGTACGCATGAAGAAGTATTGACAGTCCAACCCAACCCAAAACCAAATCTAAGTAAGAAGTTGTAGCAAAAAAAGTTCAAGTTGTAGCAGATAACTTCAGAATTGTAGCAAAAAATTAGCTATTAAGACATTAATAAAAATTGAAAGGATGAGTTTAATTCTAATTGAGAACAAGACAGATTATATTTTAGTCTTGAGGAGAATTATAAGCATATAGCTCTTAAAGACATCTGCAAAGTTGGTATATATGAAGATATCTGATCATCGAAATGAGATAAGTTATCTTATTCATAAAGGTTGTACGAATCCTGGCAGTGCTCATACAAAATATCGACAAAATAAGATCCTAATAATCTAAGTAAAAAGATGGTTTTGAAGAAATAAAGGCAAATCAAGTTATTCTTAATGATGAATGAGTATCTTCAGAACTGCAACGAAAAATTAACTATTAAGACAATAATGAGGATTGAAAGAATAAGTTTAATTCTAATTCTGAGCAAAATGGATACTATTTTAGTCTTGAGAAGAATTAGAACCATGTGACGCTTGAAGATATCTTCAATCTTATTCATAACGTTGTTCGAATCCTAGCAATGCTCAAAAAATATCGTCAAAATGGGGCACCAAATATCTTATTTATAAAAGTATCCATTTTGATGATTAACACCAAATTATGAATCATTTTGAATCTATTCATTTAAACAAACTTTCAAAAACCACTCCAACTAATTTTTTTATAATTTATTTCTTTTAGCAATGGGAATTTCAATTAGATCGGTAGCAGAAATGCTTTTAGAACTTTGCGTAACCGAACTCGAAGACACCGTGAGCACAACCCATTCAGTACCATACACCCCACGCCCCGTCGTCCAAGAATCAAATCACCCCTACATCGACGACGTCAATTTAAGAGGTACGTCCACCCAGTTTCTTCCCTTAGCTTTATAGATGGCGTTTCTTTGCGATCGCCAAACGAACCTGATCTTACTCTGGCAGTAGACAATTTCGTTTGCATATTAGGCCACGTGAAGATCCCCGGCGCGGACGCCCTCCGCATCGAATTCGATCGACGTTGCTCGACGGAAAAGCGTCACGACCCATTAACCATCGTCGATGGTACCGGAAAATTGGTCGCGACGAAATCTGGAAGGGAATGGTCTGATTGGTCGGGTGATTTAAATATCCCCGGGGATGAGATTCGATGGTCTTTCACCAGTGATAGTACCGTAAATGGATGGGGGTGGAGATTTACGGTTTATCCCATAGTCGCGAATACTAATCCAAAAGAACTCGGTTGTGATCGAGCGATTTTGAGTCAACCCTCCATTGATATGGTGATTAGTTTATTGGATCGCCGGTTGTATGGGGCTGCAGATACTTCGTTAATGTCGAGATTAGCCATTGCTTTGGCTTCGTGTTCTCAACTAAGCTTTTTATGTAAGTAAACAATTTTTTTATTATTATTTATAATAAAAAAAATTTTATTTTTATTTAGCTGCAAATCAACGTATGTGGGCACTAAAAACCCTCCACGAACTCCTAATATCAAACGACGCGTCAAAATTCGGTATGGGCATAACTCAAGTGAGAAACCCCGACAGTCCCTTAGCCAATTTACTCGAAGAATTACCCCAAGCTTTACTTCGCCAATACGAATACGAAGACGTGTCCGTTAGAGCCGGGCTCCATTTGATGCATTCAGACTTCTTCAAAGTACTGGTTGCTCTAAGCTGTGATTTGGCGATTGACGAAACGATCGCCCATTCCGATAATCGGAAGTGGTTGTGGTTTAAGCGATATTGTTACGCGGCGAGGGTCGCGAAAGCTTTAATTTCGAGGACGTTGTTTCCGCGTAATTTCGTTATGGAGGTTAGAAAAAAATTGGTGGAGGAAACTGATGCTGATACTGATGAGATATGGGAACATGAACGTCATGATATTTTTAAGAAAGAACATGATGAACAACTTTTGATTTGGTTGAATAGGTATGATATTAATTGTTTAATAATCTAAATTATTTGTTTCAAATAATTTACAAAGAGTTTTTAATCGTCAATCAATTTACACATTTTTTTATCATTTCCAAAAACTTTTCAGTCATTTAGATAATCATTTTGATCACTTTCGAACAGCATTAAACCAACATTTAATCGTTTAGACAAACTTTTAATCATTACTAAATTTTTTAATCATTTAGACCAATCAATTATTAGCAATTTGGACAATTTTTGTGCTAATTTCCAAAGTTTTTAATCATTTCAACATCTTATCAATGATTAACACCTAGATTTGAATTATTTTGGGCAATTTGAATAGCATTGCGCTAACTATAATTCATTTTGACAAACTTTTAGTCATTACCAAATAGTTGTCCAACCCAATTTAATGATTTAGACAAGCATCTAATGAACTATTAGCAATTTGGGCAATTTTTTTTATAATTCCCAAAGAATTGCCCATCATTTAGACAACTTATAAACGATTAGCAAGCGGTTTAGAATCATTTTGAACACTTTGGAACAGCATTGAACCAACATTTAATCATTTAGACAAACTTTTAATCATTACCAAATTTTTTAATCATTTAGACCAATCAGTTATTAGCAATTTGGACAATTTTTGTGAAAATTTCCAAAGTTTTTAATCATTTCAACATTTTATCAATGATTAGCACCTAGATTTGAATTATTTTGGGCAATTTGAATAGCATTGCGCCAACTTTAATTGATTTTGACAAACTTTTAGTCATTACCAAATAGTTGTCCAACCCAATTTAATGATTTAGACAAGCATCTAATGAACTGTTAGCAATTTGGACAATTTTTTTATAATTCCCAAAGGATTGCCCATCATTTAGACAACTTATCAACGATTAGCAAGCGGTTTAGAATCATTTTGAACACTTTGGAACAACTTTGACCTAACTTTTTATCATTTAGACAAATCACGTATATAGTTCCAAATAATTTTTAATCATATTATATATTTTAATCACTTTTTCTTCATCTTCATATTCATTAAGAAGTTTTTTGTTATTCGCCAACACTATTTCTCTAAGATATTGTTCTTTTCTTCTTTGTGTATTGATAACATTTTACTTTGCTAAAAAAGTGTTCTTTTCTACTTATAAACCTGGACTAACATTGTGATGGATTTAAAGGAAGTTAGTCATTATTTTTTTTTTATTTAACTTAGAAAACCGGAAGATTGGACGTTATCTTGGGGTGGTTCTGGAACGATTTACGGTTGGGGACACAATCATCGAGGTCAATTGGGGGGTATCGAAGGAGCGAAAGTGAAATGCCCCACGCCGTGCGAGGCGTTATCAAGTTTGAGGCCGGTTCAAATTTTGGGGGGAGAACAAACTCTAATCGCTGTTACTGCCGATGGAAAAGTTTACACAACCGGTAAATGATTAATAAATTAATTAACCTTATTTATTTTTAATTTCTTTGTAGGATTTGGCGCTGGTGGAAGATTAGGATTAGGCGGAACCGATTCAGTTTTAGTGCCAACATTAATCGAATCGATACAACACGTGTTCATCAAGAAAGTCGCCGTAAATTCAGGTGGCAAACATTGTTTGGCTTTATCGGCCGACAACGACGTCTATTCTTGGGGAGAAGGCGACGATGGAAAATTAGGACATGGCAATAAAAAGTAACAATAATCAAATTAGTTTTGATGAAATGAACACTTTTTGTTGTGTTTTTAGAGATTATGATAGGCCGAAAGTTATTGAAGCCCTCCAAGGTTATGAAATTATAGATATCGCATGCGGGGGGGCTCATTCTGCCGCCATCACTGGTTCAGGGCAGCTATTTACTTGGGGTAAAGGACGTTATGGCCGATTGGGACATGGAGATAGTGAGGATCAAAGTAAACCAAAATTGGTAAGATTAACTAAAGAATGAACCATAAAAAAATCAATCAATATTACCAACTTACAATATTTATCATTAAAATTTGACGTTATTAATATTAAATTTTATAATATTATATCATTTTGTAAATTAGCAATTATTGGATTAATATCAATTAGAAAATGAGGTAAAAAATGATCTAACTTAAGGGGGCGGTTCAAATTGTCAATTTTTATATATGCCAGAAGAGGTTACATAGATGTACATTTACGACTTAATGCTACATATTTATAAAAAAGTAAATACACTTAGCAGCAGAAGTCTGCGTACAAAAAACTTCTAACACTTTAACTGAAAAAATAAGGGTCATGATCTAATGTGATAAACTTCAATTTTTTATTATTTTGTGTATTAACTACATATAATTCTATTAACAAAATATGCATCAATAAAACAGAAATATTAGTTACAAAAAAAATTAAAATTAAAAATTCTCCAAATAATGCGTATGTAAAAATCTGCGTACAAATAAAGACGCCTTCTCCAAAATATACTTATTTACTTAAATACGTAGTTGGCGATGTACGCTTTCTGATTTAAATAAAAGATAATCGGTGTCAATTATATTAGCAGAGGCTTAGAAGCTAAAAGTTAGAATGGACACGAAAGGGAAGGAAATTGAATTGGGAGAGAGAAAAATTATTGTAAAGTTATGGAAAGAGGGAAAATCTTTTCGAAAAATAGGAGAAACTGTCGGCAGGTCACACTCTTCCATTCAAAGAGTAATTAATAATTATAAAGACACTGAAGATTACCTCTCACGTCCGCGATCTGGTAGACCACCCCTTTTAACAAACCGAGAGAAGCGAAAAATTGTGCAGCAGGTTAGAAAAGAACCTAGGCTGACGGCAAAAAAAATAGTAGAAAATGTACAAGAAGAATTTCATAAAACTATCAGCAAAGATACGGTGAGAAGGACGTTAAAAAAAGCTAACAGTCACGTTGCACGAAAAAAACCATTTGTGTCAGAGGTCAATCGTCAGAAGCGGATCGCCTTTGCAAAAAAACTCTTAGACAAGCCCATTGAATTCTGGGAGAAAGTTCTCTTTACAGATGTGAGCACATTTTGCATTTTCGGCATTAAGGGTAAACAACTTGTATGGAGAAAACCTAATACTACCCTTAATCCCGAAAATTTGAAAGCGACTGTAAAACACGGAGGTGGTGGAGTTATGGTTTGGGGGTGTATGTGCACCAAAGGGGTGGGAAGGTTGGTTTTCATAACATCGACAATGGACCATAAAATGTATATAGACATTTTAAAAGAAAATTAATAAAATAATGACCCCAAACATTGCGCCCACAACACTAAGCTTTGGCTACTATACAATACCCCAAAGCAACTTAAAAGACCTCCACAATCGCCGGACTTGAATCCCATCGAACATCTCTGGGATTTACTGGAACGCAGGATTCGGCAACACAACATAACGTCGAAGGAAACGTTAAAAAAATGTTATGATTGAGGAATGGGCCAAAATCAGTTCGGACGAAACGAAGAAATTAGTGCACTCCATGCCTAAACGTTTAAGGGAGGTCATTAAACGTAAAGGTTATCCGACCTCATATTAGTATAGAAACAATGATCTCATTTATGAATTTTTTATAAATACTGTCCTGACTTGTACGCAGATTTTTGCATACCCGTTATTTGTAGAATTTTTAGTTTTGATTTTTTTCTGTAACTACTGTTTCTGTTTTGTTGAAGCATATTTTGTTAATAGAATTATATGTAGTTAATATACAAAATAAAAAAAAATCAAGTTTATCACATTAGATTATGACTCTTATTTTTTCAATTAAAGTATTACAAGTTTTTTGTACGCAGACTTCTGCTGCTGAGTGTAGGTAGGGTTGAAGTACGCATATTAGTCTATACAATGAGAAAAGTCAGAAGAAAAGCATTAGATCAGTTTACTGCAAAAAAAATACTACAGCAACAAATTTTCATCACAACTGAAAAACCAGAAAGAAAAAAAAAATGAAATATAAAATATGGTTGGTATAAAACCAGAGTTGAAAACGGAAGAGTGAAAACCGAAAAAATATTGAATACTATTGGACAAAAGGCAAATCTTAACATGCAAATTGATCTGAGCGATCCTGGCAAATGGAAGTTTTTTAATTCTTTGGATGCTATTACACTAAAATTAATTCAACCGCAACATACAAGTGTACATTAAATAATATTATTAAATATTATTAAATAACATTAAGTAATAGATTAGGAAATGATAAAGCAGCAAAAATAGTCCCTATATTTCAAAAGTTAAATGGATACGAGTTAACGAGTTATGATGTAGATTTGTCGATAAATATACATAAGGAAAAAATGGAATATACTGATTTTTAAACGAAACTATTGTTTCAAACAACACTCACAAACCTACATTAAAACTAAAACTTAATATGTGGTTAAAAACTAAGGCAGAAAAAAATAACTCATTTCCGCTAGAGATTATTTACTCCATTTAATTTTTGAAATATGCGAACTACAGGGTGTCTCACGTAACTGGTTCATTAGAACTTTCTTAGGTTCCACTATTCATAAAAGCTTGAAACTTTGGTAACGTGGGTTCTTCATTCCGATCTATTAATCTAAAATATTTTCAAGATGGCCACCACTTCCGGTCTACCGGAAGTAGACCTCCACTTCGTTATTTTAAATGGAATGCTATAGTTTTTATTACACCATTCAATTATACCTAAGAAAATATGTTGACTTTGATAACAGTTGTTGGTACCTACCGTTTTTTGTTTTCGAGTTATTTTGATTTTAAGTATTTTTTGGCAAATATCACCATAGATGTTTGGTTATTATTTTTACTGAACATCGTGTTTGTTAGCAAATGATTAATATTACTTTACTTTGTACGATGAACTTTATTTATTAAATTAACTCTACAATTGTTTCGAGGATCCAGTCCTCATCTTCTGGAGTACCTACAAAGAGCATTAACTAAAAATTTCGTAATTTCCACTTAAATAACATTAATGAAATATCGTATTTCTAGGTTAAGTCAATTCATCCTTAATAACCTATTGAAATTAACTATGTTAAACTTATTACTTACGTCAATTATGAGTATATAAATGATAAAAACATGTGGTGTATTATATATTTTTTTCTTTTTTTTCTCATTTGCCCAATAATGATTTATTTCTACAAATTTTTTCTGTTTAATATTGTTAGTTCGAGACGTGACAGCGTGTTTATCGATAATCGTAATACTTAGTGGTTGGTAGGTCTGCATTGGTTGGTGACATTGGTTTATAAATGTTGGGAGTTAAATCTATTTAAATTTAAAAACAAGTCATTATTCTTTCATCTATCTTATACTATTGTTAATTTTCAAATTATATCTTGGGCTATATTCTGTTACATTTTACATTTGTTACTGTGAACAAATAATCCAATCGAGTAAAAACATTAACAATAATTTAGAACTTTTTTAAAAAAACTGAAAATAGACAATAAACACAGTAAGTTATCAAGAAATGGCTTTCAGTCAGAAATTTTAATTTTAATTTTTGTCTCGGTATTTGGTTTTGGGTGGGGTGAACGGATTTTTTAGGGATTGGTATATAGGTCTGTTGTTAGTATAAAGTTGTTCGTTTAAGCAGGTTTTTTCTGGGTTATTGTTTATGAATTTGGCTATTTCATATCCTTCCAACAGTTCCATAAGGTAACCTTTATTGATGTTGTGTATGATAGTGGCGTCTTTACTTTCATCAAATTGGTGGTCTTTGTTGAAGATCAAATGCTTGCCAAAGTTTGAGTTGTCTTTGGTTTTGTGCTCCCTTATGCGTGTTTTTAAGGCTCTCCCCGTCTCGCCTATGTAAGTAGCTGCGCAGGTGGCACATTGCAATTTATAAACTCCATTCTTCTCAAGAGTGTCGATTGGTAATTTATTATTGTTTAGTGTGTTTGAGATACTATGTTTGGTTTTAAAGGTGATTGATTCACAATCACTCGGACAATCAGAAAAAGCATCCGCGTATAATTCATTAAAGGATTATTCATTACGTTCCATCATCGTTTTTTTTACATTTTTTTAATTATAAAATATTTTTTGCAACAAAAGATTTGGCGGGTCTTATAATCGAGAGAAACAGCTTGTGTTATACTGACCAACAATTGCACTGTATAGTCGCCAACAGAGAAAACAACAGCGAGTTAAAACACGAGTTAACTCGTGACCGGTCAACAATGTGTTAAAAGACGTATGGCTAAACCTTAATGTTTCCAGTTCTAGGTCTAGTGTTAGTTCTATAGCTAGGTTATAAGTCTAATATTACTTAGTATTAGTAGGATATATTAAGGGTGACGCAAAAAAATATTTTGATGAAACGTTTTATATGTATAGAGAAAACTACATAAAGCAACCTAATCATGTTTCGTCAAAAAACAAACCTTAAACACAATCTTGTAGTTTCATCTAAATCACCGTTATTATAAAAGTTTTGTACTACTTATTATAAACTTATACTTATTATAGCAATTCTTCCTCTGTACACAATACAATACAATCAAAAATATTACTACATCAAAGCTGATCAAACCAGTCAAACGACTAATTCTATCAGAAACAATCAATAAAGTTCAATCGCAGATTCTCCTCTTCATTAATATCCTAAATTTTATCCTAAATTTTGACATATATTAAATTCTTAATAAAATTGTGTCAAATTATTAATTTAATTATATTTTAGGTTGAAGCTTTAGTAGGATATCGTGTTATCGATGTAGCATGCGGCTCTGGAGATGCTCAAACTTTATGCATCACCGATGATGACAACGTTTGGTCTTGGGGGGACGGAGACTACGGAAAATTGGGCAGAGGAGGTTCCGATGGATGTAAGGTACCAATGAAGATCGAAAGTCTAGCCGGACTAGGCGTTATAAAAGTCGAATGTGGTTCGCAATTTTCCGTTGCATTAACTAGATCGGGAAGTGTTTATACATGGTAATAATCATTTTTTTGATTTTCCTCAACAATTTGATTTAATAAAAATTTTTTTAGGGGTAAAGGTGATTATCATCGTTTAGGCCATGGCCCAGATGACCACGTTCGCAGGCCACGCAAAGTCGCCGCTCTCCAAGGCAAAAAAATAATCAGCATCGCAACCGGGTCCCTTCATTGTGTCGCATGTTCGGATGAAGGCGAAGTTTTTACTTGGGGCGACAACGATGAGGGCCAACTCGGCGATGGCACCACAAACGCAATTCAACGTCCACGGTTAGTCCAAGCGCTTCAAGGGAAAAAAATCACCAACGTCGCGTGCGGTTCCGCCCACACATTAGCATGGTCAACAAATAATCCTTCCGGTTGCGGCGCGCGATTACCCACTCAAGTTCCGGTCGAGTACGATTTACTCCGCGATATTCCCACGATAACGCTACATCGGCGATTGGTGCTCCTGCATCACTTTTCGGAAATTTTTTGCCCTTGCATCGGGATGTTCCCGATTGATGGTCCAGGATCTTTACACGAATTAAGAAATCAATTGATTTATACCATTAAAGAGGCGACGTTTAGGAAGGTGGTGCAAGCTACAATGGTGAGGGATAAACAACATGGACCCGTTATTGAATTGAATCGGATTCAGGTGAAGAGGTCGCGATCGAGGGGTGGTTTAGCGGGGGTTGATGGGATGAAATCAGTTTTTGGCCAAATGGTTAGTAAGTTAACTTTGTTAACAACGGAGGCTTTATCGTTGCCGCATCGAGTGTGGAAAGTTAAATTTGTTGGTAAATTATTTTTTATAAAATCAAAATTAATTTTTGATCAATTTATTAATCAATTTAAGGTGAGAGTGTGGATGATTGCGGCGGGGGCTACAGCGAAAGCATAGCGGAAATGTGCGATGAGCTCCAAAACGGCTCCCTTCCCTTATTAATCCCAACCCCTAACGGGCGAGATGAAGCAGGAACAAACCGAGATTGCTACCTTTTAAATCCATCCTCAAAGTCGTGCCTCCACTTAAATATGTTCCGATTCTTAGGGGTCTTAATGGGGATTGCGATCCGAACGGGTTCGCCCCTTAGCTTAAATTTAGCGGAAGCCGTTTGGAAGCAACTATCTGGGATGGATTTGACTCCGGGCGATTTAACGGAAGTCGATCGCGATTACGTTCCTGGTTTACTCTGCATTAGAGATATGACGGCCGATGAGAGATTGTTCCAAAATTTGGAGATGCCGTTTTCAACGCCGTCTGCGTGTGGAATTGACGTTCCGTTAAGTAACCGTTATAAAAGGATCACGCACGAAAATCGCTTGGAGTACGTTAAATTAGCGCTTCAATTTCGATTGCGGGAATTCGACGAGCAAGTTCGCGCCGTTCGAGATGGGATGTCGAAAGTTGTTCCGGTTCCGCTTTTATCGTTGTTTAGCGCGTACGAATTGGAAACGATGGTGTGTGGATCCCCGGATATCCCGTTGTCGTTGATGAAATCTGTGGCTACTTATAAAGGAATTGATAGCTCGGCTTCGCTAATACATTGGTTTTGGGAGGTTATGGAGGAGTTTTCGAATCAAGAAAGATCGCTATTTTTGCGATTCGTTTGGGGGCGCACCCGGTTACCAAGAACAATCGCCGATTTTCGCGGGAGAGATTTCGTTATCCAAGTTTTGGACAAATACAACCCTCCAGATCACTTTTTACCAGAAAGTTACACTTGTTTCTTCTTATTGAAGATGCCTAGATATTCGTGTAAGGTATGTATCGCAAATTTCCCCCCAATTCATTCAAGTAAATTAATTTTTTTAATTGTAGCATGTTTTACAAGAAAAACTGAAATATGCGATACACTTTTGCAAGTCAATAGATACCGATGAATACGCCAGAGTGGCGATGGCCGGCGATTTAGCGGTCAGTTCAAGTTCGGATGCTGATAGCGACCCGGATATGGATAGCACAGCCGACCAGGAAATGTAAAGAACGACGACGATTCCCGTCCCTTAACAACGTTCATAAAACTTTCTCTTCTCTTTAATTCCAAAGTAGAACTCGTTCCCATAGTTATCAAATCTTGTTCTCGAATTGAAAAGAAGAATATTTATTATTATTATCTATTTCTCATTGTTTCTTTATATCTATTATTTTTTCTTATTTTTTGTTTTGTATAAAAATTTAAAAAAAAAATTAAACTTTTTTGTAACTTATTTTTTTATGTTGTTCGAAAAATTCGTTTTTGAAATCAATTAAATTATCGTTTTTATAAATATGTTAGATGGAAGCACTTTTTTTGCTAAACTCGTGCACAACTGATCGGTATTAATTCGCATGATAATCTTGCGCTTGTGCTGTTGTAAATAAATGATATTAATTAATTTGTTAACACACCAACTTAATTCTTTATAAAATTGAAATTAATTGGTAAAAGAGTTTTGATTAAGTGCGTTAACGAATTAATTAGCGTGAGCGGTCCATGAGATATTGTATTTTTAAAGGAACGTATGGAATTTGTTATCACTCATCATCTAGTCATACCCAACAAGAAAACAAAAAAAACGGAATTTAATTCAATTTCAATTATTGTGTTTTATTTTAATTATCCTACCCAAAACGTCTAAAGTAAGGATTGTTTTATTTATTATTTAATTAAATAAAATTAACGCCGTTCTAAACCTAAGGAATGAATATGTTACTTCTGAATTGGATAGAAAAGGTCAGGTTGGCGTTATTTATTAAATTTTTTGTTTCTTATCTAACGAATAGACATTTCTACGTCAGTTACAAAAATAGTGAGTCGCAGAAATTTAAAATAAACTGTGGCGTTCCGCAAGGAAGTAACCTGGGACCTTTACTTTTCTTGTTGTTTATTAATGACTTGCCGTCCATTATAAAGGAGTCTGAATGCCTACTGTTTGCTGACAACCTAAAACTTTTCGAAGTGTACGTAATGAAAATGATTGTGTATGTCTACAGTCAGATCTTAGAAGGCTAATGACTTGGTGCGATGAGAATAAACTCCACCTTAATGAATAAAAATGTGAAAAAATTACTTTTACATTGAAGAAAGTACCGATTGTTTTTGAGTATTACATCAATAACCATAAACTGAAAAACGTTGCACGGAAGAAGGATTTAGGAGTAATATATACACAGAGCTTTAACTTTGATGAGCATGTGAGAGCTACTACTGCATCAGCACTAAGGTTGTTAGGGTTTATTATAAGAAATTGTCACTCCTTTTCCAATATTGACACCATGAAGTATCTGTATAACTCATTAATCAGATCAAAATTGGAATATGCTGTTGTGATATGGGACCCTGGAACAGCCTATCATTCGCATATACAGTGGACGCCGCTTATTAGAATCACGGATAATGTTATCAATCGGATATTGTTATCATAGTTCCATCTCTACGCGGTTGTTATAAGCAGTGTGAAGAAATTTTATTAGACAAATCGTCTCAAAATAATGTGCTCTACATCGCTATATACCGCTGATCCGGAAGATACCGGACATCCTGTATACTATCTTTTTACTGTTCAAAACACTGTACATTATCTTAAAGACCTTATTGGCAGCATGAGTTATGTGACCATACGTCCCGTTTTGGACGGGATTGTCCCGTTCTTCGGTTAGTAGTCTCATCGTCCCGAATAAACTCTAAAACGTCCCGTTTTCATAATCACATAAGTGCATAAATCTCATTAAGTATTTAGCTGTATTTGCACAGCTTTTTTTATTGGTAATATTTCGTTTCGTTGTTTGCGAGACTTATACCAAACATGTCTAAATGTAAGTGTACATTTTTTTGAAACCTGAATGGGGGTAAATAGAAAAAATGTAAACAATGTTTATATAAAACCGAGCACATTGTAGGAACAAATACTAATAGGGATTGGCTGTGAAGCTCATAATGCACACAACGCAATTAAAACTGCCGATTGCTTACGATTGCTTGCTTTATAATGTACGCATTGAAACTGTAAAAGAATTCTATGACTTGATAGTTACAGAGTATAAAAGAATGTTGGGTTGCAGTAAATCTAAATGGCCTGTACTTGAAGATTGCTTAAAATGTTTGTGAGTACAACAGTATTTGATATTTTGGAAGGAAAATTAAATTTTATTAATAGTCCTTCGCTTTTTACCATAAAAATGTCTTCTGCCAACAGTATTTAACCTTTAATTAACGGTTTATGGACTCCTTACGTAAAGATTGTGCATTTTGTTCAATAGTATTTAATATTTTCAAAGCATAGTCAATTGGTTCATCAGCAATATCCAGTTTTACAAGTGGTATCAAGTCCTTTGGAAGCATTTCAAGTCTTCCAAGGGCAGTATGAAATTTTCTGAAAGTAGTATTAATTGATATCTAAAAGCAATATCAAGACTTCCGGAAGTAGTATCAAGTTTTCTAAAAGCATTTCAAGTCTTTTGGAAGCAATAACAAGCCATATTGAAGCAGTATGGAAGCAATATTATGTCTTCTAGAAGCAATATCAAAACTTCTGGAAGTAGTACCAGGTTTCTTAGATGCATTCCAAGTCTTCTAATATCATTTCAAGTCTTCTGGGAGCATTTCAAGTCCTATGAAAGCAGCTTTTCAAGTCTCCTTGAAGTAGTATTAAGTTTTCTATAAGCAATATTAAGTCCTCTGGAAGTAGTGTCAAACTTTCTAGAAACATTTTAAGTCTTCTAAAAGTATTTTCAGTCGTCTGAGATCATTTCAAGTTTTCTGAAAGCAATATCAAGACTTCTAACAGCAATAACTAGTCTTCTGGAAGCATTGCAAGCCTTTAGGAAACTATCAAATGTTGTAGAAGCTGTATCAAGTTTAACTTAAAACCAAATTTTAATAATTTTATACTGCACCTGATTATCGATAAAAGTACCTAGGGTTGTCCCGTTTTCAGTCGAAATAAAAACGGTCACGTTAAGCATGAGCTGTTATATTTCCAAAATCCTGCTCATCACTTTGAAGTCTTGAAACTTGTTAACAGCAAAAGCTATTATCATTCCACAGACTATATTATTTTGGTTTTTAAGCTATTATTATTCCAAACACTATACATTATCTTAAAGACTTATGTCTCCAAACTCCTGCTTCCCAGTTTGAAGTCTGCCAACTTGATGACACCATATTCCTGTTCTAAACACTGTACATTATCTTAAAGACTACTAAGAGCTGTAACATCTCCAAAGGCCAGCTTATCAGCTTAAAGTCTGCAAACTTGTTGATAACATGAGTCAATTCTATTTCATAGACTATATATTATTTGAAGGACTGCCAACTTGTTGACAGGGTGAGCTATTATGTCTCTAAAATCTTGCTCATCAGTTTGAAGTCTGCTAACTTATTCATAACATGATCTATTCCAAATATTTTACATTATCTTAAAGACTTCATATATCATGAGCTATTATGCTTTAAAGCTCCTACTCATCACTTTGTAGTCTGCTAACTTGTTTACAGTTGGTTTATTCGAACAGAGAATTACAATACAATACAATACAATTTATTGCCACCAAGATATACAATAAAAGAAAAAAAAAATGTACACATCATTCCTTAACATTAGTACAAGGTTAACAAAAGGTCGATTTATCGCCAGAGGCGATGTTTTCAAAACGACCCAATCAGCAATGTATGTTAAAAAAAATAAATTGATATGGCGAATATAAGTAAAAAAAATAATAAATTTATGTATAAAGTATTAGAAAAAGAGTACGCAAGAATAAGAAGGAAAGAGACTCGAATTAAACAAAAGAAAAATGATTGGAGAAGAAGAAATAAAGCTGTCAGCTGAGAACGGAAAGAGAAGAGGCAGATTAAATCAGGAAACAGTCTGAGACAACTGTTGTGACAACAAGCGATCTTTAAGCGATGCTCTGAATACAGAAAAACTACGGGCTTCCCGCAACTCAGTGGGTAAGTTATTCCAGAGAGTTATAGCTTGCACTGTGTATGACCCGTGATATATTTCGGTACGATGAATCGGAAACATGAGTGAGACACCAGATTGTGCTCTAGTAGAAAGACCGCGAGAGGCCATGAACTCAAATGTAGTGAACAGATAGATTGGAGACTGAGAGGAAAGAATCTTGTATAAGGTAGTTAGTATACGGAAAGATCTACGGTTCTCAACGGTAAGCATTTCGAGCTGATTACGATAAGGTGTAACATGCTCACATTTTCTCAGATCGAAGATAAAGCGCACACAATTATTTTGTAACCTCTCTAATTTGTTACGAAGACCAATCGAAAGGTCCGGGTATACGGTATCGGCATAGTCCAAATGGGGAAGAATTAAAGAGTAACAAAGGTTACGACGAACAGTAGGTGGAAGGAAACAACCAAGCTTGCGTAGGGAGTAGAAACAGAAATAGACCTTCCTACAGATAGACTGAATCTGGGGCTGCCAGGACAATGCAGAATCCGTCATCACACCCAAGTTTTTAACAGTTCGAGAGAATTGTATAATATTACCGTCAAGTGACAAATAGGTATTGTTAAGGGAGTAAAATTTTGTTACCAGAGGCCTTGATCCAAAAGCAATAGCCTGAGTCTTTGCCACATTTAAACCCAAGCCATGGCATCTAGACCAGTCCAGAACGCTAGCAAGATCCCTATTAAGCCGCATCACCGCTGCTGGAAGTGCATCCACAGCTGCAGTTGTATAAATTTGGAGGTCATCTGCATATAGGTGAAAGTTGCACTTAATTATTTTAGAAATGGAGTTTATAAATACTGAAAATAGGAGTGGACCCAAGACACTGCCCTGGGGCACACCACAGTGGCTTGCAACTATAGACGAAGATGATGAGGAGTCACGTACACACAACGAACGATTAGAAAGGTACGATTGAAACCACGCGACACAGCTCGACGAAAAACCCACAGAAGAAAGAATTGCCACCAACAAACCATGATCAACAGAATCAAATTGGAGAATTACGTATCAATTTAGAAAAAAATTATAATTTCTTATTGACAAATTAATTGCGAACTAGCACCGTATTTTTCCACAGCTCGAACAGTAGAAATAAAAAACAAAATGAAAGATGAGAGATGACCACATCTGATCACTGTAGGATATTAATTTGTACGAAAATGTCTTTCTGCATCTCCTTTCAATGTCTCAGTACGTCTCTCTTTACTTCGTCTAATAGGTTGCTTATAAAATAAATTTTTCGTTGAATTACAAGTTGTAGGGAACTTATGCTAATATTAAACCTATCAGCTGTATCTCGGAAAGAAGCCGTCCAATGATTAGTTAATCACAGATATGTTAATATGTGCTGTTTTTTCATTAATTTTCCATTTCTCTTTAGTAACTACTAGGGCTGGGCGGTAGCATAAATAAGATATGGAGTATTAATACATTTGTAATAGTAGCGATACTATTCAAAGTATCGAAAGTATCGAATTATTGGAAATAATATTTTAATAATAAAATAAAGTATATAATAAACACATTTTTTATATATTTTCCTTCGTAGATTTTAATTTTGAAGTTAAAGTAGTGGAAATAATAAAGACAAAATAAAAGAGAAATAAATTCCGCACTTCAACTCTTATTAAGAACATATGGATTCAATATGTTCTCAATAATTTTCCTTGATTATCGTACTCATCGCGAAAAAACAAGAATATACGTAAAATTTCGAGTTATTAATTGTAACAGGAATTGAAATAATAAGGAATAACCACATATTGACTTCATCTTCAAAGTTTATTAGATCTCTTGAAGTACTTTAGGACAGATCTTGATCTGATGTATATCGATCTTAAATATACTGTAATCTCAATTTCCTGTATACATAAAACAAGTTGCAATACTTCGACACTTTCGGTATTTCAATACTTTTCATACTTCGATACTTTTGATACTTCGATGCCGATACTTTGCTGGTAGCGAATAGCGATGCTGAGGTAGGTATCGATACCATCGACAAGTATCGACACTTTGCTCAACACTGATTGTAACAAATATGATGTAGAGATGTACAGAGTGTTAAATAATTATGTACCCAAAATTCACAGGATTGGTATTGGACGCGACAAAAATTTCTGTTATTTAATATTATTATATAAACGATAATTCTGTTTCCTGGAACTATTTCGAAACATAAAGGCACTAAAAAATCACAACAATAACATTCGATTGATCAGGTATCAACATCTGGTTACAGTCTAGTTACTATTTAGAAATATCGATCCTGTCACTAAACATTGAGATACGCACATAAAATTACAGCACTCACGTGGGTCACGATAATTATATAACAGGGTACATTCGGTTTTTCTTTCGTAGATAAAGAAAATTTTAATCTTCTGAGCAAAGCTGAGAAAGAAATTGCGTGTATGGGTACTTTAAAGTACACCCACATTCAAAAATTAATCATTTTTCACTATGTAATAAATAAATACATAACATTATTCTTATTTTATTTTTCGTTGGTATATTTTTTGCAGCATTGTAATAAACGCCGACTAATCGGTTTTATTGTTTAATAAGCCGATTAGTCGCCGATTAATCGGTACAACCCTAGTCACTATATTCATTGGTAGACGTGGGTTAAACAGAATTAAATTAGCTAAAATAGAGCTTTGGCTTGTAACTACAGACGAAGAAAGTGAGGAGTCACGTACACACAAAGAACGATTAGAAAGGTATGATTGAAACCAAGCGACACAGCTCGACGAAAAACTCACAGAAGATGGAATTACCACCAACAAACTATGATCAACAGAATCAAATGCCTTGCTGAAATCGAGCAAGTCTAATAAGGCGAAACGCCGATCATCACAACCATATCTAATATCATCAGTAATTTTGATGAGCGCTATGACCTGGCCGGAAACCTGATTGAAAATCAGTGATAAATTTATGCTCATCAAAATACCGCTGCACCTGCTGATATACCAACCGTTCTAGTGCTTTGGAAATTACTGAAATAATAGATATAGAACGAATATTACTTAGACTAGTAGGACATTTAAGTTTAGGTATGGGTACAACGTAAGCTAGTTTCCAAATAGAAAGGAAGGTCAATGTCTCAATGGAGAACTTAAATACAGTGCACTCCGTTTAATTGGGACACATTGAGACACTTATTCAGTTTGTCCCAATTATCCGGTAATAAAAAAACGGTTATAGAAAAGAGAATATACTACGTATTTTTATCTACACGATAAAAAGTAATTATTGCTGAAAATATTAAGATAAACATTTATTCTATATAAGAAAACATTAAATAATGAAACAACAAAAATAATGATAAAGAAAACCACATTTTTCACTTAGGTAAAAAATACTTGTCCAAAGTACTTTGGTTTCCACGGTTCATAATTTTTTTATTTATATACTTTACACATTTATCTAAAGATTCAATTGGAGAATCTTCATTGTCTGTTTGCATAAAAAAAGTCTTAAAACTTCTATAGTTTTCTTAGCTTCTAGAATACGTATAGGATTATAGATTTCTTCGTCGCTACTTTCTTGAACTTCATTATTAGAGATCAGTTTTGTAGATACAATTTCATCAACAATATCATTCTCGTAGTCATCGGTATTATTGCAACACTCCAAATTTGCGTCTATTTCTAGAAAATCATTAACGTTGTTGACTTGCCGAAGTACAGCGTCATTTATGATTTCACTTGAAGTGACCATTTGTTCAGAAAGTTGCATATCACTGGGATCTTTGAAGCCACAATGGTTAAAACAATTACGTATACATTCACTAGTAACATTTTTCCAACTGTCTGCTACAAATTGTATAGAGTTTAGTATGTTCACTTTCGAGTAAACCTCTTTGGAGCTAGATGATGATGTCAAGGAAAATTCTTCTATTTTTTCAATGATGTGATGCACTAAAGCTTTACGATAGTGGAATTTTAAATTTTTGATAACACCCATGTCCATAGGTTGTATTAATGAAGTTGTATTAGAAGGCAGGAATTCTAATTGTATATTTTTCAAATTGTTTATATGAGGATGAGCAGGGCAGTTATTGAGCAACAATACAATTTTTCTAGATTTTTTTTTCCAGTTGTTGGTCCCATTTCGTCAACCATTGTTTAAAAATATTTGCAGTCATCCAGGCATTTTTATTTGAATGTTATTCTACCGGCAGACTATTTATTGATATACCCTTGAAACATCGAGGCTTTGCAGTTTTACCGATAACCAAAAGTTTTCTCTTTTCAGTGCCGGACATATTGGCGCAACATAGAACAGTTAGGCGGTCCATAGCTCTTTTAAACCCGACTAATGTCTCATTCCTGTAACACAGTGATCCATCTGGTATTGCACGGTAGAACAGGCTAGTTTCATCGGCATTGAAGATGTTATCTGAACTGAACAACTTTTGCAGTTCTGGAAGTTTTTCCTTTTTCCATTCATCTGCGGCGACCACATTTGCGTGAAAACCAACCTTCCGTTGCTTTAAAATCTTGATGACCTAATTTTTTCACCAATTCTTCTGCTTTTAATTTCAGTGTTGGGCCACTAACACTATCCCCTTTTTGGGTTATCGTAGAAAACCAACGATTGAGAGCATCATCAACTTCTGGTTCTTTTCCCTCTCGCTTCCTTTTACGCGATTCCGCTTGGTTGTCAGCATTAATCCATTGTTTTTCAAGTTCATCTTTTTGATTTATTACTCGGTTACTTTGGAAGGACCACTGCTTTCTCTAATTGGCGTAGAGGCGTATTGGGTGGCTGGTTTTCAATTTGTCGGAGCACATTGCTTTTTTCTTTTAATGTTAAGTCTTTGCGTGGCATTTTAGTGCTTAAGTCACTACGTGTTCAGAATAAGAAGTGTAACATTGAACTGAGTCGAAAACACGAGGCGAAAATAGAAGCGTCACTTAGGTGTCTAGAAGTAATCAGGCTAGGCGTTCATGTGCGGATTGTCCCTTTAAATTGGAGTTGATTTACGTGTTTTTATTATAAATTTCTGAACATGTTTACATCCTATGAACTCCAATTTAAAAGGCTCGATCAGGGCTCAATACAGACACCAGAACTGTAGGTTACTGAAACGCCGATGAAAAACAGCAAAGGTTCCGACAAAGGTGACGCTTCTGTATGTAGCGCCAGGCGTAGCGCCTCAAAGACTCGACGAACTGGACCGATTAACCGTAGGATTGTCCCCAATAACCGGAGTAAAATTACATATGAAAGTTTCGGCCTTTTAACACATTGTTGACTGGTCACGAGTTAATTCGTGTTTTTATGGCCGAACGTTGCTGACCGGCCACGAGTAAACTCGTGATGTTTTTTTTTAGCACCGCTGTTGTTTTAAGATATAGAAGGCTATTTGCAATAAGTTAGTTTTGATGAATACGGCACTATCGACAGTGAGGTAGTGACTTCAGAAGTAATTGAAATCGATTTACCATTAATGAATGCAGGCCACGAATGGAAAGAAAATGAAGAAAGCGATTAAGGTGATGAGGAACCCCCTACAAAAGCTGAAGTTTTAGCTTTTATCAATATTTAGCGTTGATAAAAGCTATTTATATCACAATTTGAAGGTTTGCTGATACAGAAGAAAACATTTCCGAAGGTTTCGCGAATTCTTTGAATAAAATTACTGAAGAATGTTTAAGACGAACAAAACCCGTTTTAAAGCAAAGCGCCATAAAAGATTACCTTTAAAAAAATAATGTTAACTACAATATGAACAAAATACAAATAAAGTTATTACATAGTCGATGTTAATATGTTTCTAAAGAAATCCTATTCATTGTTGAGGCGTTGAGTGCAAAAGTGGAGTAACCCCACTTAACAGGAGTTTCTATATGTTTGAAATAAAAAAATTTCTTGGCTTATTAATATTGATGGGCCAAACCAGAAAATCTCATTGGAGAGATTATTGGTCAACGAATCCTTTAGTTGAAACACCAATATTTCGAGCAACTATGTCCAGATTGCGATTTGAACAAATTCTTACATTTTTTCATTTAAATGATAATACGCAACATACATCTCCCAAAGACAGACTTTACAAAATTAGACCACTTTTGAATTATATTATTCCAAAATTTCAGTCCCTATATATACCCAAGCAGGAGTTAGCTCTAGACGAAGCAATGGTACCATACAGAGGACGCATCAGATTTAGGACATACAACCCAGCGAAGATAACAAAATATGAAATTTTGATTAGAATGCTTTGTCAAAGTGAGAGTGGGTATATATGCAACTTCGAGATCTATTCGGGGCAAGGCAAAAAGCTGCAAGAAACAATATTGTCTGTGTTGGAGCCGTATCTTGGTCAGTGGCATCATATATATCAAGACAATTATTATAACAGTGTATCTACAGCCGAATATTACTTAGAAAAAAAACACCCATATCATCCATATCCTCGTCACTCTTAATTTCCAGTAATTCTCCTCTACCATCCTCTCTTCTCTTTTCAAACACACTTCTCCTACACTCAACTCTCCTTGGGTCAGAACACTCCCACACCACATGATGTGTCGTGTCTTCCCCAATCCCACACACACACAAATTACTTACATCCCTCACTCGAAACCTGTTTAAATAAAAATTGAAGGGTCCATGTCAACTCATGAGTTGAATACCCTTTGCAGACATGGCCCTTCCACCCATCCATTCACACTTCAAATAACCTTCAAATAACAAATATACACACTTCTTCCCACGCTAGATTAACCCCACCTTTCCTTCCACTCTTCCATCATTGCCTTCCTCTGTTCCCTCTTGAACACTCCTTCGCCTTCCGTATCTCCCTTGGCTCCCGGTTATCCTCTCCTCTTCTGACCAATGAATCCACCATCCTCATTCCCTCATCGTCCCTTCCTCTCCACTCCACGAACACCTCCTTTCCTGCATTCACACAATCATTCCCTATCCCCAAACTCTCATTCACCTGCATATTTCTCACTCCCTTAACAAACATTTTCTCCACAGCCAGACGGTTGTCGTTATATACCCCATACACACCCTTCTCTCTCTCTCTCTCTTACCCATTCAAACCCCATCCTCAACGCCTCGATCTCCACCTGCAATATCGTCGCATGCCGGCTGATCACCCTTGTTCCTTCCCCAATTATCACTCCATCCCTTCTCGCCACAAATCCCGCTCTTGATCCATCCATTCATCTTCTTCCATCAGTGTACACTTCCACCCTTTCCTCACTTCTCCCTATATCATCACACCTCCTCTTCATACTTCCATACTGTAAAAGACACGGAGCGGCTCGTGTAATTTACTAGGGAAGGTCGTGCACTCTGCTATCGCGCTCGTTTGAAAACGAACAGCAGGACTCGAAAAAGGCAGGTGATAAGTGAAACAACAAACAAAACAAAGGTTTAAAAGTATATATAATGTGCTTTAACAAATTAATTTCTTCAACAATTAAACTATACGATGGTAATCTTCGATAAGAGGCGCGGATGTTCACAATTCGAGAAAATTCTACTTACGTTCTACTTACGGAATCACTTTCTTGTAGACAACAAACAACAAAAAAAAAAGAACAAATTAACCTTTTCCAAGAATACAGCTCAAACTTCGAAATTCAATTTACGGTCAACAAACAGCAATAAGAAAAATTACTATTTTTCGGAAAATTGTTAGAATTCAACTACTCAAGCCCGCGTTCTCGGCTTGTCTTTTTTTTTTATTTTCGACTCCCTCTCTTTATATCTTTCTCACCCTTCCTTTTCATCTCGCCCTCTTATCACCACCCACGCGACGGCTCCCACGGCCTAAGAATGTTAAGTTTCGTTTAGTCTACGCACTAACGAAGCTCAGCGATATCAAAATAATCGTATCCTTATTTCTTTCTCACCCTTCCTTTTCATCTCGCCCTCTTATCACCACCCACGCGACGACTCCCACGGCCTAAAAATGTTAAGTTTTGTTTAGTCTACGCACTAAACGAAACTTAGCGATAACAAATTAATCCATTAAGGAAAGGACAAAGTATTCAATTTTTACGGAACTGAACCAAACAGTTAATTTAAAAAAAATGACATGGATTTCATCCCGTACCGTGAAGCCAACGCCGTCAGTCTAGAACGATCAAATTAACTCGCTTAACTTCTACTAAACAATTTCTTATATCTATTAGGTGTAATGCGGTTTGTTACAATACCATTCATGTGAGAGTGTATCTACAGCCGAAATATTACTCAGAAAAAAAACACTAGTGTGTGGAACCATACGGGAAAACCGTGGCTTACCAAAGATCCTGATAGAAAAATGCAAAAGTCTACACAGAGGAGAAATGACTTTTTTACGGAAGGGACCTGTTATCCTTATTGCTTGGAAGGATAAAAGAATAGTACGGATGATATCAACTATTCATGATGCTTCCATGAAATCAAGTGGAAATCGAAAAAAAAATTATATAGACGATACAATCAAACCAACTTGCATATTGCAATACAATAAATATATGAAAGGGGTAGATCGTGCAGATCAGTACTTGGTAAACAGCAATATTTTACGAAAAGCTGTAAAATGGTACAAAAAATTAGCATTTTTTCTGATAAACTGCATCTTGTTTAATGCTTATAAACTGTACTGTACCTATCTGCCAGAAAATAAAACAAGATACAAGAGATTTCTACTGGAAGTAGCTAGAGAATGGATAAGTGTGCATTTCAAAGAATGTAGCATTGCACCTGACACTCCTCGAATTTCTAAAACAACTCCTTATAAAGACACACCCTTCAGGCTTTCCGAACAAGTAAGAGACCACGTCTTAGAAAAAATAGTCACTGCCAGAAAAGCAAATCCGACTAGAGCGTGTAGAGTATGCTCTTCAAAGGGAAAACGAAGCGAAACTAGATTTATTTGTAAAAGCTGTTGTGTACCATTACACGTAGGTGATTGTTATACTGCCTATCATACGAAAAGGAATTATTAAAAGTTGAATAATAAATAAAATTTATTAAAGTTTATTTTTATTGTTTTACTTCCACATCCAATTACGGAATAATAGCCGGTGACATGAGATAAATTTTCAGTAAAATTGCCGGTCAACAATGTGTTAAATTTTGTCCCGATTAAGCGGTTGTCCCTGTTAACTGGTGTACCAATTAAGGGGAGTGCACTGTATGTAGAGTAATGGAGGAATGATTACATCCAAAATAGGAAGGAGCTGCTTAATACTAACACCATCCCTATCACCAATTTCATCTTCCAAATCTTCAATTTCCTAGTAAATCAAAATACTAACTAACTTTCGCTATTTTAATAGAACTTTTTTGAAGCCATGTACAAATTCAATCATAAAACGCATTTATCGTCACTATATTCATTGGTAGACGTGGGTTAAACAGAATTAAATTAATTTAAATAAGTGTATAATTTAAAAAGAGGATTTTTATTTTTTTTTGTTAAGACTTAATAATAGAACAGTAGTCAGTTATATACAAAGAAAAAATTGCACAAACGAACATAATACACAACACAAAAAATCCTCAATGCACATCACAATTAGAAAGAAAAAGTACCTAATAAGATTATCAAATGAATCAACACAAACACAGTAAAAAGCCGATATAAAAATTACGATAAAACGAAAAAAAAATTGCTTAACTCCTTCGATTAAACGACGATTCTTATAAAGAAACGAAAAACGTTCGATTAAGTGCCTACTAGGATCAAGGTGTAAACTCTCTAAAAATATTTACGAGTTATGTGTACGAAAAGCGCTCTCGTAACCGTTCATTATTTTCTTTTTTTAACTTATTTGGTGCTAACCACTTCGATATCATCCGATGGTTACGAACTTAATTATCGATAATTATGTTGTTTATATTTAAGGCGCCTTTAAATAATAATAATAATAATAAAGACAACATCATCTACAAATTCTTTGACTATGAGCCATCAATTTGACTTCATGCGATTTAAATAAATTAAATTTGGTAGAAACTTATAGGATGACGATTAACAGATTACTTGTCAAATTGACGTTTACGATTCAAATTAAAATTTCAAATATCATGCCAGAATCATTAATGAGTTTATAATTTCATTAAATTCAAAATTATTTCAATTAATTTAAGTAAATTTTAAGATCAATCTAAAAAAAATTCTCTAAAAAATTCCGATCATTATTCTATCTGTCAAATTGACATTTCATCTGTCAATTAAACAAACTCAAATAAAACTTGTGGCAGTGCGAATATATAAAAATAAAAAATCATTAAGCGTGTTTTAGAGGTTAATTATTGTATAAATTCAATTGAAAACTGTTCACCGTGCTTCTTTAGCCGTAAGTTTATCAATTAATTCTTGTAAGGGCGCCAGCTCGCGGCGTTCGATTAAATTAAATTCCTGCACGAAAAATATAAAATGCTTAAACGAAGTGTTCAAGTGAGCCTCCTCGCCCAATTGGACCACCTCGCTGAAATGCTGGTGGTAAATGTGTGCATAAACGCGGAATAAACGCTTTAGGATGGTTTTTGCGATTGAAAGAAAATTTTTTGGAAATGGGACCCCAATTTTCGAGGGGAATAATGTTTCGTCGTCTAATTGATCTTGAACCCAAGTCATTAAATAATCTATGTATTTTGGGGCTGAACATTTTATTGGTTTTTTCACCGTGTGACCATCAGCCCAATGGTATTCGTATTTTGGTCCAGCCGACATTATCGCACATGTATCTTCAGTGCAAAACTCTGTTATGGTCCCATACAACATATTAATTTGATTAAAAAAATCTACAGCTAAAAAGTAATTTTAAATAAAACCTTTTTGTGTAATTTCGTTTTTATCCTTACTATTAACTGCAACCCATTCGTTTAAATCTTCGCCCTCGGGTAACATAACAGCAAGTCTTAAATTTCCTGAGCCTAAAGTGGCCGCAGCGTGTTTCATCAACTCATATTGATGAGTACCCTCCGGGATGTTTTTCTTTGGTTTAAAGGTTTTCGAGGAGCGGCTTCCACTATTAAATTTAAAAATAAAAACGAGGAAAAGTTAAAAATAGAAAAATCCGATTTTTTCGGGGAGTGTGTCGTCTCGGTGTTTTGTACTTACAAAAGGAAGCTCATTGTTGACCCGCTCCTGATTTAAATCGGTTAAAAGACGAATTTTCAAAAGAAAAATTACGTTTTGTCGCAAGTTTTGTTCTTACACTTTTGTCAATGACCTTAACGATGAGAAATACATATGTTTTTAGTCACTTTGGGGGAAAAAATGTCAAATGTCATTTAGATAGGGGCCAACCCAAAAAAATATCACCGCAAAAATTAAATTAAATCAATACATTTCATGTATAAATCTAAATAATTATCAATTTTAATTAATTTAAAAAATAATATATTAAATTTAATAAAAATAATCTAAATAAGACTAAAAATAATCTAATAAGAATTTTATGTTGGTACCTCCGAAAATATGTTTTGACAATTTTTTGACACTTAGAACAAAAATAATTTTTTCTTTTTATAAAAATCTTAATAATGGCAACTAAAACCGTCGCTACAGCCACCGTGAGGGCTGTTAAAGGTAGGAAAATTTTACCCACAAGAGCTGCGTTGGTGTTGGTGCGTTCTAACCTAAATTATTAATTCATTACATAAACCTAACCTAAACATCATTTTTAGACGCAATCAGCTGTCGGGCGAGTTAAAGAAATTTTACAAGGAAAAGAGCAATACGTAAACACAAAATTAAATAATAATTTAAAAAATTAATCAAAAAGAAAAATTTTTAGATTGGCCTAAAAATTGGTGTGCGTCAACGAGGATGCAACGGGTTATCTTACACTTTAGATTATGCGGAGAAAAAGGGGCCCATGGATGAAGAAGTCGTCCAAGATGGGGTTAGAGTTATTATCGATAAAAAGGCACAGCTAACTTTATTAGGAACGGAAATGGATTATGTACAAAATAAACTTAGCTCGGAATTTGTATTTAATAATCCGAATATAAAAGGTACATGTGGATGTGGCGAATCTTTTAGCGTATAATATGGATCGTAAAGAGGCTCTAGTCGTTTAAAATAAATTGAAAGTTGTAGATATTTATTTTATTTTTGTTATTTGTTAGAAAATTAAATTATTGAAAAGCTTGAATTAATGTTTTTTGACTTTTTGCCTCATTTGAAGGAGATTTTGAATTAAAATGAAGCAAATTTTAATCAAATTTGATAAAAAAAAATTTGAGAGTTTTTACATAAGTTTCGATCCGGTGCCTAGAACTCATTTCCTTAAAATTAATAGTAACGTTATTGGTATAATCGCTCGCTATATTCCTCCAGATGTTCCTTTTACCATGGATCACTGGAGACAGGTTCTCTTCAGAACGGATGAAAAATATATTATTGCGGTTGATTTCAATAGTCATCATGGAATGTGGGGCTACAAAGCAGAGAATGAAAAGGGAAAATTCCTGAGACAGATTATTACTGAAAGAGACCTTTTAGTTATGAATGCTGGTAAACCAACTTTATTTGCATACACTGAGAACAACCAAAATGTTATTGATCTGATGTTGGCGTCAAACGATTTAGCAAATTTGGCCACATGTTATACACGGACATGCTGGGTAGTGATCATTTTCCCGTTCACATGGAATTAATTATCCTGGGCCAAAAGACTAGGAAGAATACTTCGAGAGGATCAGCAAAGATTAAGACAAATGATTGGATGAAGTTTAAGGACTCGTTGCAACAGAAAGCTCAACCTGAATCCTATGCAAATTTTATTAAAGGTATATCCGGGGCGGCATTTGAGGCTGTCTCGAGAACCAAGAAGAAACGCCAATATGATCCTTGCCTATGGTGGGATGCTGAATGTAAGCGAATCATAAAAGTTATGATAATAAGTTAGGAAATATGTCAGAGATAGAACCATGATTAATTACCAAATCGTCAAGAGGCACATTGCTATATCGAAGAAGATTCTATTATTGAATAAGAGGGAAAACTTTAGAAAATAACTTGAATCGATTAACACCAATGGGACAAATATGGAGAAATATTAGGATTTATAACAGAGCAGTATTTACCACGGAAAACCATAGGTCCACAGACAATAGTTGAAACGAACCATTTCAGGACTCTCTGTGTCCGGATTATGTACCATCTCGAGAAGAATGCCTGTTGGATTTTCCCATGACTCCGTTAGAAACTCTTTCTGCGTGCGCCGGATTCATTACAGCGATAGAGGTGGATCGTGTCTTAGCAACAAGAAGGGATACCGTTATGGGGAAGGATAAGACAACCTATTCTATGTTGGAGAATCTACCTTACAAATGCAAGTTAAATTTATTGAGTATCTATAATGAGTGTCTCACTAGTGGCGAAGTTCCAACGGAATGGGAAAAGATATTGATAGTACCCATCGCCAAACCCAATAAGAATCCAAACCATTCAACAAGCTACAGACCAATATCCCTACTATCCTGTCTGAGAAAAACCTTCGAATGCATTCTGGCAAATAGATTGGATTGGTGGTGTGAAAGTTAAATTATTGAAAAGCTTGAATTAATGTTTTTTGACTTTTTGCCTCATTTGAAGGAGATTTTGAATTAAAATGAAGCTAATAAGTTGTGTTTTTCTTTCATTTTTATCAAATTTGAGAGTGTTTACATAACTTTAATTCCGTAGTCGATCCGGTGTCTAGAACTCATTTCCTTAAAATTAAGATTAACGGTATTTGTATAATCGCCCGCTATATTCCTCCAGATATTCCTTTTACCAAGGATCACTGGAGACAGGTTCTCTTCGGAACGGATGAAAAATATATTATTGCGGGTGATTTCAACAGTCATCATGGAATGTGGGGCTACAAAGCAGAGAATGAAAAGGGAAAATTCCTGAGACAGATTATTACTGAAAGAGACCTTGTAGTTATGAATACTGGTAGACCAACTTTATTTGCATACACTGAGAACAACCAAAATGTTATTGATCTGATGTTGGCGTCAAACGATTTAGCAACTTTGGCCACATGTTATACACGGACATGCTGGGTAGTGATCATTTTCCCGTTCACATGGAATTAAATATCCTGGGCCAAAAGACTAGGAAGAATACTTCGAGAGGATCGGCAAAGATTAAGATAAATGATTGGACGAAGTTTAAGGACTCGTTGCAACAGAAAGCTCAACCTGAATCCTATGCAAATTTTATTAAAGCTGTCTCGAGAACCAAGAAGAAACGCCAATATGATCCTTGAACATGGTGGGATGCTGAATGTAGCAAATCATAAAAGTTAGGAAATAAGTCAAAGAGATAAAACCATGATTAATTACCAAATCGTCAAGAGGCAAATTGCTATATCGAAGAGGATTTTATTATTGAAGAAGAGGGAAAATTTTAGAAAATAACTTGAATTGATTAACACCAATGGGACAAATGAGGAGCTCGCGTGCAATACCGGATATATCCATTTTTAAAAAAGTGTCAGAAAACGCGAAAAACTTTTGACAGTTTGCCTTTAAAGATAAGCAATGCATATTTTTAACTAGTTATTAGAGTGTGATATGTCCGCTTCTTCCTGTAATTGAATTTACCAAGCGGTAGACACCATATCTCGCTTGCGAATTCATATGCCAAGTAAATTTCAGGCACATTGCTATATCGAAGAGAATTCTATTATTGAAGAAGAGGGAAAATTTTAGAAAATAACTTGAATCGATTAACACCAATGGGACAAATATGGAGAAATATTAGGATTTATAACAGAGCAGTATTTACCACGGAAAACCATAGGTCCACAGACAATAGTTGGAACGAACCATTTCTGGACTATCTGTGTCCGGCTTATGTACCATCTCGAGATGAATACCTATTGGATTTTCCCATGACTCTGATAGAAACTGATTCTGCGTGTGCCGGATTCATTGCAGCGATAGAGTTGGATCGTGTCTTAGCAACAATCTACCTTGCAAATGCAAGTTAAATTTATTGAGCATCTATAATGAGTGTCTCACTAGTGGCGAAGTTCCAACGGAATGGGAAAAGATATTGATAGTACCCATCGCCAAACCCAATAAAAATCCAAACCATTCAACAAACTACAGACCAATATCCCTAGTATCCTGTCTGAGAAAAACCTTCGAATGCATTCTGGCAAATAGATTGGATTGGTGGTGTGAAAGAAATTGTGTTTTTGATAATCAACAAGTTGGTTTTAGGAAGAGAAAAGGGGTGCTGCATGCGGTATCTACAATGTATCTACAATGTCTACAATGTAATGTAATAGTAAGTGAGATACAACTCGCGTTTGAACAAAGAGAATCGGTCTTGGCAGCTTCATCGACATAAAATCGGCATATGATAATGTGTATATACCAACACTAATAAATATTATGGAAAAACATGGTATACCAGCGAATCTTTGCGCTGTCGTACCCCAGGGAAGTCCTCTAAGCCCAATACTTTTCAATGTTTATATTTCTTCACTTAATGAAGCTCTTTCGGATCTTAGGGTTCAAACTATAATATATAATTTAAGCGCAATGGAGACTATAGAAAATAGAAACTGTGATACACTTGCTACTATCTCTATCCTAATCTAATCCGAGGGCTCTCCTAATGTATATATTTTTTCTTTGTGTTCAAGCCGAGTCGCCGTGCCCCCGGCTCGCAGAAGAACGACTACTCCTGTGTTGATTTATTTATGTGACTGTCTATAATTCTATATTAGCCTCTTTCCCAGGGGGTAAAAACCGAGCTGAAGATTTGGAAATCAAATTTAAGAGATAAATCGCGTAAAGAAGTTGAATAAAATCGATAACGACCTTGAGACTGGAGTACAAGATGAAGGAACGTTCGAACTCCAACACCTGACCGGATAGACTAACAACCAACCATAACTTTAATTAATTAAAGGTTATGTCAAAATCTAAATATTTATTTAATAAAATTGTAAATATTTTATTTTTGTTATTCGTTAAATAATTGAAAAGCTAGAATTAATATACTTATTTTTTTAGAATCATTAAAAATATAAAAAATCCTCTTATAATTCTCATAACAATTTCGGTTGTTGCTTCAGTGCCGTTACATCCAAGATTTTTTGGTTTTTCACATCTTTCGAAGACGGTTGTCCTAAATTTTTTGGATTTCCATCCAAGACCTCGCCAGATGAAGCTAATAAATTATACTTTTTCATATATTGAATCGTTGCAAACGAAAATTCCGGTCTTCTTTTAATAGCATTTTCACCAAAATCTTGTTTTTTATTATTACTTAATTTCGCCAATTGTTCATCGGGTAAATATTTCATTAATAATTGTTTTACAGCAAAACTTACATCAGATTTACTAAAATCATCATCACTAGTTGTTATATTCCTGTAAGTATTCATTTTAAAAAGATAACTTAAACCGATTTTAATTAATAGACTTACTTTGAAACGTCTTTTTCATCGATTAAAGGGAGATTAACTCCGATATTTTTTAAATGTTTCATTGTGGCTTCTTTAACCCGCCTTAAAGTTTTATCTTTAATTTCTTTACCCCCTTTATTAGTTTGGGGGAGTTCTTTTGGGTTAGATTCAGCGTTTTTAAATATATTATTGACTTGTCCCATTATATTATTGTATAAAGTCCAACCTAAATCACTTTCAGCATCTTCTTCGCTACAACAACATATAAATGATAAAAATTTTTAATTTCCTCAACAAACTCTTAACCCACTCTGAACTATAATCTTGCATTTCAACGTGAACACTTTGTTCAGGACTCGGACATCGTTCCACCACCTTTAGAGGTTCTTGTAAACTCAAAGAAACCTCCCCATCATCTTCACATACATCAAATTTATTCTTATCAATCTTTTTGATTCCATCCAAAATGTTTGTTGGTCCTTCATCGGTTATTTCGTGAATTTTTAAAGTATCCTCAATCTCACGGAATTTATTTCTGGGTTGATTCTGATTTTGTGGGCGAAATGAGACCTCAAAACTGGTCATAACATCAATGGCGATTTTTGAAACGGGACCTTTTTTGGGTTTTTTATATAAATCGTCATCGTTTATGTTTGTTAAAGGAGGTTCGATTTGTTTTCTATTTTGATTTGATTCCAGCAAACAAGCGACTTGTTTTTGTAAAAGAAGAATTTGCTCATTTTGTTGTTGAATAACTTTTAATAAATCCCTGGTTGTTGGTTCATTATCTTTATCATTTTTATCTAATTTTTCTGATTTCTTAACTAATTCTTTACTATGTAAAGGTTCGTCATAATAATTAAACCGATTCTCTTTGTAAGTTTGAAATCTTTTATAATCCCCATACGTCTTATTTGGCTTTTCATCAAATGCATCGCATTTTACTCCTTGCAAAAAATCATCGTCTCGTTTATAATTAAAAATATCATAACAATTCCCTTTTTTATTCGGCGCAGCTTCAATCACACTTAAATCTAAGTTTTTATTTGGCAAATTAGACCTATATAATTCCTCTAAGGTTTTCGTTTTAACTCCTCCGGCATTGAGCGTATCCCTTGGACTTTCAAATCGGACGTGTTTCTCTTTGTAGGGGCTAAAATTTTCTTTGTCGATGGGATTTCGCGATTTCCACGTGGTGTACGAAGCCAATGGGGCTGGTTGGGGGCGAAAAATTCGCTCTGTATTAGCTAGGGGAGGTTGTAAAAGGGAAACTTCGGGAATAACCGGCGTGGTTAACTAAGTAATAAATCAAAATTAAACATAGCTCGAAAACTATTTAAATACCAACCTTGTTAATATTAGTCGGTTTTGGCACAATTCTGGGTTGATCGTAAAAAGAATCCATCGAAAAATCAGCTTAAATTGTAAGAAACGTTATTTTATTTGACGTTTGTATAAAAACATAACCTTGAAAAATTTGAATGTATTGCCAACCTAATTGCTTTTTTTATATTTTCATTCTAATTTATATTGAATTAAATTAAAATAACGTTATTAAAGCCGTCTCAATTTATTTTTTTATAAATAATAATATAATCGATGTTATATTGATGAAAAATAACTTAATCTAATTAATTAATTATTTAATACCAACCTAAATAGTTGTCATTTATTTGACGTTTCTCGCTTAACCAAACTTTAAACAACAACGAAAAGTGCGAAATAAAATGTTAAATACATTAAATCGTGTTTATAAATGCACTATACGATTAAAATCGACTTGGAGACAACCGGAAGGTACTGACACGGGCATAAAAATCTACAACTGCATCACAAAAGATAAAGTTCCATTAATTATATCGAAAAATAAGCCTTATTTAACATGGTACACTTGCGGCCCCACCGTTTACGACTCAGCCCACATAGGGCACGCTAGCTGTTACATTAAAATCGATATTATCCAAAGAATATTAAGAGATTATTTCAAATTCCGGTTAATAACTGTTATGAATATTACTGATATTGATGATAAAATCATTAACGAGAGCAAAACTTTAAATAGGTCTCCGATTGAGATTGCCAGGCATTACGAAAAAGAATATTTGGAAGATTTGGATTTATTGAAGATTCAAAAACCTGATATTGTGGTGAGGGTGACAGATAATATGCCAATTATTGTTAAATTTATCAAGAAATTGGTGGAGGATAAATACGCTTATAAAGCTAAAGATGAATCATATTACTTTGATGTGGAGGCTTTTAAAGAGTATGGAAAGTTGCAAAATATAGAACACGGTGAAAATAGCGTTGTTGAGAAAAGTGATATTAAAAAGAATCCGATGGATTTTGCTTTGTGGAAAGCTGCAAAAGCTGGAGAACCATTTTGGGATAACTCCTTGGGTCCTGGGCGACCTGGTTGGCATATTGAGTGCTCTGCATTAGCAGGAAACATTTTAGGGGACACCATTGATATACACGCAGGAGGTAAAACTTACTCAAACACTAAAATTTAAGAAAAATCTGAATTATTGTTTCAGGTATCGATTTGCGATTCCCCCACCATGAAAATGAAGAGACCCAATCTTGCGCGTACTTTAATAAAGACCAATGGGTTAACTATTGGTTCCATGTCGGCCACTTGCATTCACGCGGAAGCGAGAAAATGTCAAAATCCTTAAAAAACACAATAAGCATAAGGGACATGTTAAAAAAATCAACAGCAGCCAGCTTTCGAATGGCTTGTTTAATGACTCATTATCGCAATCACATGGAGTTTAGCGACGAACTTCTTCAAACCGCCACAAGAAACCTCGTTACAATCAAAAATTTCATTGCAAATTGTACAATTTACTTAAAAGGAAACGTAAATGCAGTCATAGATAATAACCTTTTATTAAAAACGTTAGAAACGACCATGATAAACGTCGAAAATGGATTAAAAGACGATTTTAACACTCCATCCGTCTTAAAAGCTATCAACAACTTAATGTCGACCACAAATAAAATGTTGGGGGCGAATAATACCAGTGGGGATCCAACCAATTTCTTAAGCCATTCTGTTTGTGTCGTTGCTGTAATGAATTATATGAAAGATTTATTTAAAAGTTTTGGGGTTGATGTGTGGGAAGAAACGGGAACCGAAAGTATCGAGTACAACGAAGTCATCGATTTATTGATTAAGTTTAGACAGGACGTTCGAAGATTGGGGTTGGCTGAAAATAACCAAAATACTTTGCAAATGTGTGATGATGTACGAGAAGAGTTGAGGAAAATGGGAATTTATGTCAAAGATTATGGGAAGATATCAAGTTGGTCACGATGAGAAAGAAAGATCGAAGAAGAGAAAAAAGTTTATTAATTTTAAGACGAAATGTTTAAAATTGCAATAATTATTATATTAAAGCGTCAATTTAGAACATCTTTTTTTGATTATTACAATTTTATCATCATAAAAAGAAGATTAAAATTTTTATACACAAATTGCACAAACTCACAATCCATAAACATTTATTTCGTTAATTTTTAATGCAACAAATTTTAATTTGAAGAAAAAGTTAAATTATTTAAATATTAATAACATTACTTAGGCAACCAACTTCACATAACCTAACAAATTCTAAATCAAAATCTTAAGATTTATCAAAATGAACTTAATTATTTCAAATAGTTTGAATATATTGCTATTATTTTCTTCGATTTGTTTATGGAAATGGTATTCTCGCCTCAAGAAAACCCACGAAAAGATAATCGAAATGTATAAATGCCACAACACGGTTATAATTTACTCAAGAAAACGAGGAATCTCAGGTTGGCCCAAATACAACATAGATCCTTATCGAATCGAGTTCAAAAATCTCAGTAGAATATTCGAGCCAATAACTCATTTTATAACAACCTCAGAAAAATCTGTTGATATTGCTGTGATGACCATATCGTCTTCGGTTCTAATAAATACGATATTAAATGTGTTAAGAAAAGGGATTCGTGTGAGAATTATTTTGAATTATGCCCACAGTGAGAACGTGTTGGTAAAAAAACTAATTAAAAATGGTAATTTTCTTTTCCTATTTTGTAAAATAAATAAGCACATTTTATCTTTTTATAGGTGCTGATGTGATATTTTTCGTTGAACCTTCAACAACATGCAGTTTATTTCATTATAAATATGCCATAAAAGATTATGGCACAAATAACCAAGCTGCATATTGTGGCTCAATTAATTGGACCGATTCTGCTTTTACCAGCAATTACGAAGACTTAACATTTTCAACAAATAAATATGTTGTGGATTGTTTCAATGAAAATTTTAATGATTCTTTCGAATTTATCAAAAATATGAACAAAAAGACTTAAAAATATTTAATTTTGTTTAAAATTGACTTCGAAATAAAAAGAATGTTTTTTAAAAATTGTTTTTAATTAAGAATCATCAAAAGTCATTCGTCCAACACCATGGTTTTTTACATATCGCCTATATTGTTTATATTTGGTATTTTCGGCCAATTGTTTCTTCATATTTTCTTCCTCTTCCAGTTTCCAAGCTGAAAAATTGCTTTTTACCCATAATTCTCGCCTTAAAAACTCCTCTTTTTTCTCATCTTCAAGCTGATCGAATTGATGTTGCCCCATTTTCATCAATTTCCTTATTAAGAACAATTTTTCTTCAGTTTCGTAGGGTTTTCTTAAAATATCATGCCTCCAAATCCATGAAACATACCAAATAATGTATTTTACTAAAGTGTATGGACACAAAATTAACTGGATCCAAAGGATGTCATAAATTGTTGGTTTTGCGTAAGCTCCTTTAATATCCATTTTGTTTTCAATGATTTGTTGGATTATTTTATCTTGGGCTTCCTTAAATTCGCTTTTCGACCGTTTCTTCTTTTCGTTAGCTAACGCATTTAATAAACCCTCTTCTTTTGCGATATCCATCGCTCTATTTCGATATTTTGGCACAGAAACAAAGTATTTTATCGCTGTATTATATCTTTGCCATGAACTGTAATATTGAACAACGGAAATAACAGTTATGGTCACAATTAACACAATTCGCACGTCGACTTTTGGGGCGACCCTTCTTCTGTAATATCGATAATAATGCGCGTAAAATTCGTCGGGATTATCCAACATGTAATCGTAATCAGATCGAGAATCATCATCCTTTAAAATCTCATAAGCATTCGCGATTTCTTTAAATTTCTCTTCAGCTATTTGTTTCGCTTCTTTGTCGCGATGTAAATCGGGGTGGAATTGTCGGGCGAGTTTCCGGTAATTTTTGGCGATATCATTTTTGGTTGAATCTCTTGAAACGCCGAGTAAGGTGTAACAATTTTCTTTACCACAGTAGAGGCCTTCCAGAAGTTGCCCGTGCACCAGCGATGAGGTGAAATAGGTTAAGACAATTAATAAGATTAAAGAATTATTTTTTTGATGCCGCATCTTTAGTTTTTTTATTGAGTTTATCATTAGCCACGTTTAAAAGCCACGTTTGAACAAATTGTCGACATTCCGGCCGAGATTTCTAGGTTAGCACCTCATTGACATTTCAAACGTAAACGACACATTTTCTTTAGGTGCCGGTAAAAAAGGAACCTCCATTAAATTAACGGCTACGTTTAGAGATGGCGCGTTATGCCGAATCGTATTTTTTCGTTTTCAAAATTTCTGGTTTGTTTATTTATATTATTTATTTATTTATTATGTTTTTGAAAGTCGGTTTCTGTTCAATATCGTCGAGCACATTGTTTTTACAAAATGGATTACCAAGAAAACAGAAAAGCGAGGAGGTGAAAAGCCGTAGCGACGAGCGCCATCTAGCGAGCTTAATCATAATTCTCGATAAAATTTAAAGTGTTACATGGGGGATTACTGCGAAATCATTTTCTTTTTCGTTTACATATGGGCGTTTATACGATAGAAAATACAAAATAGAACACGTTAGACGAGAATGAACGTATTCCTGCAAATGCTCGAGAAATTCCGAGAATGACAAGAACGCTATTTCTAAGCGCACGAGATAGCCCGGTTATCAGGATAACATGAAATGCACCAGGTTTATGATATTCCAGGAAATTTAACGATTTTAACTCGCCATCTTATAATAAATAGGGGTACTACAATATAAAAACTAATTTTCTTACCTTAATCTTGACGTAATACTATTTCAAATAGATCCATAGGTAGAGGAAACTTCAAAATTTCGCGGAAACGCATTTCACAACACAACAATACTTTTTTAAATTAAATATTAAACGATTTAATTAACACAAAAAACCATCTTATGTCAACATAAAAAACAAATAAGCAACAATTGAGTGAAGTTGGAGCAATTAAGTAATTTCACGAATTTTTATTTTTAATCAGTAATTAATTTTTTAAAACTTTAATTATTAATGGAATCGGGATATGAATTAAAACGTTTATAACATAATTAAGAAATACTTATAAATTCGAAAATAATTTTTTTTAATTAACAGCTCCACCTATATCACATTGGGACAACTAAGTGAATTTTTACTTACCAATTTTTATTTTTAATTTATTTAATTTATTTTTTAGACACCGTTATATTAATTAAAACGTTTTTAACATAATTAATAAACACTAATAAATAAAAAAATTAAATAATATTTTTATCATGAAGTGTCAAAAAAAAATTGACGTTCAAAAGTTAACCTAACTTTTTTTTTACTGAAATAAAATTTTTCCAATAAATTATGGACCAAAATCAAGAAATAATTAACGAATATAAACAACAAGTTCATTCCTTACAAAAAAGAAACCACAAAAAATTAATTTCCTCTTTTTTAGTTAATCCAAATAAACGCTGCAATATCAAATTCAACATCACAAGAAGAAATCGATTCTTTAATAAGTTTAAAAACCGATATCCAACAATTATTGTCATTAGCAGACGATTCAAACTCGAATCAAAGCGAATTAGAAGATGAATACGCGAATTTCATGGCCGAAATGGCCAAAGAGGGTGCATATGGAGGTGAACCTAAAAGTGAGGTTAACTTGGATGAGATTAATAAATTAAAAAATGAATTGGAAGGAATGAAATGTAAAGCCCCGCATAAACATTCTTGGGGAGAAACAATGTATCACAACGCGATGATAAGCTCGGTTTTGTATGATGAAGAAATTAAGGTTAAAGTTATGTTTTTAAACCCGACTCATTTAGAAATGTTACCATGCCCTTATTTCTTGGAGACTGAGTGCAAATTTTCTGAGGAGAAATGCAGGTTTTCGCACGGCGAAATAGTTCCTTATTCGGAAATTAAAAGTTATTTAGAACCAAAATTCGAAAATGTTAAAATCGGAACGAAAATTTTAGCCAAAAAGGGTGATAAACTTTGGTATCGGGGTTGTGTGAAGAAGATATATGATGGAAAATGTTTAGTGGGGTTTGATTCAAAAGAAAAAGACCTTGAAGTTGAATTTAAAGATTTATTACCTTTAGATAATAGCAACAACGATGACTTTACAAGTGATAGTGATTGCTCAGAAAGTGAAAGTGATGATTTAGACGATAAAAATGATGAAAAAGATGATAAAAGTGAAGTTATAAATATGAGTTTAATGGTGAAACCTTTAGACGAGGCTTTGGGGGGCTGGGAAAAATATACAAGAGGAATTGGGGGGAAATTAATGTCTAAAATGGGTTATATCGTGGGATCGGGATTAGGAAAGCACTCAAACGGGCGATTAGAACCTGTTTCAGCTGTTATTTTACCACCTGGAAAATCTTTAGGTTAATTAAATTAGTTTTATTTAAATATGTGATAATTATTGTTGGTTTTAGATCATTGTATGCATCTGAGGGAAAAATCCGGTGGGGATAAAAACTTATTTAGCGTTGAAAGAAAAATGAAAAGATTACAAAAACGGCAAGAAAAAATTAATCAAAAACTGTATGAAAAAGAAAAAAATAAAACCAACATTTTTGATTTTCTAAATGATACCCTAACATTAACAAAGAATATCAATCAAAGTAATGTACAAAACAATGGGGTTAAAAGTAAACATAGTTTTCGAGATGAAATTAAAGGTGAAACATCGAGAAGTCTAAATGTGTCCGAGTTGAAAATTGAAGAAGAAGTGAAACGGATTGAACGCGAATTATTTAAAATAAAGGATTCGTTGATGAGGCATCAAAAAGGAAGCCAGATTTATAAAAGTTTGAAGATGAAACAGCATCATTGTTTGCATCAAATCCAAGTTTTGGAGGAGAGGAAAAAGAATATTAAATGTGAACAGAGCGTTAGAAGTGATAAGAAGAAAATGACGATTTTTTAAGTTATTTTTGTTTCTATTAATATTTTATACTTTTAGATGTAATAAAAAAGTATTCTTATTGGTAAGTAAATATAAAAGTTTTTGTTAATTTATATTTAATGAGTTTTATTCAGTGATGAATGTAATAAGTTGGGTATTTCCCCGGCTTAAGGTAAATAACCAATTAAAAATTTACATGAATATATTTTTTAATTCGAATGTATCTTATTCACAAAGAAATAAAAACATTTGTTTGTGTAGTTAATAAAGAAAAGTATAAAAACGACAAAAATTCCTAGGCCTAGAATTAGTTATACTTTTAGTTCTAGAAGAATTTACAACAATCAAGCACTGAATGGCAAAACTAGAACTAATACTAAACTTACAAGGGGACCTTACGGGTTCGGCATCACCGATTTTGTTCATATTTGCAAGGATTGAAGATGAGTACTCGGACATCACTTTCCTGAAGCAGTACGATGCAATGCTCAAGAATACTCGAGAAAATCGACTTCAAAGTACTCAAAATATTTTGCAGCAGTAGAAATATAATAAATATTTGACTTTTTATGTGTCGTTCGTTAGTCAAGGGACTGTGAACATAGCTTTAAATTCTGAGGTAGCATGCTCAAATCGCACAATATGCAATTTTTTTTAATTTTTATTCTATAAAATCAGTATTTTTTACATCTAATACTCTGTGTAAACAAAGGTTTAGTACAATGTTTTCTTAAAATAACTGTCAAAGAAAGAATCTTGTGTGCGCGTAAATATCCTAGTCCGCATCGAATTGAATAAATTAACTTTAAAAAATGCTGTTTATTATTATGAAAAGCGTCTTACAGAAAATAACTTGATAGCAGAACAACATTCTTCCATAATTAGCGAAGAATCTGTATTATTAGCAGAACAACTATATAAATATATTTTGCAAAATCTAATTGGAGACGAGAAACAATTTGTTATGGTGGAAGAACTAACAATGAATGAAGAAGGTGGCAATAGTAAATTTCAACAAATCGCCGATAAGGAATCTGATAATGTGAATAATTTTAAAGAAATTAAAGAAGATGAAGAACATAATTATGAACCCGATGAGAATAAATCAGAAAAGGAGTATTTCATTCTAATAGATTATAAAATACAAATTTATAACACTGCCAATACATATATTCTTGTTCAAAAACAAAACATGAATAAGATAACTCACTCGTATACAGCTCAATACAACATCACGTTAGCTGAAAAATTGTTACCTGAAGTGTTTATATGTTTGCAAGAAACAGGAGATTCATTCGGACCCCTTGTGCAAAAATTGGTGTACGAATACGTCAAAAAATATAACATCATTGTAACATCATCAAAATCAGGGAAACTTACGTTTAAACTATATAAAGACTTTTTAATAAAAACTATAAAGCCTTATGTACAAGATCATAAATTTTGCTTGCTTGTTGATTCATGGGGAGGGCAAACAAAGCCCGAAATATATGAACAAATTTTTGTTAACGATAATGGTTTGTCAACATGTAGTATTAAATAAATTTAATATTGCCAAAATGTACTCCATTAGTGCAACCCTGCGACGTGTACTTCTATAGGCACATTAAAAACTTTATTAAGAAAATTCAAAATTGCTCCGTTTTGATTGAGCAAAATCATGAGATTAATTCTCGTGAAGATTGTATTAAAATACATTCTATCATTCATCACCAGCTATCATCTTCAATTTTTTTTAATATGATTCAATACGCATGGTTTGCTTCTAAACTTTGCAATAATAGAGAAGTGTTTATGAATGTCAATCAGGCATGTTTTTCACTAGATAATTTAAAAAAACCTTGCGCTTGTACCCAACCCGCTTTTATACAGTGTGCTAGATATCGTGATACTTACTGTTTTAGCTGTTTTTATGATAATTATCACCCTGGTTCTTGTACTGATTAATAACTGTTATTAACTGTTTTTATTAGATTTATTGTTATATTTACAGTGTGTCCTAGGATTGATCCTGAAGTGCATATATATATATATTTAATTATTTTCGTATTATTCCTATGTATTTTATTTGTATTGTTAATATATTTCATATAATATTTATTAATTGCTGGCGTTTCCCACCAACAATTAGATTTAGTAAAGTATATGTGTATGTAGTTGTTCTGCCAACAGCACAGATTCTTCACTAATTGTGGAAGAAAGTTGTTCTGTTATCAGGTTATTTTCTGTAAGAAACTCTTCATAATAATAAACAGCAATTTAACAACAAATCAAGTTAATTTCAATTCAAATTTAATTCTACGTGAATAGATTTCACAATAATTATCTATATACTTATAATATAACGCTTTAAATAACATTTAATACTTTTCCTAATCATTTATTGATAATAAACAAAAAAAAAGTCGGATCTAAATTTTTAAAATATTTTTAAATATTTTTTATATAAATATTTTTTAACAGGTATTTTAAAAAGACATTGTAACAATTTCTTGTTTATACAGCGTGTTAAATGATGTCGAACTTGCTGATTTACCTTTTTTTTTCATAAAATAAAATATTAATTTAAAAAAAATTGCTTATAGTGCGATCTGAACCTGCGACCTTAGAATTTAAAGCTACGTTCACAGTCCCTTGATTAACGAACGACACATAAAAAGTCAAATATTTATTATATTTCTACTGCAGCAAAATATTTTGAGTACTTTGAAATCGATTTTCTCGAGTATTTTTGAGCATTGCATCGTACTGCTTCAGGAAAGTGATGTCCGAGTACTCATCTTCAATCCTTGCAAATACGAACAAAATCGGTGATGCTGAACCCGTAAGGTCCCCTTGTTAGTACTAAAAAGATTCAGGAACCGAAACTTTCTAGTACTACGTCTAGTGTTAGTTCTAGTTTTAGTTTGATACAGGTATACAACAATTTAAGACTGAATAACAACTAAACCTACTACTACGGAAAACATTTAGATTTAGTACGACTAAGATTCAGGTTTAGTCGTGTGTCTCTTAAGATGAAAGCCAACCCAACACAGTTTCGGAGGCTAATTGCCAGGTCGGGATATAATTAGTGAGTAGCAAAGATTACGACGCACAGCAAGGGGAAAGAAACAACCAAGTTTATGCAAAGAATGAAAACAGAAATAAACCTTCTTACAATTTGAATTTGACAGCGCAGAATCCAATGTCATCCCCAAGTTTTTGACTGTATTGGTGTAATATATAACATTCTCACCAAGTATTAGTTGCATATGATTGGAAGAAGATTTTGCGTCTTGGCAATATTTAAACTCAGGCCAAATCGTTTAGACCAGTCAAGTATCCTAGATAGATCGTCATGGATACTGACAGCTCATTCGCAGTTGTTGTTGTCCAATTTCATATCAAATTTTTTCGTTTCAAATTTCAGATCATCTGCATATAAATGATAGTTACATGAAATTAATTTGGTAACGCTGTTTATAAAAATTGAAAATAGTAATGGACCCAGTACACTTCCCTGAGGCACACCACTATGGCTTTGGAACACAACAGAAGAAGATGAAGTGCCACATACATAAAATAAACGATGGGAAAGATATAACCTAAACCAAGTAACGCACTCAGGGGTAAAGTCTATAGCAGATAGAGACGACATCAGTAAACTATCGTCAGAGCCACGCTTAATGTCATCAGTAATTTTGATGAGTGGTGATGTTGGAAACCAGATTGATTTATGCTCATCAAGGTAATTATGCACGTGATAGGACACCAAGCATTTAAGTGCCTTATATAATATAGCAAGTATCAATATTGGCAAAAAATCACTTAGGCTGGTAGGGTACAACATAGACTTGTTTACAAATTGTAGGAAAGTTCGAAGATATGAAGCAGTGGTGGAGTAATTATGTCCAAGATGCGAAGGAGAATCAGCATCAACACCTGTAGAGCGCGTTTTTACAAGAGCGTTCCGAACCTGGGACTCATAAAACATGGTAAAGGAAAATCGAGAATTGACAAGAACAAGACTACTAATAATGAGGCATGAACAAAGCTGCCCTACAAACACCTACAATTTAACCTGCTAAAGCAGCACAATTATGACATTCACTGCTAACAACTTCCTTATCCCTTTCATTCATTATTATGGTAACACTATACCCTTGCTGATCATAGTACTTCCTTTTCTCTATCACAGCTCTTCATTTCACCCCTCTTCTCCCCGCCTCCACCCTTACTGCATCCACCTTAACCTCCTCCCCACTATATACCCTGGGGTCTCCCTTGCCAACCCCAGTACCCATCTCCAATATCTCTCCATCCTCATACTTCTGCGCCGTACATCATTGTACTCCTTACTAAGCCATCAAACATCACTTTTCTCTTTCCCGCGTCCCTTCTAAAACGCCTCTTCTTCTTCGCGCCCCGGCCTTATTACTTTCCGTGAAACCATATCCCAGGTATGTGTACTCTTTCACTTGCTCTATCTCACTTCCCTGCCACCTCCACTCCTCCTTCCTTCTTCTCCCCCCTTTGCAGAACTTCATTATCTTTGTCTTCTCGACGTTTACCTCCAACCCCTTCGCCTTAAAATATCTTTCCCGGGACATCATCATATCCTTCATCTCCACCGCCTCTCTAGCCACGATCACCAAATCGTCCGCATACGCTAAGGCGTGTACCTTTGTTCCTCCTATCACCACACCACCCATTTGCCCCTGCGCAAGTTTCCTTTCCAAGTCTGCCGTATATATTGCAAATAGTGTGGGACTAAGTGGGCACCCCTGTCTCAGTCCTTTTATCGTCCAGAATACCTCCCGTAACTCTTCCCTCACTTTAACCTTGAGCATCGTCTCCCTGTACATCTCCTTCACCCTCCCTATCTATCCCTCCCTAGTTGTTCTGTGATACCTCCTCTCCTCATTTTGCTCCCAGAGCTTCTCTCTATCTACGTTATCAAATGCAGCCTTCAGGTCAATAAACAATCCATATAGCTTTCCCCCCTTCTTAATCAACTCCCTATCTACCAGGTGTTTCAGAATGTATATAGTCGCCCACATCGAGTTTGGTTTTTATGACAGTCATAAATAAAACCCGGGGTGAGTTTTACCCGCTCGAGTACCTTTAAAGATTTATGACAGTGTGACAAGGACAGGGTCGAACTTAAATAAAACACCAAAAATTATATTAAAAAATTTAATTATTCGTCGTCGCTATCACAACTATCAGAATTTTCAAAGTTGCTTTCATCGGAACTTCATTTCCGATATCTATAATAAACCATTGATTATTTGGCGATACATAAGAATTTTCTACGTCGATTATGTGTTTTACGCAATTTCCCCATAATTCTGTCGGTATGTTGTCAACCTCTTGCCGAATTAAATCCACCACTTTGGCGCTTAAGGTTGGAGCTGAATTATTTTTCCTGATATTTCGCTTTAAATTGCTCCAGATTAATTCTGTGGGGTTCAAAACGCAATGGTACGGTGGTAATCGTAGAACTATATGTCCCGCTTCTTTTGCCATACCATTGATTATGTAATCGGTTGGAATCTCAACTTCATTGACTTTCGATAACAGTTTGTCTTTTGTGATCTTACTATCTGGCATGGCAATGTTATGTTCTTCCATGTATGTTAAAATATATTGTTTCTTATGCCTCTTTGCGGGTTTTTTATATATGCCCATCCAGCAAGAGGGCGTGACACGAAAGGCATCCTTCTATACCAAGGAACCCTCTGCACTGTTGGTTGACATCTAGCGTATAATATATCCTTGGTTCCAGTAAATATGTTCCATTCGTGTTCCTATTCCAGGTTCAAATCCGTCTTAATTTAATGGTACAAATCTTCTCCATGTATCTTTATTTTGAGGGTTTCTTTATGGTGTCCCTTGTTTACCAATTCATCCGCCTTCTCGTTTCTTCTAACGCCGATATGTCCTGGGACCCAGAGTAGCTATCTCAAAACCCATCCGGTGTATTTCGGTGTATGGATGTAGCCTTGTTCTGAAATTATAGGTTATGGTTGGTTGTCTATCCAGTCAGGTGTTGGAGTTCGAACGTTAGTTCATCTCATACTCCAGTCACAAGGTCGTTATCGATTTTATTCAGCTTTTTCACGCGATTTATCTCTTCTTAAATTTGGTTTCCAAATATTCAACTCCGTTCTTATCCCCGTGGTAAAGAGGCCAATATAGAATTATAGATTGTCACATACGTAAATTAACACAGGAGTAGACACTCTTCTGCGAGCTGGGGGCCCGACGACTCGGCTTGAACACAAAGAAAAAAAAAATATACATTAGGAGAGCCCTCGGATTAGGTTAGGATAGAGATATTAGGAAGTATATCACAGATCTTATATCACAGTTTCTATTTTTTATAATCTCCATTGCGTTTATCACAGATTTTGTACTATGTCTATAGTCATAAAGTATACATATAGGTTTTTGGAACTACATAGGAGTTCTACATCATATTTGGATCCCTGTTTCTATCACAAATCGATACAATATTATATATATCCCGAAAGATTGGCGAGGCAGGATGGTAGATAAATTTATTGGAAAGTTACAATTCTCTTTTATCAATCCACCCAACAGTTTCTCTCTATATCTTTCAAAATTAATGCAGACAAAAAAACAGGTGGTTAAGATCACCTTCCTCCCCGCACACACATAACGGGTCCTGTTTCAATTTAATTTTGTAGAGGTATCCCGCTGTATTATGCTGGTGTCAGAGCATGTCCCAATCTCAACCTCGTTATTGTCGTGTAGAAACGTTTACAGATAAAAGGGTACTTCCTAAACCACGCAGTTCTCCTCGGTGTTGGTTGACATTTAGCATAATTTGCACCCTTGTATTTTAAGGTCTCTTTCCATTCAATTTCCCATCTGCTATACATTTCTTTTTCAAGCACTTTAAATACATCTCCTCCCGGTATCTCAATTTCGATGATCCTTTTATCATGACCTTCATTGGCGAGTTTGTCAGCTACTTCATTTCCCTTTATTCCGGCATGTCCTGGGATCAATTATAGGTTATGTATGTATGTATTCTTCTTCCGGTGAGGTTTTGGATTTCGAACCAAAGTTCATATCATACTCCAACAACAAGGTGTTTGTTTTCCTTCAAATACCTATTGGACGTTTCGTTCAGTGTTCGACTATCTCTTCAGCACCGTGGATTTTTTTTTATATAAATTATTTTATTAACATTTAGGTTTAACAGTTGACAGCAAACAAAAGGACAGACTCTTCTGCGAGCCAGGGGTCCAGTGACTCGACTTACACAGTTAGGAGGACCCTCGGATACTTAGTTCTGGAAAAGGATACAAGAATTCTGTTAATGTTTGAGATCTAGGAATCAAAGAATCACATTTTCTCTCAGTCACATTATCTTAATTGATTAGTTTTTTTTAAGAGCAATTTGTTAAGCCTACAATCTATAGTTTACTATCTAAATATCACATTCTTATCACAGTTGTATTTTTGCTGATTTAATAAATTCGTATAACAACAAATATATTTCCAAAGAACCAGTATTTAGCAGTAACGTTACATTTACAGGAAGACTACATTTTTGTCTCAACAACTTATTGATCAGTATTCTTCTTGGTTCGGCAAATCTGGTATAATTAAATAAGATGTGGTTTACGTCACCTTCTTCTCCACATTCACAATACGGGTTATCTTTCAGGTGTACCTTATATAAGTATAGTGGCGTTAAAGCGTGGCCCAAACGAAGTCTGGTAAGGACTGTGTAGAATTGTCTTGAAACAAAGGGGACCTTTTTAAACCAAGGTTTCTTCGGTATTATTGGTTGACACCTAGCGTAGTTAATACCTTTATGTTGACATGACTCTATCCATTTTTGTTCCCACACTTTGTGTATTCTATCTTTCATTTGGATGAATATATCTTCGACAGGGATTTTTATTAACTGTGTGTGTTCTTGGTGTCCTCTTCTTGCCAATTGATCTGCCTTTTCGTTCCCCTCTATTCCGGAGTGACCTGGGACCCATACAAGGATAATTTCCATATTCATTACATAAGCTCTGTGCAGCAGACTCAGTATATTAGGTATATATGGGTGTGCACTCTTCCTAAAATTGAAGCACTTTACTCCTTTTAGGACGCTTTGTGAATCGGAAAGGATAACTGTTTTGGGGATTACTCGGTCTATGGCAATTTCTATAGCTTTTATAATGGCAAAATAAATGGATAAATGCTTAGGTAGATGTAATGATTTTTCTACCCCTAGGGTGGGGGAATATAACCCACACGTGACGCTTCTGCTTGGGTCCCCTATCAACAAGCCATCTGTATAGATGTGATGACCTTCCGGCCATGATGTGTTTATGTAGTTTTCCATTTCTTTTCTGAATGCCCTGCTTGCGCCGCCGACAGTCCCAAACCCCTTGCAGTAATATGGTATAGCTTCCACTATTGGTGACCATTGCCTGACACTGTATTCCAACATATGACTATTAAAAAAGTGCTCTTTATGTATTTTCTTTTCGTATACCACTGTTTTATTATATATTTGAACTACTAAGGGGGAGCTTTTTGGATGTTGGTATTGAGGAGTAATTATAGGTTATGTTCTTCTTCTTCTTCTTCTTCCCGAAGGGAGGGCTAGGCAATGGGATTTGGAGACTACTCCTTATTTCCCAGGCATTGCGTTATTATTATTAATTACATGTCTGGTGCGCAATCACAGCATGCGGCAAACAAGCATCACAAGCATCACACAAGCAGCGGTTAGGCAAGCAAAAATGCAAAACTACATCTACATAGGTTCAACCAAATCAAAAAAACAAAAAAAAAAAAAAAAGGAAGGAAAGGGTACAATTGAAACCCCTGAGCCCGAGGGCAGGGGCTCCAACACAAAGGTTTGCAGGAGGCCCCTCGGATAGGAAATAAGGGATATGTTCCTGGAACACAAGAAAACATACAAATAAGTGAAATTCTATTACCCATTTACCTATCTTCTCTTATACGACACTACTGTTAAATAAATTTTTTACTCTTCATAATGAATTGAAAAACACTTTTATATACAGAATAATTATTGGTTTTTAGTATATCTCTCATATGCAGTGGGGGGTATAGGTTAAGTTGTCGAAGATTTTCGAATAAGGGTGCCCTTATGTGTTCATGTATAGGACATTCAAGGATCAGATGATTTGTGTCGCCTCGATCACCGCATTCGCAGTTTGGGGTGTCTCTTTGTCTGATCCTATATAGGTATGATTCAGTGATCGCTTGTCCAGTTCGAAGGCGGTTAATAACAGTGTAGAAATATTTGGAGACATAGGGAAAGCTTTCAAACCAAGCAGATTTTCCAATTCGTGGCTGAATCTCTGCAAACCATCTCCCTTTAGATTGACTCGATCGGCTCCAGTCATTAGACCATTCCTCCATCAACTTGCTTTTGTGTAGAGCGTATATGTCACTGATATCTAAGGGCACACGCAGGGGTGCCAATTCCAGACCATCTCGTGCTAAACGGTCGGCGACCTCGTTTCCTCGAATGCCGCAGTGTGAGGGGACCCAGCACAATGTTACGTCACGTATGCTACGGACAAGGGCCAGTTCTTTTATGATAGAGATCAATAAATAATGTACCGTCTTCCCGGGATGATATTTCTTCAATGCTTGTAGAGTACTTAATGAGTCTGTGAATATGACCGTATCATACCTATCACGCTGCTGAGCAAAGCTGAGGGCTTTTCTAATAGCAAACAATTCAGCCGCAAAAATCGTCATTTCTGGTGGGAGACCCAAGGAACATTCAATGTTATGCGTGGGGGAAAAAATTCCGCACCCTACGGTCTTTATGTCAGTTTTAAGAGACCCATCTGTGAAAAGCAGAGCATGATCTGGCCACCTACTTGTCACGTACTCCTTAAAGAGGTTGTCAATGCCGGGAATCTGCGGATGGCCTTTCGTGATATTGTTGTAAATGGGTAGGTTAAGGATCACCTTCGGCTGGTGACAACTGGCTTCATAAGGAAGGGAGAAGGCTACGTGTCTTATACTCTGTTTTATATTGGGCCTATCACCCATGAGCTCCTCCAGCACTTCTACTGCGAGCGGTCGTTTGCTTGCGGGAGTTTCATGTGCATCCATTTCTGTCTTCAATATTCTCAACAACGTGATAATAGGACTGTTAGTCTGTTGTCGATTTTTGATAATAAATCTCCGTGTTCTTACTCTTACAATAAGTTTTAATGGTGGTTCATAGGCCTCTACTTCTAGTACGTTAGTGGGCGTTGTTTTGGGCAAACCCAACACACAACGAAGACCTTGATAAGCCACTCTTTCTAATAAAGCAAACGAGGTGGCGGGGATCGGCATCAATAAACCCAACATGAATTCCAATCTGGATCGAAGCAAAGCTCTATACAGGATCCTTAGTGTTAAAGGGTCTCCGCCCCATTTAGATGACGAAACTGATTTTAGGATACCCATTGCCTTATTCGCGTTAGCGACCGAAGATTGGATTTGGTCTTTCCAACTCAGCTTTACATTGAAGCGTATTCCAAGATATTTAATAGCGTTGGTGTAAGCAATTACTTTCTCTTCTATGAATATATTTGGATAAGTAATGTTTCTTTTCTTAGTGAATATCATAGCTTTCGTTTTTGTCGGTGATATTCTTAATGTTCTTCTTTCCAGGAAAGTTGTCACATCATTCATTGCCTCATTCAGCGCATTGCTGCATGATTCGATGGACACCCCTGCTTTGAATACCACAATATCATCCGCGTAGCATATCGCTGTACAACCCGAGGACATCATCTCCCTATTTAAACCGTTGACATAGATGTTGAATAATAAGGGACTCAGTGGGCTACCCTGAGGGAGACCTCGGTAACTCGACCGTGTTCCCAATCCATTCACGTTGTTCTTAAGTTCTATGGTTTTCCAATGAAACAGTGAGTAGATGATTTTTATAATTTGGCCCGAAACTCCGTGTTCCATCAGTATTTCAACAAGCACCGGTATCGAAATATTATCATACGCCGATTGTACATCGAGAAATACTGCTATAAGTGGTTGTTTTCTGATCATGGCTAGTTGAATAGATGTCGTAAGGTAGGAAATACAGTGTGTGATGCCCTTTCCCTTTCTAAAGCCAAAGAGGAGGTGGTCAAACAATAGTTCTCTCTCTATATACCATTCGATTCTGTTGGTTAAAATCCTTTCGAACAATTTTCTCAAGCAAGAAAGAAGTGATATGGGTCTGTATCCAGACGCTATCCTTCCATTGCCGCCCTGTTTAGGAATAGGAACAATGCTGATGTGGCACCAGGGCTCAGGGAAGTCAGCACCGTTGAATATTTTATTATATTCTCTCACCATCACCCGTTTTGCTGAATCCGGAGACGCTCTCAGCAGGGCATACGTGACACGGTCATGTCCAGGAGCAGTGTTGTGGACCGAAGCCAGAGCTTTTTGAATTTCCGATCGTTCAATGGGTCCTTCAATGGGGGACTCACCTGAATGTTCGCTCACAAACCATGTCGAGTCTATTTCTTTTCTCTGAGGAACGTATTCTGGGGTTAGATTACTCAGGAATGACGCATGCCATTCCGTCTGGTTTGCATCGATGCTCGGATGCGCCTCACGCCTGTTCCTAAGAATTCCAATTTTCTTCCAGATTTGATTCAGAGGTGTATCTCGATTGAGGGAGCTACAATACTTTCTGAAATATTCCCGTTTCTTACTCAGCAGGGTTCTCTTTGCTATTGCAATGTGCCTTTTTGCTATAATGTAGTTTATTTGTGTTTTATTGTTGCAAAATTCTCTGATAAGATACCTCCTCAATCTAACCACTCTGTCGCATTCTCGATCTCACCAAGGACAAGGGTGTTCGCTTTCGATACTCCGCTGGCTGCCCCCAACCATGGACTCCCTTTTAGCTTCATTTAGGGTCCTAGCAAGATTTTCAAGGGTATCAGCAACCCCCATATTAATACAGCTACTTACATGTCTACCAAACATCTGCCAATCAGGCCGTCTCTCTGTACGATAATATCTTCTGCTATGGCGCAGAAGGTCGATTGTAAAAGCAGCTGTCACAGGAAAATGGTCGCTTCCTAGAGTGTCATCATTGGTGAAGCATAAAGCTGTACTAGCTAGGTCTGGTGAACAGATAACGAGGTCTAGTATGCTAACAGTATCAGTGCGAGATAGGAGAGTGGACTTGCCATCATTTATTACACACAAATTAAAATTGTCTATTATTGTCTGCAAAGCTCTGCCTCTGGGATTTGTTAAATGTCTGCTGCTCCATGCTGGCAGGTGAGCATTGAAATCCCCCATCAATACAAAATTAGATTGATTTGGGATTTCGCTGAAAATTTCTTCCCAGTCGTCCGCACTGAATTGGACATCCGGAGGGATGTATCCAGCAAGGATGACGGTGTTTTCCACAGATATACAAATAAAGTGTGCTCTATCTATATGTGATTTAATATGGTCATAATAGCAAAATTTCAACTTTTTATTAATAAGGATTGACAAACCTCCATACCCGTCATCCCTACAAACGTAAAGATGACTGTACCGAGGTGTCGCTATAACGTAGTCTTGCTTTAGCCAAGTTTCTGTTACAACCACAATGTCCTGTTCGTTCAAGTTTAAAAAGTGAAATATACTACCTTTGTTCTGGGAGAGTCCCCTTGTGTTCCAAAGTAATGTCCTCATTATAAGGAATATCTTCTTCTGTGTATACTTGTTGAGATACTCTTGCTTGTTTATTCAGGACATTGAGATTAGAATAGGTTTCTTCCATTTCAGATTCTTCTTCTTGGTCAGTTGATGCTTTTGTGTAGGTTAATGGTGGATTTGCCTCCCTGCGCAAGGCTAATCCTCGTTGAGAGTTATAACCAGGTTGTCTTTTACGTGGGTTAGATTCATACATGAAAGATTGTAATTCAGGTGAGATTTAATTTTTCCGTTTGGGGTTTTCTTGACTCTTCCTGTGTTTAAATACAGTCTTGTATGTAGAGGTTTGTTTAGGGATTGTTCCAGTGGCCTTCTGTTGTGTTTGTTTTTTGACAATGTCAGAATAGTCAAGTAATTGCCTTTGTGATGGTATGCTAGTGCCACAATTAACAATTGTTTGTATTGGGTCACGTTTGCGTAAGGGAGGGAAATCAGTGTGATATAGGCTACGAATGTTGCTAGCTAGCTGAATCTGTTCTGGGTTTTTGATCAACAGGTTTGCTTCATAAGCAGAGTAATTATGGGTGGCCATTATTTCTTTTATTTTCTTTTGTCTAATAAATTCTGGGCATATCCATTCTGATAAAGGCGTACCCGCTTCTGTGGATAAATGGGATCCCCCACAATGTACACAATTTGGACTATCACTGCAACACGATTTCAGATCATGTTGTTCTGCACATCTTGGGCAACGCGTTTGTGACTTACATAACACTTTGGTGTGGCCATACCTTAAGCAATTGAAGCACTGGATAACAGGTGAAATGTATATCTCAGGAATGCGATGGTTGTACCAAACCGATATATGTCTTGGTAGGGCTACCCCTTCAAATGTAACAACAATCGTCCCAGTTTCAGTATATATAATTTCCCCTTCGTCATTTATTGTTCTCCTTTTCATCCTTCTAACATTTAAGACCTTACGCCCATTTTCTGTTCTCATGTACTTTAGGATCATATCTTCAGATAATGATGTATCCACTCCACGAATGATTCCTCTACATGTGACTCGGTGTGAGGGAATGAATGCTCTCCAATTATTATCTTTTACCAGCGGGCATAGGAGAAAATCATTGGCTCTGTTATAATTATTAAATTCAATTTCAATCCTGTTCCTGCCACGTTTATCTATTTTTACTATGCCTTTTAAACCACTATCGAATAATATCTTACCCACCTGCATATCTCGTAAATAACCAATGTTTTTGTCTATGGATTCCACATACACAGTGTAAGGTGATGGATCCATGCAACTATATTTATTTTCAATAATGATTTTTTGAGTATTTTTAATAATGGGACTTGCCTGATCTAAGGGAACATCCATGTGTTCGGGTATTGAAGGCCCACCATCAGTAGATGATGGCGGGCCTTTACCAGTATTAGACATTTTAGAGCCGGAACAACCGGCTCTTAATTGGTAAACTACCTCTAATCTGAATTACTTATGTTTATGAACTGTGGTATTATTAATATCACTTACCGCGAGGGCTTGCGATGACTCAGATTGTGATATTTGCGCACCAGACCAAAATTCGTTGACCGGCGTTAGGTTGTGAGGTTAGGTTAGAGGTAGGTTATGTTTATATTTTGTTTTGAAACTGTCAAGCCGCAAGCGCCATCTACCGGACAAATTAATTTCTTCAGAGTTTGAATATTTTCTATTTTTCACATCAAATTATTCAAAATATAAAATTTATTAAAACATTTCTTTTACATTCATATTAAATTAACGTTAAATTAACGTTAACCATTTTAAAGGAAATTAATATTGACATTTCAAATATAACATTATTAATCCAATCGCGTTCCGTTAGATGTCACCAATTCATAAAGTATCCCTCCATCTCGCTCACTTTATTTATTTATTTCCTTGCGTAATCCCGGGAGTTGTTGTTGTTGTTAAGGATCCAAGATAGCCATCCAGCTGTTCGTTGTCCTGCGCCGTGTTATTGCGCACGTATCGACACACGACCGACATCCGAAACCACCCGAAACGGACCCGAACGCGTCACATTTAGAACAATCGCCCGAGACAGTCGGTGCGCAACGGCCGTCGACGTCGGGTCGCGTTCGGGTCTTTTCCCTTCCTCATCATCACTCGAACTCTCTCTCTATCTCACTCTCATTTCCAAGATCTTACCCATACAAAGTCGGGGAAACAGTGATAGCAAGTGTATAATTTTTTTTTGTTTTCTTCGGAAATTAATTTTGTTTTTTTTTTGTTGGGGAAAAAGTGATTATCATTAATCCGAAAACAAATGAGTAGCATCGAAGCTTTACTCCGGGCCGCGGCCTTCCTCGATCGTAGCGACGACGACGCCGTCGCCGACCGCGTTTCCTTTGTTTGCGACCTATCAGCTGATCGACGACTACTGATGCATAATATCGTCGTTTCTAATAATAATAATAATAATAACAACGAGGGATATTCAAATTCGTCTTATGAAACTGCGGAACATGGATACGCGACGACGTTACCGATGCCTCACCATCATCATCACCATCACCATCATCAAAGGGATCATAAAAATTCATTCGCCAACTCTGTTTTAGCGATTGGAAAAAGACCTAAAACGAGAAAAAACTCGGTTGGAAGGTAATAATAATAATAATAAATCATGATAAAAAAAAAAATTTTTTTTAATTAATTTTTCCCCCCAGATCTAATCATAACGAATTAGAAAAAAACAGGTGAGTTTGACATAATTTTTTATTTTTTGAGTTTGTTGTTGTTAAGTTGTTCGATTTTCTGCTTGGTACCAAGGCCAACGCGATTCTATCCGATCCGATTCGAATCCTATCCTATCCGCACGCGAAACGTAGTGTGCCTTGGCAACTAACTGAATAGGAATAAAAAAAAGAACGGGGCCGCCGCTGTTTTTAAACTCGAACGAATAGAACAAGTGCAGTGGCGTAGGTCTCGTTTTTGTTATTCTTAGTTGCCATGCTGATTATTTCAAAATCATTCTTAGAACAATCTCGCCCTCCTTTTTTCTTTTTTTTTTCATTTGTCAGATTATGATATGGTTTTGTTTATTTTGCGATTTAATAACAGATGGGATGCGAGACAAAGAACGACTCCTTTTGTTAATAAAAGATGGGGGCTAGAAAGAGAGAGTGCGTTTGAAAGAGAGATTAGGAAAAAAGGAGGAGAGAGATGGGAGACGTAAAAGATAAACAGAGTGAAATAACAAAAATAAACAGTCGGAAGACTGTGACTGTACGTGAACTTAGTGAAACATTAAAGGGACCATAAAAACGGGCTTTTTCCACTTAAGTTTGTTGATTGAAAGATAATGATGGAAACGGCCCCTTTTAAAGTTTTATTACTTGTTGCATCAATGAATCATTTAAAAAATTGATTTTTGTTATTGTTAATCATATTTAAGATGGAATTAACCTTAATTTATAATTTCTTGTTTAAAATAAAAAAATTAAATTTAGTGACATTTCAAAATTTAAAAAAAAATTTACGATTTAAAATCAAATTAATTAATAGATATATCAAATTTGATTTTTTCATTTCAAGTATTTACGTAAAATCGAAATGAATTAATTAAAAATATGAAATAATTCAATTAATTATTTAAATTTTATTACGTGGTAATTTTAATTTTTTCGAGGTTGGTAATAAAAAAGATTCAACGTCAACACATAAATGTCAAAGATTGTTTAATAAGTTTTTTTACTTAAAATAATCTAAAATAAACCGATTTTACGAAAAAAATAACTAAATGTAAGTTAAATCCACTTATTTAATAACTTTTTTTAGTTTAAAATATAATCGTTTTAATGATATGAACAAAAATTAAAATTGAGGTTATGTTTATATCTTAAATTTTTTTCTTTAATTCCAAAATCTTTAATACATGTAATTACACAAAGTATACTTGGTTTAAAATCGTATTTAAACAGGAATTAACCTCAATTTAACAATTTTTTTTTTTTTTAATTAAGATTTAGTGATAGTTCAAAAAGTTCCAATAAAATTTTGCTATTTAATATCAATTTAATTAATAAATATATCAAATTGATTTTCTCATTTCAAATATTTACGTAAAATCGTAATTAATTAATTAAGACGTGAAATAATTTGATTAATTGCTTAAATTTTATTACGTGGTAATTTTATTATTTCGAGGTTGGCAGTAAAAAAAGATTCAACGTCAACACTTTAATGTCAAAGATTATTTTTAATGTTATGAATACGTTTTTTACTCAAAATGATCAAAAATCAACCGATTTTACGAAAAAAATAACAAAATGTAAGTTAAATCCACTTATTTAATAACTTTTCTTAGTTTAAAATATAATCGTATTAATGATATGAACAAAAATTAAAATTGAGGTTATGTTTACATCTTAAACTTTTTTCTTTAATTCCAAAATTTTTAATACATGTAATTACATAAAGTATACTTGGTTTAAAATCGTATTTAAACAGGAATTAACCTCAATTTACAATTTTTTGTTTTAAAAAAAATTAAGATTTAGTGATAGTTTAAAAGGTTCCAATAAAATGTTGCTATTTAAAATCAATTTAATTAATAAATATATCAAATTGATTTTCTCATTTCAAATATTTACGTAAAATCGTAATTAATTAATTAAAACGTGAAATAATTTGGTTAATTACTTAAATTTTGTTACGTGGTAATTTTATTATTTCGAGATTGGCAGTAAAAAAGATTCAACGTCAACACTTTAATGTCAAAGATTATTTTTAATGTTATGAATACGTCTTTTACTCAAAATAATCAAAAACCAACCGATTTTACGAAGGAAATAAGTAAATGTAAGTTAAATCCACTTATTTTATAACTTTTTTTAGTTTAAAATATAATCGTTTTAATGATATGAACAAAAATTAAAATTGAGGTTATGTTTACATCTTAAATTTTTTTCTTTAATTCCAAAATCTTTAATACATGTAATTACATAAAGTATACTTGGTTTAAAATCGTATTTAAACAGGAATTAACCTCAATTTAACAATTTTTTGTTTAAAAAAAAATTAAGATTTAGTGATAGTTCAAAAGGTTCCAACAAAATTTTGCTATTTAAAATCAATTTAATTAATAAATATGTCAAATTGATTTTCTCATTTCAAATATTTACGTAAAATCATAATTAATTAATTAAAACGTGAAATAATTTGATTAATTACTTAAATTTTATTACGTGGTAATTTTATTATTTCGAGGTTGGCAGTAAAAAAGATTCAACGTCAACACTTAATGTCAAAGATTATTTTTAATTTTATGAATAAGTTTTATACTCAAAATAATCAAAAACCAACCGATTTTACGAAAAAAATAACTAAATGTAAGTTAAATCCACTTATTTAATAATTTTTTTTAGTTTAAAATATAAATAAAAATAAAATATAATGTTATGAAGAAAAATTAAAATTGGGTTTATGTTTGCATCTTAATTTTTTTTCTTATATTCCAGATTATTTAATACACGTAATTACATAAAGTATACTTGGTTTAATATCGTATTCAAGCAGGAATAAATTTTTTATTTAAAATTAAAAAATATTTTGATTTAGTGACATTTTATAAGGTAAGAATAAAATTTTACAATTAAAATCAAATTAATTAATAGATATATCAAATTTGATTTGCTCATTCCAAATATTTACGTAAAATCGTAATTAATTAATTAAAAGTACGAAATAATTCGATTAATTACTTAAATTGTATTACGAAGTAATTTTAAATTTTTCAAGGTTGGTAATAAAAAAGATAAAACGTCCATACAGAAATGTCAAAGATTATTTAAACATTATTTTTACTTAAAATAATCAAAAACAAACCGATTTTGCTCAAAAATAAATAAACGTAAGTTAAATCCACTTATTTAATAACTTTTTAGCTCAAAATATAATCGTATTAATGTTATGAACAAAAATCAACTTTGAAGTTATGTTTACTTAAATTTTTTCAAAATTTTAACTTTGTTATAACTTCTCATACTTAATTTATCACTTTGCTCAATGATTTTAAAAAGTATCATTACAATTATTCATGGGCCCTTCTTATATTTGACAACAAATTTCTTTCACATTAATTATTTACAAAATAAATATGATTTTTAGTCAAACTCAGCTAATTATAAAGAATTTTGTGCATTAACGATTTTTTTTCTCATTCGGATAATAAAAATAAGGCCATCAACGATTTTCCACCGCCCCACAGTAATTAGGTAGATCTTTAACAATGATAAACTTTTATTACAGGTTTTATAACAACCTAAAAGAATAAAAACGACTATAGATTTCTTCTAAAATTAAAATAATATATGTAAATCTCGTTTTTACAATTTAATCATCGTTATTAATTCATGATGATATCAAACAGGAAGTATTAACAATACATACAAATACGATGGTACCAATACATATGTTGTAATTTAATGCACACAAAAATTTCGGTAGTGATAATAGTGAATTTTTTTACGATGAAATGATAAGATTAGTTTGAAATAAGGTGACATTAAAGTTTATTAAGGTTAATGTCGCCGTCAAGGTTGAAATGTAAAAGTAATTGGGTACGATGACAAAGAAAATGGAATTTTTATTTATTAAATAATTATTATAATTACACACGATAATTAATGTTTTTATTTTGTAAGGTCTTTGTGTTTGCGTGTTTTATTTTTTAAAACGAGGGGCGATTTTAACAGCTGCTTGAAAAAACTGCGATTAGTGGTGCGTACGCAATATACACCCTCATTTTATGAATAAATATTTTTCGTAAGGACATGTAACAATTCACAACGAACTTTCCTCTACCATAAATTATCGCGATAACAAACACAATTGTAAAGTTATACGATAAATTTTTAGAATAATTAACTCTGAATCATAATCATTTTAAACAAGAAGTTGTGTTGAGAGTACAATGAAACTGATAAAACTTGATAATGATAACATGAACGGTCAGTAATTCAATGGCAATGGAAAATCGTTTTATAAAAAATTCTTAATAAATATATAGCAATTTTTGGATTAAAGCAATAATGGACATTTTCGTAATATTAGGTGAGAAATCAAAGTTTTGTGTTTTGTACACAGCCAAAAATAAGCAATAATTATTGCCGAATCCGTTTATCAATCTTATTATGATAACACTTTTATTTCCATCTAAAAATACCGACTTCAACTCAATTTTTTACACATTTTACGTCAAACTCGGCATGCAAGAAGTAAACAGTTTAACAGCCACAAATTAAATTTCAAAAAAAAAATCAAAATTTATTACTTTAACAAGATTATCATCTCAATCCTTAAAAATCCCAAAATAACTAATCTATTTTTAAATACTTTTATCTTTGTTTTCAAAAAAGAAAATTGTTTTCGCGCAAAAACCTAACAGAGAAGTGAGTTTCCAGCAAACTTATGTATTCTCGCTTTCGCTTTGTAACGGGTTTATAATTAAGTATAACCGAGGAATCGTGCTACTGTAAGTCCGTTATGCTGTGCTCGAACAGCGAACGGGGTGTGACGTAATTTTGTTTACAACTTGGCGAGTTTCGCGGCCAAATTCGGCGTCCAATTAACTTTCGGAGGTCGAATCGGTTATTATTAGATGTGTGCGCTCTCTAAATTACCGAGTCGTTCGTTGCATTTGACGCGATTATCAACAAATTCGGTGATAATAACTTTTACTCGACATAACAAACAGAGAACAGATGATTTTTATCGGGATGATGGCCCATACGTCATCGTCATGTTATAAAATTAATAATTTTTTAATCAAAATGTTCACTCAAAATTAATAATATTTATGAAATGTTAATAGGCGCTGAGAAGCATTCGGTGTCGGTGAGAGATATTAGGAGCCATTCTTAGCAATTCGGAGCCAGATAGTCGCTGATGTATTAAGAGCCGTGGAGATAAACTTAGATGCGGTATTATGATTAATTAAAGTAAAAACAGAAAGATTAATACACGCTGGGAATCATACGGAAGCCATTCGGATTTAGATGTGATATCAATGAGAATATTAAAAGCCATTATCAGCAATTTGAAGTCAAGGATAATCCCTCAGGTACCTTAAGAGCCGTAGAGGGGTGCTTAAATGTGGTATTGAGATCAATTAAAGTAAAAATGAAAGGTTAATAGGCGCTCGGAAGCATTCGGTGTCAGTGAGAGATATGAGAATCACTCGTTGAAAGGAGTTAGAAGCCATTCGGAGTTAGCTAGGGGCGGTTAGAGAAGTTGATAGCCATAGAGAAGGACTCAGATTTCTTTAAAACTTACGCTGTTGACATCATCTTGAATAAAAACGAAATATTAATAGGTATAGGGAACCATTCAATGTTAGTGAAAGGGTGAGACCCTCGTGTATTAAGAGCTGTAGTGAGTACTTTAATGCCGTATTAGATCAATTTATGTTAAAAAGAAAAGTTAATAGATATTGAAAGCGTTCAGTGTAGTGACACTGAGATATCTCTCAATGAAGAGATATTCTGAATCAAATAGAGGTGCTCAAATGAATTAAGAAAAGGTCTCGGATATCTTTAATAGTTATGGTGTTAAGATCAATTCGAATAAAAATGAAACGTTAATAGCAATTAATAGGTGTTTTAAACCATTCGGAGTCAGTGGAAGTGAACAAAAAACAATTTCGCTTCAAATCGCCGAGGTCGCTTGCGGGCGAGGCGCTGGAGTTGAAATATCAACATGAAATCGTTCATTTTAGAAGATTGTAACGCTTCGCCCGCAAACGATCTCGGTGAAGTGAGAATAAAATCGTTTTATAAGGGATTTTATATATTAACTAAGATATACAAAGAACGATTTCGCCTCAAATCGCCGAGGTCGCTTGCGGGTGAGGCGCCAGATTTGAAATATCAACACAAAATCGTTCATTTTCGAAGATTGTAGGGCCTCGCCCGCAAGCGACCTCGGCGAAGTGAGAATAAAATCGTCTTACAGGAGTCTTTATATATTTACGTTCATTTTCGAAGATTGTGGGGCCTAATACATATAAGGAACGATTTCGCCTCAAATCGCCGAGGTCGCTTTGCGGGTGAGGCGCCGGATTTGAAATATCAACACAAAATCGTTCATTTTCGAAGATTGTGGGGCCTCGCCCGCAAGCGACCTCGGCGAAGTGAGAATAAAATCGTTTTATAAAGGATTGTGTATATTTACTAAGGTATACAAGGAACGATTTCGCCTCAAATCGCCGAGGTCGTTTGCGGGCGAGGCGTTGAATTTAAAATATTAACATGAAATCGTTCATTTTGGAAAAATGGGGCGCCTCGCCCGCAAGAGACCTCGGCGAAGTGAGAATAAAATCGTCTTACAGGAGACTTTATATATTTACTGAGATATACAAGGAACGATTTCGTTTCAAGTGGCCGAGGTCGCTTGCGGGCGAGGTGCTGGAGTTGAAATATCGACATGAAATCGTTCATTTTAGAAGATTGTAACGCCTCGCCCGCAAACGATCTCGGCGAAGTGAGAATAAAATCGTTTTATAAGGAATTTTATATATTTACTAAGATATAGAAGGAACGATTTCGCCATAAATCGCCGAGGTCGCTTGCGGCCGAGGCGCCGGATTCGGAATATCATCACAAAATCGTTCATTTTGGAAGATGTAGCGCCTCGCCCGCAAGCGACCTCGGCGAAGTGAGAATAAAATCGTCTTACAGGAGTCTTTATATATTTACTAATACATATAAGGAACGATTTCGCCTCAAATCGCCGAGGTCGCTTTGCGGGTGAGGCGCCGGATTGGAAATATCAACACAAAATCGTTCATTTTCGAAGATTGTGGGGCCTCGCCCGCAAGCGACCTCGGCGAAGTGAGAATAAAATCGTTTTATAAAGGATTGTGTATATTTACTAAGATATACAAAGAATGATTTCGCCTCAAATCGCCAAGGTCGCTTGCGGGCGAGGCGCTAGATTTGAAATATCAACACAAAATCGTTCATTTTCGAAGATTGTAGGGCCTCGCCCGCAAGCGACCTCGGCGAAGTGAGAATAAAATCGTCTCACAGGAGTCTTTATATATTTACTAATACATATAAGGAACGATTTCGCCTCAAATCGCCGAGATCGCTTTGTGGGTGGGGCGCCGGATTTGAAATATCAACACAAAATCGTTCATTTTGTAAGATTGTGGGGCCTCGCCCGCAAGCGACCTCGGCGAAGTGAGAATAAAATCGTTTTATAAAGGATTGTGTATATTTACTAAGATATACAAGGAACGATTTCGCCTCAAATCGCCGAGGTCGTTTGCGGGCGAGGCGCTGAATTTGAAATATTAACATGAAATCGTTCATTTTGGAAAAAGTGAGAATAAAATCATCTTACAGGAGACTTTATATATTTACTGAGATATACAAGGAACAATTTCGTTTCAAGTGGCCGAGGTCGCTTGCGGGCGAGGTGCTGGAGTTGAAATATCGACATGAAATCGTTCATTTTAGAAGATTGTAACGCCTCGCCCGCAAACGATCTCGGCGAAGTGAGAATAAAATCGTTTTATAAGGAATTTTATATATTTACTAAGATATAGAAGGAACGATTTTGCCATAAATTGCCGAGGTCTCTTGCGGCCGAGACGCCGGATTCGGAATATCATCACAAAATCGTTCATTTTGGAAGATTGTAGGGCCTCGCCCGCAAGCGACCTCGGCGAAGTGAGAATAAAATCGTTTTATAAAGGATTGCGTATATTTACTAAGATATACAAGGAACGATTTCGCCTCAAATCGCCGAGGTCGCTTGCGGGCGAGGCGCTGAATTTGAAATATTAACATGAAATCGTTCATTTTGGAAAAATGGGGCGCCTCGCCCGCAAGCGACCTCGGCGAAGTGAGAATAAAATCGTCTTATAGGAGACTTTATATATTTACTAAGATATACAAAAAACGGTTTAACCCCAAATCGCCGAGGTCGCTTTGCGGGCGAGGCGCCGGGTTTAAAATATCAAAACGAAATTATCAATTTTGGAAGCTTGTAGCGCGACACCGGCGAAGTAAGACTAAAATCGTCTTACAGGGGACTTTATATATTTACTAAGATATACAAGGAACGATTTCGCCTCAAATTGCCGAGGTCGCTTGCGGGCGAAGCGCTGGAGTTGAAATATCAAATGAAATCGTTCATTTTGGAAGATTGTAGCGCCTCACCCGCAACCGACCTTGGCGAAGTGAGTGTAAAATCGACTTATAACTGGGAGGAAATTCGAAATGGTAATATAATAATTTCGAATTTGGAGTCAATGAGAGGCTAAAGTATGTTTTACTTATTTTAAATCAGAAAATGTGTGTTTGATGTCCTTCCTCCATGCAGAACATCGACAGTTAATGCGTAAATATTCCAGAACTTCATATCAAAAAATTTGTTGATAATAATTTTAACTCGACATAACAAACAGAGAACAGATGATTGTTATCAAGATGATGTTCCAAGCGTTATAAAATTAGCCATTTCTTAATCAGATTTTAATTGAATTTTTAATCGCCCAAACACAATTTCGTTTTATTTATTGATTTCAAGTTCAACAAAATTTTTATCAAAACGTTTACTCAAAATTACTAATACATACCTTTATCTGAGGTGACTACAATGTTTATTTATCAAAAATTTACCTTGAAATTATGTAAGTATTAAATCTGTTTTTTCGAACAATTTATTTTATTTGTGAAACCTACAAATAAAAGTGGATAAATACCAATCCTTGTATTCTCACGTTGCAACATAACGGAAATATCGACGAAAGCGAAACGTACGTTACACATCAAATTTGTGACAGAAAGAAAGAAGCCACTGTAATAGTCGGATTTGATTTAAAACAATTTTGTTTAACCGAAACATTCTTCGTGATTTCTTTTTCTCGGTCTCGGTTTTGGCGCGGTAAGAAGAGAAAACGGAAAACAAACACGACACCGACTGTGAAAATGTAGGTCGCGGCGACAATAAACTAAAACGTGACGCAACAATTAAAAGTGGCACGAGCGCGCTGTTTGTGCGGACGGACTTATTAAAACCGTATAACAACACACTCGAAATGTACGTGTTCCGAAAATATCGTGACGAATGGTATATGTAAATTAAAATAAATAAATAAAATATCTGTCAAACGGAGACGAACATCGTGTAGCCATTGGCGATTTAGAGATTCAAAGGATCAGAATCAATCTAGTATAGCGATTTCGGTATGGTTCAAGAGACAAAGGTATTCTCGTTGACTTAGTGGTTCAAAGGGAATATCTCATTATGAGAGGAGTATATACACTCTATGTCCTAATCGTGATCATTCAAAATTCAAATTCTGGAATATTTACGCGTTAAATGTTAATACTTAGATGTTGACATTAAATTAGCAATAATGAAATAATCTCTAATCCCTTTTTTGCATTTATCTGAGCGCCTCTAGCGCTGACTCCGAATGGCTTCCAGTTGCTTTTAACAACTTTCAACTCATTCTAATATCTCTCACTGACACCGAATGCTCCCCAGTGCCTATTAACTTTTCTTTTTTACTTTAATTGATCTCAATACCGAATTGCTAACAATGACTCCCAATATTTTTTATTGACACCGAATGGTTCCCAATTCCTATTAATATTAAAGTTATCCATGTACTCCGAATAGCTTTTGAATACATTCCCAATGACTCTGAATAGCTGCTAATAGATAGAAATAACTCTCAAATAGTTTAGTTATTTTTTAAGGTACAAAAGATTCCGAATAGCTCGTAAAGGTTAATAGATTGAAAATCATTTAAATCAAAGTCTAAACATTTTTTGTTTTCACCTTTACGATAATAACAATAATTATTATTGTTGCCGCATCTTGTTAACTCCAATTTTAACCGTTTAATTTAAACACATCGTTATCTCAAATAAACTCGCCCTCTTTCTCTATCTCTCTGCGCCAGAACGGCACGATAAATTTATTCTCGTCCGCGTTATCAACTTGACGCTCTCTTTTAATTTTTCAACAAACAGACGGCACTACACAACAAACAAACCCAACAATTAAAATGTATAGTTGAGAAAAAAAAGAGAGAGTGAGGAGTTAAAATTCGCCGATGTGCAAAAAACCGTTTAGCGCGCGGTCTATAATGTATATTTAGGTCGCCGTGACGTTTTATTTTGGAAAAGGTCAGTTCAAGGTCATTTCAGATGGAGAAACGCGAATAGTTTCGAAAAGTAAATATTATATAAAGGCGAATTATGCGTGTTTTGTTTTTATTTCGATAACGTTTTTTGGGGCAGATAAAAATTTATTTTCGTTGTGCGTTTGCGTCCGAATGGAATCTCTGCGTGTTTAGGATGTCGAGTTTTGCCGATTAATTATTTTCGTTGATTAAGTAATCGTTAAGCGATAGAGAAACGAATCGGCAAATGCCAAGTTTTCAGATTTATTTCTAGTATGTTGCAATTAAAGCTGGCTGTGATATAATAAGTTATTTTAATAATCGCAATTTTATTTTTGTTTGTTATTTCAAGTTCACACTCGAGTAGATTACAAAATAACAACATTTAAATTAATACTATTTGAATGTGTTATTTTATTTAATTCCCCATTACACAGTGACTTTTTCACGCTTCATGAATTACTTGGAATTTTCGGCTGCTCATTTTATATTAAATCGAGCTTCGTTTCTGGTTACTTTAGAAAGTGTTAGCGCAGATAACAGTTTTGTAGGATTACAAGATGTTAGTATCCAACAGGTATTAAGTATTAGTTATTCAATCTTGTCCCCGATTTACCATTAATGGTTTCGACTGCAACGCCTAGGTCACAAACGACTTTGGTGATTAACTCATTAGAATTAAAACATTGTAGCCTTGGTATACAATGGTCATTTGCATATCAAATAACAAATCACAAAGTGGTAAAGAATGTAGTGGAAAGATTGTAATTTTTTGATAATAATAGACTATTTTATAATTGAAATCTTAAGACATCGTAATAATGGAAGGTTAGATAACTGCTAATGTAAGACTACACTATGTTTGTAGTACGGAAGACTAGTCAATCACTGGTCAATTGAAGTATGAAAGACTAGTCAATTAAATGCTGCTAATATGATGCTAGATCTACTGAAGTCTAAATTCTCCTTGCCAAAGGCTAAGGAGAACTCTGAATACTGGTAAAGAAGGATTTCCTACAGCTAATAAAAGACTATTCTTTTGTCAAAGCAAGTACGTACTGGTGGATGAAGTCTAATTAGTACTTATATGATTAGATATCGCCAATGGAAAACTACTAAATATAGCTATACAAGACTAAATCCTCCTTATGATTAACTACTGTTTGTAGAATGTCAGATGTTTCTAATACATGATTACACTATGTTTCAAAAATTATATCCCCGTCAATAAAGGCGAAATAAGGTTGTCAGAAAACTAAATGGCGCTAATACTAATGCTAAATTTGCGTTTAGACGAATAAACACATCTTGCAGAAGTCAATATACTACTAATTGGAACTAGATACTAATTGGGGGACATGTATGCATCTAATAGATGACTAGTTATGATGCTTATGGAAGACTAAATGTAGCTAATTGAAGGTTTGAAAAATATTGCTAATACCGAGTTGTGAAAGGCTAGATACTGACAGAGGAAGTCTAAATTCTGTTGGTAGAAGATTCAATACTAAAATAAGGTCTGTACAAGACCATATATCCTATGGTCTAGTACCATAGGATATATCTTTTGATGACTAAGTTCTTCCTCATGCAAAATACTTAAAACTAAACTAATATGCTTTGAGAGATAACCTCTTCAGATCAACAGATAAATCGTTGTAGAGTACACAAATCTGATATAGATCTATAGATGACGAAGTAATTGCTAAAAAAGGATTGTATATAGCTAATAAAAGATTGTGTTCTTCTGACAAAACATTGCACACTTTTGGATGAAGACCAGTTATTACTAATATGATAAGATGTTGCTAATAGTAGACCAAATACGGTTTACATAAAATTAAATACAACTTATACAAAGCTGGATGCTTCTTATGATGCTGTTCAATAAAATCCTAAATAAATAACGTAGGAATGCTTGCAAAAGATTATATACTGCTAGGAGAAGACTGAATATGGCTAAGAGAGGATTGTGTACAGCTAATAAAAGACTCTGTTCTTCTGACAAAATAGTACACACTTCTGGATGAAGATCAGTTATTACTGATATGATAAGATTTTAAAAATAGAATGCCAAATACGATTTACTTGAAGCTAAATACAATCTATTAAAAGCTGGATGCTTCTTATGATGTTATTAACATAATCCTAAGTTTATAACTGACGAAGGAATGCTTGTAGAAGGCCATATACTGCCAAAAGAACGCTGAATATGACTAAGAGAGGATTGTGTACAGCTAATAAAAGATTGTATTCTTCTGACAAAACAGGACGCACTTCAAGATGAAGACAATTTGTTGGTGATATGATAAGATGTTGCCTATACAAGACCAAATACATTTTAGATAAAACTAAATACAACCTATACAAAGCTGGATGCGTCTTATGATGCTGTTCAACAAAATCCTAAATAAATAACGTAGGAATGCTTGCAAAAAATTATATACTGCTAGGAGAAAACTGAATATGGCTAAGAGACGATTGTGTACAGCTAATAAAAGACTTCTTCTGACAAAATAGTACACACTTCTGGATGAAGATCAGTTATTACTGATATAATAAGATTTTGGAAATAGAATGCCAAATACGATTTACTTAAAGCTAAATACAACCTATTAAAAGCTGGATGCTTCTTATGATGTTATTAACATAATCCTAGGTTTATAACTGACGAAGGAATGCTTGTAGAAGGCCATATACTGCCAAAAGAAGGCTGAATATGGCCAAGAGAGGATTGTGTACAGCTAATAAAAGATTGTATTCTTCTGACAAAACAGGACGCACTTCTAGATGAAGACCATTTATTGGTGATATGATAAGATGTTGCCAATACAAGACCAAATACATTTTACATATAACTAAATACAACCTATACAAAGCTACAGAATTAACAGGAAAACATCAGAAACTTTTTTTGGATCCTATGTAATACCAACAGAAACCAGAAATCCTAAAAAATTTTCCTTGAATAAGAGGACCACACATTTCTTGCAAATTGTAGAGAAATAATAGGATTAAATTATTTTAGTTTCAATAAATTTAAATTTGATCCTGCTTGATCCCAACCCAACCCAAGAGTATCATAAAAGTCCGACAGGAAATTCACAGGGCTATGTGTTCTTTAACTTTACATTGCCTCTGGAAGACTTGAAGAATTGCGACTTAAGACTGCTTCTAGAAGACTTAAAAGGTTTCCGGAACACTTTCAATACGCAATATGGCTTCCAGAAGACTTGACACTAGTTGTAGAATACTTGAAATGCTTTCAAACTCAACCCAACCTAAGAGTATCATAAAAGTCTGACAAGAAATTCACATCGCTCTGTGTTCTTTAACTTGACATTGCCTCTGGAAGACTTGAAGAAATGAGACTTAAAATTGCTTCTAGAAGACTTAAAAGGTTTCCGGAACACTTTCAATATAATAATGATATTGGTTCCAGAAGACTTGAAATGCTTTCAAAAGACTTAACATTGCCTCTGGAAGACTTGAAATTTCTTCGAAAAGACTTGAAATGCTTCCAGATGACTTGATACTGCCCCTAGAAAACTTGATGTTGTTTCTAGAATACTTGAAGTGCTTTTCAAAGACTTGACATTTCCTCTGGAAGACTTGATACTGTTTCTAGAAGACTTAAAAGCTTTCCAGAAGACTTACAATACATTCATAAGATTTGATGCTGGTTATAGAAGCTTTGAAATGCTTCCAAAACATTTGCTATTGCCTCTGGAAGACTTAAAATGCTTCCAAAATAGTTGGTATTGCCTTTGGAAGCCTTGAAATTGCTTCGAAAAGACTTGAAATGCTTCCAGATGACTTGATACTGCCCATGGAAAACTTGACATTGCTTCTAGAATGCTTGAAGTGCTTCTCAAAGACTTGCCATTGCTTCTGGAAGACTTGATGCTGTTTCTAGAAGACTTAAAAGGTTTCCGGGACACTTTCAATACGCAATACGGCTTCCAGAAAACTTGACACTAGTTGTAGAATACTTGAAATGCTTCCAAACTCAACCCAACCTAAGAGTATCATAAAAGTCTGACAAGAAATTCACATCGCTCTGTGTTCTTTAACTTGACATTGCCTCTGGAAGACTTGAAGAATTGAGACTTAAGATTGCTTCTAGAAGACTTAAAAGGTTTCCGGAACACTTTCAATATAATAATGATATTGGTTCCAGAAGACTTGAAATGCTTTCAAAAGACTTAACATTGCCTCTGGAAGACTTGAAATTTCTTCGAAAAGACTTGAAATGCTTCCAGATGACTTGATACTGCCCCTAGAAAACTTGATGTTGTTTCTAGAATACTTGAAGTGCTTCTCAAAGACTTGACATTTCCTCTGGAAGACTTAAAAGCTTTCCAGAAGACTTACAATACATTCATAAGATTTGATGCTGGTTATAGAAGCTTTGAAATGCTTCCAAAACATTTGCTATTGCCTCTGGAAGACTTAAAATGCTTCCAAAATAGTTGGTATTGCCTTTGGAAGCCTTGAAATTGCTTCGAAAAGACTTGAAATGCTTCCAGAAGACTTACAATACATTCATAAGATTTGATGCTGGTTATAGAAGCTTTGAAATGCTTCCAAAACATTTGCTATTGCCTCTGGAAGACTTAAAATGCTTCCAAAATAGTTGGTATTGCCTTTGGAAGCCTTGAAATTGCTTCGAAAAGACTTGAAATGCTTCCAGATGACTTGATACTGCCCATGGAAAACTTGACATTGCTTCTAGAATGCTTGAAGTGCTTCTCAAAGACTTGCCATTGCTTCTGGAAGACTTGATGCTGTTTCTAGAAGACTTAAAAGCTTTCCAGAAGACTTACAATACTTTCATAAGATTTGATATTGCTTCTAAAAGACTTGCAATACTTCCAAAAGATTGGATATTGCTTCTAGAAGACTTAAAAGGTTTTCGGAACACTTTCAATACGTGATATTGGTTCCAGAAGACTTGATACTGGTTGTAGAAGACTTGAAATTGCTTCGAAAAGACATGAAATGCTTCCAAATGACTTGATATACCCCTAGAAAACTTGATACTGTTTCTAGAATGCTTGAAGTGCTTCTCAAAGATTTGACATTGCTTCTGGAAGACTTAATACTGTTTCTAGAAGACTTTAAAGCTTTCCAGAAGACTTACAATATATTCATTTGATGCTAGTTATAGAAGCTTTGAAATGCTTCCAAAACACTTGGTATTGCTTCTGGAAGACTTAAAATGCCTCGAAAATACTTCGTATTACCTTTGGAAGACTTGACATTGCTTTTAGAATGCTTGAAGTGCTTCTCAAAGACGTGCTATTGCTTCTGGAAGACTTAAAAGCTTTCCAGAAGACTTACAATACTTTCATAAGATTTGATATTGCTTCTAAAAGACTTGAAATACTTCCAAAAGATTGGATATTGCTTTTAGAAGATTTAATGAAATGCTTTCTGAAATCATTTGACTTTATTTCTAAAATATGTATTTAATATTTTATATTGAGCAAAATGCAAAATCCTGATGTCAGTAGTCCAGAAACTGTTAATTAAACACTAAATTTTGCTTGAAGAAGACATTTTTAATACAAAAGGCTAGAAGCTTTAAGAGCTTAAGCAAGAAGCTGTTAATAAAATTTGATTTTGGTTTCAAAATACCAAATATTGTTGGAAAAATACAGTATCTTCATCTCACAAGTTCAAAAATTACCAATTCAACACTAGATACAGCTTGTAAAACTCTAAATACAGCTGGCAGAAGACATTTCTTTTGCAAACCAACCAGAGATTGCCAATGGAAGATTAGATACAGGCTTATATAAGCCTAGAATCTCCTTATGAAAGATTGCCTACAGTTTGCAGAATATAAGTTTGCATAAAGCTGTACACAGCTATTAAAAGACCAGATGGTGTTTACTGAATATTAAATGCAACCAATAGAGTACTCGATATTGCTTGAAGAAGATAAGAGGAAAATTTTAAATTTAGTTCAAAACTCTTGGTATCAAGCTTTGCCATTAATTTTTTTTTGCCAAAGATAAAAAAAAACATGTCTAATAGAATAACTTAATCAACGATTATGATTAAAGATTCTGAGATAATGAAATTTATCCACCTAATCACTTAGTTTTCAAATTTACGCACTCAACCCGTGATAATTTCGGTATCTACAATGGATGTTAGTCAAAACAGTTTGCCTTTCTCATTTCGTTTAATCGTGCCTAATAAGATAACATTAAAAACAAACTAGTTTAAAAAAATTGTTTTTGTGTATTTATCTAAAAAACGTTTTAAAATACCTATTAGTGTTTATCTAAAAACTTAGTCATACATTTTTTGTTAGCTTTATTCTCATTTTTCGACGTTTCCTACGCGATGTTTGTACGATTACGAAAAGACAAAACGTCGTAATCGTAATCATTTACGCGTTTTCTATTTTGTCGAGGTTGGAAAGTTCGTCCGTCCGCTTGTTGTTGATGTGGACCGACGACGTTTTTTCTTTTTGTTCTGTGTCGTTGAACCCGCAACGTTTAATAACAACGCGTCGTATAAAAATTTAAAACACAATAACCACCCAAAAATTAATTAAGAGAAAAATTTTATTCGTTTATTATTCGCATTAAAATTCAAATTGGATTATTGAAATTTAAATTAAAATTCGAAAATAATGATTGATCATTATTTGTTGATTGTGGTTATTTTTTAGGCGCGCCCATTTAAAGAACTGTTTGGACGCCCTGAAAGACATGGTGCCGTTGGGGCCGGAGGCTTCCAGGCACACTACCTTGGGGTTGTTAACCAAAGCGAAAAAATTCATCAAGGTAAGTTCACATAAAGAAAATAAATTTGGAAATGAATGAGTACAAAATTAAGCAATCCCTTATTTAACCTCCCCAAGGTATGAAAAAGTGTCAAAACCAAATTCGATTTACTTAGCTTCAATATCTTAGGTGGTGATTGTGCAAATTCAATTTCTTGCTCTATATCTTACAAATTATCTTAGCCAAACTTTGGTGATTCATACCAAGATGAATCAATAAAGTAAAATCTAAAAAGTAATAAAATCAAAGGCAAACTAAAACAAATCAGATCCCAATCAAAACCTAAGCTAATTCTAACGCATCCACACACAAAGTATTATTAATGTAATTGATTCACAATTACAATCAATTTCTCCAAGTCGAAACCAGGCTCTATCCAATGCAAAATAGTCCATAACACTTACTTATGTTGACCTCACTTCAATCTATTCATATGTACACTGAACCATCCATAGTGATACCAAACTTACCCAAATCACCAATTGCAACCTAAATAAACTGAATCAAGCAAAATTATCCAAAACCTATTCAAACCTAAAGCTTGTCCATATCAACGTTCTACATACAAATTAGTCAATAACAGTTTTGTAGATCATATCTGATCTATAACGAATTCAATCAAGTCAAAAACAAACTATAGTCATGACAAATCCAATCTTAATGAAACTAACCCAATCCAAACCACCCAAGGCAATTCTAACTCTTTCTATAACATTTAATTCCAATCCAATTCAGCCAAATCTAAACTAAACTATCCAACACTGTATTGGGACCCATTTGACGCATCACCAGACACAACCTGTTGAGTGTGCTAAACCTGCTCATCCATATCAAATCAAACCTAACCAAAATTAGTACCCAATTGACTCAACCTGAATTATGCAAGTTAAACATATCTATTTGTCCAAACTAGATCCAATGATCTAGATCGAATTCATCTGCGGTAATTTGCACAATAAGATTTTATAACTCTGTAATACTTTTTTTCCAACTCTTTTGGATACTTGTTATCAGCTTTACTATCAGTAGATGCGCTCTCTCCTTGTATTTTCAGGTTTTGCAATGAAAAACGTTTTTTAAAACGGTCCAACCAACATTTATTAGCAACAAAATTAAGATTAGTAGCAGATTTTCCTCCACTTTCTGTTAAAAAATTGTAGATTGAAGCAGACGAGTGGTATTCGTTTATTTGAGCAATCATCAATCCAAACATTAAGAACTTTTTCCATTTTTTCAAGAATTGGTGCTCTACGACGAGGTGTCATATTTCCGGAAACGAAACAATCTGCAGTAACGGAAGATCTAATTTTTTGTTCATTTTTCCGTGTTATAGCTTCATTCAAATTTAGGGTTTTAGCAGCGAATGATATCTTTTTTAATTTGTTAACCCTCTGTCTGTCGGGCGCGCTTTCTTAAAACACTTTCGATCGGGTGTGGTCTGTGGAGTCCAAAATAGAAAAAACTCTAAAGGACGCCAACGTGTCCTTCAGTGCTAATTTCTCATAAATATGTTTTATGTGACGCTTGTACTATATAATAGCCTAATACAGGGCCAATTTCAAACTCACGTTTTATGTTAATTTGATTTAAAGAAAAATACAAATACAATTTAATCACATATTTTTCAAAATTTGAAAACAACGCCTAAATAAAGGAAAAGAAAATCGATCTGTAATAATATTTATTTAAAAATGTATAGAGTTATAAAAAAATGTCTTAACTAAAGAATAATATTCTATGCACAAACTGGAGGGCTTCAAACTGTGGTCTCCATATTTCCCAAACCATCGTTGCAGCACGCTGTTATGTGCTCCATGCACAACTAACATTTACAAATTTTACAAAAATAACGAGTTTTTCGTCTTTTGCAATATTTACAGTTTCCTCTTTTCCCTGGTTGTAGGTCTGGAACAATCTCCTCTTCAATACCTGATAGCCTCATCAAGTGCTTACCAACGGCTCTTCTTTGCATGTTATTTTCACTAACTCCATACCAAGATTTTTTTGAAGCAGTCTGCGAGTTTTAGCAAATTCACCATCTGGTATGTTGCCTTTGTAGATAACAAAAGCGTTAATTGCTGCTATATTGAGGAGGTTATAAAAAATTACCATTGGCCAACGCTTTGTGTTTCTTGCAACATTGCATGATGTGATCATTCGATCAACAACATCTACTCCATTTTTTGTGCTATTATAGAAAGTAATTATTTCGGGCTTTTTCCGATCACCGGTAGCTTCATCGATATGATCGTTTCTGTGCATTGTTGAAACTACAAGCACATTCTTTCCTTTTTTGGGTATATATGAAACTGCAGTCATATCATTACTAAATGCGAATAACGAAGAATGTACTTTCCTGTTTTTAACTTGTGTTATTTCAAGAGGTAGTTCTCTTCTATTGGCTCTAATTGTACCCACCACAGTAAGGCGGTACTCTTTAGCAGTTTCTTTACAGTTGAATATCCTGTGAACCAACGATCTATTGTAACATTTCTTCCTGATCCTAATAAATGTGAACACATTCTTTCAGTTACTGCAGCGGTAGAGTTGTCAGTTTTATATGGACCATTGGGTTGAACACCAGCGTAAATTTCTATGTGTGAAGTGAAAAATGTTTTGGCATCAACAACGGCGAAGAGTTTCATTCCGTATTTGTTTGGTTTACTTGGAATGTACATTCGGAAACTGCACCTACCCCTAAAGGCAAGCAGCATTTCATCTAATGTTACATACTCGCCCACAGAATAAGTTTTCTTACAACTGTCGTTGAACTTATCAACAATAGTACGAACTGCTGCTAGTTTGTCCATTTCTTTTCTTTGACCTCTAGTTGTGGTATCGTCTAAGCGAATGCATTTCAATAAGAAGACGAACCTCCGTTTTGCCATTGTAGCAGGAAATATCTCATATCCCATACCGTCTGATGACCAATACTCTGCTAGATGTGTCCTTGATCCATGGAGCCTAGCTAAATAAAGCAAACCCATCAGCGCTTGGATTTCTACAGAGTCGGTAGGTCTACACTCAGTCTTATCTTGGTATTTAACAGAAATTTTATCAATAAATAAATTGGTGTTTTCAACTACAATATCAATGCGCTTTCCAAACATGTACATCCAGCATTGAATGGGAGATAATGAGTCACGTGCTTCACCGATGACCCCCGGCAGGTGAGACACTATGTTTTCGTTGCGAGTTCTAATATTTCTAGGTGGGACAGCCTTTTTCCATTTAGTTCCATCTTTACCAAAAAAATACGAGCATCTATCACGAATCACGGGTTGTTCATCTTCATCATCCTCGCCGTCATCCTGATACATAATACCTGCATCCTCATTTACGTTTTCCTGCTCGGTTTCTGTATCATGATCACTGATACTTACAAAATCTGGATCTGATGTCGAACTATCTTCAGACTCTTCTATTTCACTGCCCGTGCTAACTTCTTCATACAGTTTCTGTAATCTTTCTCTCTTCTTTTCATAAGGATCCATATCACAATGCTATCAAATAATAAATTATTTATTATTTTATCAAATCATATCAGAAAATTGTGTGATACTACTTACCTATTTGTAAGTATGCTATTTGTAGATTGCGAACTAGATATTTGATATTAGTTATAAATAATTTTTTATGCACTTTTCTATTCTCTTTTGTAAAATAAATAACACATAACACAACGCCTCAAAATGGATACGGTAACCGGGAACTACCGAACTATATTGCGATTACTCCGAGGTATAGTTTTATAACTCGGTAATATCCCTACAAACACAAAAAGAACGCATAGAGTTCCAACTGGAATACGATTCTTACAGATTACATCTGCGAATATTGTTATACATTTGATTGGGAAGGGTCTGTCAGGACAATATATTATGTAGCGACTATTTGGAATTTTGAAAAACAGTTTTTTATAGCGAAAACAGTTGATATTCAGATACTTGAAAGGTACTGTGACCGTAGAAGTTTTGAGCAAAATAATTTAAAAAATATTTCACATAATCATTTTGTCGTGGACTCGTAGACCACACCCGACAGACGGAGGGTTAACAAATTTTTTGTTCTAATGAAATGTCCTTTAAGAGGCATTTTTTCTTTATAGTAAACATTTTTGGAAGCTAGAAAAAAATAATACTTAGCATTTTTCAAAGTTTCAATAACGATACGTACACAATTTTCTTTCTATTATATGTAACAAGTAAAAATAAAATTATTAAACTTTAAAACACGAGAAATATCACATCACGAAATAATAGGGGATTTCCCTATAGTTGAAATAAAAATACCGTGTTATACAGGGATCTTCACTACTTCTAGAACCGCGTTAGAGCGAAACCGTGTTATATGAAAATTCTTCCTAATTCTCAAATCGTTTTAGAATGATTATTAATTTCTTATTAATTTAGTTTCTTTTCTTTTAATGTATAGAATTTGGAAGAGAGGGAAAGAAGAAATAACGCGTACAAAGAACACTTGAACAGGGAACAAAGGTACCTGAAACTTAAACTGGAGCAGCTTCAGCACTTCCAGTCGATCTCGTCGAAGAGGCGCTCCGTTTCGGAGTGTTCCTCATCGTCCTCTACCGTTTCAAGCAGTCATTCCATCGTTTCGCAATCATCGTCCATACCATCACCAGTCTCCGAATCAGGTAAGTTTTAATTAATCCCCAATGCCGCGTAAAACTGAAATAAATTATTTGTTATAGATGAAGTGGATATTATGGGTTACGGAAGTAGCAGCGGGGCCCAAAGTAGCGACTCCGACGAAGGGGGCTCATTCAGCATCCGTTCATCTTTGTCGTCGTCGTCGGGCGGGCGTAGTTCCGCGTCGACCACGTTTTCCGCCACTTTATCGCTTCGATTATCCGAAATGGAAGCGCTTTAATCGACGGAGGCCCCCTTCGCCGTCGCCGTCGTTTGCGCCCCCTTCTCTCCCCCGACCCCGTCGTACGTTCGTTCGTTCATCATCATCAACGTCGCCGCGTTTATTTTGTACATAATAAATATAAATAAAGTATAGATAGAAATAGAGAGTCGCCGGAACGACAAGGAAGGAGAATAAGAAACGCGAATGAGTGTGATAATTAAATGGGACGTTGCTTACTTTAAAATGGGGCCCTATTTTTTTGATTAAAAAGTAGTGTAAAGTAAAAATGGGAGAATGAAGAGGATACAATCGGAGCGAATGCAAAGAAGGGCCCCAATCTGTCTGATTCAAGTACAAATCAAGTTACTAAGAGGAGGGACGGATTTAACAAAAAAATAATTTGCGGGAAAAAAATTTGTTTTTTTTTAATTTCGTTTTGATGTTAAAATTGAATTAAATCTCTATTTTATGAGGTTACGATTAAATTCTTTTAAAGATCTTCTCTTCAAGTGAAATAAAATTAAATAATTAATAATTAAAAAAGTATTTGTTATTATTATTATTATCATCTTTTTTTTAGAGAGAGACTGTTGCCAGATATTTTTTTATAATTATTATTATCTAATTATTACCGTTTATTATTATTTACTTAGAAATCGTTAAAAAAAATCTATATATTTAATATATTCTGTTATGTACATATCTCGATCTGGCGATTTTGTTAATTGAATTAAAAAAATCGAAAAAGTAAACGTTGATAATCAAAATAAAAGGGAAATCATTTCCTTTTTAAGTTAAAGTTTTAGAGCCCCGCAAAAATGATAAAATCCAAAAAAAAGTTTAAAAAACCATAAACGGGTACTCACCCCCCAAAAAACTGTTAATAAAACGCTGCGTAGTCCGCTTCTCTGTCTCTGATTTTACTTTAAATCCCAGTAAGAAACGAAGTAAGGGGGCTCTAAAAGCATATTCCTTCTTGACTACAACCTGAACATGAAAACCAAGCCAGTTTTAGCTACTAAGTCAAAGAGATAGTCATTGTTGAAGGAAAGAATCCGTTTAGAGCTCCTTTTATTGAAAAAATCACCGCCGGTAGGAACGCGGAGCACTAAAAATCAATAATTTTCAATAAATAAAAATAAGGAACCACTTTATTTCCGATTCGTCAAATCTTGTAAATAATTTTTAAATATGTTCTCTACATATTTTTTCAAAAATATTATAAATAAAGTTTATGTCTAAAATATGGGTTTTATTTAATAAAAATATCATTCACCTTCACTTTATGATATAAATAAATCATTTATCAACGATTTTGAGTAGACATTATTAGGTGAGATTAACAGAAAAAAATTATTTAATGTTAAATGACTCGTTTAATTAATAATCACAAAATTTCTCTTATAACATTTACACATGCATTTTTACACTTACAATTAGCTAAATCAATACAACAACAATAATAACATTTCCTACTTTAACTAAAATAAACTAATTAAAATCGTAGGCTCTAAATCAAAAGTTAACTTAAAAGAAACAAAATACCTGAGACTTATCACAATAAACAATAAGATCAATAAGAAACTAAACTAAAAAAGTTATCACAAAAACTTATCTTATTATTGCTGATTAAAAAAGATTGTTAATAAAATTAAAAAATTAGGCCCAAGATAAACGCAAAAAATTTTTTTTAACAATTAATTCCTTAATACAATACAACATAACATATATTTGTAGTTTGACTATAATTATTTTTTCAATTCCATTAATTAGTGTTAATAATAATAATCACAACAGTACGAAGCTCTTTTAGATACTTAATTTAAATAATTAAACATCCTCTTTATTTAACACAACATAAACTCTAACCATAAATGCAATTAGACTTATTTTAATCATTTATATTCATTTAGTTACTATTATTTTCATGGCTAATTAATTAAAATCGAAAAATATAAGTACTTCCTTAATTAATAGCGACAACCACAATCGACTAGAATAAGTTTAAAAGTTAGTTTATCTAAGAATATCAATACTTCGTTAAAATTTCATCAAATCGTGATAAAACCATCAAAATTACAATGTAAATTTCGCTATTTGTTTAATTAAAATTTTTAAAAATGTGTAAAAATCTCATTAAATTTTTTAAAATCTTTTAAACATCGAAATTTTAACAGAAATTATTAATTATTAAATTATGGAATGTCAAATGTAACTTTAATTATTTTAAAACGTCTTTTTAATCATTATAAACCGGATAAAATCATTATAACATGATTTTAATTTAATCTTCGCTTGTCGACATCAACCTCACTTCATCCTCATCCGACGATCTTAAACCTGCCCCAAAAGACCTCAAAGGAGAGATACTTTCTAAACCGTCCCAACTTGTATATTTATTTTTCAATTCCATCTTTCCACAACCTTTATTCTTCCTCTAAATAATAAAAAATTATTTAAAAAAATTAATTTTTTGAATTTCTTACAACTTCTAAACATTCCTCATCTTCCTCATCACCATCGGGGAAGCTAAAAACCTTCCTATTAGGGCTTCTTGGCCAAGAGGCAGGGGGAGGACTTCTAATCATGTGTTCATGCATTTCCGGTAAAGAAAACGGGTCCACTTCTAAATCGATGTTTAATTCCCTCGACACCAAATTTGCATTATCTGATTCATTATCATCCAAATTATCAGCTAAGCTCTCCCTGCTCGCAATTATTTGCTTAATAAAGGGATTATCTTGCCGGGACACCCTCAACGCTTCCATGTCTTGATCGATGTTTCTCGACCGACCTGGAGTTAAGGTTATTGAAGACATTGCAGGTGATGGTGGACATGTTATGGGGAGGTTTAAGTAATAATCGACGGCGGAAACGCTTAAAGACGACCTGGCGAGCCCCACGGAAGATGAATTATCTAAATAAGAAGATTAAAAAGTTAGGTTAGGACGAAAAAGTGAGGTTAGATATGTTTGTATAAAAAAGTAATACTTTAGGATTAATTTTTGGTTTATTTAGGGGTTCTTATTTAATAAATACCTGGATTGTTCTTTTTTCGATGCATTTTTGGAAGGTTGTTAGATTTTCTTTAAGAAATAAACATTTTTTTATAAACTAGATTTCTGTCATATCTCGGAACGTCATTTTGCACGTCAATGATTTTAATTTTTTTTATTGCTATTTAATTAAAAAAGTTAATAATTTAGTAATTAATTAATAAAATTAAATAAAACGGTTCAAATAAATTAAATAAATTTATTAAAATAAAAAAAATTTGATAAAAAATTTCGAGCGCAAATTTTATAATGTTGGCAACAAAAATGAGAAATCAATAAATAAATAAATCTAATTTAAAATTTAAGTGATTTAATTAATTAGTCGTAAATTAATTAATATCTAACATAAATTCAATAATTATATTAATATAATAATCGATATCTTGGTGAACTAAGTTTAAGTTGGTATTTAAAACTGTGATTTAAAACTGTCAATTTTGTTGAATTGTCTTTGCGTTCGAAACTTAAGTGTAATTTAAAAACGTGGTTTTTTTTATTAATTTCTTATTTAGCACGCTAAAATGGCACCGATAAAGACTTATATAGCTAAAACGAAGAAGATGATGGCTAAAAAGAATTCTATTTCACAAATTAAAAGTGCCAGAAAGGCGAAGAGAAAAATCGTGCCTTCGGTCACAGAATCTCTTGAAAGGGCTATTTTATCATGCGAGTCATTCCATGATTCTAATGAAGACAGCTTCGATAATATCATAAGATTATGCCAAGGGAAGAAATTTAATGAATTCAGTAATAAGGAGGAAAAAAATTCAGGCCCAAAATCAAGGCCGAAGGATTTTCTTTACACGAGTACCCCGACTTGCACGCCGAGTACTTGTAGAACAAAAAGAGGAGTTATACAGCGGTGCTTGCCGTTTGAAAGTGTTGAAAGCCAAGAATTTGATAGTAAGATCTTTAATTTAATTTAATTTTTCATTTAATTCACTAAAATGACCTTAATAGAATCTTATATAGATAAACAAAAGGAAGTTGCTGCTCAAGAGAATCCCCAATCGGAATCAGAATCAATGATAAGGGCCTATTTTATGTATAAGTCATTAGATGTTTCCACTGAAGATACCTTTGATAAGGTGTTGAGAGAATACAGAGAGGAGATATTAGAAGCAAAGAGAAGTAAGAAAGAACCCAATAATAAGGAGGAAAAAAAATCAGTCTTAAGCGTAACACAAACGCCCCAACACAAACACAACACAAACATTGATTGTTGCTCAATTATTATGATAGATGATGGTGAGGTCATTGTTGAGTCATCCGAAATTGAGAAGTCCCTTTTTAACTCAAATTTAATGAATTCAAAGTCACAATCAAAAAACCATTCATTGTCTAAAGATGTATTTTTAGATTCATCTTCGATGCATTCATTAAATCAAAATCAACATTCATCAAATTCATATTTTTTAAGATCCAAATCTTCAATGGAATCAGGTAAATCTTCAAGTCATTCTCAAATTTAACAAAATTATCAGATATGTCTTTAAAATTAAATATTGATTTAGAGGAGGTGATACAATTTGATAACATTAATTTGACTCAAAATGACCGTGAGATGTTGGCGTCCATAAAATTTGGGGAAACCACATCGAATTCAAATAGTTTGTTTCAAAATTCTTTACCTGAGACAGCACATTCTTTAATACCAAATGAAAGTGAAGAATCTGATAAAATTGAATCTGATGTAAATATGAAGGAAGCGATTGTTAATTTGCCAATATTGGAAGAAAAACTGATTTTGAAGCCGGGGAAACAGTGGAGGCGATCATTGTTGCGTCAAACGCATGGTGTGAATGTGAATCAACGGAGAATGACCATTATTAGCATCATTAATGAAGATTTGGAGGAGTTGTCGGATGTTATTTGTAAGTAAATGTTAATTTTTTTAAATTATTTTGTTGAGTCAAAACTTATTTAAGCTTAAGACGAGTTATAGCCCTTCAAGTTGGATGTTAAATTCTGCAAACTTTTGATATTTCTGCAATGCATTAAGGTAGATTAACCAAATTGAGATTGAGGGTTAATTAATGGTGATAATTTTTAGAACTATCATTAGGATTAATTCTAGAACTAATGTTAGAAGTTTCGGATGCCATGTTGCAATCCAGAATAAGTCTAACCTAACCCAACTCAATCCCTCATCAAACCCCAGAGTCAGTCTAACCCAACCCAACTTAATCTGTTCAACCCAATCCTGGATCAGCATAACTGAACGAGTTATGACTCAGTTTAGAATCAACAAAATTCCATAAAAATCAACCAAGAACAAACCTAACCCAACCCAACTTAATCCTCGATTTGCAAAACATTATCTCTTGATAATCAACATAATTTACCCAACTCAGTTTAGAATCAACCCAATCCCACTCAACTCGATCCAAAGTTAATCTAACTCACTCAATTGAACTCACAATAAAGCTAACCCAACCCAACTTATTTTACAATTTGCTCAACTCAATCCTGGATCAACATAATTCGCCCAACTCAGTTTAGAATCAACCCAAACCCACCCAACTCGATCCAAAATCAATCTAATTCGCTCAATTCAACTCACAATAAGCCTAACTCAACCCAACTTATTCTACAATCTGCTCAAGTTAATCCTGGATCAATATAAGTCGCCCAATTCAGTTTAGAATAAATTCAATTCCACCCAACTCGATCCAAAATCAATCTAACTCACTCAATTCAACTCACAATAAGCCTAACTCAACCCAACTTATTCTACAATCTGCTCAAGTTAATCCTGGATCAATATAACTCGCCCAATTCAGTTTAGAATAAATTCAATTCCACCCAACTCGATCCAAAATCAATCTAACTCACTCAATTCAACTCACAATAAGCCTAACTCAACCCAACTTATTCTACAATCTGCTCAACTTAATCCTGGATCAATATAACTCCCCCAATTCAGTTTAGAATAAATTCAATTCCATCCAACTCGATCCAAAATCAATCTAATTCGCTCAAATCAACTCACAATAAGCCTAACTCAACCCAACTTATTCTACAATCTGCTCAACTTAATCCTGGATCAATATAATTCGCCTAATTCAGTTTAGAATAAACCCAATCCCATCCAACTCGATCCAAAATCAATCTAACTCGCTCAATTCAATTCACAATAAGCCTAACTCAACCCAACTTATTCTACAATCTGCTCAACTTAATCCTGGATCAATATAATTCGCCTAATTCAGTTTAGAATAAACCCAATCCCATCCAACTCGATCCAAAATCAATCTAACTCACTCAATTCAACTCACAATAAGCCTAACTCAACCCAACTTATTCTACAATCTACTCAACTTAATCCTGGATCAATATAACTCGCCCAATTCAGTTTAGAATAAACCCAATCCGATCCAACTCGATCTAAAATCAATCTAACTCACTCAATTCAACTCACAATAAGCCTAACTCAACCCAACTTATTCTACAATCTGCTCAACTTAATCCTGGATCAATATAACTCGCCCAATTCAGTTTAGAATAAACCCAATCCCATCCAACTCGATCCAAAATCAATCTAACTCATTCAATTCAACTCACAATAAGCCTAACTTAACCCAACATATTCTACAATCTGCTCAACTTAATCCTGCATCAATAAAACTCGCCCAATTCAGTTTAGAATCAATCCAATCCCACCCAACTCGATCCAAAATCAATCTAACTCACTCAATTCAACTCACAATAAGCCTAACTCAACCCAACTTATTCTACAATCTGCTCAACTTAATCCTGGATCAATATAATTCGCCCAATTCAGTTTAGAATAAACCCAATCCCATCCAACTCGATCCAAAATCAATCTAACTCACTCAATTCAACTCACAATAAGCCTAACTCAACCCAACTTATTCTACAATCTGTTCAACTTAATCCTGGATCAATATAACTCGCCCAATTCAGTTTAGAATAAACCCAATCCCATCCAACTCGATCCAAAATCAATCTAACTCACTCAATTCAACTCACAATAAGCCTAACTCAACCCAACGTATTCTACAATCTGCTCAACTTAATCCTGGATCAATATAAGTCGCCCAATTCAGTTTAGAATAAACCCAATCCCAACCCAACTCGATCCAAAATCAATCTAACTCATTCAATTCAACTCACAATAAGCCTAACTTAACCCAACTTATTCTACAATCTGCTCAACTTAATCCTGGATCAATATAACTCGCCGAATTCAGTTTAGAATAAATTCATTCCATCCAACTCGATCCAAAATCAATCTAATTCGCTCAATTCAACTCACAATAAGCCTAACTCAACCCAACTTATTCTACAATCTACTCAACTTAATCCTGGATCAATATAACTCCCCCAATTCAGCTTAGAATAAACCCAATCCCATCCAACTCGATCCAAAATCAATCTAACTCACTCAATTCAACTCACAATAAGCCTAACTCCACCCAACTTATTCTACAATCTGCTCAACTTAATCCTGGATCAATATAATTCGCCCAATTTAGTTTAGAATAAACCCAATCCCATCCAACTCGATCCAAAATGAATCTAACTCACTCAATTCAACTCATAACAAACCTAACTTAACTCAACTTATTCTACAATCTGCTTAACTCAATCTTGGATCAACATAAATCGCCCAAATCAGTTTAGAATCAACCCGATCCATAATCAACCTCTTCTTTACTGAGCCATAAAACCTCTTTGGTTTTATTTCTGACTAACTTATTATATTTTTCAACAGTCTGTATCCTTTTAACATATACAAGCTGCCTCTGAGATGTGTGTACAACGGAATACCACAGATTCCTTGGTTTAAATGTATACAGGGTCCTGCAATAGTGCGCCCAGCATCCATAGTTCCTATATCAATTAAGTTAGGAATTTCTTTCAAATGCAGTCTTGTACTATATATATGGGTGTATTTCTGGAAAAAATTTTCGCATATACGGAATGGTCCAAAAAAATGTGTGAAGACATAAAATGTATTTTTTTTAATGAAACAGCTTATATTTTTTTCGTATACTGATTAGATGCTTTAAATGCTACAGCTTTATATCTTGTTTTGAAATTTTTAGTGTATGGTTACAAAGTTATTAACCTTTTGAAAAATTTTTTGAAAAATTATTTGGTCATTTAAAATTAGTTATCAGTATTATTATTAAATATTGAAGATTGTAATTTGGCGTATTGATAAACAAAGCTTGGGCCTATCGACCACCAATAATGCTATTGGAAAATATTATACAGGAAGGCTTTATAAAGTGCCTTTCATTTTTGTTAAAAGCAAGTTTTATTTAGCGCAAAGATCTTTTCTGATCTCAATGTATTCCAGAATTAACACAGATACTTTCTTAGGATAATCTTTCTAGCTCCAACCCTTTGATGGGTGATTAATACATAGCGTCATTGGTACAAATACCAATTTTGTTGAATATTAAGAACAAGAAATTACAAATTATGGGTTGATGATGAGATTTTTGTATAATTGTCTTGAAACTAATCGTTTTTTATCGTATATTTATAATTTTAATCGTTATTGTATTAAAGAAATGATGAAAAGGACCAAAAAATGAATTATATTCAATTAATAAAGTGCCTTTCATTTTTGTTAATCATATGATACATCTAACAAGTGTAGTTTTTGGGATAATTAGACTATTTCAAACATCTCAGCATAAATCTGATTTTTTCACTAGAAATGAGATATGAAAAAGACAATTTTAAACAAATGCATATAAGTTTAGTTCGTAAAAGATCAAAAAGTATACATCTGTGCACAGACAACAACTTTAAGAAGACAATTTTTCAAAATATGTTGTAAAAATCCTATCACAATGAGAAGGTGCACCGTTACGCTGAGATCAAATTTTTTGTCAAATGTCTAGTGAAACATATTCTAAAAGAGCTGGCAATTGATTTTCTAAGAAATTCAAATAAGATGCTACAATCCCTGCTCAGATGTTTTAGGACCATCGATGTTAGTGGGTTACTTTTTGTATAAAATTAGTATTGACACTGTCGTAATAATGAAGATTAAGGTGGTTAACATAGTTATTCTTACGACAGTTAAATCAAAAAAAAATTATACTCTTGTTCACCTCTTTCTAATACCCATTCCGATGATTCTGGTATTTTTGATCTGAATATGTATAGATGTATACTTTGTCATCTTTTACGAAACAAACTTACTTGCTTCTGTTTAGAATTGTCCTATTCATAGCTCATTTCTTGTGAAAAAATCATGTATATGTCGATATTTTTAAAGCAGTCTAATTATCTCAAAAAGTACACGTTTTAGATATACTCTATGCTTAACAAAAAAGAAAGGCAATTAATGAAGTCTTTCGAGCCTTGGAAAAAAACATTACAAAGTTATGGTGCCTTAAACATTGTATAATTTAACCGGTTTTGGTAACTGGCCTGCATAATATTATCCAATAGTATTAATGGTGTTCGAAAGATAGAAGCTTTGTTTATTGATGTGCCAAATTCTTATTTTATATATTTAATAATTATGCTGATAACGAAGTTTAAGAGACTACATAAAATTTTAAAAGTTTTCATAAAATTTCACAGAAAGTTTGAAGAAAGATATGCATTGAAGACAGCTAATCCGTACATGAAAAAAATATAGGATGTTCCATTTAAAAAATACATTTTGTCTCGTCACACTTTTCTGGACCACCCATATATCCGAAAATATTTTCGTTACATTTTTTTGGACCACTCCGTATATGGGAAAATATTTTCCAGAAATGCATTCATATACAGGATGATTCAGATAAGTTATACTAAGTTATAATCCTGAGGAGTTATAGCCTTTCAAAGTTGAATCTGAAATTTTTAAAACATTCAATGTCTGATTTATACATTAAGTTAGAAAAACCAAATTTGGTATACGTTATGAGTGTATCAAGGGTATTAATTGGTAGCAGGTTGAGATCAATTGAACCATCTCAAAGGGTTAATTAAACTTAATTAAAATATGTAGAGGGTCCAATTTTGAAATAAGAAAGAGATTTTGGCCATCCTGAATATATACCTAAAATAAAACTATAAACTTAAGAAACTTTTATAAGAAAGATTTTTTGTTAAAGGAGTTATATAGCTGTATATAAAAACCGCTGTATATACAAGATGAGTTTTGTGTCACCCTATATATACAGTGGTTTTTCTAAACTACATCCACAACTATTTTTTAATGTATAGAAAATGCTGTAAAATTTAGTTATATCACTGTAAAACTATAACGAATCTATTGTACTTATTTAACTGTATTTGTTTGAAAATCTTTATAAAATATAAACATAATAGATTTTAGTTTGACATTGATATAGCCATAAATTTCACAGCATTTTTCTCTTAGTAAGAAAGTAGTATTAATTTAAAATTTACTGGGTATATATGAATATCATGACTAAGAACATCCATCATTTTTTTAAAAATCATTTAAATTATTATACACGGTTTATTAAGTCTTATTGAAAACACAATTTTTATAAAGTAGGGTAGTGTAACCGGCTGTGGGCCATTACCGGTTGTGGGCCACCTATTGGTATCTTTTGACGTTTGCCAAATATGGCGGATCTGAGTAGGAAATTATGTGTACATTGACAGTAGCTAGTATTGGTGCGAACATCAAAGTGAAAGGAGGCTTTTGATGCGCAGCTACGAACAAACGAAAAAACTCGACGAAAAAATTTACGATATAGTAATATTTGAATAAGTTGTGAGTGTGATAAAGTGAAGTGAAGTATTGCAAAGAGGTAAGTGTTATGGATTTTAATACAGTATTTGCGGTAAATTTTACGATTTTATATCGAGTTTTGTCAAAGTATTTCGCCACGAGAATTTTGTAAGTTACTTAAGGAATGGCTGCTGTTACCGGTTGTGGGCCACCTTTTGTAACCGGTTGTGGGCCACTATATTTTTTGCATGAAAATCGTGTTTTTGACTTCCCTGTCAAGGTGGTTCAGGTTTATTCGTGTTTTTTATGCATTTTTACGCATTTTCAGCTATGTCTACCCCGACGAAAAAAATAAGACGAAAGGAAACTGATTTCAATGCGATCGTACAAGCCATCAAGCATTGTTTGATCGAAAAGACGCCCGTCAGAGAGGCTGCTCGAGCTTTTAATGTTTCTCGCACCAATTTCCAGCGGTATCTGAAGAAAGTTGGTGACAAATTTGACGACATTTCTGCCGTACAAGATGCTGAACTGATGGAATACCTCCGTAAATGCAGCCAACGAACACCTTCGAATATGGTTTGTTTTTGAAGTGAAACTTTTTAAGCGGCGCCTAGCGCACGACATACACATTTTCCATACAACACACGGCATATATTTACATACGACATACGCACAATGTTTTTCACTTTCCACTAACACATCACTTTTTTCAATTTTTTTCTCTAATTTTTCAACAGATTTTCAACGAGGATCAAGAAAAGGATCTCGTCCAATACATTTTGAAATGCGTTGGTCATTTCTACGGGCTCAGCATCACCGAGCTCCGTGAATTAGCATATCAGCTCGCCAAAAAAATTGATGTTTGCCCAGAAGGTTGGGATGATGAAAAGATGGCCCCACGGCATTGGTATTATAAGTTCATGAAACGCCACCCCCCAACTTGTATTACGCACCCCTGAACAAACCTCAATGAATCGAGCCAAAGCATTTTGTAAAACCAATGTCGAACGGTTTTTCGAAAATTTTAATTCAGTTTTTTCTTCGGGGCATGACTTTGGGGCAACCCACATTTTTAACATGGACGAGAGTGGCTTCTCTACCGTGCCATCGAAAATAGGCAAAGTGATTGCTTTGAAGGGAATGCGTCGCGTGGGAAAAATGGAAGCTGCCGAAAGGGGATCAATGGTCACGATGGCATTGACAGTGAGTGCTGCCGGCAACAGCATTCCACCATTTTTTCTTTTTCCGAGGAAGAAAATGCAGAGCAGCTTTTTGGACAATGTTTCATCTGGAACAGCTGGTTATGCGAATGATTCAGGCTGGATGTGTCAGCCAGATTTTGTTAATTATATGCGCCATTTCATCGCCTTCGCGAAACCATCGCTCGAGTCCCCGGTGATTCTTCTGATGGACAATCACTGTTCACATTTATCTCTAGAAGCCATTGACTTGGCCGTTCAAAGTGGCGTTCATATCGTCACTTTTCCACCGCACTGTAGTCACAGATTACAACCGTTGGACGTGTCTGTGTTTGGACCGGTGAAGTCTTGTTACAAGTCGCAGTGTTCTGCTTGGCAAAAGAACAATGCAAACAAAGTAACACTCTTCTCAAAACTTGTTTTGTTTTGCCAATTTTAAACTAATTCGTTTTAAATGTTTCTAGATATTAGAAATACGTCATATTGCTGGCCTGGCGTGTAAGGCTCTTGATCTGGCTTTGACACCTAAAGTGATCAAATCTGGTTTTAGAGCGACCGGCATATGTCCATACGATCCAGACATTTTTTCTGATGCCGACTTTGTTCAAGCTGTTGAGTCGAATGAGGCCATCGATGAAAAGGATCAGCGTCGAATCGTGGTTGGGCCATTAGTTGGACGTGAGGAGATTGTGCCCACAACACCTGGACCGTTATCTCGATCGACTTCTGTTAGCTGTCTTTTGGATGAAATTGGCCCTTTACAAGGCGCTTTACCCAAAAAATCATCAAATCGCGGCCGAAAGCCAATAAAAAGCACGATTTTAACGTCGCCGGAAACCGTTACTGCTTTGTATGAAAAAGCGGCAAAAAAGCGAGCTGCTCCAACGCCCGTCAAAAATGCCAAACGCAAGGCAACACTTCCAGCCAAACCGCCGGCCAAACGCAAGAAGCTGGAGACTTCTGACGAAGAAGATTTGGACATTTGTCTTATCTGTTTGGACCTTCTGCCACCAAAATTGACGAAAGCCAATTCCATCAGATGCAACGGTGGCTGCGATCGGTTTGTGCATTTGAAATGCGCCGCTATGACGAAGAGCTATTTTACATGCAAAAATTGCGAAACTGAAGAGGACGATGATTAATTAGAAAAAGTGTTATTTTCTTGATGTTTTTTGCCACTAGAGGCTATTATTGATGAATAAATTTAGATATTTCATATTTTGTTGGTGATTTTTCTTCATAATTTCGCATTTGTAGTAGATTTTCCGGAGTGGCCCACAACCGGTTACAAATTTTTTTTTTTGCGAAAAACAAGCTTTTAACAAAATTTGTTAAAAAAAAATTATTTTCGGGAAATTTAAAAAACAAAATTCTTTTTAGGTAGCTACTGCCCTTAGCTTTCCATTGGTATCTAAAAGTCGAAAAAATTTTTACTTGAATTGAAGTTACGGGCAAAAAACGAAACCCGGCCCACAACCGGTTACATTCCCCTATATTTATATATATTTTAAAACATCCAATTTTGAAGTTGGCTATACTTAGTAATCATTTTTTAAAAATATTACTTACACTTATGATTCTTCATAAATAAATTGCAATGCGAAGTGAATTTAATTAGCTCCATTTTTCTACAAAGTCACTTTCGATTTATAAAAAATTAAAAACCCATTAAAGTATTAACTCATAAACAGTTAAACAATCAAATAACACAATAAACAATTGTAATTCCATTAAAATACGAATTAAACTGAGCGAGTTTTGTGGTTAAATTTTGATTTTATTGCTTATTATCTAAAAGAGGATTTATCTCATTTATTTAAGTAGCGTGGTGCATGTCAAAGTTATCAGACACGTTTTTAAGCTGGTAATTAAACATAGATAAAAAAAATATATTGAAAAGATAACACTATTTATCGTTATTTATTCGGCCATTTTAATAAAATTGCGATTAAAAAAACTACACGTTTCATTAAATTCGTTTAAAACAAAACAATTAAGAGGTTACAACATTTGCAAGTAATTACAATTATTAGTCTTATCTATATTTTCAACTACAATTGACACACCCGGACAAAACAAATATAGAGTAATCTTAACTGTTCAGATTGTTTTTGTAAAGTTGTAATTGTTCACTTGAAAGGCTAAGGATAAATAAGAAAATATAAATATTTATGGAGGTTACGTATGAAGTTGTTTTTGTTTTTGCAAAAACAAGTCACGGGGGACACTTAATGATTTTTTAACGTAGTTCTAATCTTTTCAAATTGAGAATAAATGTAAAAACGTTCAAATTGTGTCCCAAAAATAATTAAATCTAATTGAATTAGATCATGTTAATTCGGATGGTCAATTTGACAAATTATGAAAGATTTTTAATACTTAATTTTAGAGATTTTATTTTATTTTTATTGATTTAATTGCAAAAAGCAAGTTTTATTTAGCGCAAAGATCTTTTCTGATCTCAATGTATTCCAGAATTAACACAGATACTTTCTTAGGATAATCTTTCTAGCTCCCACCCTTTGATGGGTGATTAATACATAGCGTAATTGGTACAAAAAAAATACCAATTTTGTTAAATATTAAGAACAAGAAATTACAAATTATGGGTTGATGATGAGATTTTTGTATAATTGTCTGAAACTAATCGTTTTTTATCGTATATTTATAATTTTAATCGTTAATATATTAAAGAAATGATGAAAAGGACCAAAAAATGAATTATATTCAATTAATAGAGTGCCTTTCATTTTTGTTAATCATATGATACATCTAACAAGTGTAGTTTTTGGGATAATTAGACTATTCCAAACATCTCAGCATAAATCTGAAAAAGACAATTTTAAACAAATGCATATAAGTTTGGTTCGTAAAAGATCAAAAAGTATACATCTGTGCACAGACAACAACTTTAAGAAGACAATTTTTCAAAATATGTTGTAAAAATCCTATCATAATGAGGAGGTGCACCGTCAGGCTGAGATCAAATTTTTTGTCAAATGTTTAGTGAAACATATTCTAAAAGAGCTGGCAATTGATTTTCTAAGAAATTCAAATAAGATGCTACAATCCCTGCTCAGATGTTTTAGGACCATCGATGTTAGTGGGTTACTTTTTGTATAAAATTAGTATTGACACTATCGTAATAATGCAGATTAAGGTGGTTAACATTGTTATTCTTACGACAGTCAAATCAAAAAAAATTATACTCTTGTTCACCTTTTTCTAATACCCATTCCGATAATTCTAGCATTTTTGAACTAAATATGCTTTGTCATCTTTTACGAAATAAACTCACTTGCTTTTGTTTAGAATTGTCCTATTCATAGCTCATTTCTTGTAAAAAAATCATGTATATGTCGATATTTTTAAAACAGTCTAATTATCTCAAAAAGTACACGTTTTAGATATACTCTATGCTTAACAAAAATGAAAGGCAATTAAACATTCAAATTGTGTCCCAAAAATAATTAAATCTAATTGAATTAGATCATGTTAATTCGGATGGTCAATTTGACAAAAAGAGAGAATTATGAAAGATTTTTAATACTTAATTTTAGAGATTTTATTTTATTTTTATTGATTTAATTGCAAAAAGCAAGTTTTATTTAGCGCAAACATCTTTTCTGATCTCAATGTATTCCAGAATTAACACAGATACTTTCTTAGGATAATCTTTCTAGCTCCCCTTTGATGGGTGATTAATACATAGCGTAATTGCCTAATTAGCCCAATTTTGTTAACTATTGAGAACAAGAAATTACAAATTATGGGTTGATGATGAGATTTTTGTATAATTGTCTGAAACTAATCGTTTTTTATCGTAGATTTATAATTTTAATCGTTAATATATTAAAGAAATGATGAAAAGGACCAAAAAATGAATTATATTCAATTAATAAAGTGCCTTTCATTTTTGTTAATCATATGATACATCTAACAATTGTAGTTTTTGGGATAATTAGACTATTTCAAACATCTCAGCATAAATCTGAAAAAGACAATTTTAAACAAATGCATATAAGTTTAGTTCGTAAAAGATCAAAAAGTATACATCTGTGCACAGACAACAACTTTAAGAAGACAATTTTTCAAAATATGTTGTAAAAATCCTATCATAATGAGGAGGTGCACCGTCACGTTGAGATCAAATTTTTTGTCAAATGTCTAGTGAAACATATTCTAAAAGAGCTGGCAATTGATTTTCTAAGAAATTCAAATACGATGCTACAATCCCTGCTCAGATGTTTTAGGACCATCGATGTTAGTGGGTTACTTTTTATATAAAATTAGTATTGACACTATCGTAATAATGCAGATTAAGGTGGTTAACATTGTTATTCTTACGACAGTCAAATAAAAAAAAAATATACTCTTGTTCACCTTTTTCTAATACCCATTCCGATAATTCTAGTATTTTTGAACTGAATATGCTGTGTCATCTTTTATGAAATAAACTCACTTGCTTTTGTTTAGAATTGTCCTATTCATAGCTCATTTCTTGTAAAAAAATCATGTATATGTCGATATTTTTAAAACAGTCTAATTATCTCAAAAAGTACACGTTTTAGATATACTCTATGCTTAACAAAAACGAAAGGCAATTAAACATTCAAATTGTGTCCCAAAAATAATTAAATCTAATTGAATTAGATCATGTTAATTCGGATGGTCAATTTGACAAAAAAGAGAGAATGATGAAAGATTTTTATTACTAATTTTAGAGATTTTATTTTATTTTTATTGATTTAATTGCAAAAAGCAAGTTTTATTTAGCGCAAAGATCTTTTCTGATCTCAATGTATTCCAGAATTAACACAGATACTTTCTTAGGATAATCTTTCTAGCTCCCCTTTGATGGGTGATTAATACATAGCGTAATTGGTACAAATACCAATTTTGTTAAATATTGAGAACAAAAAATTACAAATTATGGGTTGATGATGAGATTTTTGTATAATTGTCTGAAACTAATCGTTTTTTATCGTATATTTATAATTTTAATCGTTAATATATTAAAGAAATGATGAAAAGGACCAAAAAATGAATTATATTCAATTAATAATTAATTTTTTAAGTTATGTTAGTTAGTTCTTCCCACTGATAGGGTTTTGGAGTTCGAACTTTCGTTCATATCATTCTCCAGTTACAAAATCACACAACATCTTCTTATTTCAGCTTCATCCAACAGTCCCGTGGTTTGACAGATTGTGAATATAGGAAGCACTCACAATAACAAAGGCTTACGCATACAATCACTAACACAGTATGTTAGTGATTCTTTTAATGATTCTTCAGATCTCGAAGGGGATTATAAGTATAAGAATTGCTTATAGGCTATGATCTTAGTATTCTTCTCGTTTCCTTTGATGCCAATAAACCCTGGAACCCAAATCAGAGGATTTCGTACATTGATTTAATAGTCTTAATTATGTATGGATGTAGTTTGGTTCTGAAATTATTTATTATTGCTACAAGAATCAGTAATAATGAGAGCATTAGTTGTAGATTGAAAAAATGTTTGCTAATCTAATAATCCTTTATCTCCAGGATGGGATTTTATTTCCCATCCTATTATTTTACCAACTTCAACGCCTCTTCCAAGACTCTTGTATGATCCCGGTTTGAATTTCCCGATATTATATTCTATGTCATCGATGTTGTTAGTCTTCTTCCTATACATGTATGGGATAGTAAGTTTAAGCTTACAGTACATTTCCACGATTAGAGGACGACATTTTAATAACGGACATAGTGAGGTAAATATTTCTGATATCTTATCTACTTTGTTTATGTTGGGACAATTCCTCTCGCTTCGTTTGCAAGGCCAGGTGTGGGTGACGATCTAACTGCGCCAAGGATGAATCTGTATGCCTCGTTACATATCACGTTTAATTTATTCATTAATATTTTAGGTACAGGTATAAATATAAATTCCATAAGCCATATTCGAGTTTCGATCTGATGATAGCCCTAAATGATGCAGACAATATTACAGGGTCAATCCCTTATCTGGTATTTGCTAGAGATTTTATGAAATTAATGCCTCCAATGTATGCTTTACTTGGGGCGTTAATATGCTCCTTCCAATTAAGTTTGCAATTTAGATGAAAACCTAAATACTTAGTTTTCTACGTAAGCTATTGTTGCGTTGTCGTATTTTATCAGAAGTGTGGTCATATTTCTCTTTCTTCTTCGTCTTCTACGTCTTCTGGCCTGCTACTATTTCTGCGCTCTCTGATAACTTATTTTTCGTTTCTGCATAACTTATTCCGTGGTCGTCAAATTCTCTCAATTCCTGTTTTAAGGAGAACTTATAAATATTGAATAACATCGAAGTTAAACCTTACCCTTGTTCCTACTTTGTTTGCATTGTTTTTTTGCGAATAGTTGGTGGATAACTCTAGAGATGAAATACGGGATTCCAATCATCTGCATTATGCAGATGAATATGTAGATATAGATATTGTCGTATGCCGATCTGATGAACAAGTTTAAAATCCGTATTTCTCATGCTCGAAAACATGAAACTACCAAATTTTATGTTAATACTACAAAAAGCTTAAAAATTATCAAGAAATTTCGAAATAAAAATTTAACATTCAACACCCTGTGCCTCGAAATCGTCATATTTTGGTGTCTAGTGCCTCCGATATTTGAATTTATCATTCTTTCTGACTCACCCTGTATATTCTTACCTTATGCCAGATCTGATTTAGCATTACGCTTCAATAATGAAGGGAAGGTTTTGAAATGTGTTCGTTTTTTTCTTAAGAGTATTTTTTTTTGAGATTGCTAAATTTCTCTTGGCAATTAGATAGTAAATTGGCGTTTTCCCTCATACACGTCTTTATAAGTTATCTACGGATTTTAACAATGTTATCACATATCTATATCACTGCTATCATGCGTTAGGAAAAGTTTTAATATGATTTTCTGTGTCGATTTTTGAAATTGTCTATTATTATAGGTTTCGACGATGTCGTTCATTAGCAGGTTATTTTTATTGTTAACTCTCTTCATATAGGTCCATTTCTCATGTTTTTTTGAGATTTTTCAGAAGTTTTATGCTTTTTTTGAGAAGATATTATCAGATGTTTCTATTTTGTGTTTGAAGAAGGCTGAATTCTTTCTTGTTGTGTGCTCCTTGTAGCGAGTTAATAGGTTTCTACCGTTTTGGCCTATATATGTTTTTGGGCAGTTTGAACAGGTGTTTTGGTATACTCCCTTTGTTCTTTTTGTCTTGGTTTTTGTTTTTCTAAATCAGCAATCTACTCCTTTACTTCAGGAGTAGATTGCTGATTTGTTTGCCAAAAGAAAATGCTGCTGTGATGTTGAATTTTAGTAGATTTTTCTTTAGTTTCTGTTCAAGAAGAGAATATACCGATGTGTTTGGTTTTTTGTTTCGAAATTAGAGTATATGATGTTATTAATTTTTGCAGTGTGTGTTTTATAGTAGATGTTTTGCATTTTTTCCAAATTGAAACAAATTGAATCTTAAAGTCTAAGAAATTCAAGATGCGTTTGTCTTCCATTTCCATGGTGAAGGTAAGGTTGGAAATGCCGTAAAAAAAACTTTGTCTGCAGGTGAGATACAGGATAATCAAGAAGTTGTCATTTTCGATATTGATCAGTTCGTCTTCGTTATTCAGATATAATAGATATAGATATGTATATAGTAGATATACATTGATAGATGTATTTATTCACATCAGATCGGCATACAATAATGTCCTATCCTACCACGGGCATGAATTCGCATTCTGTCTTCTCTTTGATTTCACTCCTCAGGCCTGATTAGTAGCTGCACCTTACATTCTTGTCCATAAATTCTCATATGTATCTCCAACATCAACGTTATTCGCTTAAAGAATATCTTCATATTTTGTCCATCTTATTTTGGCCTTTTCGGTATCGCCCTGTTGCCTCTTGTAGTTAGAGCTCCGAATATTGAAAATAAATCTATTATATTTCTCGTTCGTTCATTGTATGAGAAGAGGGTAGTTCTTCCATCGTTTGTCGCTATGATTCACCTTTGTTGTTGTTACCTCTACATCACGATTCCTCATAAAGAAAATTAAAATCACCAACGGTCCATCTGTATCTCGGAGTAGTTCTCTTCAATTTTCCAATGAAAATACCATATCTGGTGGAATATAACCTGCAATTATTGTTATGTCAAATATTTTAATAGCAATAAAGTGGGTATTTGGTACTAATAGTACCCCATATTCGTCCAGTCTTGTTTTGTGGTATGTAATTATACGCTAAAGTTTTTAGGAGAGCAACGTTGCTTAACCATGTTTCAGAAATTATGATAGGTTATTTTTTAGGTAACCATAAAGGCTAATTTTATTCCTTATTAGGCTTCTAGCATTTCATGTCATTACCTTCAGCACATTGTTATTCCTTTGTATTGCAGAAGGCTTTATTATTATCATGGGTATTTAACTTTATTGGTTCTGCAGAATAGATATCTTCATCGGCTGCTATGACCTTATATTCCATTTGTGGGCTCGAGTTTTTTCGAAAAATATGATTTTGGGATGATTTATTGATGGAGTTTGAGTAATAATACCTTGTTTGAGAGGCATCTGGAAGATTTTTTATCGGAGTTGAAATCTCTCACTCAGAATTATTTGTTGTTGATTTCGTTCTGGCCCCACCTTTTGAGATGCCTCGAAAGTTGAACATTTGTATCTTATCATCACCTATTTTTTTTTTGTTTAACATATTTGTTACATCTTCTGTGCTTGGCAGGAGTGCCTCTTTCGTTACTCAGATGTTCCATGTTGCAACAGAGACGGGTTAATGGATTTTTCCTGCTGCATTCCTTCAGACGATGTTCAGGCGCACAGGCCGAGCATCTAATTTTTGATTTGCACTGTTTCATAATGTGACCATATCTTAAGCAATTTTGGCACTGTGTGACAGGAGCAGTGTAAGGTTCGGTTTTAAATGTTATCATTATTGACGCAGTATTAATATAGTTGGGACCCTCTTCACTTTCTATCCTCCTTTTTATTCTGTCTTGGGTCGATTTGTCTAATTACGTCTTTATTGGTTACTCTACTATTTGGAATGAATACATTTCACCCATTTTTGAAACAGAACTCTGGCTCTAGAAATTCCAAACAACCTTGAATGTTACCATTTTATAATATTTTCCCGATCTTTAAATCCCTTAGTTGTCCAACATTTTGTCTATGGACGGTGAAGACTAGACAATCTTTTTCGCAATATATTACTGTTTGTTTCTTTTCTATCGTCTATCCTTTATTCTTGAGAATCTTTGTTCATATTTCAGAAGATTTAAAGTCAAGTTTAAAGATTTCGCAGAAGATCCTTAATTGCATTGATTTACTATGAGTTGGGTTAGGTTGATAAGCAAAGTAAGTCAAGTTTGGTTGATAATTCAAGCAATTTTCTTTGCTACAGACAAACAGACTTTGTTTCATTAACAAATAATAGTAATGATTGATTATATGACAGTCAAGAAAGCATATTGGGTATAAAAAATTGGGTCAGATAAGAATCTGAACTGCATTAATCATCAATTTTATCAGCCTCTAAGAAAAAGACCAATATGATTAATGAGCAAAAAACTATTTTAGTAATATTGTGAAATTCCATTCACAAATTCCTTTATCAAAAAAAAAATTAGGTAAATCAATTTTAATATCTTTATCTTAAACATCATGACTCACATCGAATTCAAATTAATTTCGTCATCATTTTTTTTTACTTCTTTCTCATTTCCTAGAATTATTTACAACGTAAGGCGTAGTACACAACTTCCAAGTCAGCAAATACCCATTTTACTCCCACCTAACTCAAACGACTCAACAAACCGTTCCGTTTCGAAAAAGTAGGGATAAACCGCTTTTATCCAGACCTCCACGCCTCGATTTCATATTTCACTCGGCGTTCTTAACCAGAGTTAAGAACACCACGTGCTTCAAATTTTAACACAAAGCCAAACTAATCAATCCTCGCGATTTCTTAGTAAATTTCGTTTACTGTAAAACCATTTCGACGTTTTCGTGTTGCATGCATTTGCTAAACGAAACCTTTTTCGACAATTTTACTACGAACCTTACTTATGTCCAACCAGCAATCAGCCCCGAGAATTCGATTCGTGTCGAAGAACAAGAGGACTTCGAGGAGGTATTTCAACGAACGGTAAATCTACAAGACGACGAGGCTAAAGAGAATTTAGACCCAAACGTCGAAAAACTTGGTAAAGAAAAAGGATTAAAGAAAACACTACCACAAGAAAGAGAGAGCTTCTTCGGATACGCGAAAGATTCAAGTGCGAAAGAGCTCATTTTGCAAAAGTGCGAACAACAGGAAATTTTAGATTTTCGAGAATGTTACCCGGAAAGGTGAGATTTTAATTTTAACTTTATAATAAAGGCTGAATCAAAATTAAGGTCAAATAACGTTTGATATGAGTCATTATTTAAAACAATCGTTTTGCTTTGTACTTTGTGGTTTATTCTTTTCGTTTCGAATTATTTATTCGGGCTAAAAATCAAAGATTTCCGTTAATTGAGAACGTGCCAAAACCACGTCGCTTTTTAGCTCAAACTGCGTCTAATTTTATTCGGATTTGTTTTTATTTATATATTTAGCGACTCAATTACGTACGAAAGTGATAATCATTTTTGAAAAATCGAATTGTTGAGATATTTTGATGAAATTTTTTGTTATTTATTAAAGGAGAGCATGCGCTTTTATGAGATCAAAACTATACGTGAACTCATCCTAAATTTGTAGCATTTCTTTGATTATGTTTAAAAAAATCACAAAAATCGAATCTTTAAGATATCACGATGAAATTTTTTGTCATTAACGCAGCAAAGTATATACTTTTTCGAGAATATAATCAAATTTTAAGGTCTCAATTCATTTTTGAGATATCAACTTTTTTGCTCAATCTAAATTTCATCAAATTTATGATTTATATCAAAATTTGTAAAGAAATCGAATTCTTAAGATATCATGATGAAATTTTTTGTCATTTATACAGCAAAGTATATACTTTTCCGAGAATATAACCAAATTTTAAGGTCTCAATTCATTTTTGAGATATCAACTTTTTTGCTCAATCTAAATTTCATCAAATTTATGATTTATATCAAAATTAGAAAAAAAAAATCCAATTTTTGAGATATTATAATGAAATTTTTTGTCATTTATACAGCAAGGTATATATTTTTCCGAGAATATAACCAAATTTCAATATCTCAATTCATTTTTGAGATATCAGCTTTTTTGCTCAACTTAAATTTCATCAAATTTATGATTCATTTCAAAATATGTAAAGAAATCGAATTCTTAAGATATCATAATGGCATTTTTTGTTACTTATACAGCAAGGTATATACTTTTCCGAAAATGTAACCAAATTTGAATAACTGAATTCATTTTTGAGATATCAGCTTTTTTGCTCAATCTAAATTTCATCAAAATTTAAAAAAAAATCGAAATCTTAAGATATCGTGATGAAATTTTTTGTCATTTATACAGCAAAGTATATACTTTTCCGAGAATATAACCAAATTTGAATATCTCAATTCATTTTTGAGATATCAGCTTTTTTGCTTAACTTAAATTTCATCAAATTTATGATTCATTTCAAAATTTGTAAAGAAATCGAATTCTTAAGATATCATGATCACATTTTTTGTTACTTATACAGCAAGGTATATACTTTTCCGAAAATGTAACCAAATTTGAATAACTCAATTCATTTTTGAGATATCAGTTTTTTTGCTCAACCTAAATTTCATCAAATTTATGACTTCAAAATTTAAAAAAAAATTGAAATCTTAAGATATCGTAATGAAATTTTTTATCATTTATACAGCAAAGTATATATTTTTCCGAGAATATAACCAAATTTCAATATCTCAATTCATTTTTGAGATATCAGCTTTTTTGCTCAACTTAAATTTCATCAAATTTATGATTCATTTCAAAATTTGCGAAGAAATCGAATTCTTAAGATATCATGATGAAATTTTTTGTCATTTATACAGCAAAGTATATACTTTTCCGAGAATATAACCAAATTTGAATATCTCAATTTTTTTTGAGATATCAGCCTTTTTGCTCAATCTAAATTTCATCAAATTTATGATTTATATCAAAATTAGTTAAAAAAATCCAATTCTTGAGATATCATAATGAATTTTTTTGTCATTTATACAGCAAAGTGTATATTTTTGCGAGAATATAACCAAATTTCAACATCTCAATTCATTTTTGAGATATCAGCTTTTCTGCTCAACCAAAATTTCATCAAATTTGTAATTTATATCAAAATTAGTAAAAAAATCCAATTCTTGAGATATCATAATGAAATTTTTTGTCATTTATGCAGCAAAGTATATATTTTTCCGAGAATATAACCAAATTTCAATATCTCAATTCATTTTTGAGATATCAGCTTTCTTGCTCAACCTAAATTTCATCAAATTTATGATTTATATCAAAATTAGTAAAAAAATCCAATTCTTGAGATATCATAATGAAATTTTTTGTCATTTATACAGCAAAGTATATATTTTTCCGAGAATATAACCAAATTTCAATATCTCAATTCATTTTTGAGATATCAGCTTTCTTGCTCAACTTAAATTTCATCAAATTTATGATTCATTTCAAAATTTAAAAAAAAATAGAATTTTTAAGATATCGTGATGAAATTTTATGTCATTTATACAGCAAAGTATATATTTTTCCGAGAATATAACCAAATTTCAATATCTCAATTCGATTTTGAGATATTTGGTTGAGCAAAAAAGCTCAACCTAAATTTCATCAAATTTATAACTCGTTTCAAAATTTGTAAAGAAATCGAATTCTTAAGATATCATGATGGCATTTTTTGTTACTTATACAGCAAGGTATATACTTTTCCGAAAATGTAACCAAATTTGAATAACTCAATTCATTTTTGAGATATCATCTTTTTTGCTCAACCTAAATTTCATCAAATTTATGACTTATTTCAAAATTTAAAAAAAATCGAAATCTTAAGATATCGTAATAAAATTTTTTGTCATTTATACAGCAAAGTATATATTTTTCCGAGAATATAACCAAATTTCAATATCTCAATTCATTTTTGAGATATCAGCTTTTTTGCTCAACTTAAATTTCATTAAATTTATGATTCATTTCAAAATTTGCGAAGAAATCGAATTCTTAAGATATCATGATGAAATTTTTTGTCATTTATACAGCAAAGTATATACTTTTCCGAGAATATAACCAAATTTGAATATCTCAATTTTTTTTTGAGATATCAGCCTTTTTGCTCAATCTAAATTTCATCAAATTTATGATTTATATCAAAATTAGTAAAAAAAAATCCAATTCTTGAGATATCATAATGAATTTTTTTGTCATTTATACAGCAACAAAGTGTATATTTTTGCGAGAATATAACCAAATTTCAACATCTCAATTCATTTTTGAGATATCAGCTTTTTTGCTCAACCTAAATTTCATCAAATTTGTGATTTATATCAAAATTAGTAAAAAAATCCAATTCTTGAGATATCATAATGAAATTTTTGTTACTTATACAGCAAGGTATATACTTTTCCGAAAATGTAACCAAATTTGAATAACTGAATTCATTTTTGAGATATCAGCTTTTTTGCTCAACTTAAATTTCATCAAATTTATGACTTATTTCAAAATTTAAGAAAAAATCGAAATCTGAAGATATCGTGATGAAATTTTTTGTCATTTATACAGCAAAGTATATATTTTTCCGAGAATATAACCAAATTTCAATATCTCAATTCGTTTTTGAGGTATTCGCTTTTTTGCTCAACCTAAATTTCATCAAATTTATAACTCATTTCAAAATTTTCGAAGAAATCGAATTCTTAAGATGTCATGATGAAATTGGTTGTTATTTATTAAAGGAAAGCATGCACTTTTATGGGATCTGTAGCATTTCTTTGATTATGTTTAAAAAAATTGCAAAAAAAAATTTTGTTATTTATAAAGGGAAGTGTGTACTTTTATGACAACTATTACTTTTATCTCAAAAACAAATTGAGATACTCACGCATGGTTTTGAAAATGAGGTTTATTTCGTTTAAGATGTTTTTCTCATAAATAAATTATAAATAGAAAACCTTCATAAACACATTTCAATGTCACGTGTAAATAAAAGGAAAAAAAGCAATACCTTATTGTTGTTGTTTCATTAAAAATGATAATAATGTAATTTTTTTTTAAATTTTAGTTCATTAAAGAATTGTCACAAGATTGCGGAGGGTGTCTACGGGGAGGTTTTTCTCCTCAAAAAGTCACCGACGGAAGTTTCCGTGTTGAAAATAATCCCAATCGAGGGCTCATACAACGTTAATGGGGTGCCCCAAATGAAATTTAAGGATGTTCTGTCGGAAATAATTATTCAATCTGAACTCTCATCGTTACGAGATGACGAGAATAACCAAACGGCGACGTTTTCTCAGTTAAAAAAAATCTCTTGCGTGCGAGGCGAATATCCGGACCGTTTAATCGAACTGTGGGAGCTTTTTGAAGAAGTTAATGGCACCGAAAACGATCACCCGGAGATTTTTAAAAACAACCAGATATTTATCGTCTTGGAATTAGAAAATGCAGGTCAAGATTTGGAGAAATTTATGTTTTATAACGTTAAACAAGCTTGGTCTGTTTTTAAACAGATAGTTTGCGGTTTGGCGGTGGCGGAGAGCTCTCTTGAATTTGAGCATAGAGATTTACACTGGGGAAACGTTTTGATTAAAAATTGTAATGAGCCGAAAGATTGTGAGAGATATTTATTGGATGGTGATGAAATATTGATTCAAAATAACGGCGTTAAAGCAACAATTATTGATTACACTTTATCAAGAATAAAAAAGAATGGAGTTTGTATGTTTATTGATTTAAAGGACGATGAAGATTTGTTTAAAGGAAAAGGAGATTATCAATTTGATATTTATAGGTTAATGAAAAAATCAAATAGGTGTGTATTAAGTGATGATCAATAAAAATCATTTCTATTTATCTTGTTTTAGGAATCATTGGGAGAAATTTGATCCGTATTCCAATGTGTTATGGTTGCATTACATTTTAGGAAAGATGCTAAACGGAGTACATTATAGATGCGAAAAGACCAGACTTCACTTTAATGGGATCACTGCAATGAAAGAATTACATAAAGTGTTATTAAATTATAAGACCGTTAAAGAGATACTTAATGATGTTAAACAGATTTAATAAAAATTAGATTTATTTGATTAAAATCAAATGAGTTTTAGTCAAACCCCGCCATCTATCCGCATAATTAATAATCAAAAATTGACAGATTCAGTCAGCACTTTTTTTGTCAAAATCTTACAAAAATAAATTCGAATTTATCCGAATTTTGAAATCATGGACAACCCAAGTCCTTTTATATATTGGGCCCAATCCTCCAAAAACATCTTTTTAAAAGTCGATGTCCGAAATGTGAAGGTAAATCAAAAAACACGAAAAAACATAACCTCACTTAAATTTTTTCTCTCAGGAACCGCAAGTAAATATTGAAAATAGAAAAATCGTCTTTGTCGGGGAAGGAGAAGGCGCTAGGGGCTTAAATAAATACGAATTTGCCATCGATTTTTATGGGGATGTTTCAAAAGTACAAAAACATAATTTTTCTTAACAAAATCATAAAAATTGAGTGCTTTTTAGGAATACACCATGAAAATCCACGATTCAAAGGTCGATTTTAATTTAGTTAAGGCCGAAGAGGGGTTTTGGCCGCGATTAATATCACAGCCCCAAAAACCCGCCTGGTTAAAAATCGATTTCGATAAGTGGCAAAGCGAGGAAGACTTGAACGATGAAGTTCGCGATATTCGCGACGATTACCCTGATATTTATGAGAAATTGCAACGAGAAGAACAAGGATATAAAAAAGGTTGTTTTTATTTCATTAATTTATTAATTATTAATTTTTTAATTTTTCTTTCAGAAGATTTTAAAAAAGTTTTTATGATTTGCCACAATTTCTTCATGTACTTAGGTTTTTTCTACATCCTGTGTGTTTTGGGGGTTCGCTTTTTAAAGGAAGGCCCTGATTCATACTCCGGGACTTACGATTCAGTCGGATTTTTAATGAAACTCCTTCACGTTTTGATGTCTTTAGAGATAATTTACCCGATTTTAGGTTATTCGAAAGGCTCCCCTTTGATTAATTTTATGCAAATTTTTGGGCGCTGTTTCGTTCTTTTTGGAATGATTTCCCCTGAACCTCGAATGCAAATTAAGCCGGTTGTTTTCTATTTATTCCTCGTTTGGAGTTCTGTTGAACTGGTTAGATATCCTTATTATATAACGCAATTGTATAAGAAGGAAAATGCTTGGTTAACTTGGTTGAGGTACACGGTTTGGATACCTTTGTATCCTTTAGGGTTCCTTTGTGAAGGAATTATCGTTTTAAGAAGCATTCCTTATGCCGAGGAGACCAAATTATTCACTTTGTCTTTACCAAATTATTACAATTTCGTTTTCGATTATCCAACGGTTTTAAGAATTTATATGTTTGTGTTTGTTAGTTCTATGTATTCCATGATGTCTTACATGTATAAAGGCAGAAAAGCCAAATTAGGACCACACAAAAAGAACAAAATCCAAAAAATTAAGTGAATCGTTTTGCATTTATCTCCTTTTTTAATTCACATTTATAGCAATTTTGGGCTTGTTATTGTTTTTTTTTTATTCTGTTGTTATTTAAATAAAGATTTTCTATGTAAATCTTGCATTTTTATTCATAAATGCATAGATTTTGAGAAAAATACAAAAATTAATTCAAAATTATTTTAACATTTAGGAATTTTTCGTTCTTAAGTGTTGGTATCATCAGTCAAAAATCCAAAACATAACCTCAAATTATGAATTATTTAGAAGATTATTTAAAAAGCTTTTATATTTTTTTAACAAACAACGATGGAACAAACACAAACATTATTCGTAAGCACACAAAGAATTTGGGAAAATCCGGCGATTTAAGTTTCCCTTTAATTGCATCTAATTGGAAGGTTTTAATCCACGAGAAAAGTGTGAACATAAAATGCATTTTTGAGTATTTGGATCGAAACGAAACGGATATCTTAAAATTAAACGAAAATTCTAAATTAAAGCTTCAAAATGGGGCTAGAATCAACGATAATTTCCACTTATTTTTTAATAAAAGTGAGTGCTATAAAAATTTGAAAGAAATTCTCGTAAAGGAACGATTCGGTTCTTTTCAAATAATCCCAAAAGAATTCATCCTTGAATCTGAATCGAAAGAATTTGGCGATATTTCCGGACTAAGATTAAAATTAATTAAGGAAACAACCCAAAATTTGATTAATTTTTGTAATGGAACTGTTTATGATGAACATAACCTCAAAAATGAACCTTTTAAAATCATTTTTTCATTAAACTTTAATAAGAATCATAATTTATGTTTATGTGGGGTTGTTTTAAATGAAAAGGGTTTAAGAGATCGCACCACAACGGCGGAAGAATATATTGAGTATTTTTAACGATAATTTTGTTAAAAAAATTTAACTTTACGATTTTAATTTTAGAAATCATATTATTCGAATGAGATTGATTTCTGAGCACAAATATGGGATAAGAATTACTTCAAAAAGTGGATGGAAGGAGTTTTTTGATAAATTAGGACACGCTTCTGCGACTTTGGAGCTTTTACAAAATAAAATTTCAAGTACACTTACGTTAAACTTGAAAGATCCAACGATTTCAAGCAATAAAGGTTTTTTTTTTATTATTTATTTGTTAATAAGCCACTTAAAATGATTTGTTTTTAGGTTCAGCTTTTATTTTGTATAACTCGGCACGGTTATCAAAATTATTAAAAGATTTTGAGGATAAAGTTGACTCAGATATTTATCCACCTTTACCGGAAGTTAGCAAAATCGATTTTTCACTTTTAACTGAACCTGAAGAGTGGGAATTATTTTATGTTTACGTTTTACAATTTCCGGATTGTATAAAAAATTGTTTCAAATATTTAAACGATCATAAAATTCAACCTCACTTCTTGATACAACATTTATCTGGGTTTTGCACGGTTTTTAGTTGTTATTATCGACGCGTTAAGATTCTTATGGTGAGTTATTACTATTTATTACTTTTTTTTGATTTTTTAAATTTCTTTTAGGATCCCAGAGAACATTTGTTCCCCTCGTTATTTGCTAAGATCTATTTAGTGAAAACTTTAAAAATGGTTATGGATAATGGACTAAAATTATTAAATATTGAACCAATAAAGCAAATGTAGCTTAATTATTAATTTAATTTCCCTTTTTGAATTTAATTTTAATTTTTTTTAGTTCCTAATCCAATCGATAGATGGCTCTTTACATTTAGTGAAAGCTTCACCTTTATATCCAAAAACAAAATTCCCTTCAAAATCACTAAAAAGAATGAACTTTTTAGGTTATGTCCGTTCCTGAAGCCAACCCACATTTAAAACCGCACACAATGCACATAACCGCGTCGCAAAGAAACGTTTTGGACGATTTAAATTCTAGGTGAGATTCAATTTTAGGTGCTGAGCACAAATGTTAGCGATTCCCGTCGTCGTTTAGCCGATTAAATGAAACCAAAAAGGGGACCCGGGGGCGATGGCGCCAATTCGCCCCCGATCTACATCCCCAACACTTTCGAATCGAAAGACATCCGTTTACAAGAGACCATCCAGCAGCTACGCAAAAGTACTAAAATTGAAAGTTTACAACAAGTGCTCAAAGAAGTAAATAAAAAAATGGATGAAACATAACCTAAATTTTTCTTAATATCGCTTTGTTTTAGTTACCTTTAGATGATTTAAAACCGGCTGATGTCTATTTAGCGGCCTGCCTCTTAACCTACTTATTTCTAACTGTCGATTCAAAGCATCCAATAAGGAAAACTATATCTCGAATGCTTTCAACGCAGCTTAACGTGGAATTGGTCAAAATAGCGATGAGTTGGAACATCAATACTTTAATGGTGGCTTGTATTAAAGACACCGATAGTTGTCAAAAGCATAACGAGTTGGTTTTGGGGCTTCAGCATTGTTTCGCTAATTTCCCTTTGGGTATTGAAGCAATTTCTCACACAATCAAGACTGTTACTGGGTTTATGATTGATTATTTTTCAAAATTGGTGTTAAGGTTAAGGTAATTTTAATCAAGAATATTTATTTTCATCAAATTAAACATTTTTATTGTAGTGATAAATCAAAAAGAGTTGAAACTCAAAACTATATAAACAATGTAACCAAGTTATTAGTGGCTATTTTACAACAATGCCAATTAAGTGACGATTTACCAAATTATTGCAAAACGTTAATGTTGAGTTCTTACGAAGTAATCAAAGACGATTATATTAATTTTGATACAAAATCTAATTGTGGTGTTTTAATGGTTATCGGAGTCATACATATCCCGGAAAAAACTCCTGATGGAATTGTGAGTTAAAATGATTAAAACGATAACAATTTTGACTTTTATTATGAATTAGGAGACAGCAAATCCATGTCTAAGCTTCTTAAAACCTGAAAATGACGTGACCAGTGCCTTCAATTCGAAAAAGCTACCAAAAAATCATACGACTAACCTATATTTTTATTCAGGAATTTTAAATGTATTGCCTCAAAGTATTTTATGTGAAGAAACTATTGATGGGGTGCCGGTGATTTCGTTTATGTTTGGCGAATTATTGGACACGGCTAAAAGATGTACAGGAAAATCGACTCAAATTTTAGAAGTGAGTCGTTCGTTGATTTTAATTTCAAAGGTGATTAACACAATACCACTTGGATATATCGAGCCGATGTTTAGTGAAGCTTTGGAGTACGTTTGGACCCATCTCGATCATTATATTGATACAGTCAGGCAATCAGCGCGGACGATTTTTGAAAATTTGATCCGCTTAGCTCATGAACATTATAAAAAAGGTAATATTTTTTAATTGAAAAGCAATTAATTCTTTATATTTATTCCAGGTTACCAAACACTTCTAAAACTAATCTTAACCAACATGATCGATCTTCTCGTCAACAGATGCACCCATTATGTCACCTTAACAATTTTAAGCACAGAAACGGGATGTTCTTTTCTCCTAGAACAATTCTCTCATTTACCATTCATCCTTTTGATCAACATGCAAAATTCGGCTGTCGCCCCCCAAATCTGCAACACATACGAAATTTTGATGGCCCAACATAAATCGGAAGAGAAAGATGTAGATAAATGGTTAGAATTATGGGTGGACTTAATAAAACCTCTTCTAACGAAAGCTAAAGGGGTTTTAGTAACTTTTTATCAAAGATTATTAGTTTCCGCTTATAAAATTGAACCGATGGTTTTAAAATCGATAATGCACTATCAATGGTACAGCGGTTCAAACGAATTGGGTGCTTTGTTGCGGTGTTTGAGGACTTCGCGACAAAACGGCTTAAAATTACTGAACACTTTATTTATTAATTCTAATAACTCAACTCAGGAGAAATTTGATAAGAAATATTGGAGAAACATCGTCGAATACGAATTTTTAGAGTTAATGATGGTCCATCAAAACGACGAAATTCGAATTCACGTTTTAGGATTGATCGTGGAAAGTCAAAAAAGTCGCGAGGTGTTCTTATTGTGGGAGTTGGCGTTTTTGAAGAAATTTTTTCATTACAACGTAACCACGCAAAGCCCGAGTATCCGCCAGCAATTGATCGGATTGTACAAAAAAGTTTTCATCAGAATTCGAGACACCCTCTCGGTTTTGAACCGAAATTTAAACAACTTAACGGCGAAAATCGAGAATTTTGATCGAAACGAATCCACCCCTTCGAATGCCGATTTGAACGAAAATCGCAAAAAGAATTTTTTGAAAGAATTGGAGGTTTTGAAAGAACAGGATGTGGATACGCGCCAATTTTTTATGTTGATGTTTCAAAAGTATTTGTGCCCCGGATTTCAAACGGGGTTTAATTACCAACGAAGATCGGTGTGTTTGGAATTGGTGCTCTTTATTATTACCGAGAAATGTGTTGAGGAGGAGGAAATTAGGAAGCTGTGGAAACCGGAATTTACGCAATTTTTGATCGAGCTTTTAGAGGACTCTTATGAGACGAATATAAGAATGGCGTTTTTGATTTTGAAGAAGATGCAGTTTCCTATTAAGGAGCATTTTAATGTATGTTTCTTTATTTATCAAATTAATTAATTAATTTTCAAATTTGTTACAGAAAAAATCTGGTCTGTTGTTTTTAAGACAAACAATTCAAAACGCGTCCAGTTTAAAGCCTGATAAAGTTACAGCCGCTGGATATATGTTACAATTGTACCTGATGGTTCCGTTTGCGAAAGAAACGTTGATCGAGTTGTACCGCCGGCCGGAAACGGAAGATTTATACGCGATGGCGATGAAGGTGTTTTTGAATCGCGCGAGTATGGCGACCAGTTTAGCAAAAACCGATTTATTTAGATCGGTGAGAGATGAGGCGTTTTATGGGGATTTAATGTGTGTGAGAAATATTTTGGAGAATAATGATTTAAGGTTAATATATAATTTGTTTTTGTCTAAAAAGTTTTTAACTTTTTTATATTTTAGCAACTGCAAACAGTGGACATCCCTAGCTCATCAAATCGTCGAAACTTGCCGAAAAATCGGCGAAGTTGTCGCCCCGATCGTAAATAATAACTCCCCCGAAGGTTACATCCCCAACAACCACTTAAAAGATAACCAAAAAGTTGCCGAAGACCAAGCTAAACGCAAAAAGCCATCCCCCCAACAAAACGTTTCGCCTCAAATGATTCTTGTATACGCTTGGAGATCCATCAAAGAAGTCTCGCTACTTTTAGGAGAACTCACATTAAGAGCCCCCTTAATCGACCCAATAACCAACGAAGAAGTCCTTTCGGACGAACTTCTATTAAAAATCGAAGATTATTTTATCCAAGTTTTTAGAGAAACCAAACATAGGGGTGCTTACGAACAAGCCTCAGTGGGGTTTTCAAAATTTTGCGAATTTTTATGGCGACAACCGTCGTGGTCCCAATACTCCAATTGGCCTAAAAAGTATTTGGACGACATTTTCGGCGTTTTGAGAGGAGAAGACCAATTGGTTTTACACAAACTATGCCCAAACAGAAGAAGCGCTGGACTCCCTTTTATGGTTGTTGACATTTTAGTCACAGAACCGAAAGGCTCCAACAACGAGACGTTTCATTATTGTATCAAAACTCTTTTAAAAATAACTCGCGATGAAATTGAAATTGAATCGGACGAAACATCCGAATTAACAACCTCAAAATCGTCATCTTTATCAAAAATCCACGCGATGAACATTTTAAAATCGTTGTATCGGCATCATCTTTTAGGGGAAATCGTGACGACTTATATCGCGGAAGGAGTTCAAGTCGCGTTGAAAGCGTTTGGTAGTGATAAATGGGGGGTGAGAAATTCGGCGTTTATTTTAATAGCGTCGTTGATGCAAAGGATTTTCGGAGTGCAAAGGAGTAAAGAGTTGGAGATTAATCACAAAAATAAAATGTCGACGAAAGTGTTTTTTATGCGATACCCCGAGCTGTATGAGTGCTTTTTGGGTTATTTGAAAGATGGGACTGTTAATAACCGAAACGTGACGGTGTTACATCCGGTTTTGTTGATTTTGGAACGTCTGTATCCGTGTAATACGGAAGAGGAGACTCAGGTTGGTGTATTTTACTAAATTTTGTTTAATTTTTGGTCAATTAATTTTACTAAATAGGTTCTTTTTGTTGATTTTTTTAAATAATTTTACTTATTATGGCTTTATTTCCCATAATAAGGAAATTCCAAAATGGAATAGACCGAAATATCGGGTACTTCCGGTTTCTATTTTATAACGGAAATATGTCGTGTTTGGTGTTAAATGAAAGCTTTTTGAATGGAGATTAATAATTTTAACTTAATTTGTCAATTTTTTTAAAATTTTTTGTTAATTGTACAAAATTAATTTTTTTAAATTGAAATTTATTAAAATTAATTTTAATTATTTTTAATTTTTGATCAATTAATTTTACTAAATAGGTTCTTTTTATTAATTTTTTTAATATTTTTACTTATTATGGTTTTATTTCCCATAATAAGCAAATTCCAAAATGGAATAGACCGAAATTATTGGGTACTTCCGGTTTTTATTTTATAACGGAAATATGTCGTGTTTGGTATTAAATGAAAGCTTTTTGAATGGAGATTAATAATTTTAACTTAATTTGTCAATTTTTTTAAAATTTTTGGTTAATTCTACAAAATTAATTTTTTTAAATTGAAATTTATTAAAATTAATTTTAATTGTTTTTAATTTTTGATCAATTAATTTTACTAAATGGGTTCTTTTAATTAATTTTTTTAATAATTTTACTTATTATGGTTTTATTTCCCATAATAAGCAAATTCCAAAATGGAATAGACCGAAATTATTGGGTACTTCCGGTTTTTATTTTATAACGGAAATATGTCGTGTTTGGTATTAAATGAAAGCTTTTTGAATGGAGATTAATAATTTTAACATAATTTGTCATTTTTTTTAAATTTTTAGTTAATTCGACAAAATTAATTTTTTTAAATTGAAATTTATTAAAATTAATTTTAATTGTTTTTAATTTTTGATCAATTAATTTTACTAAATAGGTTCTTTTTATTAATTTTTTTAATAATTTTACTTATTATGGTTTTATTTCCCATAATAAGCAAATTCCAAAATGGAATAAACCGAAATATCGGATACTTCCGGTTTTTATTTTATAACGGAAATATGTCGTGTTTGGTATTAAATGAAAGCTTTTTGAATGGAGATTAATAATTTTAACTTAATTTGTCAATTTTTTTAAAAATATTTGTTTAATTCTACAAAATTAATTTTTTTAAATTAAAATGTATTAAAATTAATTTTAATTGTTTTTAATTTTTGATCAATTAATTTTACTTATTTAGTAAAATATAGATACATAGAACCTATTTGGTTCTTTTTATTGATTTTTTTAAATAATTTCACTTATTATGGTTTTATTTCCCATAATCAGTAAATTACAAAATGGAATAGACCGACATCCGGTTTTTATTTTATAACGGAAATATGTCATGTTTGGTATTAAATGAAAGCTTTTTGAATGAAGGTTAATAATTTTAACTTAATTTGTCAATTTTTTTTTTAATTTTTGATTAATTACAGAAAATTAATTTAATTTTTTTAAATTAAAATTTATTAAAATATATTTTTTTAGTTGGGGAAATACATTGAATATGTAACAAAATGTCTACAAAGTCCTGTTTATAACATCCGGGAATTGGCGGCCCAAGCTTCAGCTTCGTTAATTCCGAACTTGGAAGTAGTGGATTATGTGAAGAAATTGTTGATAAAACTTTCAGATGTGACATTAAGCGATAATTATTGCCAAGGAACGATCTCCCAAGTAATTATCGATTATTTAATCAACATTTAATTTAATTTTTTTATCTATTATAGATAATTTGTTTGTTGAGATCATTAAATAAAGGTCATAGTCAATTAAACGTCCCGGAAATAATCGAGGGGACGTTTTGGATACCGATTTCCGCCGGGAGATTAACAAGCCATTTCACGGTTGCGAATTATTACGACATGCTGACTTTATTAACAACGGTGTAAGTTCTTATTAACATCGATTTTGGCGCAATTTTATTAATTTCTTTTTAATTTAGCTTCATAAAAAATTGTCAAGGGGCCTCCATCTTCACGCAATTCGTAAAAATTCTCATTTACCAATCAATAACGGAAAATAACCCCGATAACTTAAACCATCATCGTCATTCGACGGCCAGAAAGAAATTATCGGTGGCTCGATTAAACTTACATGCACATATCGTTCAAAATTTATACATTTCCGACCACTACTTTAAATCGTTATACTTAAAAGAATTGATTTTAAGCGGTTTAACAAGTTCAAAAGAAGAAATCGTCGAATACTGTTTTAATTACATAGGTTATTTATATTTTGATCACCCCAAATACTTTTTAAACAGCCTTTATGAAACTGAAACGATCGAAATCGCGGAACGCGAAAAGAATTTGATAAAACTCATGGATTTAGGGCTGAAAGAATACGTTTTGGAGAGTTTCCATAAAAGTTTTCATTTTTTTTATTCGAAAATTAAACGGAGGATGCTAAAAAATCACGATTTGGTACGAAGCATGTTGTTAGCCCTTCAAAATTATCCGTGTTTAATGGAAAAATTGAAACGAACTCACGCGGAAGTTTTGGAATTTTTATTGGGGTTTTGCGACTTAGAAGAAAAGGTGGAGTTGTTCACCCCCGCGTTGGGGTGCGTTTCGAATTTTTTGGCGAATTTAAGTTTGGATGAATTGAAAAGTTTGAATTTAACAATGGTGTACAAATGTTTGGCTTACGGAGTTTCCGAAAAAAGCCCTAGCCACTTAAAGATTGCGGTGGCAAGGTTTTTTGTTGCAAATCGAAGGATATTTATGGAAAAAGAGTTTTTTAGGAATAATTATGATGTGATACATTTATGGGAGATAGTGATGTTTTTGTTAGATGATGACGATGAGGATGTTAGGAACGCAATGAGCGAATTAGCCCCAAAGGTGCATGGTTTGAGGGAGACTTCTGGCTCGCAACAAATCTATTTAAGGTTAGTGCTTTTTATTTTTTTTGTACTAAATTATAAAGGTGAAATAAATTTAAATTGTTCAGGTTCGATTCTGACCTGCCAATAATCTCGGAGAAAGCCAAAGATGAAATTTTGGAATGTTGCACCAACATTCTCCCCCCAAAAATTTCCATTCCCCTCTTTATTTCTTGGATTTTATCCAATTCCCGACAGCAAAGTCACCAGTTGTTATTCACGAGCAAAATCCATACAAATCTTCAACAATTAAATCTTCAACCCAATAATCACCAACAACAAAATTATTTTCCCTCAAATCTCCATCAAAACTTATTCCAAACCGGATTTTTTCCATCCAACCAGCCCACCCCGAACCAAATCAAAACCAAAGAACTCCTCGTTTTCAGCCCCAACCCCTCTACGAATTGTTGTTCGTGCAACAGCTACAATGAGCCCCATCAATTCCAAAAAATGGCTTTGAATCATTTCAAAAAATTATTATGGCGGTTAGAGGATGGTTTGAATTACGAAGATAGGACGATTTTTATCGAGGAACACGTCCAAATGGTCGCCACAGTCCTCTATAACATCTTATACCACCATTTACCACCAACGGTGAACCCAAGCGCTCGCGTTACATTACTTTGCGTTGTTAAAAAAGTTAAAGAATTCGCTGAAAAAGCCGGAATTAATTGTCAGGGTAAAAACGCGGGTGGCTTCATGGGGGATATGAGGAGTGTCATTTTGAAGGAATTCGCGAATTTGGGGGCGAAGGGTGGAGGTGGATCGTACGGGGTGGGGTGGTTGCAAGAAATTGCGTTGGGGATTTTTAATTTGGAATGAGAGAAATTTATAAAACTTAAAATGATTTTAAAAAAAGAAAAAGATACAAATGGAAATGGTAAAAAAGACAGAAGATTAATAAAGAATTGGACCAAAAATCTCAAAAAATCAAACAAAATTTATTAAATAAAAGTACCAATAATGAAAACTTGGTAAAAGCCTCTCTGTTTGAGGAATGATTATGAAAAATGAGGGAGAGAATGAGATTAATTAATATAAAATGAGTAATTGGGAATGAAATACTAGAAAAGAGAGGAAAAGAGAATTGGGGAAGTAGGTAAAGAAGAAGACAGCAAAGAAATGGTGTTGTTGAGTTGATATTTTGTATTTTTTTGAAGAATTGTGTGGATTTATAAATATATATGTTTGAAAAAAAATTGATTTAATTTAATCAATTGCAAACAATTTGTTACATTCCTCTACACACGCTTTACATTTTTATCTTATTTTAATTAATAATAATCTTTATTTGTTTATCAATACAATAAGCGTCAAAAAGAACTAAAACGAAGAATTTTTTAGTAGAATTTTACGTATTTAAAGTTCTGACATTTGTTATAGAACTTAACACCTTGATAATCTATTCTCTGTTGTGTCAGCCTTAAGCAATGCGACAGTATTTCAAACAATGTCTTGTTACGTCTATTATATTCATGTAACTGTGTATTTATTTGAGTACTCTAATAGATACGCGCAGGGGGTAATAAATGCATTATGCTTAGAAATAGTCTACAACTGTATTTTTTGATTATTTAAATTAATAATGTGGTGTACCAAACGCAGTACCCCGTATGTGGCATTAGCATGGAAGTAAGAAAAATAGGTCATTTTCTTAACTCTAGAAAGATAACCATATTACAACGTCGTAAAAAGATAATCATGCGTTTTATATAATGTAATTAATTTATAATAATTTTAATTTATAATGTTTTATCAATGTTACTTCGCACATGTCGTGGCAAAGTAGGGACCTGTAATCTTTACGTAATCCAGATGCAATCAATTGAATACTGAGTGTCTTCATAAATTCCCTGCGACTCAAAGGTTTATTTTGTTTTGATAGAACATTGTGGCAGTATATGACATGAATTAACAAATGCAATGTACAATATGCCATAAAACATAATCATTGGTCATCTGTTGGTTTTTCTCGAGCATGACATCTTTGTACACATTTGATTGAATGTGTCGACTACTGTGTATGTTGTTTTATGGACGATATCTTAATCACTGGTCAAAACGATAAAGAGCATTTACATAGATTAGAGCAAGTTTTTCAAAGTTTGCAAGATTGCGGATTGACAGTGACGAAGGAAAAATGTTCTTTTTTTGTACCATCAGTTTCATACTTAGGTTATGTAATTGATAAGAATGGACTTCATAAATCGATGAATAAAGTAAAAGCAATCACAGATATTCCGAAACAAAATAATGTCACACAATTAAAATCATTTTTAGGAGCAATTAATTATTATCACCGTTTTATACCAAATATACCAAATATGTTACACCCATTGTATGACTTAATTAAAAAAGATGTTCCTTGGTGTTGGAGTAATGAATGTGATCAATCATTTTCAACAATTAAACAAATTTTAGCTTCAGATCAATTTTTAGTTCATTATAATCCAGATTTACCGATTCAATTAACAGTTGATGCTTCAGAATTTGGTTTAGGAGCAGTACTTTCTCATGTTTATGAATCAGGAGTAGTGAGACCGATCTGTTTTTCATCCCGAACTCTTTCAAAATCTGAGAAAATGTATTCACAGATAGACAAAGAAGCATTAGCGATTGTGTGGGCAATAAAAAGATTCTATCAATATTTTTATTGCAAAAAGTTTATTTTATTAACAGATCACAAACCATTAGTATGTATATTTGGTCCTAAAACAGGAATACCTATGATGGCAGCTAATAGATTGCAAAGATACGCATTATTTCTATCTGGTTTTGACTTTGAAATTAAATACGTCAGATCTTCTGAAAATGTAGCTGATTTTTTGTCACGCATGCCATTACCTGAAACAGAAAAAGAAGAAGATCTGTGTTACTACATTAATTATATTGCAAATAATACGGATATTCCTATAAATATTGAAACAATTCGTTCAGAATTACAAAAGGATTCAATTTTATCACAAATGTATACTTACGTTAAGTCAGGTTGGCCTGCAAATTGCAATGATGTTGCATGTGACTTGTCTGGGGTTGTAGAGTAATTATTCCTGAAACCTTACGAAAAAATATATTACATGAATTACATTTAAATCACTTTGGAATTGTTAAAACAAAGAGTCTTGCTAGATCTTACATTTGGTGGCCTTCCCTAAACAATGAAATTGAAAATATGATTCAAAATTGTTCATCTTGTAAATGTATAAGACAAACCCCACAAAAAATTTCTCTACAAAATTGGCCCTTGGCTGGGGTGTGGGAAAGATTGCATATTGATTTTATGGGTCCTATTAACAATAAATTTTATTTTATTGTCATTGATTCATATTTTAAATGGCTAGAAGTTTACTCCATGTTATCAATAACTTCTTTAAATACGATCAATAGGCTTAGGGAATTATTTTCTAGATTTGGATTGCCAAAAACAGTGGTATCTGATAACGGACCTCAATTAACATCACAAGAATTTAAAAATATCTTAAAGTCAAATGGCATTACTCATATAACTTCTCCTCCTTATAATCCATCTTCTAATGGCAGTGCCGAAAATTCTGTTAAAACCGTAAAGAAATTTCTAATTAAAGTTTTGAAAGATTCAAAGAGAAATCATGCCAATTTAAATTTATTGTTGAATAATTTTCTTTTGGATTATCGTAACACAGAACATTGTAGTACTGGTGAATCACCAGCAATAATATTTTTGAATAGACCTTTAAGAACAAGATTTGATTTAATCAAGCCAAATTCTATTCAAAACAGAGATAATAAAACATCTGCAATTATTAAAAACAATATCATGATTAGTAATAATCATGTTAAAGCATTCACATGACTAATACTATCATTAAATCAACATAATTGTTCATAATTTTTATGAATAAAAGCTAAAATGAATAAATATCTGAAAATGAGAGAGTAAGAATAATAATATACATTAAATCGATATTGCTTCAGTACTCGTTTAAAACCTTTATAGTCCACCTCACACAAATTATGTTCTCCTGATATTAACGATACAACCTACAGAATGTAATTCGAAGCAAACTTGTTTACAGCTATAAACAGTTTCTTTTAAGATTTCTTCTCCACATTTTTCCATTTCAATATCAAACGTATCGGAATAAATTATAAATTTAAATAAAATAAAATCAACTTGGTTTATTGAATCAAAAAATTTGTAAAAAAATGAGCCATCTTGGAGCAAGTAGATTTATCACAAATTATCACTCATTCGAAGGTTTCTTCTTAGCTATTTGTTCTTAATCGTAGATGTCTCTTAGTATCTTTTAAAATAAATAAATCGGATTTATTATCGACTTTACATCAATAAAACTTTTTTTCGTTAAATTATAGATGTAAAAATAATTTTTTACTTAAAAAAGAAATTAATCTTACACGACCGAAAAAGTGATTTATATACCGTTTAATTTCAGGCGGAATGAAATTATACGTTGGGCAATTTTGACGACAGGTAAAAGTTAAAAAGAACACGAGCCATAAATCAGCGCGCTTTTAACTCTAACACTGTGTAATTTCGAGAATGTTTCTTCTAAATTACATCCAACGACACAACAGAATCTTACGCAACGATTAAATTTTACGAAGAATTAAAACACTTCATTAAATTAGTTTTAAGAATCATCTTATTTATTAACTTAAATTAAATAGTAAAACTTAGCGTGACCATTATTAGTATTGGAAAAAACTTTTTAGGTAGTAAAAAAGTAAAGCTTAGAAAATTGGGTTTTAAGCCCAATTAGGAGCATGAAAGAAAGCGAAACTGAAGCAATTTCCTTAATAACTCAATTCGAAAGAATTTGAGTAGTTTCGAAACTTTTCCCCTACAATTTAAAAGATTACAACCCTTAGAAAAATTTGAATCCCCCAACATCATATGTAAATATAAGAATAAATCCATATTTAATTTAATATTCCAAATGCGTTTCAATTTATTTTGTTTATATAAAAAAGAAATGTTTATGAACGATAAATACAGAGAAAATTAGAAATTAAATAATTCAAAAACCCACGCCAATTCCGTAAAGGCAATAACTGGTTTTATTGCTTCGAAATCTGCGAGTTCCCGGTCCGGTTGCCATTTCGTTACGTTATCAATGATTTAATACCCACCAACAAGAACAGGAGGGGTGAGGATCATGTTGAGGGGTTGCAATTCGTGTGTGGATGCGCATTTAGGGGGATGGGACGATTCCCTTCAGTACTCGGTGCATCGATATGCACCCCTTTATTAACAATTCAAGGGGTTCGTGGTCATTTCTCCGGATGCAATTTGTTCAAATCAATGCCAAAAATAATATTAATAAATTTATTATTAACCTAATTTGATTACTTTTTCTGGTATACAGGTAATTTAAATTCTTGCCGCATTCAAGTAAATGGATTTGCGACAATTTGATCATAATCAAAACAGAGATATAATATAATATATTTGTAGGAATTTAATGCAATAATGTGGCAAATCCATTAATAATAATACATTTATTTGTCCAATAAGTCATGATGATTTATCTTTTTTTGCAGCAAACGAATTTGGGGAGTTTGAAAAATTCTGCGCAATGAGAAGGTTTTGGCTGGCTCAAGATTTGTTTGGATTGAAAAGGCAAATAATGAAACCAGGTAAGATGATGCAAATATTTACTATAAGGTGAATTTGCATCAATATGCGTCATATTGATAATTTGATAAAATGCGTAAAAAGCTTTGCGAATACCTGAAATGAGTCAAATCCTATTTCGGTTAATTATTTGGTTTTGAAAATTGGGTATTTAAGCACACCGTCTTAGTTGAGTTTTTGGATCTCGGCTTAATCCTGCATAATTACTTGACTGAGACATTAGAAATTACTGCTAATACTCTTTTAAGCATTACAAAAGAAGAAAAAGAATGTGTGGATATCGATTTAAAATATTACACACTGCAGTACATTTCAATCCTACTTTTACATAGACATATCAAGTTCCGGAAGTTACTTAAATTTATCAAAATTTCGTAATTGCCGCCAAAACTACTCTCCTGGAGTCAATGCCCCATTTTTCGTTTTAATTCGTTTTCCCTTGAAAATATGTTTTAAAGCAATAATTCGGGATTTAGATCATTTTAAATTGCGCCTTAAAAAGTTTGATTACGAAAGCTTTCTTGGAAAAATCAAAAAAGCGATTTTGGGTGTAATGAAAGTAAACCAGACTAAACCAGAATCTTTCTAATTCTAGATATAATGTTAGTTTTAGTAATAATTCTAAAGAGTATTAATCCGTTAATTTTAGTTCGATAAATTCTTTTTATAAGAGGATTTTAAAAAATGATATAATTAGGAAAAGATTGTGAATTCTTATTTTTCAAAATGAAGCAATCACTTGTATATTAAATTGAAGATTGAATCTTCTTCTTTGATCATACATCAAATGATGTATAACTTGTTGTTTCAATTTTAAATCGATTCCACCTAAGAAGTGTTGAAGGATGATGTGTTTTTCACGTTTTAAATAACGAAAAAATGATCAAATTTGAAATAGACTGTGAAGGTCTTATTTTTGAAAATGAAAAAATAATTTACATATCAGATTAAAGATTGAACCTTCCTCTTTCAAATGATGTATAACTTGTTGTTTCAATTTGAAATTGATTTTATATAAGAAATGTTAAAAGATGACGTGTTCATGACGATTTAGTAGTCACGATAAAAATCATAAAATTGGAATGGTTGTGGAGGTCTTATTTTTGAAAATGGAGAAATGACTTGTATATAAAATTAAGATCGAACGTTTCTCTTTCAAATGATATATAAATCGTTGTTTCAATTTAAAATCGATTCCACCTAAGATATGTTAAAGGATGATGTGTTTTTGATGTTTTAATAGATTAACGAAAAAAAATGATCAAATTTGAAATAGATCGTGAAGGTCTTATTTTTGAAAATGAAGAAATAATTTATATATCGGATTGAAGGTTGAACCTTCCTCTTTCAAATGATGTATAGCTTGTTGTTTCAATTTGAAATCGATTCCACCTAAGAAATGTTAAAAGATGATGTGTTTTTCACGTTTTAGTAGAATAACGAAAAAATGATCAAATTTGAAATAGACTGTGAAGGTCTTATTTTTGAAAGTGAAGAAATAATTTAATAATATCAGATTAATGGTTGAACCTTCCTCTTTCAAATGATACATAACTCGTTGTTTCAATTTGAAGTCGATTTTATATAAGAAATGTTAAAGGATGATGTCTCGTAGAATCACGAAAAAAATGATGAAATTTGAAAGATCATGGAGGTCTTATTTTTGAAAATGAAGAAAGGGCTTATACATCAAATTGAAGGTTACACCTTCCCCTTTAAAATGATTCTTGTGATGAGTTTTTCTTCTTCTATAATTTCGATACTTTCCTCTACAACTTCCGCTTTACCTGGTTTCTTTATTTTCTTTGTCTTTTTCACTATTATTGTTTGTTTGTTATCCTCAACAGTCATAAGAAGCTTTTTCTCAACGATTTCAACTCCTTCTTCAGGTTTTTCTTCAATTGGTGATGGCCCTTTATCTTCAATTCAATCTCTTCTGTCTCAACAGTTTCAGCTTTATCATCTTTATGTTTAATCTCTGTGATTCTCTTCTTACTGCTATAAGACCGGCATCTGAACCGTTATAGATTATTAAGATGTCGTCTACGTATCTACAGTATAGGGAAATATTATTGGTGAAAACCTCATATTTATTTGAAAAGAGTTCTGTTTCTAGGGAATCTACATAGATATCAGCCAGGAGACCGGATAATGAGGACCCCATGGGTAGACCATTGGGCATTTCATAATATTTGTCTTCAATAAAAATCTTCTTCTTGTATGTCTTTCTCTTGGATATAATCTACATTATAACGGTTATTCAGCATCATATTCTTTGTGATATTCAATGTTTCTTGTATAGGGATGTTGGTATACAGATTTTTTATATCAAATGCTATAAACTTGGTGTTATAGTCTATATTAAGTCTATATTATATAAATACCTTCTTTTCTTCAATAATTTCTTCAGGATTTTTAATGATTTCTTTTATTTCTTCAATCGGTTTAATTTCTTCTGGTTTTTTAACCTCTTCAATGATTTTTGTCACTACTATTTCCTCAACCTCTTCTCGTCCCCAACGAGATTTTTTGAGTTTCTTAGATTTTTCTGCTTCAGGTTTTATTTCCTTTGGTTTCTTAACTTCCTTAACAACTTTTGTTTCAACTATTTCCTCAACCTCTTCTCGTTCCTATCGAGATATTCTTGATTTTTTAGATTCTTGTTCCTTAACAGGTTTCATTTCTGCCTCAGTTATTTCTATAATTTCTTCTGTTTCTTCTTTTTTCTTTAATTTTCTTTAATTTTCTTTAGGTTATTTTATTTATCAAGTGTCATTATAGGTTTTTCCTCAACAATTTGAATGTATTTTTCAAGTTGTTCTGATTTCAAATTTGAAAGATCATGAAATTAATATTTTTGAAAATAAAGAAATGGCTTATACATCAAATTGAAGGTTGAACCTTCCTGTTTCAAATAATGTATAACTCGTTGTTTCAATTTGAAATCAGCTTTACTTAAAAAGTGTTAAGAAAATATGTGTTTGTGACGTTTTGGTATAATCAAGATAAAAATGATGAAATTTGAAAGATCATAGACGTCTTATTTTTGAGAATGAAGAAATTTCTTGTGTATCAAATTGAAGGTTGAACCTTCCTCTTTCAAATAATGTATAACTCGTTATTTCAATTTAGAATGGATATCACTTAAGGAATGTTAAAAGATTATGTGGTTTTGATGTTTTAAAGGAATCAAGATAAAAATGATGAAATTTGAAAGATCACGGAAGTCTTATTTTTGAAACTGAAGAAATGACTTATACATCAAATTGAAGGATGAACCTTCCTCTTTCAAATGATGTATAAATGGTTGTTTCAATTTAAAATCGATTTTATAAAAGAAATGTTAAAGGATGATGTCTCGTAGGATCACGAAAAAAATGATAAAATTTGAAAGCTCCTGGGGGTCTTATTTTTGAAAATGAAGAAGTGACTGATATATCACATTGAAGGTTGAACCTTCAAGTCTTGCAAATAATGTGTAACTCGTTGTTTCAATTTGAAATGGGTTTCACTTAAGAAATGTTAATGACGAAAAAATGATAAAATTTGAAAAATATTTCAAATTTTTGCTTCTTCTCCTTACTTTTTCAAAATTTACACATATAAGTTTTAAAGTTGTATACAGGCCATTCTTGGCCTGTTGGCATTCTTTTCTTTTTAAGTTATAGAAAAACGTCAAATTATGCCATTTAAAAAAATGCTCATATTTCAGTTATTTTTTTGAAATTGAAGAAGTTGTGTTAGTTCTGGTTTTACATCATTAGATCTAACTCTAGAGAAACATTCTTATAGGAAATTATTAATTGTCTAAAACGGAAGTTATTGCCTTAATAAACAATCTTGGAATGCTTATTTCTAAAAGAATGCAACAAGGGAGTCTAACTCAACACCTGCCACCGGTATTTTCCGCTTTTTTCTTCTTCACCATCTCTTCATGTCCCCTATTTAAACAAAACCAACCCCAGTCGGCGGTAAACCATTAACCGCACACCTCTTTATATCTTTTGCGCCCCATTCGAAGTCAGCTTTTGTATACAATGTCTCCAATTCTTCACGCGAACATAAAGAATACAGAAGTTTTGCCAACAACAACCAAAAAGGCCGATCTTTTCTTTCATGCAAGACTTTTGGTCACAATGGAAGATTTATAGACGAGGTTTATTGACTTTTTCGATATCTTTTCTTCGATTTTAAAAGGTTTCGGGCTTTATTTTGCATTACCAAACCGCAATAAAACGTAAAAATAGAACGAATTTTGAGGTGAAACGTTTTAAATAAAAAATGTGATAAGCAAATAAACCATTTTTAAATAAACACGCGCCGCTTTAAACTCGTTTTATCAATTTAAAAGGACACGGGTTATTGGAATTGTTTAACTTGAAAATTGCATTAAAAAGTTTTTAAAAAATCAGATTAAAAATAATTCCGTTTTTAATAAAATAAGTGGTAGTGTGTAGGAAAATTGAAAATCGTCCGAGTCCTGCGGGAAATACACACTCCAGGACCGTTTTTACTTTAACTCTAGTTGCGAGAGCTACTTTGACATTGTGGAAAATTGGAAATTGCCACTTTATTGTAGCCCGGGAAAAGCGGAAACGATTTCAAATAAAATAAACTTCCAAAGTTGAATTCATTTTATGAGGAAAAAGATTCTTAATGAAAAAGATTTTTTTTAAATTTTCTAATTATTTTTAAAGGAGTTGTTTTAAAGTATAAAGTTGCAAAAAACTTGTTTAGTTAGGTTAAATTTAGCCGGGTAACGATGCAATTCTCAATTCTCTTTCTCCAGGTTTTGCGACTGGCTTGCCCCATTTCCGGACCACATTAGTCCCTTTACGACACCTTAGAGCCCCCCTAGAAAGCGTACGGGCGGCGTTATCAAGTTTTCTCTATTTTTGGCTTTTTCATTAAAACATAAAATAGAAAAAGATGAATTCACTTTAACCTTTCAACTCCCAAAAACTTTTTCGCTCAAAAACTACTTATATCGCACATCCCCCCAAAAATGTATAATGCATCCCTTCTTTTATCCTCTCCAATATCGCCCTTTACCCTTTTTGTTCCTAATTACATCGACCACCTACGAAAACTTTTCCATCGTCGTTTCCTCCCGTCGTGTTGACAAATTGCAACCACCACCATTCGATCGATGATTTTCTTTTTGCAACGAACACAGTTTGGGCCAAACTTGTGTTCCTCCCCCCTTCCAAAAAATGTCTGTTGGTCGAAGGGGTCGGTCCATTGTAATTCCAGTCTCGTCGCGACGCCTTGATGCCCCAGCATAAAGGGGTGCGAAATGGGCATCTGCACCGTCGTCGTCCTCGTCGTTGTTCTAACGGAGCTTAGTTCTTCTTTTTATAGTAGTACTTCGATGGGGAGGAATTGCAATATTTCCAACCACGCCCCAAACTTATTGCATCGCAACTAAAAATCTCAACGTGGGGGGTTGGTCCTTATCTCTCGAAAAGTCTTAAAGCTGAATCCCTTTTTCAAACAGTTAACTATTAGACGAGTTTTATTGCCCCCAACTATGACGGTTGACTCCTTTGTTCGGAGATAAAGGGGGGCGTGTTTTTGTACGATGTGTATGTGTACGTGATGTATCATCTTGAGATAAGGGATTTAATGGGAAGCTATTGGAACTAAATTCTAAATGGTTCTGGGGAGTTTACATTTTGATTTAAACACGAAAGAGGAGGAATTAAAATATTGTACCGAAAGGTTAATTCATAATTTTTTGTTTTTTTTTTGTGCTGAATCATTTTTGTTATTCAATAGTGACGACAGATTAAGATAAGATTGTAACGCAATTTTGCTGATGATGAAATAATTCAATACGTTAGGAAGATAGAAATAGCTCAAAGGTTTAAACCGAAACTCTCCAGAGTCAAAGCTGTTTCCGTTACGGATACAATCTGCATCCTCCCTCAGAAATTTGAATCAAAACAACAGAGCAACTAATCATGAACACCAAAAACATCAATTTTAGATAAATGGAGGCTGATGAACGCAATCAAAAGCGTTTCTAAAATTAGTGTAAACTCTCTACAATCAACTTGACAATATTGGTCTAACGATGTTCAATTATAAATTGTGTATTCAAGTAGGTTGATCTCCATTGACAAATTCTCAAAAAAACCATGTTGTTTGACATCAATTTTGCGTTTAAGAATAGAAAAGTTTTACTAAACACGGGCTAGATAGTTAAATATAAAGTTACGACTACCGGATTTGAAAATAGTCAAAATATAGGGTCATTTCGTTAACAGAAATTAGCACGTTTGAAGTTAAACATGTTAGAAGATTTGATGCATTTCAAACGAGGAGAAGAATTCCAAAGTGATACGATGACTATCCTCAGAAATCAGAGGATGTGTGCTTAATGAAATAGAAGATATATCAGAAATATTAACAAGAATTAAGGAGTATTTTAAAAGACAACACACAAAATGACGTCCAGAAACTCATTCCAAAGACAATATCAAGTCTTTTAGAAACATTTCAAATCTTCTAAAAGCAATATCAAGTCTTGTGAGCAGGTAGTTCCGACAATATGACAAGATGTATGATATTACTAGTGGTATACCTCGCTCACTGCTGGGTCTAGTTTTGTAGACGTTGTATTATGATAAAATCTTTAATACCAATTTCGAATGTAGCTTATTCATATCCTTTAACCCTTACGGTCAAAGGAAAGCTTGAGGACATAGCAACATATGTTGACAAAATGGTCGTAGAAAATCTGGAAAATATTTGACTGGAAGATTTAAGAGTGACAGCTTAAAAAAATTAATGGTATTGCTTCAAAAAGAAGAAATATACGAGACATGAAAGTACAATAATGGTGAAGTATATTGAAGATTATTTAGACAAAGAGAGCACTATGACTATGATTGGTCATTCATATAAAAGGCAATTACAAATAAGGCAATGTCTATACTGAAAGAATCGTTTTTGTATAAAAACTGAATTTTGATTAGAAGCAGTATAAAGGCCCTTGGAAGCAATATCAAGTCTACTAGAAGAAGTATCAAGTCTTCTGATAGAATTTCAAGACTTCTGGAAGCATTTCAACTTTTCTAGAGGCAATATTAAATCATCTGGTTGCGTTGCAAATCTTCTAGAAGCAATATCAAGACTTTGGAAGCATTTCAAATCTTCTGGAACCAATATCAAGTTTTCTGGAAGTTTTGTAAATCTTCTATAAGCAGTATCAAGTCTTCTAGCAGCATTTCAAGTCTTCTGGAAGCATTATTAAGTCTTTTCGCAGCATTGCAAGTTTTTTGGAAGCAGTATCAAGTTTTTCGCAGCATTTCAAGTCTTCTGGAAACAATACTAAGTCTACCAGAAGCAGTATCAAGTCTTCTGGAAGAATTTCGACTCTTCCAGAGGTGAAAAAATCATGTTTTTTGGAAGCATTTACAATCTTCTAAAAGCAGTATTAAGTCTTTTGGGAGCATTTCAATTCTTATGTGAATAATATCAGATCTTCTGGATGCAATATCAAGTCTTATGGAAGCAAGACCAAGTCTGCTAGAAGCAGTAACAAATCTTGTCAAAGCAATATCAAGTTTAATGGAAGCAATACCAAGTTTTATGGTATCAATATAATGTTTTAGAAGCAATATCAACTCTTTTCGCAGCATTTCAAGTCTTCTAGAGTAATAGCAAGTTTACTAGAAGCAATATCAAGTCTTATGGAAGCAATATTAAGTCTTCTGGAAGTAGTATCAAGTCTTTTTACAGCATTTTAAGTCTTCTGGAGTAATACCAAGTCTACTATTTAGAAGCAGTATCTGTAAAAAAAATTAAGTGAGTTACAACCAAAAGATGCAGAAATTAAGAGGGCCAAATATTATCAAGCTAAGGAATAACCAAACTCATTCCTACAACATCCTCGCGAACAGAAATTAATCTACCAAAATAAAATTTGATGATTCAAAGAGGTTGAGCAGTATCATTGCAAAATAGGTATCGTATTACGTTAAGGTGGGTATATATTTATGGGTTTAACATATATTATGTATGTTGCATAATTAATATGTACTGAAAAATGTGAACATTTCATGTTGACGTAGCAAATCTAGCGTCTCGAATGTTGGGTTCATTTGGATTGGTTTATATAATGTTGAAATACAATTGGGTTGGTTTGAGTTATGTTAGATTGGATTAGATTTTAGATTAGAAGAGTAAGTGCTCAGATTCAGAGTAGGACAGAATAATAAAAAGAAGCGAGTCGATCAAGTATCTTGGTGTACACCTTGGTGCTATCTTAGAATGATCATACACATAAAGAGGACTTACAAAAAGAGGCAATTAAGACAATGAATGCTCCTCCTGGAATCATGTCGACGATAGAAAAATGAAAATATAATAATGGCAAATATAAAGCCGTGGTAAGGGCTATAGAGAGGAGAACGACAATCTGCGTTACTTCAGCATATAGAACATTTTCTACGGAGGCTGTTGGAACTCTGACAAGATGCTCTCTTTATGACTTATTGGTATGGGAGAGGACTAGAAACTGGGAGGTTTGGGGAGAGAGGAAGAAGGAACTCAGAGAGGAAATGTATGAAGGATAGGAGCAGAGATAGATGAGCTACTTCATAAGAGACGTACGCAAGTGGACCTAACACCAATCATTAGGCAATGCAGATTATTATTGGACACGGAGCCTATTGCCTATTTGAAGACAATACTTGTGTTCCTTATTTACTAGAGGAGAGGCTACGTAAACAAATAAATCTATACTCAACGCAAACAATCTGATTGCAATGGAAAAGATGGGAAGAACCATTATGGAGTTACTGTCAGAGACTCTTTATCCTTTTAATTACAAAAAGTAATTTCTACAATTTAAATATATGGACCACAACAACATGGAGGATGGAGTCTATTTACACCAAAAGTCATCAAAAGGTAAAGCGATATGAGGATGAGAGATGCCAAAATATTCTCCCCTCGTTCAAGTATGAATTTTCAAAAAGTAACCTTTTTATGTGATGAATAACTCATAATAAACGGTTGGATTTTGCTCGCAGCGAGGACAGATAAACAGTGAGTCTACCAAAAGGGTAATATAGAAGAGCACGAAAGAGGGGTGATACTTTCATGTCTTCCGGAGAGTGGTGGATTGTGTTAAAACTGAGGATCAGTGATACACGCAAGTATTGAAGAGAATAATTAGCTACATTCCCGGTTGAAATAAGAGTTCTAGTATTTCCATCTACAGGAAATTTATTTTTGTTATACATCTTTGCCATGATGATGATGATGATATAGTAGAATGAAATAATAGAAAGATAGTATAATGATGATGAGTAGTGTTATGCATTTTGTTCCCCATATGATATGTTGGTATTGGAGAAGGACAAAATTTGGAGATGAGAGGGTGCCAGAAAGATGAGGACTATGCCGAAATGTTATAAAAATTGTAAGAAAGAAGACCTTTTCATACAAAATTAAAAAAAAAACTTTTCACTTCTAGATTAGTTCTAGTTTTACTTCAATTCAAATATACAGAGTTGTCAAATTAATTTGTTTCAGAAACTATTCTTTGTAGAGATCTTCGTTAAAAAAAGTCCTCACATGCAGGTTGGCTAAACCCAACCCAACCTTGTTTATTTGAACCAAAGCTATTCTGAGATATTCGAAACCTTAGGATTGGGTTGGACGAACGAAACGAGTGCGCCCTTTTTTATAAAAATTCAATGCTAATAAAAAAGGTCTGCACCTCAAAGAAGATACCAGGTGCATGCGTGATGGGAACACCATGCATTTTATTGCAAAAACAGGCACCTCCCAGGAGTTGGCACCCCCGGGCTGCAATCCCTGTAGCCCTTAGATACGGCACATTCATTAAATATCTCAGAAATATTATCAAGATGGAATCAGAGTTATGCCGAGGCGTTCCGTTTTTGAATGTACAGAATTTCAAGAGGATAAGAATACTTGCAGAGAAACTTATGAGGGAAGAAATCAACGAAGAAAATATCTCCATCATTTTGATAATACTGGGAAGAAAAGGTAGAGAAATAATCATGAACTTATCGTGATCCCTTACCTTAACTTACCGTGATATGAAGATAGACCATATTTTAAGTTGCAAGATCATTGGTTATAGTATATCTTATATCTGGTTATACTATATCTTTAAAGAGGTCTGAAACGTCTTTAGGTTGAAGGGGCGATAAAAGAAGATCCCTAGGTGTGATTTTGAGATGATTCAATCCAAAAAGGTAAAGGAATCCATTGTTTTGGTGGATGAAAAGAAGTTTTTCTAACAGTTAAAATTTTCTCCTCTGCAAATAAAAAGATTAGGGTAAGATGCATCAATAATAATTTTGAAATAAGTCGTAAGTTTATAAAAATATCGTCTAAAACATTCTATCGCTAATATGCAACTAATATTTTAATAATATTAGTTAATTTAAAACTTTCAAATTATTTTTATTAAAATTTTGTTTCCACTAAAAACTCTCTTTAAGATAATCAAAATAAACATTAAATTTTAAGATTCATATAAAATGAAATATTTATTATTACATATCATCTCTATTTGGACAAATATGCCAATAAAACCAATATCTCTCCTTGCTGCACCCGATATCGGTAAATTCGTTTGAATTTACTGTTTCCACACAACAGACGGGAATCCTATTTCCCCTATTTCCTCGTATTTCCCATCATAAATTTTCGCCGTCAAGTTTTAACTGGAGGGGCCCGGTTTCAATAATTAGAACAATTAGTTCGGACCCCGGTCAGTTTCCCCCCGAAAACCAACCGGGCAGTAACTACATATTGGATTTTGGTCGAAACCGTATCTCTCTTTATACAGCTAGAAATGAAAGTGTATTTTGGAGAGGTCACTCGTCAATTTGAAACGGACTTGTTATAAAAAATTAATTCCTTAACAAAGAAAGACCACCGGGTGATACAAGTTTCGGTAAACTTATATCTTTGGGAATTTAGTTTGAATGGGATAGAATAGAATCCCATTGAGTTTAAAAACGGTTTTCACCTGCCTTTTTGTACGATTGAAAGGCCATAGAAATTTCTTTGAGCCCGCAAAAAAATGGTTTGAGCACGTTGCGTGATATGGTAATGAATTATTTAAAAAACTTTTCACCGTTATCAATAAAAATCCATCTCCCTAATCCTTAATCCCTTAAAAACCGTTCATACCGGGTGTGTATGAATAATAATTTGGATGAAAGACTGAAAAATCCCACATCAATCAATGTCTTTTATTGCCACCACAGATTAAATTAACTAGCTAATTTTAAAGGATTTGCCAGGTTGATATTAAATAGGTCGTTGAACTATACTTTTCATAAAATTTTTATCGATTACGAATTAAAATTTAATTTTGATCGTATTACCCCCCTTACAAAAAAAGTCCACCCTCTTCGGGTTGTTCTGTCGTTGTCTCTTTTTGAGATGCAAATTGCACAAAGGAAAAGCTCCCTCGGATTTGTTTCTACTCTAATAACTTTAATCTAATTCGGTAATCAGTAATCCGATCTCACCGAAAATATTCAAATGAGCGAAACGTTGTTAGTGGCTTTTTTCCCCAACAGCTGGGGGATTTGGTACTCCCCAATTCCCTGTTAACTAAAATTTGGGTGCTTGGAAAAGTAAATTTGAAGCTTTTTACAGTTTTAGTCAATTGAATTTTATTTAACCGTTATAAAATTATTTTGTCCACGACTACCATATAATGTAGTTTTATAAAACAAAATGATAATCATTATTCACGTAGTAATTATGTTATTAAAATATTTACGTCAAATCGTAATTAATTAATTAAAAATATGAATAATTCGATTAATCATTTAAATTTTATTACGTAGTAATTTTATTTTTTTTAAGTTGGCAGTAAAAAAAGATTCAATGTCTCCACGTAAATTAAAATAATTAAAAATAAACCGATTTTACCACAAAAATAAGTAAACGTAAGTTAAATGCGCTTATTTAACTACTTTTTTTAGTTCAAAATGTAATCGTTTTTATGTTATGAACAAAAACCAATTCTGAGGTTATGTTTACATTTTAAAGTTTTTTTTTCTTTTATTCCAGATTCTTTAACACACATTATTACATGGTGTATGGTTAAAAATCGTATTTATGCAGGAATTAACTTAAATTTATAACTTTTTATTTAAAATAAAAAATGTTTTGAGATTGAATGAAATTTCAAAAGGTAAGAAAAAAATTTACAATTCAAATCAATTTTATTAATAGATATATCAAATTTGATTTTCTTTATCAAATATTTACATAAAATCGTAATTAATTAAAAACATAAAATAATTCGAATAATTACTTAAATTTTATTACGTAGTAATTTTAATTTTTTAGGTTGGTAGTAAAAAAAGGTTCAACGTCTCCACATAAATGTCAAAAATTATTTAAACATTATAAATACGTTTTTTTACTTAAAATAACCAAAAGGAAACTGATTTTACTACAAAAATAAGTAAACGTAAGTTAAATGCACTTATTTAACTACTTTTTTTAGTTCAAAATGTAATCGTTTTTATGTTATGAACAAAAACCAATTCTGAGGTTATGTTTACATTTTAAAGCTTTTTTTCTTTTATTCCAGATTCTTTAACACACATTATTACATCATGTAAGGTTAAAAATCGTATTTATGCAGGAATTAACTTAAATTTATAACTTTTTATTTAAAATAAAAAATGTTTTGAGATTGAATGAAATTTCAAAAGGTAAGAAAAAAATTTACAATTCAAATCAATTTTATTAACAGATTTGATATATCTGATTATATTTGATTTTCTCATTCCAAATATTTACATAAAAACGTAATTAATTAATTAAAAACATAAAATAATTCGATTAATTACTTAAATTTTATTACGTAGTAATTTTAATTTTTTAGGTTGGTAGTAAAAAAAGGTTCAACGTCTCCACATAAATGTCAAATATTATTTAAACATTATAAATACGTTTTTTTACTTAAAATAACCAAAAGGAAACCGATTTTACCACAAAAATAAGTAAACGTAAGTTAAATGCGCTTATTTAACTACTTTTTTTAGTTTAAAATATAATCGTATTAATGTTATGAACAAAAATTAATTCTGAGGTTATGTTTACATTTTAAAGTTTTTTTCTTTTATTCCAGATTCTTTAACACACATTATTACATCATGTAAGGATAAAAATCGTATTTATGCAGGAATTAACTTAAGTTTATAAGTTTTTATTTAAAATAAAAAATATTTTGAGATTGAATGAAATTTCAAAAGGTAAGAAAAAAAATTTACAATTAAAATCAATTTTATTAATAGATATATCAAATTTGATTTTTTTATCAAATATTTACATAAAATCGTAATTAATTAATTAAAAACATAAAATAATTCGATTAATTACTTAAATTTTATTACGTAGTAATTTTAATTTTTTAGGTTGGTAGTAAAAAAAGGTTCAACGTTTTCACATAAATGTCAAAAATTATTTAAACATTATAAATACGTTTTTTTTACATAAAATAACCAAAAGGAAACCGATTTTACTACAAAAATAAGTAAACGTAAGTTAAATGCACTTATTTAACAACTTTTTTTAGTTTAAAATATAATCGTATTAATGTTATGAACAAATATTAATTCTGAGGTTATGTTTACATTTTAAAGTTTTTTTCTTTTATTCCAGATTCTTTAACACACATTATTACATGGTGTATGGTTAAAAATCGTATTCATGCAAGAATTAACCTAAATTTATAATTTATTATTTAAAATAGAAAAATATTTTGAGACTGAATGAAATTTCAAAAGGTAAGAAAAATTTTACAATTTTAAATCTTTCTCTTTTCAAATATTTACATAAAATCGTAATTAATTAAAAACATAAAATAATTCGATTAATTACATAAATTTTATTACGTAGTAATTTTAATTTTTTAGGTTGGCAGTAAAAAAGATTCAATTCCTCCACATAAACGTCAAAAATTATTAAACGTTATAAACACGTATTTTACTTAAAATAAGCAAAAGGAAACCGATTTTACTACAAAAATAAGTAAACGTAAGTTAAATGCGCTTATTTAACAACTTTTTTTTAGTTTAAAATATAATCGTATTAATGTTATGAACAAAAATTAATTCTGAGGTTATGTTAACATTTTAAAGCTTTTTTTCTTTTATTCCAGATTCTTTAACACACATTATTACATGGTGTATGGTTAAAAATCGTATTCATGCAGGAATTAACCTAAATTTATAATTTATTATTTAAAATAGAAAAATATTTTGAGATTGAATGAAATTTCAAAAGGTAAGAAAAATTTTACAATTTTAAATCTTTCTCTTTTCAAATATTTACATAAAATCGTAATTAATTAAAAACATAAAATAATTCGATTAATTACATAAATTTTATTACGTAGTAATTTTAATTTTTTAGGTTGGCAGTAAAAAAGATTCAATTCCTCCACATAAACGTCAAAAATTATTAAACGTTATAAACACGTATTTTACTTAAAATAAGCAAAAGGAAACCGATTTTACTACAAAAATAGGTAAACGTAAGTTAAATGCGCTTATTTAACAACTTTTTTTTAGTTTAAAATATAATCGTATTAATGTTATGAACAAAAATTAATTCTGAGGTTATGTTAACATTTTAAAGTTTTTTTCCTTTATTCTAGACTCTTTAACACACATTATTACATGGTGTATGGTTAAAAATCGTATTCATGCAGGAATTAACCTAAATTTATAATTTATTATTTAAAATAGAAAAATATTTTGAGACTGAATGAAATTTCAAAAGGTAAGAAAAAATTTTACAATTTTAAATCTTTTTCTTTTCAAATATTTACATAAAATCGTAATTAATTAAAAACATAAAATAATTCGATTAATTACATAAATTTTATTACGTAGTAATTTTAATTTTTTAGGTTGGCAGTAAAAAAGATTCAATTCCTCCACATAAACGTCAAAAATTATTAAACGTTATAAACACGTTTTTTACTTAAAATAAGCAAAAGGAAACCGATTTTACTACAAAAATAAGTAAACGTAAGTTAAATGCGCTTATTTAACAACTTTTTTTTAGTTTAAAATATAATCATATTAATGTTATGAACAAAAATTAATTCTGAGGTTATGTTAACATTTTAAAGCTTTTTTTCTTTATTCTAGACTCTTTAACACACATTATTACATGGTGTATGGTTAAAAATCGTATTCATGCAGGAATTAACCTAAATTTATAATTTATTATTTAAAATAAAAAAATATTTTGAGGCTGAATGAAATTTCAAAAGGTAAGAAAAAATTTTACAATTTTAAATCTTTTTCTTTTCAAATATTTACATAAAATCGTAATTAATTAAAAAGATAAAATAATTCGATTAATTACATAAATTTTATTACGTAGTAATTTTAATTTTTTAGGTTGGCAGTAAAAAAGATTCAATTCCTCCACATAAACGTCAAAAATTATTAAACGTTATAAACACGTTTTTTACTTAAAATAAGCAAAAGGAAACCGATTTTACTACAAAAATAAGTAAACGTAAGTTAAATGCACTTATTTAACAACTTTTTTTAGTTTAAAATATAATCGTATTAATGTTATGAACAAAAATTAATTCTGAGGTTATGTTTACATTTTAAATTTTTTTCCTTTATTCTAGACTCTTTAACACACATTATTACATGGTGTATGTTTAAAAATCGTATTCATGCAGGAATTAACCCAAATTTATAATTTTTTATTTAAAATAGAAAAATATTTTGAGATTGAATGAAATTTCAAAAGGTAAGAAAAAATTTTGCAATTTTAAATTTCATATAATTTAAAATCTTTCTCATTTCAAATATTTACATAAAATCGTAATTAATTAATTAAAAACATAAAATAATTCGATTTATGGCTTAAATTTTATTACGTTGTTATTTTAATTTTTTCAAGGTTGGCAGTAAAAAAAGGTTCAACGTCTCCACATAAATATCAAAAATTATTTAAACGTTATAAATACGTTTTTTACTTAAAATAATCAGAAGGAAACCGACTTGACTAAAAAATTAACTAAATGTAAGTTAAATGCACTTATTTAACAACTTTTTTTTAGTTCAAAATATAACCGTTTTAATGTTATGAACGAAAACAACTTTGAGGTTATGTTAAATCTTAATTTCTTTCTTTCATTCTAAATTCTTTCATACACGTAATTATATAAGGTATGCATGGCTTAAAGTCGAATTTAAGCAGGAATTAATATATTATTTTGTGGAAATGTAATAAAGTTTAATTAAATAGTCGCAAATATCGCCCCCTCACGCGTGTATTCCCTAAAGAAACGCTGAGGAAGCAAGAATTCTTTGACCACCAATTGACAAGGAGGAATACTTCTTGTTGGGGGAAAACCTGCGCGAAATTAACTGATTGAAAGCTCTCCCCAGTGATCAAACCGCAACCAACCCCAACCCCCAACTACAAAAGGAACAATTTGCTTTTCGCCGTTTCCGGCTTAATCTTCCCCAATTTATTTCCGAACCTTAACTGAATTTACCAATCCACCGATTCCTTATGTAAGAAATCATAATAAATAAGTATTTCTAAACAAGAATTTCAATTTCTTGTCTTAACATCCCATTTTAAGAATTTCTTACTCCATAAAATTGAAATTCGAATAAAATCTAATTTCGAATTCAATCTGGTATTAAACTTAATCCGATTTTCGTTGGGCGCGGGAGTATTTGCATTCGTAGATGCCCTCGTATACACGCATAGAGTAATAGTGTGAAGTAAATAGTGGAGTAATAGTGAACGTGTGTCGAGTGGATGCAATTTCGTTGAATCAAAACGGGCGTTTAATGTGTATTTGTGTGTGTGTGTGTTGAAACGGGAAACACTTTAGAGATGTGGAGACGTAAAATGAATGTGTGTGCGCGTGAGAGTGTGTCTATGGCTACGACCGAGCCACATCTTAACTTTGCGCGCGAAATTGGAATCTGTCGCTTTAGAATTACAATATCACCTCTACGTGGTGATACGTTGTCGTCGATGTTGCTAAATTATCGTTGAGAGCGTTTCCGAGATTAATGAAGAATGTTGGTTTTTAAAGAAATGATTAATTATTTAATAACCCAGCATATTTTTTATTCCCCACTCATATTGTTCTCGTGTGTGAAACAAGCTTATTACCGATCGCTCTAAAGAGATTTCTTTTGCAGTCCAACGACGACGACAGCGGTAACACCAGCACCGAGAACCCGATTCCTGCAGCTTCACCACCAACGGTGGAGAACGGTCAAGACCCGCCGCGCCGTCCTCTTTATCTCGCAGCCATTGTTTTCCGATCTTCTCCTCGCGCGCTCCTTACCAACCGACCCCGATATCAATTAGGACGCTTATTATGACCGTTTGTCTCGAACAATGAGTGTTGATATGACCGCACGGACCTCGCTCGTTTTCGGATAACAACCCAGAATCCCGAGAACACGATCACGACCTAAACGAGAGAAAGGGAAAAAGAGAGATGAAGAAATATGGAAACGGTGAAGGGAGATGGAGAAAGGGGAAAATGAGGTGAAGAACCGTGACCAGCCAATTTAGTTTATTAAAACCGATGAAGAAATTGAGAGAAAAAAGTTTTGCGGCGAAATAATCATTAAGATTATGACGTAATTTTTATATTGACAAGATGAAGATGACTTTGATTTTTGATAAGTATATACATCATCTACAGCAAAGCTTTGCACAGCTTAGACTGCATTAACCCATTTTATGGGTTCGGTTACAAATTTTATTGATTATGGTACACATATTGTAGTTGATTAATCTTAAGTAACCCGAGTTAAACTTATTGGAAAGAATCTTCAGAAGTTTTCGGATAACAACCTAGAATCCCAAGAATATGATCACGACTTAAACGAGAGAAAGGGAAAAGAAAGATGAAAAAGTATGGAAATAATGTGATGGAGAAGGAAAGGAATTTTTAAGATTATGACATAATTTTTGTAATGACAAGATTAAGACATTTTGAGTGGTAAGTATAGATCAAGTATATCCTCTTCCATACTCCCTTCGTTTATTATTGATGTTTCTGTGACTCAATTAGGGTTTTTAATGCTAATATTTCGATATATTGAAAACTGGTGTCCTAAAATTGTGGTATATTGATTATTAATTACAAAAAGATAATAAAAAGGGCCACATCATTGGGTGCAATAATATCTTTCATTCCTACTCGAACCAGCGCAATGGTACGTTTTAAGTGGACATAATCTGTCTCATTTAATCCCCTTTTCCAGAATCTTCCTACATCCGCTCAACATAATCTAGCTTTTCTCAATCCTCACCGCCTATCCCAGCCCACACCACCTCTTCACACATTTCACCCAGCACCTGTTTGTTCTCTTCTCATTGTCACAATGGTTGCTTTCTTTATTCAATGTTTTCTAACTAAACTAAGTAATGGGGCCGCCAGAATCGAAGTACAATCCTTCAGTAAGAAGTATGGTATCCTATCTATTCCGGCAGTAAGAGTATTCTTTGCACGCTTCAAGGCATCCTCAACCTCCTTCAAGCTGAAGTTCTCCACAAATAGACAAAGACTAAGACCGGGGATACCAGTTCCCTCAAAAGCAGGATCAGATTGAATATAAACGGAATTGAAATAATCAGCAAAAGCATCCACAATACTTCGACCCGAACTGAACTCCAGGTTTCCATATATCATAACTAAACTAACTGTTTTCTAGTTTAGTTAGATCTTCTTCATCCTTTCATGATCCTTGTATTTTTTCGGCAAAAACAAGAAGTTGCTAAATCAACTTTTGGATCTACACCAAATATCGTCCTTTTGATGCTATGATCTGATTGGAGTTAAATATATGCAAATTACGTCAATTATAATACCACTCAATGAAGCATACCTGAGTCACTCACGCGCACATCTCTAATTGGAGTATGCTATGAGCTCCAAGAAGTAAAAATATTTAAGAAACGACAGAAAATCTCCTCGACGTATTTATATTCCAAAGGTTTTAGCACAACAAATTTCGAGAAGAATTTGTAATAAGCTTCTGGATGGGATTGAAAATCAATGATATCCACTTGACAATGATTATTTAAATGCTTTAATTGTCACTTTCTTTTCACCAATCCTCTTTTACTGAAATAGTTCACACTTGTCCAGAAAACATTTTATTTGTTTCTGTGTTTGTAATATGTAATAACTATTCATTATACACTTTGATGACTTTTAATGAAGCCAAAAATATTGTGGTAACTATATTTTTGGATGAGTATATGAGTCTCGAAATAACTCATAAATTGAGTGAAATGAGTACGTTGTTCTACAACACGTATGAAAAACTAGTCCAAGAAAGGATAAAGTCTTTTAAAGCAAAGTATTGATTCTGTTACCAAACGTCGAGGTCACCTGCAGGTACAAGTATTTAAAAGCATGTAGATCAGTCTTGATGATGTTGAATTAACCCACACTATAATAATTATTATATCGACGTGTTTTACTGTGGGCATTTGCCACTTGGGATCAACGCGGCTGCTAGAATGATGATGTTGCATCAATTCCAAACATCAAACTGCTCTTGATATATAATGCGTGACATAATTTGCTCTCACAGTTGTTTGGTCCAGTTAGGAGAAGCTTTGCTTCATTTTTACCAATTTCTGAAGAAGGTTGCAAGAAAGAAAGGATAAAGACTTTTAAAGCAAAATATTGATTCTATTGTCAAACGTCGAGGTCACCTGCAGGTAAAAGTATTTAAAAGCATGTTGATCAGTTTTGATGATGTTGAATCAACCCACACTATTATAGTTATATCAACGTGCTTTACTCTGGGCATTTGGTACTTGGGATCAAAGCGGCTGCCAGAATGACGATGTTGCATCAATTCCAAACATCAAATTTGCTCTTGATATATAATGCGTGACATAATTTGCTCTCACAGTTATTCGGTCCAGTTAGGAGAAGCTTTGGTTCATTTTTCAGCATTCGAAACGTCAAACATTTTTTTAAAAGTTTAAGTTTAATAACCCAAAAGCAACCAGTTTTATTAGTTCTTATTTTAATTCAATCAACACCATGAAAGCCTTCATACTTAAATCATACATTGCTGTTTTGTAAAGCTTAATAATCTGACTACAATCGTTCAGCTAAACAAAACTATGACATCACTTCTATATTTAAAACAAAAAAATTAAAACATTCATACAGTGTGAATTAGCGTTGGGCTAAATCGAATTTTTGTAAAACCATGTTTAAAATTTGCGTAATTCAAACTGATTTATCCATACCGAGTTGGTAGAAAAAGTCGTTAGTTGGCAAACTGGTTAGATTGATTTAGGAATGATCTAGGTTTTTGGAGAGGATTTAGTTTTTTGTCAGTATGGTAACTTCATCATTGGTCTCCCGATTGTATGTTATATTTAGGGTTTGATTCTCTGCGACAGTATTCGTCTCTTCAGCAAGTGATTAGCAAAGAAACATGTGGTATTCTCAGCTTTTAGCCTCTCCATGATGTTCTGATACGCAGTGATAACTCTTTATGGGGTTTTCGGTTTTTGGTTTCCAACGGCCAATGAGTTTGGATATTTTTTCTTGTTATAATCATACAGTTTGCTTTCTACTCTTAAGTACAAGCCCAACTCATCATGATTCTTCCTCAATTGCTAATCTATTGGAGGCTTACTTTTTCGCCTCTCAATCTTGCGATATGCTTCCAAATGTCTCTTATTCAAAGCTCTACAACAGCGGTGACTCTTTGCTGCTGGTAAAACTCACTCCTGTATCCTCAATTCGTCTTACTCACAGATGGAAAATTTGTTGTAAGAATTATTCATTACTTCATAACTGGTCTTTTAAAGGTATGTTATATTAAGGGTTTGATTTTCTTGCAAAAGCATTCGTGACTTCAGCAAAGTAGCAAATTTTTCAGCAAGACTCCATGATGTTCTGATGGACTGTGATGATTTTTTATGTGGTTTTCGTTGTCTCTAGCGACCAATGGCAGATTTTAAATGATGCTACCATTGAATTTGGTTATTACTTCTAGTTATAAGCATATATTTTCTCTTCTTAAATACATATTCTCTTCATGATCCTTCTTGGATTACCAATCCGTTTATGGTTTCAGTTTATGGTCACTCCTTTATCCAAATTAGGGAAACTTAGGGTTGATAGTTTCTAATTTTGATTGATTATGGTAATAAAGCATCTTGATGCAGTTCTTCAGCATCAAGTAACCTACGATTTTATCTGATTAATGATATAAATGAGAATTTTGCGAATCTTCTAATTGATTTATGTAGCTTCTACGAAAAGGAGAGTTTCATCAATTTCCATGATAATGAAATCCTTAACCCTTTTCATCTTACCTTGAATACAAGCTCAATTTTCATTTTAAACATGCGATTTCTTTAACAAAATAAACCGATAATTTTGTTTTCGACAGCGATTATAAGACGTGACCACACACGCTTCGCGAATGCCTTTTGAAACCTATACGAAACGATCCCGTCTTGAAGATTGGAAAAATGCTTCGCTAACGACTACAATTATTGCTAACTATACCTGTTACATCCCCTTTTTCTTTACGTATCCTCCTAGTCATCTCGTCTTCATCACTAATTCATTAATTTCGTCCTCATCACCAAGTCTTTTGATCTTGAAATTCTTTCGTTAATTAAATAATTATTTCTAATGAGGTATTAAAAAATTTAATTAATGTGTTTAATTTTTCTTGTGATGTTGTGTTTATTTGTGCTTAAGTTTGAACAAATTGAGGAAGGCTTGTCTGTAAATTCTAACAAATTTTTTGTTATGTGACTTAATAACGTCGTCCTTAACGATGCCACTGCGGTTTTATTATTAACTCATGCTCATAATGCCTATTATTACCGCGCGATTAATATTCGTCGACAGGCTCGTTAAATCTGATACCTTCACAAGCCGAGAGTCGAGTCGAGTCGAGTCGAGTCTCAAGATCGTAAAGTTTATTTGACTAATTGGCCTTCTGTGGTCGCCTCGGTTAGTTTATGTCTCCCTCATTTTCTTATGTCCCTCTTTAATGTTTAAAAATTTTATTATTTAAGAAAATTAGCCCACATCGTGTGTACCACACATCAGTATCAGTTAGGTTAGGTTGGGTAGTGTTGTGCAAAATTGACCGTGTTACTTCCAGGATATAGGATAGAGGTTGGTCACGTAAGTTTCAGCACCAATTTGCTGAATACGAAAGACGACACGTATTGTCACCGGTTTGCACGTGGCGAGCATCACCGAAACGGGAGGATCATGCCTCTGTAACTTCTCTCCTTCGTAGTTTACACCCACCCCTTGAAATTGAGGAACGTGAAATGACCACGTTGACCTCTTTTAAAACTTTAAACAAGATATATTTCTTTCGTCTTTATAACATCAGCAACAAAAAGCTTTTAAAATAAATTCCCGACTAAAGGATAGCGTTAAATTAAGATTATTTCGGATTAACTCGAACCATATGGTTTGTATTAAATTATAATTATGTAAAATAGTTGGAGATCATCGGTCACGTTTGATGACGTGGCGTGATTCGAAGAGGAGGTGAGTTTTGAGGATGTTCGTGTTGTGGTGTTTGATGGGGTACAGGTTTTTGGGGTGCGTCACCGAAAGGCGGCTCGTTTTGATTTAAAAGATTGATGAGTTCCGACGGAAAAATTTGTCACGGGAGTCGCTAATTTGAATATTTTTCAAACGATATTCCTTAAAGTTTAAGATGATGATGCAGAAAGAATTTAATTAAATTAAATAACTTAGCCATGATTCATCTTTTTTTAAAATCATTTTGACAGGATTTTTCAAATATCCATATTCCAAATTATTTAAATTTCAGTAACCTTGATTACTGATAGAAGCCAAAATACGGCATGCAACTAGTTATTTGTAAACCACTCGTAACTTTAACAAAAATAAACATTAAAGTACGCAATTTGAAATCGAATTCAATTAATTTAAAACGAGTTGGAGTTATAGTCTTCGCAAAGTGGTAAAGTGAAATTCACCGTGCCCAATTCCGCACGTTTTTCGGAAGCCCCTTTATTGCGAAGTTTATTTCATGTAAAACAATCGGACATATCGAATTCATAAACATCGAAACGAGACCGAAATATCAAAATTGAACGGAGACCGATGCAATATCAATATACCGGGTGTCAGATTTCTCGCTGCCTCATTGCATCATTGCGCCCGAAATTAAGCATTTCAATATGCGCGTATTTACGTGATACAAAATGCAAATTACAGCCCTTTGTTAAACCTATAAACAATAGGGTATGAATTCGAAACAACGAGCCGCGTTAAAAATTAAAATTTACCCACTGACAATGTTACAATGTATCGAGAGATATTCGTTTAATTAAATTGTAACGTTAAGATGTCACTTTCCATAAACAAAGTTGGCGTAAAATATGCAACGTGTTCTTGTTTCTTTTAACACTTTTATAAGAGACAAAGCTTTTACGCGATTCGTTGCGAGAAGAGGAATGTAATGCATATATAATATCCAGGTCGTATCCTTAGACAGATTTTACAATGGATCCTTTTCTAAGTTGCCCCTATTCTAAGTTTCCCTACGTTCCTTTCACAGATTTCAAGCTTTTCCGGATGATCTTAACGAGATTACCGCCCAAAAGTTATATTCGCAAAGTTTTATTATACACATAATAAAGTTTTATTATACGCATTGTTTCCTCGCGACGTAAAGAAGAAACTGCTAATTTCTCTAACTTCTCGCATGGTTCTCCTTAGATTTATCTCGTATGGGGGTAACCAAGCGTATCATCCATCTCTTTAACACCTCGACTATACGCGAGAGTATTGTTGCTTCTTTTATAACTTTTTTATATTCGTGTTTTTATTTTTTTTAGTTTGAGTGTAATTGGCTACGCCCCTAAAACGCGGATCAGATTGGAAGTGTGCTCGTCGAGTGTAATAACGCAAAAGATATAAAAAGATTTCTTTGGATGGTTGGAGGAGAATAGGTTATGAAGAGGAGGAGGAAAATGAAAAGGAAGAAGACGAAGAAAAGGTCCATTAAAATTCTACAGTTAAGCATTCTCTTCGTACTTCGCCCGTGCAATTTGATTTCTTGTCTATATTGCGTTTTACCCACCATTAACCTCGCTTAAGTTTAAAGCTGCTCAACAGATCTGGGATGTCGTAGCGAAGAGTTACCACAGGGATTAAGTTTCATGAAATCACAAGGATAGTGATATTACGAAAGGCCAATTGTAAGTAAATACCAACTTTTTTTGATTTATGATAAAATTGACGATTACAAAAAAAATCGCAAAAATAATCGCCATAAACGATGATTGGGTTGTTTTGAACATTTGATGCTGAGAGAATTTGAGTTGGAATCTTACCGAGAATTTCCAAATAAGTTAAAATTTTCGTTTTGTTAACTAAGTCAAAATTGAAATCATTTAATTTTTGATTAATTGCTTTTGTTTTCTTAAATCAATTTAAATCAGAATTCCTTTATCAAACTATTGTCGTTTAGACACCTCCCATAATAATTTAACTGTACTATATATAATAGAATGTGTCTTAAGATAACAGAATGTATCCGATTGTTGTTCAAACAAACGCCAATATAGCGAATGACAATAAGCAATTTTATTCTTAATTTTTTAGCGATAAAATGTTAACGGTAAATAATTGTACCGAATAAAAACAAACAGCATTGTAACAAAAGCGGTCGGTCCGAACTCCATTATTTACAGAACACGACAAACTATCAGTCTAAGTAAATCTAAATCCAATTAAAGTACAACAAAGCGAAAGATACATTCAAATGTCTTCGCCGGCAGAAAAGTGCTTCTCTTCTTTCGTTCCTCACCTGTTGACGTCACCTATCAAAGCTACCGATCTAAATTGAAACAATTTTATAATTTACTCGGGCACAAAAGCTCCGCGTGTATACGCGAGAAAAAAATATCCGCCGGAATACATTATCGCGCCTCTCTTTGCCGTTTTTCAATTTAGCTTCTCCCGAAAGATAAAAATCTAGACGCGGAAAATTAAAACGAATTTAAACGGAGCCGTTTAAAAAACCGAAACTGCACCTGAACCCTGAAAATTTTCCATTTCTCTTTTAGTTTAACTTTAGAAAACGGCGAATTGAGTTGAACAAATTTTGCGCGACGGGATTTAAGTGAGTTTTCCTCCTAGGATATTTTATCTTCTCTAGGAAAACTTAAAGTACGACGATGATATAAGCATAAGCAAATCGCCGACCGCTGAGATTTTCCCTCCCCGATGAGCGTAAACATCGTCGTCGTCGTCTTCGGCGTCGGCGTCCAGGTGACTGCACCTATGAGACGCATTTATCACCATTATGCCAAGAGGATAATGTCTGTGGGGAATAAGTGAAATTGATGTATCTTTTCGAAGGGAAATTTTACATCGATGGGAAATTGATTCTTCTTTAAAAAAAGTCAGTAATAATAACCCCTGATTTTCTATAAAAAATTCTATGATCAAATGATAATAAATTAGCATCATTCGATTCTGTTTTGACATAAAAGCCATAATACGCACCCCATAAATTTTTGCCCCCATCCTATTCCCCAATGGAATGCGTCACACCCTCTTTTAATAAAATATTAATAAAAATAGCCAAACCGCATTACTTTTAGAAACACCTGCATCAGATACATTTGCTGCCCGTCTTTTTTTGTTGGCAATTTTTTTATATTTGAGGGTAAAAATGTTCATGAAAAAATAAGATTTCGTTTTATGATTTATATATAGGGTGTTACATAAAAAATGCCTTCAACTGTATTTCAATTTTCATGGAAAATCTGTATCCAATGACGTAAAAATTGCGAAACTTTGAAATTTAAGACAGCGTCTGAAAAAATTGTATTCATAAAAATGAAAATTGGCATCGATTTTTGAAAATATATATGGGTGCTGAAAAAGATTGAATTGGGATAAGACACAAATAACGAATGTCTTCTGCATATATTGCAAGTTTCTTGGAAGCAGATCAAATGTTCTGGAAGCAGTTTCAAGTCTTTTGAAAGCAGTATAAAGCCTTTCAGGCGTAATAGCAAGTCTTCTGAAAATAGTTCAACACTTGTGGAAGCACTTTAAATCTTCTGGGAATTGGAAAAAGACTCAAACGATGAGTGTCTTCTGGAAGTATTTCAGGTATTTTGGCAGAAGGGTCTTCTGGAAGCATTTCAAGTCTTTTGAAAGCAGTGTCAGGTCTTCCAAAGGTAGCATAGATGCTTCTGGAAGTAATATCAAATCTTCTAGAGGCCATATAGAGGCTTTTGGAAGCTTTTCAGATCATCTGAAAGCAATGTCAAGTTTTTTGGAAACAGTATCAAGTCTTTCAGGTGCACTAATAAGTCTTCTGGAATTATTTCAAATCTTCTGAAAGCAGTTCAGATCTTCTAGAAGCAGTTCAAGTCTTCTGGAAACATTTCAAGTCTTTTGAAAAAAGTGTCAAGTTTTTTGGAAGCAGTATCAAGTCTTTTGGAAGTAGTATCAAGTCTTCCAGGCGTAATAGCAAGTCTTCTGGAAGTAGTTCAACTCTTGTGGAAGCATTTCAAGTCTTCTGGAAGCATTTTAGGTCCTTTAATTATGGGTATTGGTGCTAGGTGCTGAACAAAGCTGAATTGGGAAAAAATTCACACGATGAATGTCTTCTGGAAGTATTTCAATTTCTGGAAGTAGATCAAGTTTTCTGCAAGCATTTCAAATATTTTGAAAACAGTATCAGGTCTTCTAAAGGTAGCATAAATGCTTCTGGACGCAATATCAAATCTTCTGGAGGCAATATACAGGCATTTGGAAGCCTTTCAGGTCTTCTGAAAGCAATATTAAGTCTTTTGGAAGCAGTATTAAGTCTTTTCGAAATAGTATCAAGTCTTTCAGGCACACTAGTAAGTCTTCCGGAATTATTTCAAATCTTCTGTAAGCAGTTCAGGTCTTTTAGAAGCAGCTCAAGTCTTCTGGAAACATTTCAAGTGTTTTGAAAAAAGTGTCAAGTTTTTTGGAAGCAATATCAACTCTTTTGAAAACCATATCAAGGCTCTCGGGCGTAATAGCAAGTTTAAATATAAAGAAAAAATAATATTTAAAACTTCTAAACTTGCTTTATTTAATTTAAATCGGTACCGGTTTCGGAGTTCACTCCATCATCAGCCGAAAGTGTCGTAGAAGAAGCTAAGGCCTGGTAGAGCAGAAGGACATAGAACATGTTGTGTTAATGAAATTGTCATAAAGTTTTTTGCAAAATCTCCAAGAATGTTGTAAAATGGTGAAATTTCAGAGTTAAAGTGAATGACAATTTTTTTCTTTTTTTATAGCTAATGTGAAAGTTATGTTGAGAAAATGAAAAAGTTTATCATAGATGTGGTTAAATTTATGTTAAAAATATGTAAAAGATTGATAAGGTGATGGTCTAATTAAAATAGAGAAAAATTTTGATTAAATTACATTAAAAGGTATGTACGACCATGTAATAGCAAGTTTTCTGGAAGTAGTTCAATTCTTGTGGAAATATTTTAAGTCTTCTTGAAGCTTTTTATGTCTTTTAATTATGAGTATGGGTGCTGGGTGCTGAACAAAGCTTAGTAATGAAAAGGTTCACACGATGAATGTTTTTTGGAAGTATTTCAATTATTCTGGCAGTAGATCAAGTCTTCTGGAAGTATTTCAAGTCTTTTGAAAGCAGTATCAGGTCTTTCAAAGGTAGCATAGATGCTTCTGGAAGCAATATCAAATCTTCTAGAGGCAATATAGAAGCTTTTGGAAGCCTTTCAACTCTTCTGGAAGCATTTCAAATCTTCTGAAAGCAGTATCAAGTCTTCCAGAGGTAGCAGAGAGAGGTTCGGAAGTATTGCAAGTCTTATGGGAGCAATATTAAGTCTTCTAGAAGCAGTATCAAGCCTTTCAGGCAGAGTAGCAAGTCTCCTGGAAGCAGTTCAAGTCTTCTAGACGCAGTTCAAGTCTTCTAGAAGTATTTCAAGTCTTCTAAAACCAGTATGGAAACTTGCAGGGGCAGAAACAAGTCTTCTGGAAGCAGATCAAATCTTTTGAAAATAGTTTCAGGTCTTTCAAAGGTAGTATCTATTCCTCTAGAAGAATTTCAAGTCTTCTGGAAGCAATATCGAGTCTTTTAGAAGCAGTATCAAGTCTTCTGGAAGCAGTATCAGCGCCCTGAGAACTCACATATTTGGTACCCATTCGTATTTCTTTTCATAATTCTATAAGTAAGAGCATCTACGTACCGGATGTGCCTATATAGATGACAGAAGTACAATTGGTGCGTTTTTTATGTGACACCTTGTATAAATACAAAACATGAGATTGTTATAAGAATAAAAAAATTAAGGGGGAGAAACCGTTTGAGGGGTTATGTCTCTTAAGGGATTCCTTAACAAAAACTTTTATCTCCGCCACCGGAAGTTGAAAGTTGAAAGTTTACCTTCCGGAAATTTAAATAATATACCCGATAATAACACACTTAGAGGACCTCGAAACCTTTCTCGCTTGGGGGGGCGCTAAATAAAATATTTATCGTGTAAATTTCGTTGCGGAAAAGTTTTTAAAACTCGCGATATTCGAGTTTTGAAAGTTTTCGCTTTTTTTGGGACGTTATTTTTTTCTTCGGCCGCTTCTTGGGCGGTTGTTGCCGCTGTTACACCTTTATACTTTATGGCCGATATATTTCTTAATTTTTATCGCAAAGTTTTATGTTATGATATACACCGAGGATTTTTTTTCTTGAAGATACATTATTTTTGGTACGCATTTAAACACGATGTGGTGCAACCAAACCTTGATGTCATAAATTTCAAATATAATGAATCAAAAAATGTATTAATTTTATTATTGTATTCCTTTGAATTTTGGTTATCTTATTTTAAGGTTGGTGTTCTTTGTAATTAAATTACTTTTTGATGAATTTGCTTTGAACTTGTTGAGTTGATTTGTTTTGGATTTGTGTTATTTAGCAGGTGGATTGTTCTGGGATTGGGTTGGCTTATTTTGAGGTTTTTAATTTTGGATTAGGGACGTAAGAGATAATTTTTGAAATACTACACTTTTTGAAGAATTTTGGCTTTATTTTGACCAATCAAACCAGGTTTCTAAAGTTTTTAACCAGAATTAACTTACTAGGACGATTAACCTCAAAGATGTAGTCCAGTTAGGTTTAAGAATCGCAGATGAGAAGCTTTTTGAAAGGTTTAAACTGTATCTTTTCCTTTATATGAGATGAAATTGAGGTGCCGAAGATGTGATGTCTCCAAAATGCCGATATCTCTTATGAATGAAGAATATCTTGATAACTTGCAAACCAATGAACTTTGAAGCTTGATAACCCAAATTGCATTAGCCTGATTTTTCTCAAATTCCTCTTCAGAAATTTTTGAGCTAGCTGATGACTCAGCATGGCTTTGAGGTTACAGAGATATTCTGTCTATTTTCAGCTTTACACTTGTATGGCACAAGACGTCATAACATTTTGGAGACGATTCTTTTGTGCTCATCACAATTCTGTATCTTCCTTAGTATCATCAATTGCATCGATTAAGTCGTATATCCAAAGCAAATAAAATAGAGAAATGGATTATGCGAGAATGGAATAACTAAAAACAATTTTCTTGTGCAAAAAAAATTTACAATACAGCCTCTGCAAAAATAAATCGACCAAGAGGAGATATAAAAAACAGAACTCGTTGCTGTTGAATTATGAATCAAATTTTACGAGTGTCTGTCAGGCGGACAAATTGTGGGTTCTAGTAAAAGCACTAGTAAATTCCAGGACAGTTTAATGTCCGAGGAGTTTCCAACTCGACAGAGAATGAACAAAAAAAATCCAAGGGGGAAATAAATAATTTATACGACCCCAAAAGTCTTTGTCGAAGCTCAACAGGTGATAAAATTCGCTCCCAAAAAAGCGTATACCTTTCACTTTATTCGTGAAATAATAAAACCTGTACCATTTTGAAAACGTAAACAAACTCGGATAAAAATAATTTATTGAAAGCTTCACTATCTATTTCTTGATGTTTTTGAAGTGAAATTTTGTTACGGTTGAATGGACTTAGAATTAGCATAGAGCTTTGAAGTCTGAACGGTTTACGTCGGAGACGCTCGAAAGGCGTTAAAACGGGTCACAGGACTTGCATATCCTTCAGGAAATCCTTCGATAACGTCCTTCGAACCGCACAAGATCCCAACCGAAGACCCTCTATCTATTTTAAGGGACGACGAAGCGAACGAAGCACACCTTTGAGGTGATCTAAATATCTACCAAATGGAAATTTGTGCGATGATACAAATTTTAACCTAAAACCAGATATTTTCGATTCCGTCGCGTCGTCGCCGTTGTCGTCGTCCTTCTTTCTCGTGGCCGGCCATAATTCAACTTGCGCCATTTGAGATCTACTCTACTGTAACTTATATCCGCGGGTTACGGGCAATTAACCAGAGCCATAAAACTTGACTAAATTAAAAAGCTCGCATTTAAAAACCTGCACCTACTATCAAGGGAGTAATATCACTAAATTTTGTCTCGCGGTGCGGTTAAAAATTTTCAATCCCGCAAAAATTTAAAAACCAATGAACCACAAACAATTTATTTTCACCATAATTTTTTCATCATCATCGCTTCAAGAAGTAACCTCACGTCTTGTGAGACATATGCGTGTGCGGGTTTGATGTTTCCCCCAAACGAGGGACTCCTCTTAAGGGACTCAAAGTGCGTGATGTTGTAAGTAAATTGCTTGTTTTGTGAGTTTGTGCGTGAGTTTCGTGTTAGATGATTGGCGGGATTTATGGATTTAATGCGTTAACTTAAACTTTAACTATTTTTAATACTTAGTATTTTTCAATTTTTCGTTTGGATTTCTTTACCTTTGAAAACGAATCCATAAGTAATCCATTTCGTACCATAAACAAACATCCCGCGGGATAAAACCGTAAAACCAACTGTGCGGAATTACAAAACACACAACACACCGAACCTGAAGTTACAAAATAACGGCCCCAACGCTACAAACGGCGAAGAAATAATACAGAGAACACCTGAAACCCCGAGGACATAAGAAAGAAACAAAATTTAAACAAAACTGAATCAAAACAAAATTGTTCAATAACTAGTATAAATTTTAAGGGTAAACATCCTAAATAAATAAAGATATTTTAAAGTTATTTCACCAACTTAATATCATTCAGAAAATCTAACCTTTCTTTTTCTTGCTCAGGTTCTCAGGTAGGAGAATATAAAAAAAGAATTTTGTGGCCAAAATAATAATGGGTTTCTGTTCGAAATTGGTCTTCTCTTTTTGTTTTAATACCTCCAGGGGCTACGTTTGCATGTTTTCCACCAGGATGGAGCCGATTTGCTCCGGGCAGGTTGCCGGCTACCTCGCGTTTTACCGCCAAAGATCTATGTTTGTTCAGGTTGAAACCGAAGTTTGCTTCTTTCTTCCCTTTTAGTCTTTTTTATATCCCTCTTTCTCTCTCGTTTAGGCAACTCATTGTGGTTTCTTCGATATCCTAACCTCTCTAAATAATAGAGTGATGAAGAATTGTGGTTACAAGAATTAATTATTCGTCAAATCCTTAACCATAAACCACGCCTCTCCAGTCTTTAAATAGTTTAAGAACCCGACCCAACCTACTCCATAAACCTAGGACATAGGAACAAACGTGCGCAAAGGAAATAATCATCACTCGAGGGTATTACACAACCCACATAGAACCAACAACAAAACCTATTTCACATACGAAACGAAAGAGATGGGAATTGAAGTTGTAGAGTTGGAGATCGCGCCTACACAATTAAACTTCTTTAGGAGAAAATCACCTCGGGAGGTCAATAGATCATCTCTCTCTTAGTAAACGAAACGTTTCTGTTTCTGTTTCTATTTCTATTTCTACGAGAAAGATCTTTTAGATTCGGATGGATGGAGATGGAGAATGGAGAATTCGGCGACCCCCGGTAATAGTTCTTAATTGAGACGGACGCCCCTGCGCCTCAATTAAAACTAATTAACCCCCTTTGGAATGCTAAATATAGGGACCCCCCGTCGGAATTTCTTAGGTCGATGGGGATTCGAGTCATTTGTTGTTCTGCGCCCCTCGGTTCCTCTCCGAACGAGACGTAGTTCGGCGTGATTTATGGCCGTCGTGCTGAGCGACCTGGTTTTTTGATTTGTTGGATCGATTTGATTTAGAGGTAATGTGCCGAATTTGAATCAGTTATGGTGTCTTTGAAGAATGTTTCAGTTTAATTGAGTGAAAAATGATTTTTGAAATTAAATAATAAATCTTTAGTTTCCGTATATCACTCGGAGTGCAAGCACATCTTGGATAAGAAAGTTGTGCTTGCACATCAACTTCCATACATTGATTCAAATTGATTGTCTTAACAGAAGTTCCGATTTTGCCTTTTTCTTCAAAATCCAGGATGTTTTCTTCATTTATTTTTGTGTTAGTTGTTTTTTCTTGGCATGGAGAGACTTCTTTATCCATATTTTTTATATCAACTTCCACAGTCTAATGCAAATTCGTTGTCTTATTAGATTTTATTAAATCCACAGTGATTTCGCCTCTTTCTTCAAAATCCACGACATTTTCTTCAATTCCTTTTGAGTTGCCCTTTTTTGGTGTTGAGATACTTCTGTATACATATTCTTTTCATCGATTTTCAGTGTTTGATTCAATTTTATTGCTTTTTTAACACTTGTTGTTAAATTCGCGCCGATTCCGCCTGTTTCTTTAAAAGCCACGACGGTTTCTTCAACTCCTATTGTCTTATTTGTTTTTTCTTGGCATTAAGATATTTTTTTTATCCATATTTTTTACATCAACATCCAATGTTTGATTCAAATTCATTGCCTTATTAGATTTTATTAAATGAACGGCGATTTCGCCTTTTTTTCAAAATCCAGGATGTTTTCTTCAACTATTTTTGTGTTAGTTGTTTTTTCTTGGCATTAAGAGACTTTTCTGCCCATATTTTTTGTATCAACTTCCACAGTCTGATGTAAATTCATTGCCTTATCAGATTTTATTAAATCCGCGGCGATTTCGTTTTTTTTTTCTTCAACATCCACGAAGTTTTCTTCAACTCCTTTTGAGCTAATTGCTTTTTGTTGGCATTGAGATACTTCTTCATGCGTATTTTCTGCATCAACCTCCATAGTTTGATTCAATCTCATTGCTTTATTAGACTTATTAAGACTTGTTATTAAATTCGCGGCGATTTCTTCAAAATCGACGACCTTTGCCTCATCTCCTTTTGTCTTAGTTGTTTTTTCTTGGCATTGAGATATTTTTTTATCCATATTATATATATATTAGATTAAATTAGATTATTAGAGATTATTAAATCCGCGGCGGTAAAATTTTACCTTTTTCTTCAAAACCCAGGGTGTTTTCTTCAACTATATCTGTGTTAGTTGTTTTCTCTTGGCATTGAGAGACTTCTTTGTCCATAATTTTTGTATCAACTTCCACAGTTTGATGCAAATTCATTGCCTTATTAAATTTTATTAAACCCACGGTGATTTCGTCTTTTTTTTTCAACATCCACGACGTTTTCTTCAACTCCTTTTGACTTAACTGCTCTTTGTTGGCATTGAGATACTTCTTCATCCATATTTTCTGCATCAACTTCCATACTTTGTTTCAATCTCATTGGCTTATTATAGTTTTTATGAGTTTTTATTAAATTCGCGGCGATTTCGCCTTTTTCTTTAAAATCCACGACATTTTCTTCAACTCTTCTTGAGTTAGTTGCCTTTTTTTTGGTGTCGAGATACTTCTATATCAATATTCTTCGCATCAACTTCCAGAGTTCGATTCAAATTCATTGCCTCATTAGATTTTGTAAATCCGCGGTTATCTCTTTCTTCAAAATCCACGAAGTTTTTTTCAACTCCTTTTAAATTAGTCGCTTTTTCTTGGCATTGAGATACTGTTTTTCCATATTTTCTGCATCAACTTCAATAGTTTGACTCAAACCGACCGTCTTATTAGACTTATTAAAAGTGTTGATTAAATTCGCGGATATATCGCATTTTTCTTCAAAATTCACGATGTTTTCTTCAACTTTTTCTAAGTTAGTCGCTTTTTCTTGGCATGGAGATATTTCTTCATCCATATTATCTGCATCAACTTCAATAGCTTGATTCATAGTTCATTGGTTCATAGTTTGATAGTCCAAGAAATAGATTTTTAATAAATTTTTAAGTTTTGTTAAAAAACCCTGAACGTTTCTAAAATTTCCTAAAAATTAAATGGTAGATGCTTTAATTAATTATAATTATATAATAATTGGCAAAAATTTCGATAATAACTTTTGTATATTACTCATATCTTCTGTCAAACTACGATTAATCATGAATCGCGATTAAAATCCCACGGGATACATCCCTCAAGAATCATTTCATTATGACACACACATCCCGCATGAACAAACCAATCGCTACCTCTCACATCTTCAATTCCTTTATTTCGCCAATCGATTATTCATAACTGAGTTATGAATATTACCCATAGGGGAGTAAAAAGTAACAACGAGATGTCCCTTTGAAACCAAAGTGAATGATCGATCACCATGAAACCCCAACTCGTTCACCCTTAACATCTAAACCTCATTGTTTTCGAATTGATTTAAAAAGAAATCTTGAAATTGTTTAAAAATATTTTGAAAGAAATTGGGGTTTATTTTTTTTTTCTTTATTAAAATAGTTTGGGATTTAGTGAGTGATTGACGGTCGTTGATGGAGATGAGGTGGAAATCCGGGAAAATGGGGCGAAGGTGTATGAGGTACACACCAACCTTGTGTGTGGGTTAGATTTAGACGTGAAGCTTTCCACGAAAAGTAGATGTGGGGGAAATATATGGTGATGAAATCAGGAAAATACAAAAAGATTTGTTTAGAGACAAAAGAACTTATTGTTAACTTATTATTTATTAACACAAATAAATTTCAAATGATTTTTTTGTCAGGATTGAATTTATAGTACCGGAAATCGATATAATACAATTCTATACACCATAACTTCTACAATACGTCGGAAAAGTTTTCGAGTTTGCAAATCGCAACCACGCAATTGCAACGTAAAGATAATAAAGCTGTCCGTAATCGACTTTATGGACCGATTTTACGTTATTTTATGTGGTTAGTAGAGGATTGAACAAGTTTTAATACTAAATAACGCTATAATGGATTGTTATTTTATTATAACTCCGTTGTAATACCGCAATGCGGCTCAATTCTATCTCGAAAAGAAAATATATCAGATAAATTAAATTAACGATTTTAATCGCGATGGCAAATCAATTCTTAATTGAAATATTGAATCCTTTAAGATCGACAATTTCGATAAACACTCTTTATTTCATTTATTTCTTTTGTGATTTTTATCAACCCCACACAACTTTTCCCATAACGGTTTTGGACGAGGACCGTAAAATTTCGTGTTGATCAAAACCAGAAGGTTTTGTTCTGATTGCATGTGACACACGTTTTGTTCAAACCCCCTTTTTATTCCACGTCGACATAATTTTCTCGGTCGTATATAGCTGATGTTGACGCGTCGTGTGATTGGTTTTTATGGGGACATCAAAAATGGTAAATGCTAAATCAGTAAATAATTTACATAAGTATTGGGTAATTTTATGTTTTTAGGGGGGGAGAACTAAATAAATGCGGTGTAAAAAAATGGGAACAGATGGTGTGTTTTTGACAAGGTTTATTATGATCGAAAATATTAAGGGTTAGGTTGATTTAAAAAAATAAAATAAAAAAGATGTAGTATGAAATTTCACCCCCCAAGAGTAACAAAACATCTTCTTTAAGTTAACTCGCATTCAACAGCTGAACTTCAGCTGTTACATCCTCTCCGTTTAGTTTCAAATTGTTTTTCAATTTTTCAACGTTGATAATGTTAAAGATTCAGATTTTCCAAAACTGTAATAAAACTCGAAAAATAAAGCATGTTTTAGCGGAATTCCGTCTGTCTGCATTTAGAGCTTTGGGCAACTCTCTCCGCCTCTGAAAATTGTTAAATTATTCATGAAGGTGTACGAATGGGGGGCGCAATGGGGGCTGCGTAGAACTCCGCGTATTAGTTTGGACTGTATTATTTAGGAAATCGAGATTGTTTACTTTAAAATGTATGGAATTCGGTGCGAATTAGTTTTACGGGTTATAAGGGGGTGGAGTGAATGAATTTTGAAAGGATTGCCTTTGTTACTGTTAGGGTTAAACCACAATGAAAATTAGAACGGAATAAATTAGGTTACAATTCTTTTTTTAATTGCACCCTCAAAAAAAAAACGTATTATAACCCGTATTAATCCTTTTACCAAAAAAAAAATTTAACAAAAATTGAAACCGACACGGCGTGAAGACAGATTACAGGCGCCGACAATATCCAGATCGATAGATACAATCTGGCACAAATTAAGACATTTAAGGCCGACAAGAAGATTCGGCGCTGTCTTGTCCTTTTAAAGTTCGATGAAGTTTTTCGTCTTCGTTACTTTTTTGAAACAACTTTTTTTTTGATCCCGTTTCGAACAGCCCAAGTTTTGTTAATGGATTATCCAACTTGAAAATCGACGGTCGTTTTCGGGAAAGAAAGTGTTTATAAAGAGAGAGATGAAAATAAGATGGGGGGACGGAGAAAAGATAGTGATCGTTTTTACCGCATCGGATTTAATCCTTTTAAAATTTTAGTTGGAGATAATCAAAATTTTAAAGCTTGGTTAACAATTTTTGACATAAATCCTTAAAAGATTAAGGAAAGAAAAACTCGTTCAGGGGGATTTTTTTTGACTGTATAATATACTTATGTTGTGGCGCAATTTCTTAAAGAATGTTTTAATATAAGAATTTTAATATAAAGCAGAATTTTTCTTGTGGAATGGCTTGAAAGGTACTAATTTTCTAGCATTGTTTCATGCTTCAACTACAATTTATAACATTACAAATATAATAGTTGAGACTGAGGCGCTACAACTTCTTCCTTTAACGCATTATCAATGGCACTATCACACCTTACACTGTTAATAGATTTAACAGCCAAAGCCGATTGTAGCCGAAGCCCAAAAATCTTCAAAAAGCTTGATTAAAGAGTTATCAACCCAACTACGACAATTTACAGCGCTACAGAGTCAAGGTCGCTTGACTCTACAAGTTCTTCCTTTAACGAGTTATTAATGGAACTACCACAATTTTATATCCTATATATTTGAATTGAAGTAAAACTAGAACTAACACTAGACCTAGAAGTGAAAAGTTTTTGGGTTTAGCCGTGCGTCTTCAAACGCACGGCTAAACCCGAATCTTTTCACTTCTAGGTCTAGTGTTAGTTCTAGTTTTATATCCTTAGATTTAACTCTAGGTCTAGAAACATCCGGGTTTAGCCATACATCTCTCAAGACGACTAAACCCGAATGATTCTAGTTCTAGTTTTGCTTCAATACAAATATACAGGGTTGGGTTTGGTTGGGTTTAGCCGTGCATCTGTAGACATTATCCAACTTGAAAATCGACGGTCGTTTTCGGGAAAGAAAGTGTTTATAAAGAGAGAGATGAAAATAAGATGGGGGGACGGAGAAAAGATAGTGATCGTTTTTACCGTATCGGATTTAATCCTTTTAAAATTTTAGTTGGAGATAATCAAAATTTTAAAGCTTGGTTAACAATTTTTGACATAAATCCTTAAAAGATTAAGGAAAGAAAAACTCGTTCAGGGGGATTTTTTTGACTGTATAATATACTTATGTTGTGGCGCAATTTCTTAAAGAATGTTTTAATATAAGAATTTTAATATAAAGCAGAATTTTTCTTGTGGAATGGCTTGAAAGGTACTAATTTTCTAGCATTGTTTCATGCTTCAACTACAATTTATAACATTACAAATATAATAGTTGAGACTGAGGCGCAACAACTTCTTCCTTTAACGCATTATCAATGGCACTATCACACCTTACACTGTTAATAGATTTAACAGCCAAAGCCGATTGTAGCCGAAGCCCAAAAATCTTCAAAAAGCTTGATTAAAGAGTTATCAACCCAACTACTACGACAATTTACAGCGCTACAGAGTCAAGGTCGCTTGACTCTACAAGTTCTTCCTTTAACGAGTTATTAATGGAACTACCACAATCTTATATCCTCTATATTTGAATTGAAGTAAAACTAGAACTAACACTAGACCTAGAAGTGAAAAGTTTTTGGGTTTAGCCGTGCGTCTTCAGACGCACGGCTAAACCCGAATCTTTTCACTTCTAGGTCTAGTGTTAGTTCTAGTTTTATATCCTTAGATTTAACTCTAGGTCTAGAAACATCCGGGTTTAGCCATACATCTCTCAAGACGACTAAATCCAAATGATTCTAGTTCTAGTTTTGCTTCAATACAAATATACAGGGTTGGGTTTGGTTGGGTTTAGCCGTGCATCTGTAGACATTATCCAACTTGAAAATCGACGGTCGTTTTCGGGAAAGAAAGTGTTTATAAAGAGAGAGATGAAAATAAGATGGGGGGACGGAGAAAAGATAGTGATCGTTTTTACCGCATCGGATTTAATCCTTTTAAAATTTTAGTTGGAGATAATCAAAATTTTAAAGCTTGGTTAACAATTTTTGACATAAATCCTTAAAAGATTAAGGAAAGAAAAACTCGTTCAGGGGGATTTTTTTGGCTGTATAATATACTTATGTTGTGGCGCAATTTCTTAAAGAATGTTTTAATATAAGAATTTTAATATAAAGCAGAATTTTTCTTGTGGAATGGCTTGAAAGGTACTAATTTTCTAGCATTGTTTCATGCTTCAACTACAATTTATAACATTACAAATATAATAGTTGAGACTGAGGCGCTACAACTTCTTCCTTTAACGCATTATCAATGGCACTATCACACCTTACACTGTTAATAGATTTAACAGCCAAAGCCGATTGTAGCCGAAGCCCAAAATCTTCAAAAAGCTTGATTAAAGAGTTATCAACCCAACTACGACAATTTACAGCGCTACAGAGTCAAAGTCGCTTGACTCTACAAGTTCTTCCTTTAACGAGTTATTAATGGAACTACCACAATCTTATATCCTATATATTTGAATTGAAGTAAAACTAGAACTAACACTAGACCTAGAGGTGAAAAGATTCGGGTTTAGCCGTGCGTCTTCAGACTTTTCAAAACTTTTCACTTCTAGGTCTAGTGTTAGTTCTAGTTTTATATCCTTAGATTTAACTCTAGGTCTAGAAACATCCGGGTTTAGCCATACATCTCTCAAGACGACTAAACCCGAATGATTCTAGTTCTAGTTTTGCTTCAATACAAATATACAGGGTTGGGTTGGATTGGGTTTAGCCGTGCATCTGTAGACATTGTTTTGACGAAGGCTTCTACAATCAATAGTTTCTGAAATAAAGTACTTTACAGACAAATTGGGCAACCAATTGAAGTAAAACTAGAATTAACACTAGACCTAGAACCAGAATTTTCGTCCCTCCAACCCAATCCTGGGGTGCCAAATATCTTAGGATGGCACTGCTTCAAGCCCTAAAATCTTTTTCATTAACAAGTTATCAACCCAATCACAACAATTTACAGCGGTACAGAGATAATAGCCAAGATCGCTTGGGCCAAAGCACTACAACTTCTTCCTTTAACGAATTATTAGATTCAAAAGTCGAGGTCGCTTGAGGTCGAGGTTCTTTAGAATTTCCTTCTTTAATATATGGCGATGTTTTAGATGCATAATAGCCAATACACTTTATTGAGCTGCGTTTTGAGAATGTTACAATCAACGCAAAATAGGCTGCACAAAAGAGAAATCTATGAGTCAGCTTTAAATTAGTAACTCATTATAACATAAAAATCATGAACAAAGAAGACCAAGTGTTATTCTAGACAACTACATACAACATACAAAAAATAACATGACTGTAGCAACCTTTTCATTGAATCATCAATTTAGGTGTTTGGGTTTCCAGGATACTCACTGTAACGTCACTATATTATATAAAAATAAATACACAACATTCTCGAGTTGCAATTAACCTAACATAACAAATTTCATCGAAATATTTTCTTTAATTCGCATACAAAAAGATTTTCCTTTTTTAATCGTCTATCAGTATTCAATTTTTTGGGACAAAAACAATTTTTTGTGTATATTTTACAGTCGCGTTGTTGATTTTTCGGGTATTTTCCATATTTACGTTCTGCTTTGTCAACGGTGCAACAATTGAGCTACCAGAAAATGGGTCACTTACTCTCGACACCCTCGGGGTGATCCCAGTTTTTAGAGGCTGTAATTCGGTTCTTTTACAAATTGTTGTGAAAAACGCATCGAGTTCACAAATTAAATATCGATTTCATGTATAACACTTTTACATTTTTTTTGGTGATATAAATAATAAAAAAATAATAATAATAAAGTTTGTTTTAAATCGAGTTATTTTTATAATGAAATACAAATTTAGTTTTTTGCTGAGTTTAAATCTTTATTTCATCTCCACATCGTACATTGTTTCAAATGCATTTCCATTTTACTTTGTATATATTATTATTTTCTAGATATAAGATATAAAACGTTCTCATAAAACCTTTTCCCCATTTCTCCGCGAGTTATTCTTTCTTGGTTCAAGATCGTAAACAATAAATCTTGGCCCTATACCATTCCGTACAATTTAGAAAACTTACATACACTTACGTTCCCTTCTATATCAAGCTTATTTGTTTACCAAACAAAACGAAACTTCAAAATTGAAACATTTTTGTGCTGCAGATCGAGATGTATTTTTATTTAATGGCTTAGAGGGCACAATAAACCGCGCCAGAAACTGGAAATTGTGTTGAGCAACCGACGAAATTGAGTTGAACGAGATGAATTTTAATTTTTATATTACCCAGTTTGCTTTTATCCCGAAATGGGGAATTAAAAACGTTTAATCCCGGCCGGGTTAATTAAGATTCGATTAAGATGGAAATTTTTATTATTTTCATTTCATTTTAAAATATAAAAACTTTAAAACTAAAAATTGTTTTGATTGAGTTCGGACACGCAATCGTATTTCACCGAAAAAAATTCTTTCTATTTGCTTTATCTCAAATGTTACATAGTCACGAAATCAAAGCTAAAAAATAATACTTTTACCAATAAATTAGAATTCATAAATATGGTAAAATGTCGATATAACGGGTTAATGCGAAAAGGGAGTGATTGTTATAAGCAAAACTTCATATTATTAATAATTTTGTTACTGAATTCTGAAGCTCTCTTATAATTTTGTTCTCAAATGCATCAATATCGAGAAAAAAAAATACATCTTTAGATCTAAAACCCTCTTGAAGAATAAGTCAAGTTGGATTCTTCGTTTTCATTTAAATATACTAATGTGTTAAATAACTCTTACTTAATGAAATCAATGAACTTTAATAAGATTCAATTTACTCCAATTTTGATATAGAGTCCCATATGGATTGATTAAAATTCCCCAACTAACATTGACCTCCCTTTATGTGTTACTTCATTGAGATCATTTTCAATTTCTTTAAGCTGAATCAGTTTGAATCCGTTTACTATCGTTTTAAATCTGTTACGAAACACTACGAGCTTTACGCATTTTTTTAAGTGACAATAATTGCCGTTGATTGTGCTAATTTAACGACCATTATTGTTGGTACCGCGCTCGATATCATCAACCTTGCGGGAGCGTTCACATGCTAATCCCAGCGGACGAGCCGCCAATGTATATTGATGAGAAGGTAGGGACCTATGCGTACTGTTGCTGCTGCTGGTGATCGATTTGTTAGATAAACAGGTTTACAATGACAATAATACACTGTGAGTTAGTCGACGACGTTAGTATATAGTGTCGCATTATTATAGTTTCGGCATTGTGGATGTTAATCTGCACATTATGTGGTTTAACGCAGAAATTAACAGCGATGATTTTTTGATTAATCCCCCAACATCAAACGTGATTTATGGCACGGTCCACAAAAAAAATTGTTTAAATCGAGTATCAAACAGTCTCGTCATCAATTCCGTTTTAAAACAAATACTTCGGGATTTCAAAAGCGTCGACAAACAAACGAGCGGGGCAGTATGCAGTAGAAAATTCCTCGCGTCCAATAAATATCACCACCATCCTCCAAGCTCCGCAGAAGTACCATCCATAGAACACACGGACACGGAGAAATTGCAATCAAACTTTATAGCCGTGCCAGTAAAAGTTTTCAAGGGCATCCGAAGGAGGCGATATTCCAAACCACAACGACCATCTCGGCATGAAAACACCACTATGACATCTCCGTTTTAACAAATCGCCCTGAAAACAAATAATGGCGATTCGAGGCAGGGCCAGAAAAGGTAAAATGGTTTATTGCGGCGGTTGGGCACGCGTGAAATGCAATTTGTTTAAATCAGTCGTCATCGTCGTTCACGTCGTTTTTGTTGTTCTCGTTGGTTTCTCCGAACGTTGTTCTCGTTGGAGCTTGGAAGCGTTGGAGCTTGGAACTTGGGAGCGAGGTGAGAGTGGTGAATATTGAAGGTGGCGTAACCGCTCGAAATGATTACTTGATTGGATTGGTTTCGTTTAAGTCTTTTCGTTTTAACCGAAGTGGTGTGTTGCGTGTGCCTTTAGGTGTTAAAAGCCAATTTCAATAAGTCAGTGGGACATTTTCGTTTTAGATCAGCTTCGTAATAGTTTTTGTAATATATCATTGCCAATGAGGTTATTTCATTTATTGTTACTTCGCAGAAATTGGTTAAATGATAAAGCTTATCTTATTTCTTTTTTAGGATTTATGTTTAATCATCAACAAACATCAAAATTGAAGCAAATTGCAACATAAAGGGGACAATAATGTATTAGAAGAATCAAAGGCTTATTGATTATGGAAACTAAGTTGAAATGAAACCCACCAACACTTACCTAATGAAGAAGATGAATACGAACTAGAAGATAAACACAAAAAGAGCCAGGAATGATGATGTACTAGGTGAACAAGAACAAGGATCAAGGATCATACGAAAAGGTAAGTGAAGTTGTCCAATAAAGTTTTACAACACGAAAAGAAATGAAAATATGAAGAAATGCTGAAAAATTATTACTACAATTCACATTTTTGATTCAATAGAGGATTATATTTCAAAAATTAAATATGATAGAAAGAAACTTTTCAGACAAAAAACTTTTTAAATCATACCAAGACGCAAAAAGTGTGAAAAGCTTCAAATTTGACATATTTCTCATCAAAAGGGGATGTATCTCAAAAATTAAATATGACAGAAAGAATCTTTTGGCACAAAAAACTTTTTAAATCATACCTAGGCGCGAAAAGTGTGAAAAGCTTCAAGTTTGACATATTTCTCATCAAAAGGGGATGTATCGCAAAAATTAAATATCATAGAAAGAATCTTTTGAAATAAAAAAACTTTTTAAATCATATTAAAACACAAATTTCTTTAAATTTGACATATTTCACATGAAAAGCGATTATATATCAAAAATTAAAAATGATTGAGACACAAATCATTCATATATTCATTGTATTATTCTAGTTCTCATCAAAAGGGATTGTATCTCAAAAATTTAATTTGATAGAAAGAATCTTTTGGGACAAAAAACTTTTCAAATCATACCAAGACGCAAAAAGTGTGAAAAGCTTCAAATTTGACATATTTCTCATCAAAGGGGGATGTATCTCAAAAATTAAATATGATAGAAAGAAACTTTTGGGACAAAAAACTTTTTAAATCATACCAAGACGCAAAAAGTGTGAAAAGCTTCAAATTTGACATATTTCTCATCAAAAGGGGATGTATCTCAAAAATTAAATATGATAGAAAGAAACTTTTGGGACAAAAAACGTTTTAAATCATACCAAGACGCAAAAAATGTGAAAAGCTTCAAATTTGACATATTTCTCATCAATAGGGGTTGTATCTCAAAAATTTAATTTGATAGAAACCATCTTTTGAGACAAAAAACTTTTTAAATTATACCAAGACGCAAAAAGTGTGAAAAGCTTCAAATTTGACATATTTCTCATCAAAAGGGGGTGTATCTCAAAAATAAAATATGATAGAAAGAATCTTTTGGGACAAAAAACTTTTCAAATCATACCAAGACGCAAAAAGTGTGAAAAGCTTCAAATTTGACAAATTTCTCATCAAAAGGGGATGTATCTCAAAAATTAAATATGATAGAAAGAATCTTTTGGGACAAAAAACTTTTTAAATCATACCAAGGCGCGAAAAGTGTAAAAAGCTTCAAATTTGACATATTTCTCATCAAAAGGGGATGTATTTCAAAAATTAAATATGATAGAAAGAATCTTTTGGAACAAAAAACTTTTTAAATCATACCAAGACGCAAAAAGTGTGAAAAGCTTCAAATTTGACATATTTCATATCAAAAGGGAATGTATCGCAAAAATTAAATATCATAGAAAGAATCTTTTGAAATAAAAAACTTTCTAAATCATATCAAAACACAAATTTCTTCAAATTTGACATATTTCTCATCAAAAAGGGATGTATCTCAAAAATTAAATATGATAGAAAGAATCTTTTGGGACAAAAAACTTTTTAAATCATACCAAGACGCAAAAAGTGTGAAAAGCTTCAAATTTGACATATTTCATATCAAAAGGGAATGTATCGCAAAAATTAAATATCATAGAAAGAATCTTTTGAAATAAAAAACTTTCTAAATCATATCAAAACACAAATTTCTTCAAATTTGACATATTTCTCATCAAAAAGGGATGTATCTCAAAAATTAAATATGATAGAAAGAATCTTTTGGGACAAAAAACTTTTTAAATCATACCAAGACGCAAAAATTGTAAAAAGCTTCGAATTTGACATATTTCTCATCAAAAGGGGATGTATCTCAAAAATTAAATATGATAGAAAGAATCTTTTGGGACAAAAAACTTTTTAAATCATACCAAGACGCAAAAATTGTAAAAAGCTTCGAATTTGACATATTTCTCATCAGAAGGGGATGTATCTCAAGAATTAAATATGATAGAAAGAATCTTTTGGGACAAAAAACATTTTAAATCATACCAATACGCAAAGAGTGTAAAAAGCTTCAAATTTGATATATTTCTCATCAAAAGGGGATGTATCTCAAAAATTAAATATGATAGAAAGAATCTTTTGGGACAAAAAACTTTTTAAATCATACCAAGACGCAAAAATTGTAAAAAGCTTCGAATTTGACATATTTCTCATCAGAAGGGGATGTATCTCAAGAATTAAATATGATAGAAAGAATCTTTTGGGACAAAAAACATTTTAAATCATACCAATACGCAAAGAGTGTAAAAAGCTTCAAATTTGATATATTTCTCATCAAAAGGGGATGTATCTCAAAAATTAAATATGATAGAAAGAATCTTTTGGGACAAAAAACTTTTTAAATCATACCAAGACGCAAAAAGTGTGAAAAGCTTCAAATTTGACAAATTTCTCATCAAAAGGGGATGTATCTCAAAAATTAAATATGATAGAAACAATCTTTTGGGACAAAAAACTTTTCAAATCATACCAAGACGCAAAAAGTGTGAAAAGCTTCAAATTTGACAAATTTCTCATCAAAAGGGGATGTATCTCAAAAATTAAATATGATAGAAAGAATCTTTTGGGACAAAAAACTTTTTAAATCATACCAAGGCGCGAAAAGTGTAAAAAGCTTCAAATTTGACATATTTCTCATCAAAAGGGGATGTATTTCAAAAATTAAATATGATAGAAAGAATCTTTTGGGACAAAAAACTTTTTAAATCATACCAAGACGCAAAAAGTGTGAAAAGCTTCAAATTTGACATATTTCATATCAAAAGGGAATGTATCGCAAAAATTAAATATCATAGAAAGAATCTTTTGAAATAAAAAACTTTCTAAATCATATCAAAACACAAATTTCTTCAAATTTGACATATTTCTCATCAAAAAGGGATGTATCTCAAAAATTAAATATGATAGAAAGAATCTTTTGGGACAAAAAACTTTTTAAATCATACCAAGACGCAAAAAGTGTGAAAAGCTTCAAATTTGACAAATTTCTCATCAAAAGGGGATGTATCTCAAAAATTAAATATGATAGAAAGAATCTTTTGGGACAAAAAACTTTTTAAATCATACCAAGACGCAAAAAGTGTGAAAAGCTTCAAATTTGACAAATTTCTCATCAAAAGGGGATGTATCTCAAAAATTAAATATGATAGAAAGAATCTTTTGGGACAAAAAACTTTTTAAATCATACCAAGGCGCGAAAAGTGTAAAAAGCTTCAAATTTGACATATTTCTCATCAAAAGGGGATGTATTTCAAAAATTAAATATGATAGAAAGAATCTTTTGGGACAAAAAACTTTTTAAATCATACCAAGACGCAAAAAGTGTGAAAAGCTTCAAATTTGACATATTTCATATCAAAAGGGAATGTATCGCAAAAATTAAATATCATAGAAAGAATCTTTTGAAATAAAAAACTTTCTAAATCATATCAAAACACAAATTTCTTCAAATTTGACATATTTCTCATCAAAAAGGGATGTATCTCAAAAATTAAATATGATAGAAAGAATCTTTTGGGACAAAAAACTTTTTAAATCATACCAAGACGCAAAAAGTGTGAAAAGCTTCAAATTTGACATATTTCATATCAAAAGGGAATGTATCGCAAAAATTAAATATCATAGAAAGAATCTTTTGAAATAAAAAACTTTCTAAATCATATCAAAACACAAATTTCTTCAAATTTGACATATTTCTCATCAAAAAGGGATGTATCTCAAAAATTAAATATGATAGAAAGAATCTTTTGGGACAAAAAACTTTTTAAATCATACCAAGACGCAAAAATTGTAAAAAGCTTCGAATTTGACATATTTCTCATCAAAAGGGGATGTATCTCAAAAATTAAACATGATAGAAAGAATCTTTTGGGACAAAAAACTTTTTAAATCATACCAAGACGCAAAAATTGTAAAAAGCTTCGAATTTGACATATTTCTCATCAGAAGGGGATGTATCTCAAGAATTAAATATGATAAAAAGAATCTTTTGGGACAAAAAACATTTTAAATCATACCAATACGCAAAGAGTGTAAAAAGCTTCAAATTTGATATATTTCTCATCAAAAGGGGATGTATCTCAAAAATTAAATATGATAGAAAGAATCTTTTGGGACAAAAAACTTTTTAAATCATACCAAGACGCAAAAAGTGTGAAAAGCTTCAAATTTGACAAATTTCTCATCAAAAGGGGATGTATCTCAAAAATTAAATATGATAGAAACAATCTTTTGGGACAAAAAACTTTTTAAATCATACCAAGGCGCGAAAAGTGTAAAAAGCTTCAAATTTGACATATTTCTCATCAAAAGGGGATGTATTTCAAAAATTAAATATGATAGAAAGAAACTTTTGGGACAAAAAACGTTTTAAATCATACCAAGACGCAAAAAATGTGAAAAGCTTCAAATTTGACATATTTCTCATCAATAGGGGTTGTATCTCAAAAATTTAATTTGATAGAAACCATCTTTTGAGACAAAAAACTTTTTAAATTATACCAAGACGCAAAAAGTGTGAAAAGCTTCAAATTTGACATATTTCTCATCAAAAGGGGGTGTATCTCAAAAATAAAATATGATAGAAAGAATCTTTTGGGACAAAAAACTTTTCAAATCATACCAAGACGCCAAAAGTGTGAAAAGCTTCAAATTTGACAAATTTCTCATCAAAAGGGGATGTATCTCAAAAATTAAATATGATAGAAAGAATCTTTTGGGACAAAAAACTTTTTAAATCATACCAAGGCGCGAAAAGTGTAAAAAGCTTCAAATTTGACATATTTCTCATCAAAAGGGGATGTATTTCAAAAATTAAATATGATAGAAAGAATCTTTTGGGACAAAAAACTTTTTAAATCATACCAAGACGCAAAAAGTGTGAAAAGCTTCAAATTTGACATATTTCATATCAAAAGGGAATGTATCTCAAAAATTAAATATGATAGAAAGAATCTTTTGGGACAAAAAACTTTTTAAATCATACCAAGACGCAAAAATTGTAAAAAGCTTCGAATTTGACATATTTCTCATCAGAAGGGGATGTATCTCAAGAATTAAATATGATAGAAAGAATCTTTTGGGACAAAAAACATTTTAAATCATACCAATACGCAAAGAGTGTAAAAAGCTTCAAATTTGATATATTTCTCATCAAAAGGGGATGTATCTCAAAAATTAAATATGATAGAAAGAATCTTTTGGGACAAAAAACTTTTTAAATCATACCAAGACGCAAAAAGTGTGAAAAGCTTCAAATTTGACAAATTTCTCATCAAAAGGGGATGTATCTCAAAAATTAAATATGATAGAAACAATCTTTTGGGACAAAAAACTTTTTAAATCATACCAAGACGCAATAAGTGTGAAAAGCTTCAAATTTGACATATTTCTCATCAAAAGGGGATGTATCTCAAAAATTAAGTATGATAGAAAGAATCTTTTGAGCCAAAAAAGTTTTTATATCATACCTAGATGCAAAAAGTGTGAAAAGCTTCAAATTTGACATATTTTATATCAAAAGGGAATGTATCGCAAAAATTAAATATCATAGAAAGAATCTTTTGAAATAAAAAACTTTCTAAATCATATCAAAACACAAATTTCTTCAAATTTAACATATTTCACATGAAAAGCGATTATATATCAAAAATTAAAAATGATTGAGACACAAATCATTCATATATTCATTGTATTATTCTAGTTCTCATCAAAAGGGATTGTATCTCAAAAATTTAATTTGATAGAAAGAATCTTTTGAAACAAAAACTTTTTAAATCATACCAAGACGCAAAAAGTGTGAAAAGCTTCAAATTTGACATATTTCTCATCAAAAGGGGTTGTATCTCAAAAATTAAATATGATAGAAAGAAACTTTTGGGACAAAAAACTTTTTAAATCATACCAAGACGCAAAAAGTGTGAAAAGCTTCAAATTTGACATATTTCTCATCAAAAGGGGATGTATCTCAAAAATTAAATATGATAGAAAGAATCTTTTGGGACAAAAAACTTTTTAAATCATACCAAGACGCAAAGAGTGTAAAAAGCTTCAAATTTGACATATTTCTCATCAAAAGGGGATGTATCTCAAAAATTAAATGTGATAGAAAGAATCTTTTGGGACAAAAAACTTTTTAAATCATACCAAGACGCAAAAAGTGTAAAAAGCTTCAAATTTAACATATTTCTCATCAAAAGGGGATGTATCGCAAAAATTAAATATCATAAAAAGAATCTTTTGAAATAAAAAAACTTTTTAAATCATATCAAAACACAAATTTCTTCAAATTTGACATATTTCACATGAAAAGCGATTATATATCAAAAATTAAAAATGATTGAGACAAAGATTATTCATATATTCATTGTATTATTCTAGTTCTCATCAAAAGGGGTTGTATCTCAAAAATTAAATATAATAGAAAGAATCTTTTGGGACAAAAAACTTTTTAAATCATACCAAGACGCAAAAAGTGTGAAAAGCTTCAAATTTGACATATTTCATATCAAAAGGGAATTCGCAAAAATTAAATATCATAGAAAGAATCTTTTGAAATAAAAAACTTTCTAAATCATATCAAAACACAAATTTCTTCAAATTTGACATATTTCACATGAAAAGCGATTATATATCAAAAATTAAAAATGATTGGGACAAAAATCATTCATATATTCATTGTATTATTCTAGTTCTCATCAAAAGGGGATGTATCTCAAAAATTAAATATGATAGAATCTTTTGGGACAAAAAACTTTTCAAATCATACCAAGACGCAAAAAGTGTGAAAAGCTTCAAATTTGACATATTTCTCATCAAAGGGGGATGTATCTCAAAAATTAAATATGATAGAAAGAATCTTTTGGGACAAAAAACTTTTTAAATCATACCAAGACCCAAAAAGTTTGAAAAGCTTCAAATTTGACATATTTCTCATCAAAAGGGGATGTATCTCAAAAATTAAATATAATAGAAAGAATCTTTTGGGACAAAAAAACTTTTTAAATCATACCAAGACGCAAAAAGTGTAAAAAGCTTCAAATTTTACATATTGCTCATCAAAATAGGATGTATCTCAAAAATTAAATGTGACAGAAAGAATCTTTTGGCACAAAAAACTTTTTAAATCATACCTAGGCGCGAAAAGTGTAAAAAGCTTCAAATTTGACATATTTCTCATCAAAAGGGGAAGTATCTCAAAAATTAAATATGATAGAAAGAATCTTATGAAATAAAAAAACTTTTTAAATCATATCAAAACACAAATTTTCTTCAAATTTGACATATTTCACATGAAAAGCGATTATATATCAAAAATTAAAAATGATTGAGACAAAAATCATTCATATATTCATTCTATTATTGTAGTTCTCATCAAAAGGGGTTGTATCTCAAAAATTAAAAATTATTAAACACATCTTTTTAGATATAATATTAAGATAATAATATTCGCGTATTATTTATTATTACCAACGTAGATAAACAAATAGTTTCATGACAAGAAACAAGAAAACTAAAAACTTTTTCTCCATCAATGGAACATATGAAATCTCGAAGGAAATAAAGTTCCTTTTATGCATTTTTTTACTATTTATTTCCACCATTCCAAAGTTTCTTGTATCGCGTCCTTCCCGAGAGGAATACTTTAATTTGCTCTTCCACTCGCATGGATTCGAATTTATTCCGGATCCATATGTGTACAAGATCCCTTTGGATTTTTTTTAATTCTTCCGTGATCTATTAAATTCCTCGGGTTCCTTGGTCATTCTCGAATTAATACGGTCACCAGAAAAGGGATCAAACTTAAAATTAAGATTCCTGCCGTCGCCACATCAGGGAACTTTGAAGTTGTCTAACATACAAAGCGACCACGTCCTCTTCGCATCCGATCTTCAGCCCGTCGTTCTCAAAAGAGGAAAGCCCGCTTTGTGTGCTCCTTTCGACGTCGTTCAAAATCGAATGGAAAATACTCAACTACTCCCATCACCTCTTGTAACGCGCCATGTGATATCAATACATGGCATTTCCAAGTACCCCTTTTCGGATGTCTTAATAAAATGTTTTAAGAAAAAATAATTTAATCGATTCGGATTGGTAGATTAATTTGTGCTAATGGATGTGACATATGGTGTAAACCCCAAATAAATAAATAAAGCTTATTTGTACAGATAACACCATTACCTACTTTCCAAATTTGTGGATATTTCGGTGCATCTAAATGGGTGATGATAAAAGTTGGTGAGGACATCTGTTTAAACCATTAATTTGATAAATGGGAGGAAAAAGTAATTTTTCGAAAAGATAGAAAATCCTTGTATTTATGGATAATCCAGCCGAGTCATGTGGTCACCCTCATCAGAAACTGGGGGTTTAAGCCCCGCATCGTGTGTGGTCAGTCAATTCGTTATGAGCGATTGAGAATTTGACTTGTATTTATGGTATTGACGGATGTAATGTCTGCAAATGATAAATTATGATCCCAAAAATCCATTAAACATTATCTTTAAGGGGTTTTTAGCATGAAACGAGGGTGGACAAATGACCAAACAACCAAATGCTGGTTATAACTTGACTACCACTAAATTCGCCAATTAAATAAAAATTTTTAATTCGATTCCGACTTATTTTACACCAAAGTTAACAATGCACGTTAAAAATACAAAAAAACGAAATGCGCACACAGCAGAATGAGACAATGGGTCGGAGCCTCTTTCGGAACAATTAACCTTGAACACCGAACGACGGCGGAAACAATGGATTCCCCGGTTAAAGCTGTTGGAATGGAATTCGAAATGCGCGACACACACAATGCCCGAACGACGACGACCTGTTGTTGAAAAATCCTAATGCCGAAGCCTCCTTCACTCCTCTCATTCGTTCGATTTTACAATTCCAATCGTCGAATCCCACACTATTCTACTCTGGCTGAAGAAAAGAAATCGAGAATCCTGAAACACTCGAACGTTTTTAAGTACTTTACGATTTACTTCTATAAATATTGTTTTACGTCTTTTTGTTTAGATACAAACTTTTTTTATATCTCATTTATTTCTCTCATTTATATCGCATACTTGTTGTCATAAAAAAAGTTTTTGGCGATTATAGAACATGATTCATTGAACTCGTAAACCGTAAAAAAATACAGGTAATCCTTTGCCTAAAAGTCTTCTTCTTCGTACATGATACTAATTATCTTCCTCTTCATTTTAAGACGATATTTTCTTTCTATATTTTTTCAAAAGAAGAATTGCCTTTACTTTGCAGTACCACTCATCTGAGTGTGCGTGATCGTGAGTAATTGTAGTTCCATCGTGACCCAACTGGATTCTTTCTCCAAAAGAGTTTCTGCCTTGCAAATGTTGATTCTTTAACCATTTTCCTGATAAGCATTCCACAAAAGACTGTTAAGTCTTTTCTTTGAGGTAATTTTGTACCTCAATTAAAGCGTGAAGTTTTTGTTTTGACCTGTCAATCATCCCTTGAAAGAATGTTGAGTAGGTCAGTTTTGTTTACAAACATTAATTATACCGTAAAATATTTTTTTGTACCCTAATTAAACCGTGAAGAATATCCCATTGTTATAGAAAAAGGGTTAAGCCAGGTAGCTCTCTTTTGTTCCCCAAGTAAAGCGTGAAGTTTTTGTTTTGACCTGTCAAAATCATCTCACGAAAGAAAGTTGACTAGGTCAGTTTTTGTATACAATATTTCTTTTATATGCCACTTAAAACGTGGAGTTTTCTTTTAACTTCACAGTCGTCCCCTGAAGAAAATGTTAAATCTGGAGTCAGAAGTTAGTCGGTTTTTTCAGGAGAGTTCCAAAACTGGAGTTTCGCGTGGAGTCTCTTGCAAATTTGTAAAAGCCAGATTCATCTTGGGTTGGAGTTCGAGATGTAGGGTGGTCATCAGACTAGAGATGAGCAATTTACGTGAGTCACGTTGGGCCACGTGAATCACGTGATTCGTTAGGTTATTTACGTTAGTGGTGTGCGTGACCCACGTCGTATAGGTCGTGAGCACCTCTGGTTCCAGGTTACTCTGGAGTTGCTGATACTGAAGTGGCAGATGAGCTTACAAGAATGTGGCATTAATGCTTTTATGGGCTAGAGTCAGTACCTAGTAGACCAGTTGCGATGGCCAAACACAGGATTGGAGTGCGGGCTGAGGATAGACTTAGTTTACTGTGGACTAGCTCTTCTGAAATGAGAATTGCAAAGTTATTTGTTGACCTCGTTATATAACCCGGGAATATTTTAGGAGTTGCTCACAACAGCATTAGGGTTCTAATGGGTGTCTTTACTGGGCATTATCGATTAAAGGCGTATTTTAACTTGTTGGGCATAGGCGATGACACTGAATATCGTCTATGTGCAAGGACGAGAAGACAATAAATCCTGAAAGCGCTTGTAATTTGAAATTGCTTGATTGGAAGGACAAAGAATAAAATGATTATTTCAAACCGAACTCAATTTTATCCATTTTTTTTTATCTTATTAACCCTCATCCGGATTTTTGACACAATTTTCAGGATTAATTGATGATATTTTTGTTATTTATTACCGAATTGACTAAATATTTTCGCTCAGTGAATGAACTTTTGTTTCTTTTCCATTAACATTTTTGTTTTTGCCGTAATTTTTATTTAGAAGGTAGAAAAAGAAAAATCCTTAATTCGTACATCATGTGTCAGATTGATACAGCGTCGAGTAACATATTTGTACATCCCAATTTTGTACATAAAAATGAATTCATTTACAGAAACGTTTAAAGAAATATGTGTGATATTTGTGCTTTGATGATACAAAGAAATCAATAGTTAATTCGACGATAATTCACTTCGTATATGATAATTAGGTTCAACTAGTAGTTGATGAGCAGATGCTTTCCATTTTATGGGTTACAGCTGATTCAAATACGCACTATGTGGTAGTGATACAAATTCTGCTCGTAAAACAAATCAAGATGAACCTGCTGTTCTTGATATGTGTGATGGGAATTTCTTTGTATATTATAGTAATTTTATTTAGTTTTTTTCTTCTGGTAGGGCCAAATGGTAATTTTTTTAACATCATATGACTATCGTCGGTACGATTTGTAAAAATTGAAACGAAATACTACCTATCTTATGTTAACCACTATACAAAAATTTGCAAGAGCATCATCTAGTCTTTAATTGCTAGTTTTTGAATTTCTGGCATGAAGATATTGTCCTTTGACAACAATATTTGATATTTTGGAAGCAAAATTAAATGTTATATTTACTTCAGATTTACCATCAGTATTTAGTTATTATTAACAGTTTTTGGATTAATTACGTCAAGATTTTGAATCATGTCCAATAGTATGTAATATTTTACAGTTTACCTAAAGGATTTGTAAACAGCATCTTGTAATCTTGCGATGAAAATGTTTCTGTTCAAGCCATCTGGCAGCAGTTGAAGCGTTCTGGACCCATTTCAAACAGTACCACGTCTTCCAGAGGCAGTATCGAGTCTTCTAGAATTATTTCAAGTCTTCCAGAAACATTTCAGCTGTTTTGGATGCACTTCCAGTTTTCTGGATGCATTTTAAGTCTTTTAGAAACAGTTACAAATCATCTAAAAAAAAGTCATCTAGAACCAGTATCTAGTTGTTTGAAAGCATTGTAAGTTTTCTGGAACCATTTGAAGGCTTCTGGAAATAAATTGAAGTCTTCTAGGAGCAGTTTAAACTTTTTGGAAGCATTTCAAGTCGTTTAGAAACAGTATTAGTCCTCCAGAGTCAGTATCGGTTCAACCCTTTTGTGAAAGGGTTTAATGTTTTCTGAAAGCAACAATATTGAAGAATATTGAGTCTTTTAGAAGCATTTGAAGCCTACTAGAAGCATTTTCAAATCTTCTATAAGCGTTATCAAGTCTTCTAGAAGCATTTTAGGTCTTCTGGAAGCAGTGTCAACCTACGAATTCGGCAATTATAGGAATGGGTGTTGGACAATACAATTTTGAAGAAAGCAAGGTTAGTATCGAAGCAAACGGAAAGTTAATAAGCGATGGCATGTTGCGCTGCTTTTAGAAGTCTTTTTTTGATAGAAGCCAGTCAAGCGTTTGTTTGAGTTATCATTTTTTTGACATAAACAAATCGTAAAAAAATAGACAGTAATATACAAGCAATTATTGTCTGACATTGTGTCAATTTGATACCTGAAGATCGGATTTGGTTCTAGAAATGAAGTCCGGATGAGGGTTCCTTTAGATCATACTGCATTTTGTATTTTTTTTGTGGAACCGTTTTTCACCTTAATTACGCCACCTTCAGTATCAATTGGGTTTACTTCCTTAATTTCAGTAAGACACAAGATTTCTTTGCACGACTTTTCAAAATTTTACATTTCTTCAATTGTATCAACTTTATCTATCTCCATCTTTTATTACCCTTATATCCTTCGTTTGGAGTTCTTATTCATACATCATCTTGTTTACTTGCGCATTCACTATTTTTACCCATTTACTCTTTATCTGACTTTCTATATTGGACCTCAGATGATCTCTTTAATTTGTCTTCTTGTATTCTGCTCCATAATACCTAAATGCAAAATATATCATAATCTTAACACTTTTAAAATATTTTGGTGGAATTTTATACAATTCTTTTTTATTTATACAATTCATCTTTAACATAATATGTGTTATTGCAACTCTCGTTATCTCATCGGCACTTAAGATCAACTTAAGATATTTCTTTTAATAATAAACAAAGGAAGTGCGTTATCACTAAAAAAAACATAACAAGATAAACTTTTTAAATATATAAATCGATTAACGTTAATTTTGAAACCATCAATTTTCAAGATGTTGAATAAATCGGTTGTGGCTCTTTTGCTGGGTGTTATATTGTGCCAAAATATTAACGCTCAGTCATGTACTGGTAATGTTTTTGATTAATTCATAACATGTGTTATAATATAAAAAAATTACAGGAGAATTAGGACCTGCGCAAAATTTTGTAGTCAACGTTGATTATCACTTATTTCTTTCTTGGATGCCTCCAATGGGATTTGGAAATTGTGCAATTATTTATTCCCTTCATATTACAAATGGGAACACTACGGAGTATTTAACACCTGTTGTACATACAAGCGATCTTAACTACATATTTGATTATAATAAATACGATCTAATGTGCGTTTATGCAAGAACGTACCTATACGCTTATTACAAAGCTCAATCAAGTGTTGTAACAGAAGATATGACTTTCTTAGGTAAAGATTATAAAATCTTAATGGGCGTGTTATGACGTTTTTTTTTAAGAACCGGTCATTGAACAAGGTCCTCCAGGTTATTTATATCTGAACAATACAGAAACATCTTTAGGGGTTCATTGGTCACCGCCAATCGGGTTTGAAAATTGTGCCTACTATTTCCATTATTCCTTAACTATTGGTCGAAAGGGTTCAGGAACTGTCACATTTTCTTTCCCAGTGACCGGATTTGCTTATTCGTATTATTTTCCGTATCAGGAAGGACACCCAATTCACTGTCAAGAAGTAGATGTAGAACTTTCCGCATCTTTAAGGGGAACTACAACATCTAGGGTTGAAAGTGCTATACTTGGTGAATTACTTTTGTTTTGTTTTATTAAATTAAATGTTAATTTAATTAATTAACTTTTAGGTCCACCTGGAGGTTGTTAACAAAATCGATTAAAAATTTTATTTGTTATAACAACTTATAAAGTTAAATGTTTAAAAAAAATCTTTTTTATTTCTTGTTCCTGTTGATTCGACTCTTTAAGTGGTCAGTAAAGAGAATTAATGCGCGTGTCAAGTTGGGAATCGCTGGACACGGCAAAGTGTAAAGAAATTTAAAAGAATTATTTTAATTATAGTCGGGGACCGATCCGTCACCACGTCTTTTGTCGTAATTAATGCGAGTCGGTGTCGATCAAAGGGACCAAGTTACAAGACGAACTCCGGCTACCGGATGAAGAAGGTACCCGAAAGACTGCTGACCGCCTTTAAGCCTTTATTGGCATTTTTTAAACGACAGCGACACTAAGAATCCTCGAAGAAGACTTCGAGAAATCTTCAAGCTGGTTTTTCTTCCCCTTTATCGGGTTCCTGAGGGTTTCACAGTTTTTTGTTGACGACTCAAGAAAAAAATAACAGAAAAATTTCGACACCCTCTCACATTTTTAAAGATTATTTTATTTTGTTGAAACTTAATTAAGGAGTTAAATCATTAAACTTAGTTAAAAAATGAATAAATTGAAAACAAAAAATAAATCTCTCCAAGCTGAAGGGATGCTGCATCCAAACTGATTTAAAACTGACCCACCCACGTTAATACCGGCCGTAAACACACACACACAGAGTTTAGTGAATGGGACAATTTGTATTGTGAGAATTTAAATAGGTTTAATTGTATGGGGGGTCTTCCATCGTCTAGTATAGTCATTGTGGTCACCCTGACACTAATAAATCTATCTAATGTACTTCCAAATACCTACTGTACATATACGAAATAAAACCTCCTATGTATTTATGCGTACACGCACAATGAACTTGAATAGTAAAATCGAGAAATAAATTGAAGCGAATTAAGGAAGAGTTCAATACATTTTAAGAAGGGGAGTGATAACAAAATTTATTTGATATCATTAAATAGTAATTTTATCGCTGACTCATTTATTGAAGATAACATTCAGATTATATATTTAATTGTGACAATTACTTGGTTAATTTTCGATGCCGTCAAATGTGTTCTTCTTATGATGTTTCTTCATCACATATGAAGATGGTATGATAAAATAGATACTGATTTACTGATAATTCTATGCTTTTATAAGACGATTTTGTTCCCACTCTGCCGATGTCGATGTGGGCGAGGTGTTACAATTTTCCAAAATTGACGATTTTCTGTTGATATTTGAAATCCAACGCCTCGTTCGCAAGCGACCTTGGCGATTTGAGGGGAAATCGTTTCTTGTATGTCTTAGGAAATATATAATGTCGCCTATAAGACGATTTTATTTTCACTTAACCGAGGTCGCTTACAGGCGAGGCGCTACAATTTTCAAAAATCGACGATTTTCTGTTGACATTTGAAATTCAGCGCCTTGTCCGCAAGCAACCTCGGCGATTTGAGGAGAAATCGTTTTTTGTATATGTTATTTAATATATAAAGACTCCTATAGGACGATTTTAATTTCACTCCGCCGAGGTCGCTTGCGGGCGAGGCAATACAAGATCGTCAATTTTAGAAATTTGTGGCGCCTCGCCCGCAAGCGATTTCGGCGGAGTGAGAATAATATCGTCTTATAGGCGGCTTTTTATATTAATTGGGATATACAATGAACGATTTCGCCTCAAATCGCCGAGGTCGCTTGCGGGCGGGGCGCTGGATATGAAATATTAACACGAAATTGTTCATTTTGGAAGATTGTAGCACCTCGCCCGCAAGCGACTTCCGCGGAATAAGAATAAAATCGTCTTATAGGAGATTTTATATATTTACTAAGATATACAACGAACGATTTTGCCTCAAATCGCCGAGGTAGCTTGCGGGCGAGGCCTTACAATCTTCCAAAATGAACGATTTTGTATAGATACTTCAAACCCAGCGCCTCGTCCGCAAGCGACCTCGGCGATTTGAGGCGAAATCGTTTCTTGTGTATCTTAATAAATATACTGGGTGATTCAAACCACCCGTACAAGGAAATTTTCTCAAAAAGGTTACAATAAAAAATAAGATATTTCATCGCTCTAGTAATACCGGAAATTGGTGGTAATGATTGAACATCAACTTAAAATTTTTTCGAAATGTTATATAAATTAAGTTTTATCGTAGAATAGATAGTTTAAAAATAAACGGCTTCTGTTTTAACTTTTCTTTGATTCAGAAGAATAGAAACTACTGCTGAAGTTCTTGAAGCGGCGCACTTAAATCCATACGGTTCTACACGCTGGATTTCGATAAACTTAACATTTAGCCACTTAACAGTATGGAGAATATTAAAGAGAAATCGTTTGCATCAATACCATCGTAGTGTCCATCAGATTCTTGGTGGAAAGATTTTGAAAGAAATGGCAGTTTGTAATTAGACTTAGATCAAAACTAAGAACATATCGATTTTTCTACATGCGTTCTTTGGATCGATGAATCGCTTTTTGAAAGTAATGGAGAGGTAAATCACTAACAGCACTTAAATGTTGTATTAAATCTAAGAAGAATTAAAACAAAAGTTGCTTATTTTTAAAATTCTTCCAAAACACTTAATTCATATGACAACTTGGAAAATTTTTAAATTTCAACCAGGGTGATAAAAATGATAAACATTGGATTCCTCATATTCGATTTTATTATAGTATTTTTAGGAGTTTTTAAGAAGTTATAATTTTTTAGATAATCGCGTTTTTTAAGAAAAATCCCTGGTACGGGTGGTCTGAATCACCCGGTTTAAAGTCTCCGATAAGACGATTTTATTCTGACTCCACCGAGGTCGCTTGCGGGCGAGGCACAACAGAAACTCGTCATTTTGGAAGATTGTAGCGCCTCGCCCGCAAGCGACCTCGGCGGAGTGAGTATAAAATCATCTTATAGGAGACCTTATATATTTAGTAAGACGTACAAAGAACGATTTCGCTTCAAATCGCCGATGTTGCTTGCGGGCGAGGCACTGGCTATATATTAACACAAAATCGTTCATTTTGGAAAATGTTGAAGATTTTTTAAGATTGTAACACGAAGGAATCTCATCGTGGAGCCAAACATTGTAAACTCGTACAATATGAAGAAATCATGGGTTGGGTTGTGTCGATTTCGGTTAGGTTTGTGTTGAGTTGGCTTGGGTAACGATGTAGGTATTTTGATAGGAATAAAACCTAAACTAGAAATAAGGAGGAACCAGTACTTTTTTTAAGTTATCTTCGAGATAACTTAAAAAATCCTCACTTAATACATTTCTAGAGATTTTTTACATGAACGAATCAATAGGAACACGATATTAAAAACAATATTTCTTGAAAACTCTTTATAGTATCATTGCATGTTGTTTACAACTTAATTAAACTATTTTTTAGCAATCCGGTGGACCTAAAAATTTATTAGTGCAAATTTCCATTAGAACGAAACTAAAATTATTTACCAAATACAGTATGTCCAACAATACTTGTACTATTCCTTAAACTAACAATAACTTCAACTCTAGCATCTTGACAAGTAAGTGGGTGGCCTGCTGGATAACTGAAATTGAATGTATTGTAAGCTCTTTGCATTGGCATTGTAACCCCGGGTATTCCTGGCCTTAGTGAAGTAATAACTAATAAGTTATTAAAGAAATTGCCACAGTTTTCGAATCCTAATGGAAATAACCATCGAATCTCTAATGCTGTAGCACCGCGGTGAAGGAATAGTGCCGTTGGAGGACCTTGTTCAACCAATGGATCTAAAAAATATCTCATCAAAATAAACTCTAATTAAAGAAATATTAAGATTGCCTAAAAAAATTAATTGCGTATTGGGCGCCGATATTCCTAAATTAAAATGTGCGTGCACCTGAGCTCTCAGGTGAGTACATGTATTTCCATCTCTATCATAATCATAAATGTAGTTCAGACCATTTACATGTGCAACCGGTCTTATAGGTGATCCGGTGTTATGGTCTATGAATTGTATAGAATAAGAAACATCACAACCGGCGAATCCCGGTGGGGGCACCCACGAAAGGAATAAAACCCGATCAATGTGTACTACAAAATTTTGCGGGGGTGATACCGGCCCTAAAATTTTTATATGAATGACAATATATGCATATAATAATAAATAATTCAGAAAGCTTACCTACACAAAGTTGTGCGTCGATTTTGTGGCACAATACAGTACCCAAAAGAAGAATTATAATCGATTTATTCAACATCTTGAAAAACAATGCTTTAAAATTAGTATTAGTTCGATTCGTTTATATACTAAAAGATATTATCTAATAATCTAACAAGATTAATTAGAATAATTTAGATAAGAGGTTATTTTAACATATCAAAAGACATATCTTAAGTAGTGAGTCGTATTGATCTTAGGTGATAACGTCATTAAATTTATTGCTTGTATTAGATTTTATGTAGGAATTGCGTCTCTGATTACATAGAAGTTTCGTTTCTAATTATTCAAGAATTTATTATTAATCTAACATATAGTTCATAAATAACACATAGGGTGAAAATATTAAGCTAGTATAGTAAAACTTCTAAAGGGGTTCGCGTTGTTAGACCAAACTTTTTATCTATGTTCTTTTTTGTTATTCGTTATCTTGATGTTTTTCAGTTATACCTCAAAAACGATTGAAGATTTCTCATTTTATTCTATTAAATTGTAGCTTCATATTAAAAATTAAGTTTAGTTCAAAAAAATTAAAGTGAGCAACAAAATGGTTCCACAGCACATACAACCAGAATCGTGTATCGTATATGATATGAAACTTATATTAAAATTCTGTTAGGATGTACATATTATGAATGAATAGATGTGCTGAAAATCTTTATTTTCATATATAGATATAGATAGTGTACATAGATATAGAAGGAGGGCAAACTCTGCTTAATTGAGATAATATGAGAAATCATCAATAGTTCTTGAGTATAATTGCAAAATTAATTAAACAAACATGAAGATAAAAAATTTAAAAGATCACGAATAAAAGCATAGCCGGAAAAATCAAAACATGAATTTTACCAATCATCGAATTAACAGAAATACGACATTAAAAACAAATTATATTTTCATTCAACTTTATAATAATTACTACAATTTGGTAAGTTACTTAATTAAGCTCTTCGTTTGTCCGTTCGCAACCCGGTGGACCTACAAATTAATAAATACAATTCATTTTTTAATTTCTTTTTTTAAATAAAAAAGAAATTGTTTACCATATATAGTATTTTCAGTAATAGTTGTTCTTCCTCTAAAAGAAGTAGAAAGTTCAACATCTACTTCTCGACAGAAAAGTGGGTGTGAAGGATCATACCAGGTTTCAAAAGTATTATAAGTTCTCTGCATTAACATTTGAATCATGAATTGTCCTGTCCCTCTCAAAGATATGGTTAGCATATTAGAAAAGAAACCGCCACAGTTTTCGAATCCTTTTGGAAATGATCATTCAAGCCCTAATACGCGTGTGCGGTTAAGAAATAGGGAAGTTGGAGGACCTTGTGGAACCACCGGTTCTAAGAAAATATTTCATCAAACCAACTCTCATTAAAGTAACATTAAAATATTACCTAAAAATGCAAAGAAACTGTTAGAATTTGATGTTCGACCATTAAAATGAGCAAAAATTTGTGCGTGAAGTTGATGACATGTTGCACAGTATTTAGCATAATCAAAAACGTAGCTCAAACTATTTAAATGTACAGTCGGTATAAATCGTGCGCCAGTGGTTTGTCTTCTAAGATGAAGGGAATAAGTAACTGCACAGCCTCCAAATCCCGCTGGAGGAAATCAGGAAATAAACATAACGCGATCAATGTGAAAATTAAAACTTTGCGGGGGTCCTAATACAAGATCTAAAATTTGTATATAAATAACAATATATGTAATATAATTATAAATAAACGAAAAAGTTTACCTTCACATGATTGTGCGTCGATTTTATGGCACAACACAATGCTTAAAAGGAGAATTATAATCGACTTATTCAACATCTTGAAAATTAATGCTTTAAAGTTAACCGTTAATTCGGATTATTTATACTTTCTAAAAAACGTTATCTAATAATTTAGTTTCTTAAAGATAAGAGCTATTTTAACATAAAAGAATTATTTCAAGTATCGAATGATTTGAATTTCAGTATCGATGAGATAACGTGACCTACTTTTTATATCTGATTCTTTATGTCAATTGCGTCTCGGTTTATATAGCACTAATTACTCAAAAATTCATTATTGATCCAACTCATTTAATTCATAAATAACTAGTTAGTTAGGAATATATGGCATATTTTACATTATCAAATTTTCATTGAAACCAAAACAGCGAGCTCTTCAACGTTACTTAGTCATAAACCACAACATTCTCTCCCCGAACAAACTTCAAACTGGCATCGTCGAACTTTAGACTTGTTTAAACGCAAAACGGCTTCTTAATCCATTAAGTAGTTACCATATTTTCGATCACCACTAAGTGGATTATGAATCCCGACCCTACATCCCTCTATTACACACTCTCGGAGCATCGACTCGACTTTTCTGTTAAGCTAATGTTCTTGCGGCTACACGCAACATATGGTTAAAGTTCGGTTTGGTTACATAAAAACGAAAGATAATCCACCGTCAAAGACGACGGCGAACATATGCGGTGTATTCCTATTGTTAAAACGTCTATTGTACTTTGGTGACACCCATGTTTAACCTATGTTTGTAAAATGGGGTAGGTGAAATAGATGACAGAATGAAAAGAGTGTCTTTTTGGCTGAATGGGATGAGCATAGATTTATTGGGTTTTAGGGATGGGAAAAGGTTTTATTGTTGGATAGTTTTTTATATGGTACAAAAAAGAATGTGGCATGCAAAATTTATTATAAAACAAGATTTTCTTAGATATTGAACCTGATTCATTAAAATAATCTTGAATCGGAAAACAATTAAATCTCATGAAGAAATTGTTTTTATATTAAGAAAATGTTGTAAAGAATAGAATTCATTACATTTTGTTGCCCGTTAACGTTTTTTTCTTGTATTTAATCAATATAAAGTCGATACGAAGTAATTTTATAAAATTTTGACAATGACATAACTTCAAAATTAATTAATTTCTTATTGTAATTTACACTCAGCAGCAGAAGTCTGCGTACAAAAAACTTGTAATACTTTAATTGAAAAAATAAGAGTCATAATCTAATGTGATAAACTTGATTTTTTTTATTTTGTATATTAACTACATATAATTCTATTAACAAAATATGCTTCAACAAAACAGAAACAGTAGTTACAGAAAAAAATCAAAACTAAAAATTCTACAAATAACGGGTATGCAAAAATCTGCATATAAGTCAGGACAGTACAGTAGAACCCCTCATATCCGTCACCCATGGGACCGGAGCATGGTCGGTTACCAAAAAAGGTCGGATAATCCGAGGAACAACAAAAATGAACAAGACAAACATAAACGAGTACATATATTTAATTATGTATACAAATCCATGTATGTACATGTAAATTTATTTAAAAAAATCAGTTATATTTTTTTGTTTTAATCTACCAAATCTTGCTTTAGCTGAGATATCTTTCCACTTTTTAATGCACAGCACATCCATCGGTGTTGCTTCTGGATGTTGCTCGACGTATTTCATTGCAATCTCGAAAGCCTCTGTAGCTGTCGTATGACTGATATTTTCAGGTTCTTCTTTTTCATCATCCGTTTCATCTTCCTCTGTTTCAACTTTAAAAACTGCGGATACGATTTGTTCGTCGTTCAGATCCTCGTTAGTGACTTCAACTATGTCCCCTCCCAATAGCCACTCTTCTATATCCGCTGGTTGGATTTGGGCATCGATGGTCTGTAAATCTTGTAGAATTTCTGCTTCATCTGTATTTAAAGTTTCAGACTCATTAGAGATTGCGCTCTCACCTTCAATAATACTTGGCCATAGTTTTCTCCAAGATTTTTGTAGAGTGGTGTGATTGAGTTCGTCCCAGGCTTGTGCGGCAATGTAAATGGCATCTTTTATATTAAAAGTCTTCATTGCCTCAAATAGGTTACTGCCTCCTTCTGTTTGCTCTAATAAGAAGCTGACATATTTTCGCCTGTATCTTTTCTTCAACCACTCAATAACCCCTTGATCCTTAGGTTGGATTAAAGGTGTCACACGAGGAGGTAGAAACATAGCTTTGATGTTTCCCATTGTTAGTTCGTTTTCCGAAGGATGACTGGGAGCATTGTCAAGAATCAAGACTGCATTGAGTGGTAGATTTTTCATTTTCAAGTGTTTTTTTACATCTGGTACAAACTCTTCAAAAAACCACTGTTTAAACAAAGAACTGTCCATCCAAGCAGATTTTTGATTTTTATAATAAACAGGCAATGATGCCATGTTCACATGTTTGAACGCTCTGGGCTTTTTAGATTTTCCAATGACAAACAATGGCATTTTATGGTTTCCACTTGCATTACTACAAGTTGCAAAAGTTAGTCTATCCTTGGATAATTTTGTCCCTGTTACTTTTTCATTTTTTGCAGCAAGAGTTTTTTGTGGGAGCATCTTGTAGTTTAACCCTGACTCGTCAATATTATACACTTGATCCGGATGCATATTGTTTTCTTTAATAAAAACTTCAAATTTCTTCACGAACTCTTTGGTTGCGTCATCATCAGCTGATAGCTTTTCTCCAGAAATAACAACGTGACGTATACCATGGCGACGTTTCCATCGGTGAAGCCAACCTTCACTTGCACTGAAATTTTCCCCTTCCTCTCCTACTATTGTTTTATGTAAAATCGCTGCCTTCTCTTTAATTATAGGACCTGACAAAGGAGTTCCTTTGCGTCTTTCTTGGCAAAACCATATCCAGAGAGCATCATCTAAAACATCAAATTTAGGCTTTTTAAGCATCTTTCTATTTTTTAAACCCTCCTCCCTTTCCACTGTCATAGAGTACGATTCGATATTCTTTCTGTTTTTCCTCCAGTCTTTAATAGTTGTGACACCTATTCCTAATTCAGAAGATAATTTTTGAACTGACTCGCCATTGTCTAGCCTCTGAATAACTTCCAATTTCTTCTGTAGTGTACATACAATACGTTTTCGTTTTTGTTGGGTAGCCATAATCACTTTTACTATAACAATTGTAAATATGCATACAATTGATATTCACAATGATGAACACAGTTGCGCAACCCTTGGCAAACATCAAGATTGAGCGAATCAAGTAATTCCCCGACGGAAAGTCGGGTCTCTTGGGATTCACAAAAACGTACATTAGAGCATTTGAACAAAATTGGGAGTAGGGAGGGGTGACGGATATCCCGAGGAGTCGGATATCCCGAGGTCGGATATGAGGGGTTCTACTGTATTTATAAAAAAAATTCATAAATGAGATCATTGTTTCTATATTAATATGAGGTCGGATAACCTTTACGTTTAATATTTTTTATTTTATAGGAATGTTTTTCGTCTTGAATTAAATGTTTATTTAATAATTTTTTGCACTTTTATTAACAAGACGATAGTATTTTACACAATGTTACTACCGGTTTCGGTTACGTTTAAACCATCTTCAGGAAATATATTTTAAAGAAAATTGTTGATGTTATTGACATTTTATTTTGTGATTAATGTCATGTTGCGTCAATGTGAAAAATTAAAATAGGATTAAAATAAAATAAAATTAAAATTGAATATTTCCCAAACCAAAAGTTCAAATATCTATTGTAAATTTGGGGAGGGAAATATGGGAAAATGTTATTGCGGTTTGAGTTCATTGTATATGTGGGTTTTTTAATTTTATTTTTAGGTGGAGTAAAAGGATTTTTCAAATACATATATAAAGGTTTTTCTGTGTAGTTAATTTGGTCATTCAAACATAAAATTTGTGGATGATTATGTTTAAATTTTCTAGTTTCATAAAGTTCAAGTATTTCCAAAAGGTTACTTTTATTTCTCTTATGAAGTAATGTTGTGTTTTTTGTTTCATTAAATTGCTGTTCTTTGTTAAATATTATATGTCTTCCAAAGTTAGATCTCTGTTGTGTTCTATGTTCTTTTATACGAGTTTTTAAACATCTCCCTGTTTCACCAATGTAAATGGCTTTACACGTATCACATTCTAATTTGTAAACTCCATTATCGTTCATTTTATTGATTTTATCTTTGTTGTTAATTAAAATTTTATCTAGTGTGTTGTTGCTTTTGGATGTTATAACTATATTGTTCTATAAATATTGTTTGTGTTATTTGTTATATTTGTAAGAGTGGTAAGTTTTATGTGATTCTGTTTGTTTCTGTATTTGTCAATCATTTTGTTGATGATTTGTGGTTTGTATCCGTTATTTTGGCCAATTTGTTTGATAATGGATATTTCTGTTCTAAGTTCTTTTTCACTAAGTTTTGTGTTGAAGGCACGGTGTATATATGCGTTGAAAGTTGCCATTTTATGAGCATAATCATGAAAAGAATCATTTGGGATTATAGTATCTGTTTGCGTTGGTTTTCTATAGATACTGTATTGAAATCCGTTGTCTGTTTTTAAAATTGTTAAGTCTAAAAAATGTATGCGGTTGTTATGTTCTATTTTGATTGTAAATTTGATGTCTTTATGTAAATTATTAATGTAGTTGTGTAAGTTGGTTATTGTTTCTTGTCTGTCATTGTCGATAAAAACGATGATATCATCTACATATCTTAACCATGTTATGATGTTGTGTCTATATGGGTTGTTATTGTTTATTATAAGTTCTTTTCAAGTTTGTCTAAGAATATATCAGCTAGTAATCCACTTAGTGATGATCCCATTGGAAGGCCCTTATTGTAGGTGTAGTAAGTGTTTTTAAATTTACAAAAATTTTGCTGTATGCAAATTTTAAAAAGGTTAAATTTATTTTTTCTGTCGGTTTCATTATTAATTCCATCTTTAAGAATGTTGTTTAAAATTTGAAGGGTTTCATCAGTTGGAATGTTAGTGTAAAGGTTAGTGATGTCAAATGAGATCATTATGTATTTGTCAGGAAAATTAATTTTTGTAAGTTTATTAATTAAATCGTATCTGTTTTTTATGGTGTGTCTAGTTTCAAATCCTGTTATATCTGTAAATATGTTGACCAAAAATTTTGCTGTTTTGTAAGTGGAAGAATCGATTGAGGAAATGATAGGGCGAATCGGTATGTTTTGTTTATGTAATTTCGGCAAACCGTATAATCTTGGTGTTTTGGGATTCATTGGTAAAATAGAATAAATGTTTTTGTTAAATTTTTGTAGTGTTTCTTTGGATTCAAATATAATTTTTTTAGCTGTTTTGTGGAAACTTGTAGTTGGATCCTTTGAAACAGTTGTAAAGCCGTTTTCTTTTAAAAAATCTTCAGTTTTCTTTATGTATTCTTCTTTGTTCATTATTATTAAACCTGCGTTTTTATCAGCTTTGGTGATAGTTAGATTGTTTTGTTTGATTTTATGTTTTATGTTATTAATTATTCGTTTTTCTTTATTAATTTTTCGTTCTTTCAGTAACTCTTTATTTTTTGTTGTTCTTTTTGTTTCTTCTTTAATTAATAACTGTTGAAGTTCTCTATTAATTGTTTCTTTGGTTGCCATTTTCTTCGTTATTGCTTCCAATTCAATATCGGTTTTTCTCAAATTGGGTTTAGTTGTTAATGCATATTTATGGCCTTTATTAAGCATTTCTAATTCTTCTGGGTTAAATGTTATGTTCGTTAGATTAGTTATCCGTTTATGAAATATATGTTGTTTCATGTTGTAATCTTTAGTTATCTTTCTATTTTCCTTTATTATTTGTGTTTTCTTTTCTTTTCTAAGGTTATCTAATTTCCTTTCTTTTGATGTCCATTTTTGATTGATTTTATCTTTATTCCAAATGGTTTTGTTGTTCATTATTTCTTGGATTTCTATATTGTGGTAGGTCTTTGTTAATTCTTGGTAGACGTAATACATCTCAAGATTAATTTTGTCAATTTTCTTGTAATGTTTCTTAATTTCTGTTTTAATTGTTTTCTTTATAACTTTTTGCACTTGATTCTTTGTCATATTGTTGGGATATTTGTGTCTTGTGAATTTAGGTTTTAAATTTTCTTCTAGACAGGTTTTCAAAAAGGATATATGTTGTAGTTCAAATATTAGTTTGAGATGTAGATCTCTAAAGTTGTATAAATTATAGGTTGTACCAACCTTGTTCATATTTTTTATTTTATAGGAATGTTTTTCGTCTTGACTTAAATGTTTATTTAATAATATTTTGCACTTTTATTAACAAGACGATAGTATTTTACACAATGTTACTACCGGTTTCGGTTACGTTTAAACCATCTTCAGGAAATATATTTTAAAGAAAATTGTTGATGTTATTGACATTTTTGTGTTTTATAGTCGCTTTCAAATTTTCGGGATTAAGGGCAGTATTAGGTTTTCTCCATACAAGTTGTTTACCCATAATGCCGAAAATGCAAAATTTGCTCTCATCTGTAAAGAGAACTTTCTCCCAGAATTCAATGGGCTCGTCTAAGAGTTTTTTTGCAAAGGCGATCCGCTTCTGACGATTGACCTCTGACACAAATGGCTTTTTTCGTGCAACGCGACTGTGATAGTTAGCTTTTTTTAACGTCCTTCTCACCGTATCTTTGCTGATAGTTTTATGAAATTCTTCTTGTACATCTTCTACTATTTTTTTTTGCCGTCAGCCTAGGTTCGTTTCTAACCCGCTGTACAATTTTTCGCTTCTCTCGGTTTGTTAAAAGGGATGGTCTACCAGATCGCGGACGTGAGAGGTAATCTACAGTGTCTTTATAATTATTAATTACTCTTTGAATGGAAGAGTGTGACCTGCCGACAGTTTCTCCTATTTTTCGAAAAGATTTTCCCTCTTTCCATAACTTTACAATAATTTTTCTCTCTCCCAATTCAATTTCCTTTCCTTTCGTGTTCATTCTAACTTTTAGCTTCTAAGCCTCTGCTAATATAATTGACACCGATTATCTTTTATTTAAATCGGAAAGCGTACATCGCCATCTACGTATTTAAGTAAATAAGTATATTTTGGAGAAGGCGTCTTTATTTGTACGCAGATTTTTGCATACGCATTATTTGGAGAATTTTTAATTTTAATTTTTTTTGTAACTAATATATGTAGTTAATACACAAAATAAAAAAAATTGAAGTTTATCACATTAGATCATGACCCTTATTTTTTCAGTTAAAGTGTTAGAAGTTTTTTGTACGCAGACTTCTGCTGCTAAGTGTAAATTTATTAGAACCCGTTTTTTTGGTGAGTTTCCAGAAAGTCTAAATACAGAGTGTGTCTGAAAAGGGTTTGGAAATTTTGGTTTGCGGCATTATAAGCTTCACAAAAAAGTAGCTAAGTTTCGTGAAAACTACAACTTTCTATCTTTCATAATTATCAAGATAATCCTGCAAACCCTTCGAAATTTGGACATCCTGTACACTTGCAAACCTGATACTGTCAAAAATCTTGGCGTGACTATGGACTCAAGACAGTCTTGAGCGCCACAGGTTCAAAATGTCTGCAAAAAGGTTTATGCTTGCTTACCAACACCATTAATTTAGAATTCTCTAATAATTATAATGGTAAAAACCGTTTTTTAATATCTCAATTAGTTCTTGAGATATCCTCCTTTAAGGTTAACCTAAAAAATCACCAATAAATTTTGATACTTTTTTTTAGGGTTAAATTCAAATTAATTTTTCTAAGCGGTGTATATAATCGAAATAACGATATCAACTCCATTTATTTAGAGTTCTCCAATAATTATAATGGTAAAAACCGTTTTTTAATATCTCAATTAGTTCTTGAGATATCCTCCTTTAAAATTAATATAAAAAATCACCAATAAATTTTGATACTTTTTTTAGGGTTAAATTCAAATTAATTTATAAACAAGTTTATAAAATCGAAATAACGATACCAATACCATTTATTTAGAATTCTCCAACAATTATAATGTTAAAAACCGTGCTTTTATAGCTCAATTAGTTCTTGAGATATCTTCCTTTAAGATTAACCTAAAAAATCACCAATACATTTTGATTCTTTTTTAGGGTTAATTTTAAATTAATTTTTCTAAGCGATGTATAAAATTGAAATAACGATACAAACACCATTTATTTAGAATTCTCCAATAATTATAATGGTAAAAACCGTGTTTTGATATCTCAATTAGTTCTTGAGATATCCTAATTTAAGATTAACCTAAAAAATCAGCAATACATTTTGGTACTTTTTTAGGGTAAAAATCAAATTAATTTTTCTAAGCTGTGTACAAAATCGAAATAACGATACCAACACCATTTATTTTGAATTCTCCAGTAATTATAATGGTAAAAACCGTGTTTTGATATCTCAATTAGTTCTTGAGATATCTTCTTTTAAGATTAACCTAAAAAATCACCAATACATTTTAATACCTTTTTTAGGGTTAAATTCAAATTAATTTTTCTAACAAGTTTATAAAATCGAAATAACGATACCAATACCATTTATTTAGAATTCTCCAACAATTATAATGTTAAAAACCGTGCTTTTATAGCTCAATTAGTTCTTGAGATATCTTCCTTTAAGATTAACCTAAAAAATCACCAATACATTTTGATTCTTTTTTAGGGTTAATTTTAAATTAATTTTTCTAAGCGATGTATAAAATTGAAATAACGATACAAACACCATTTATTTAGAATTCTCCAGTAATTATAATGGTAAAAACCGTGTTTTGATATCTCAATTAGTTCTTGAGATATCCTAATTTAAGATTAACCTAAAAAATCAGCAATACATTTTGGTACTTTTTTAGGGTAAAAATCAAATTAATTTTTCGAAGCTGTGTACAAAATCGAAATAACGATACCAACACCATTTATTTTGAATTCTCCAGTAATTATAATGGTAAAAACCGTGTTTTGATATCTCAATTAGTTCTTGAGATATCTTCTTTTAAGATTAACCTAAAAAATCACCAATACATTTTAATACCTTTTTTAGGGTTAAATTCAAATTAATTTTTCTAACAAGTTTATAAAATCGAAATAACGATACCAATACCATTTATTTAGAATTCTCCAACAATTATAATGTTAAAAACCGTGCTTTTATAGCTCAATTAGTTCTTGAGATATCTTCCTTTAAGATTAACCTAAAAAATCACCAATACATTTTGATTCTTTTTTAGGGTTAATTTTAAATTAATTTTTCTAAGCGATGTATAAAATTGAAATAACGATACAAACACCATTTATTTAGAATTCTCCAATAATTATAATGGTAAAAACCGTGTTTTGATATCTCAATTAGTTCTTGAGATATCCTAATTTAAGATTAACCTAAAAAATCAGCAATACATTTTGGTACTTTTTTAGGGTAAAAATCAAATTAATTTTTCTAAGCTGTGTACAAAATCGAAATAACGATACCAACACCATTTATTTTGAATTCTCCAGTAATTATAATGGTAAAAACCGTGTTTTGATATCTCAATTAGTTCTTGAGATATCTTCTTTTAAGATTAACCTAAAAAATCACCAATACATTTTAATACCTTTTTTAGGGTTAAATTCAAATTAATTTTTCTAACAAGTTTATAAAATCGAAATAACGATACCAATACCATTTATTTAGAATTCTCCAACAATTATAATGTTAAAAACCGTGCTTTTATAGCTCAATTAGTTCTTGAGATATCTTCCTTTAAGATTAACCTAAAAAATCACCAATACATTTTGATTCTTTTTTAGGGTTAATTTTAAATTAATTTTTCTAAGCGATGTATAAAATTGAAATAATGATACAAACACCATTTATTTAGAATTCTCCAATAATTATAATGGTAAAAACCGTGTTTTGATATCTCAATTAGTTCTTGAGATATCCTAATTTAAGATTAACCTAAAAAATCAGCAATACATTTTGGTACTTTTTTAGGGTAAAAATCAAATTAATTTTTCTAAGCTGTGTACAAAATCGAAATAACGATACCAACACCATTTATTTTGAATTCTCCAGTAATTATAATGGTAAAAACCGTGTTTTGATATCTCAATTAGTTCTTGAGATATCTTCTTTTAAGATTAACCTAAAAAATCACCAATACATTTTAATACCTTTTTTAGGGTTAAATTCAAATTAATTTTTCTAACAAGTTTATAAAATCGAAATAACGATACCAATACCATTTATTTAGAATTCTCCAACAATTATAATGTTAAAAACCGTGCTTTTATAGCTCAATTAGTTCTTGAGATATCTTCCTTTAATATTAACCTAAAGAATCACCAATACATTTTGATTCTTTTTTAGGGTTAATTTCAAATTAATTTTTCTAAGCGATGTATAAAATTGAAATAACGATACAAACACCATTTATTTAGAATTCTCCAGTAATTATAATGGTAAAAACCGTTTTTTAATATCTCAATTAGTTCTTGAGATATCCTCCTTTAAGGTTAACCTAAAAAATCACCAATAAATTTTGATACTTTTTTTTAGGGTTAAATTCAAATTAATTTTTCTAAGCGGTGTATATAATCAGAATAACGATATCAACTCCATTTATTTAGAGTTCTCCAATAATTATAATGGTAAAAACCGTTTTTTAATATCTCAATTAGTTCTTGAGATATCCTCCTTTAAAATTAATATAAAAAATCACCAATAAATTTTGTTACTTTTTTTAGGGTTAAATTCAAATTAATTTTTCTAATTAGTTTTTAAAATCGAAATAACGATACCAATACCATTTATTTAGAATTCTCCAACAATTATAATGTTAAAAACCGTGCTTTTATAGCTCAATTAGTTCTTGAGATATCTTCCTTTAAGATTAACCTAAAAAATCACCAATACATTTTGATTCTTTTTTAGGGTTAATTTCAAATTAATTTTTTTAAGCGATGTATAAAATTGAAATAACGATACAAACACCATTTATTTAGAATTCTCCAGTAATTATAATGGTAAAAACCGTGTTTTGATATCTCAATTAGTTCTTGAGATATCCTAATTTAAGATTAACCTAAAAAATCAGCAATACATTTTGGTACTTTTTTAGGGTAAAAATCAAATTAATTTTTCTAAGCTGTGTATAAAATCGAAATAATGATACCAACACCATTTATTTTGAATTCTCCAGTAATTATAATGGTAAAAACCGTTTTTTGATATCTCACTTAGCTCTTGAGATATCCTCTTTTAAGGTTAACCTAAAAAAAATCACCAATACATGTTGATCCCTTTTTTAGAGTTAATTTCAAATTAATTTTTCTAAGAGGTGTATAAAATCGAAATAACGATACCAACACCATTTATTTAGAATGTGATGCCGCTTCCATACTTCCATACCATTCTTCTACTGTTGCGAAATATTTTGAATACTTTGAAGCTGCTTTAGAAAAGTGATGTCCGAGTACTAATCTTCAATCCCTGCAAATATCAACAAAATCGGTGATGCCGAAACCGTAAGGTCCCCTTGTCAGTCCCCCAAATCCAGAGTTGGATAGCATGCCAGGGACTGTGCCATAATGAAATCGAGAGGGACTACTTTGGTTGAGCGTCCTGTGTCAACAGGCCACAAATTTGATTTTGACCGGACTAAAATTCTTTGTAGGAAGGGTGTATATAGTAGCAATGTCTTCATGGAGATGTTCCATATTTCCTCCATTCCTAACATGGTCAATTGTCTCATTCATGCGCATTTTCTTACGCACGCTAAACCTGAATCTTTCTAGTACTAGGTCTAGTATTAATTCTAGCTTTAATAGTCATTCAGTGCTTGCTTATTGTAAATTCTTCTGAAACTAAAAGTATAACTTATACTAGATTTACAACTCAACTTCAGAAGTAACGTTAGAATTAGAACTAGAAACATGAGGATTTTAAATCTTTTTAATTCTAAGTTTAGTGTTAGTTCGGAAACTAGGTTGGGTTGGGTTGGATTGGGTTCCATCTGAAGAGGGGTACGCTTAATCTAAAAGTTTTCATTCTAGTTAATAATTAGAAGAAATCCTATTATTTAGGGAGCCGCAATCTGAAAAAGATTGGGAACCTCTAGTATAGACTATTAAGTGAAATAGAATGGTTTTGACATCAAATTAATCTCTTTCTGGCGATATATATCTCGCTACCTAGTTTGAAGTTCTCTCCAAAGAAAAATGTGTGAAGAAAATCTTGCAATATGGACCATCTTATAAATACATAGTGGTAAATGTCAAATTAAGAAATAATTTGTGTACTAAATTAAAGCTAAAGTTATTCAATGATGGTCTATTAGAACAATTTCTCAAAAAAAATTTGTGTCTATGAAATTTTTAAGCCACAAATCCCACAAATCTTCAGTTACTAGAGAAGAAGGATGAGGAAGAATCAAATTACAAGAAAATTCTTGGAAAATAGTAAATTTTTCCTTTTTGGCAAAATCCCCTTCACTTTTTGGTTACATATTTCCTTCATCTTACAATTAGTTATAATTTAAGTATTTTCCTTTCCCGGTTAATTTAATACCCACATCGGATTTCGGATTAATTAAAACTCCTTCCAGCGTTTCGTAAACATTGTTATCCCAAAGTATGCTCCCGGTATACCGCATAAACATATTTTCCTCGAAGAGACATTTTCGATGCTCTTTAAAATATTTCGAATACCTTCGGTTCGGATATTACGCCTTTTTTTACCCAAGATTTCTCAAAACTCCTCTCATTCTTTCCCCTGCGCCTCCATCTCCGTTCCTCTCTTTCGGCTTTAAAGACTTTTATCGGCGTTTTATGTTGGGCGCTAAAAGAAATTTAAAAGACGTAAATTCGGGTTTTTTTAATTGGGCCCGAAAGCGGAATGAGCGACATTCACGTCCGGTTTTACATCGATTTATTAAACCTATTAGGTTTGCCCTTTGCCCAAACGGTTGTTTGGGGAAAGTTTAATTATATTCCAGCTGTTGGCAATATCTTATCGGGAAAACGTAAATATAAAGTAAAACGGACGTACAACAGCAACAACGCAAAAGAAACGAACGAAAACGGACGGCGGCGTTAACAATTTTTATGGTAATCATGTCGAGCAGTAACAACACTCGCGAAAAGCCACTAAAAATAACGAACGACGCCGGGAACAAATTAAATCCCCGTCGAACACAGAACGATAAATATTCAAACGAAGAGTAGAAGAAGAAGAAATCCTCTCACTCTCTTTTTTCAATCAAGAACCCATAGTACGAAGCAGAGAAGGAAAACCGAAAGAGTTAAGGAGGAGGAAGAAGAAAACGAGAGGGAGCAAGAGGTCCTCCGTAGGTGGTCCAGAGTTAGGGTTAAGATTGTAGATTCACCTTAACTGCTTGTTGACACACGAATTATCTCCACGATATCTTCTGAACGGAGTTAATAACAGCCTCTTTGGAACTTTGCATGTCTTTGCCTTGGCTTGAAAAATCGAATCTACCTCTGCAGATTTTCCAATAAAAATCAACCAACATTTTCAATCTTGAAAATTTTCCATTTAATGAATTTACTAAACCATGAAATATTATTTCCCTCGGTAATTTTGGCAGACATCGTATTTCATACAAAATAGGTACTCAAATAAAACAGTTAGATTCAACGCGGTAAATAGATATGCAGGAATTTCCAAGATAAGTGATGACGTTGAGCATATCTATAATATGCATACAAGGAATAGAGAGAACTATTTCTGATGGTATTGGTTGTATGTACTAATACCCACCGCAAGCGCAGGAACGTGTAGTCGGTAATTCAATGGTTTACGACCGAAGGAGGAAGTCGTTCGGATGAGTTTCGATAAACACGCTTCGAACCATGATATATCTATGTACACTACTTCGTTTACATTGTGTGTTATAGACAGAAATGAGAATTATTCGCAATAATATTCAATTTGTATAAATATAAAACTAATATAACAGATAATGCTGGAAAAAGATTCAATCAATGAATCAAAATGAATTGAATTAATACAAAATTCGAATGTATTAATTTATTCACAAAGAAATAAAAATATCGGTTTGTGTAGTCAGTAAAGAAAAGTATAAGTATGCCAAAAGTTCTTAGGTCCAGTATCAGTTATACTATACTTTTAGTTCTAGAAGAATTTACAACAATCAAGCACTAAATGGCAAATAAAACTAGAACTAACACTAGACCTAGTACGTAGACGTACGTTTTAGACAAAAAATTGAATCAAAAACTATGGGAATAAACAGAACAGAAGAATTCATACCAAATAGAGATGTGCAAATCATGTGAGTCCACCGGGTCACGATGAGTCATGCGTGACCCATCGTAAGAGGGCATCAATTGTTGTACCACTCACGTATACGAGCGTGATCGTGAGCATCTTCGGTTTCAACGGGCTCAGCGTGACCCAGTTGGAACAATTTGAGTAGTTAGTAAAGAAAAGTGTAGAAATACCAAAAGATCCTAAGTCTGGTATTAGTTATATTTTTAGTTTCAGACGAATTTATAACAATTAAGCATTAAATGGCAATAAAAACTAGAACTAACACTAGATCTAGTATTAGAAAGATTCAGGTTTAGCCGTGCGTCTTCAGACGTCTTTGACGCACGGCTAAACCCGAATATTTCTAGTCCTAGGTCTAGTGTTAGTTCTAGTTTTACTTTGATACAAGTATACAACAATTTAAGTCTGAGGAATAACTAAAAATAGAGTTTTTGTTCTCTTTCAACTTCCATTCTGGAGAGCAAAAGTGATTCACGCGTGACTCACGTGATTCATGAATGATATTCACGTGAGTGGCATGCATGAAATGCGTTGGTCTAACATTTTTAAGCAAATCTAATATGGATTTGATGTGCCTTAAATGATTTCTTGTTATGGTTTGTCACGATGAGTCATGCGTCGATGCCCTCGTAAGAGGGCATCAATTGTTGTACCACTCACGTAAACGAGCGTGATCGTGAGCATCTTTGGTTTCAACGGGCTCAGCGTGACCCAGTTGGAACAAATTGAGTAGTTAGTAAAGAAAAGTGTAGAAATACCAAAAGATCCTAAGTCTGGTATTAGTTATACTTTTAGTTTCAGACGAATTTATAACAATTAAGCATTAAATGGCAATAAAAACTAGAACTAACACTAGATCTAGTATTAGAAAGATTCAGGTTTAGCCGTGCGTCTTCAGACGTCTTTGACGCACGGCTAAACCGAAACTTTCTAGTACTAGGTCTAGTGTTAGTTCTAGTTTTACTTTAATACAAGTAAAACGAAGAACGAAAAACGAAAAGCATTTAAGAAAAGCATTTAAGAACGAAAAACATTTAGGGATTAGTTGTACCTCTCTTAAGACAGAGCCCATTAGGGTTTAGCCGTCTAAAACGACGTACGGCTAAATCCTAATGTTTTTAGTTCTAAGTTTAGTGTCAATACGATAGATAGGTTGTAGGTCTCGTATCAATTACACTTTTAGTTTCAGAAGTACTTACTACAAACAAGCACTGAGTGGCAATTAAAACTAGAACTAACACTAGACCTAGTACTAGAAAGTTTCGGTTTAGCCGTGCGTCTTCAGACGCACGGCTAAACCTGAATCTTTCTAGTACTAGGTCTAGTGTTAGTTCTAGTTTTACTTTAATACAAGTATATTCAGGTTTACCCGTGTATCTCTTTAGACGTAACCCAACCCAACCTAGCTTTAGAACTAACAGTTCTAGTTTTACTTTAATACAAGTATATCACAATTTAAGACAATAGCAACTAAAAATAGAGCCAACACTAACGCTAGAGCTAATACTAGACCTAGAACGAAAAACATTTAAGGTTTAGTCGTACCTCTCTTAAAACGGAGCCCATTAGGGTTTAGCCGTCTAAAACGACGTACGGCTAAATCCTAATGTTTCTAGTTCTAAGTTTAATGTCAATACGATAGATAGGTTGTAGGTCTCGTATCAATTATACTTTTAGTTTCAGAAGTACTTACTACAATCAGGCACTGAGTGGTAATTAAAACTAGAACTAACACTAGACCTAGTACTAGAAAGTTTCGGTTTAGCCGTGCGTCTGAAGATGCACGGCTAAACCTGAATCTTTCTAGTACTAGGTCTAGTGTTAGTTCTAGTTTTACTTTAATACAAGTATATTCAGGTTTAACCGTGTATCTCTTAAGACGTAACCCAACCCAACCTAGCTTAAGAACTAAAAGTTCTAGTTTTATTTTAATACAAGTATATCACAATTTAAGACTGAATAGCAACTAAAAATAGAGCCAACACTAACGCTAGAGCTAATACTAGACCTAGAACGAAAACATTTAGGATTTAGCCGTACGTCGTTTTATGGTGGGTTCATGCAACGAGTTTTAGTCTTAGTCGTAGTCATAGTCATAAGAGTGAAAAGTTAAGGTAGTGCGTTATAGTAGTACTGTTCATGCAACACCTTATGACTAAAACGGTTTTTGTCTTAGCCACAAGAGTTGCCCAACTTTTAACTTCTTAAAGCTAAAACCTTCGGTCGCAATTTAACGCATGCGCGCACTTTTCTTTTTCGTGCCTTTAAGTTTGAGTTGATTAACTTTTTGATTTTATTATATTACAATTATAACAATAATTTCAATCAGGGTTGTTATATTTTTAAGAAAGTGTTGAACGATTGTATATATGTTCAAATTTTGCTTTAATGTGCTATGCTTAAATATTGCACGAACTGTATTGAAATATAAAAAATATTGAACAACTGATAAGACTAAAACTAAAACACATTGCATGAACCCATCATAATTCCCTTTCAAAATCATCTGAAAAGCTTAATCTAAACGATACCTACTTATAATCTTATTATCGATAAATGATAATAGATCATTGTTACACAAAATGGATTTCCTAAATCCATAGTTTGTACATAGCTTTTTTAAGAAAACGTTACTCTTAAAGTAGAATAAACGAAAACAGCAAATCTAAAAGATTATACAGTAAGTTTTTAAACTTATTCTTACACCTCTATTTTTTAGGTGATTAACAAACAACTGACCCATCCTAATTTTAGATGAAGAAACCCAACCCAATTTAGATTTTAGACAAACAAATCTAAGCAATCTTAATTTTAAATGAAGAAATCAAGCACAAGCCAACCCAATTTTAGATGAGGAAATAAATACAACCCAACCCTATGTAGATAAAAAATTCAATTCAATCTAATTTTAGATGAGGAAACCCAACACAATCCAATTCTCGTAGAGTATTTAACATTTCATTTAGTGTATTTAGTCCATTTTAAAGTTTCGATATTTTTCTTCCAAATAATATAATTCTTCTATTCTGGTTTAAGTTCCAAACCCTTTCTTTTCCGGTTTGCTCATTTCCCTATGATTTTCTAGCCAACCCTTAATATTTTTCATTTCTAAAATTCCTACTTTTTTTTTAAATTCTGACGAAATTTTTTCAATTTCCTGTTTTGTATTTTTTTCAATCCATTTATCCAAATCGTTTGCAATTTTATTATAGCCATAATTACCTCCAAAAAAAATAAAAACTTCTAAACTTTTATTTGTAATGTTATTGTCTAATTTTGACTAGAAAGCTCCATCATTGAAATATATAAAAAATAACGAATAAATATTTCTTCTAACACTTAAAAAACCATTTCCACTAATAAATAAAGCACTAGCGAACACTTTTCTCTTTCGTGCCTTTAATGGCAGTGTTTCGTTTTATTTTATAAATAAAGGTTGAGTTGATTCACTTTTTGAATTTATTATTTTACAATTATAACAAATATTTTAATAAATATTTTTAATAAAGTGTTTAAAACAAACTGTTTGAAGCATTTTTAAAACTGTATGATATGTTTCAAACAGTTCAAAAGGTGATTTAAAACATGGGGTGTTTTTTAAAAGAACACATTTGTTTCAAAATTAGCAGGAAAATAGAACATTTCCTTTATGTATGTTTATCGCCAGATCTACATTATAACTAAAACTTAATATATGATTAAAAACTTAAGCAAAACTTAAAAAAAAATCGTTACCCGTTTCCGCTAGATGCATTATTTACTCCATTTAACTGTTGAAATGTGCAAACTGTTTTTGCTGCTTTATCAATTCCTAATCTATTGCTTAAAGTGTGGTATTAAGTCCTAGGAAGTAAAAGTCGCTTAATATTGGCAGATGATGCTACTACATCGGATGTAGCTATTAAAATAATTTTAATATAATAGCATTCAAAGAGATAAAAAAATATCAATCTGCCAGTTAAGATTTTGCATTTTGTCTAATAGTATTTAATATTTTCGAAGGAAACTCAAACAGTTTATTAACAATATCGTGTTTTTTGCAATTAAAATGTTTTCTGCCAGAAGTTTTAAAAACAATATCAAGTCTTCTGGAAGCAGAATCAAGGTTTTTAGAAGCATTTCAATTTTTCTAAAACCAGTATCAAGTCTTTCAGAGGCTATATACGCTTTTCTAGAAGAAGTGCCTTCTAGAAGCATTTTAAGTCTTCCAAAAGCAATATCAAGTTTTCTGGAAGAACTTCAAGCCTTCTAGAAGCAGTATTAAATCTTTTAAAGCATTAACAAGTATTCTGAACATTTCACGTCTTTTGGATGCAATATCAGGTTCTTTAGAAACAGTGTTAAATCTGCTATGGGCATATTAAATTTTCTGGAAGCAGTTTAAGTCTTTTGTGACTATTGCAAGTCATTACATGTCTTCTGGCAGCTACATCAAATCTTCTAAAAGCATTTCATATCGTCTGAGAGCAAGATCAAGCCTTTTCAAATGCAGTATCAAGTCTTCTAGAAGCATTTCAAGTCGTTCAGGGGCAGTAGTAAGTCGTTTGGAGGTAATATCAAGTCTTCTGAAAGTAGTACTAAGTCTTCAAAAACCAGTGAAAATTTCTGGAAGCATTTCTAGTCTCTGAAAGGCAATATCAAGTTTTGTGGAAGCATTTCAAGTCTTCTGAGGCATTACAAGTATTCTGGACACATTTCAAATCTTTTGGAAACAGTATCAGGTCTTCTAGAAGCAGTATTAAGTTTTCTATGGACAGTATCAAGTCTTTTGAAAGCATTGACAGCCTATGCTTATAGATAATTCATTTCTACATATTCAATTGCACTATCTAATTGTACCCGATTAATATTTGCTCCTCAAAATCGACATTTTAGTATATTGATCAAGTAATGACCGTTTGCTAACATCATTTCTAAACGGTCTAAAAAGAAAACATGTTTTTCCAGCTTTGATTTTAATGGAATCAAACCCAGATCAAATTGATTCAAAATTAATGGAATTGGTACAAGAGTACCAATATCTCTATGATACAGCACACAAAAATCATAAAAATAAATTAATCTTTGTTTTGTATTTGTGCGATTAATAAAGCTGTATTCAAGTTAGGGATTACAATTCCGAAGCAAATACACAATCTCGGGATTACATTTTACGAAGCCAGGATCCCGGGATTGATTTCGAGATTGGTTTATCTGTTTTCAAGTGTTTCTTTAAAAGACTTTGTTTCTCCTGGTCAACTTTCTTCTCCAGAAAGACGGTGAAATATCGCATTCTTCTTAATGGTCGACTTTGTCATTTTTACCTTCATTTCCTCTAAATCTTTCTATTATATTTTAATCTCTTTCATCTATACGTTTCTTGTACCCTTATTATTGTTAGTTTTATTGAGGAAAGGATTGTCGTTACCTGAATTTCAAAAAGGCTGAACGAAGAAGAATACAGTCTTACGCTGTTAAATCATCAAAATCAAACAATCTTCAAAGATCTTTTCTAAAGGAGCATTACTTTTTTTTAATTTCTTCCCGATCTAAAAGATAAACTAACTTCTCATAATTTGAAACTCACTGTCATTAGTGTATATAATACAGCAGTTTAGACTGTTATATTGCTTTAACATGATTAAAAGGCTATTTCATCTTTTTTTGCAGTCAAGTTTCCGTTCTTTTCCATGTTCTTCTTTTACATATTTTTGACGATCTTTGTTTTTTGTTGGAGATTTTCGGTACTTTTTAACCAACCAATTAAACTTTTTAACAAAAAATTGGTTATTATGGGAACAATTCCGGAATCCAGGGATCCCGAACAATTTTCTTTTTATTCATATTAAATAGTGTTAGAAACAAAATGTTTCTAACACATTTGAAATCTGTTTCACACCAGATTTCTTTTTGTATTACACGATTTTATATATGTTCAAATTTTGCTTTAATGTGCTATGCTTAAATATTGCACGAACCAATACTTTTCCTTACAACTAAAGCTAACGCAAACGGTTAAGACTAAGACTACGACTAATACTAAAACACGTTGCATGAACCCACCATTAGATGGCTAAAAATGGGTTGAATTGGGCTCCAACCCATTTTTAGCCATCTAAAACGACGTACGGTTAAATCCTAATGTTTCTAGTTTTGTACCTTTAGTCTCTGAAGTATTTGCTACATTGAAGCACTGAGTGGCAATTAAAACTAGTTAAAACTAGTTAATTCTAGTTTTACATTGATACAAGTATACAAACTGAAGAATAACTAAAAATAGAATTTGTGTTCTCTTTGAACATCAATTCTCGAAAGCAAAAGTGTTTCATTATCTACAATCAAAAATAGACTCATATTTTTATGAATTATTTATAAAAAGTTAAATATTACGTTATTACATTTCAGTAACTAAATGTTGAACTCAAAATTCCAATCAATTCTTAGGTTAGCAGTTTGTGATTAAAACAGCAATTTGGAATAAAAATAATCGTCAAAATAATTCAAAATTTCTCGAGTGCCAAAAAAGAAACTCTTAATCCTTTAGTTTAACCGCCCAGATAGGTATTTTAATTTAATTATTACCAAAACGTCTGAAGACGCACGGCTAAACCTGAATCTTTCTAGTACTAGGTCTAGTGTTAGTTCTAGTTTTACTTTAATACAAGTATATTCAGGTTTAACCGTGTATCTCTTAAGACGTAACCCAACCCAACCTAGCTTTAGAACTAACAGTTCTAGTTTTACTTTAATACAAGTATATCACAATTTAAGACTGAATAGCAACTAAAAATAGAGCCAACACTAACGCTAGAGCTGATACTAGACCTAGAAGGAAAAACATTTAGGGTTCTAAGTTTAGTGTCAATACGATAGATAGGTTGTAGATCTCGTATCAATTACACTTTTAGTTTCAGAAGTACTTACTACAAACAAGCACTGAGTGGCAATTAAAACTAGAACTGACACTAGACCTAGTATTAGAAAGTTTCGGTTTAGCCGTGCGTCTTCAGACGCACGGCTAAACCTGAATCTTTCTAATACTAGGTCTAGTGTTAGTTTTTGTTTTACTTTAATAAAAGTATATTCAGGTTTAACCGTGTATCTCTTAAGACGTAACCCAACCCAACCTAGCTTTAGAACTAACAGTTCTAGTTTTACTTTAATACAAGTACATCACAATTTAAGACTGAATAGCAACTAAAAATAGAGCCAACACTAACGCTAGAGCTAATACTAGACCTAGAACGAAAAACATTTAGGGTTCTAAGTTTAGTGTCAATACGATAGATAGGTTGTAGATCTCGTATCAATTACACTTTTAGTTTCAGAAGTACTTACTACAAACAAGCACTGAGTGGTAATTAAAACTAGAACTAACACTAGACCGAGTACTAGAAAGTTTCGGTTCAGCCGTGCGTCTTCAGACGCACGGCTAAACCTGAATCTTTCTAGTACTAGGTCTAGTGTTAGTTCTAGTTTTACTTTAATACAAGTATATTCAGGTTTACCCGTGTATCTCTTAAGACGTAACCCAACCCAACCTAGCTTTAGAACTAACAGTTCTAGTTTTACTTTAATACAAGTATATCACAATTTAAGACTGAGTAGCAACTAAAAATAGAGCCAACACTAACGCTAGAGCTAATACTAGACCTAGAACGAAAAACATTTAGGATTTAGTTGTACCTCTCTTAAAATGGCGCCCAATTCAACCCATTTTTAGCCACCTAAAAAGACGTACGGCTAAATCCTAATGTTTCTAGTTCTGTACATTTAGTTTCAGAAGTATTTGCTACAATCAAGCACTGAGTGGCAATTAAAACTAGTTAAAACTAGTTAATTCTAGTTTTACATTGATACAAGTATACAAACTGAAGAATAACTAAAAATAGAATTTGTGTTCTCTTTGAACATCAATCTCGAAAGCAAAAGTGTTTCATTATCTACAATCAAAAATAGACTCATATTTTTATAAATTATTTATAAAAATTTAAATATTACGTTATTACATTTCAGTAACTAAATGTTGAACTCAAAATTCGAATCAATTTTTAGGTTAGCAGTTTGTGCTTAAAACAGCAACTTGGAATAAAAATAATCGTCAAAATAATTCAAAATTTCTCGAGTCCCAAAAAAGAAACTCTTAATCCTTTAGTTTAACCGCCCAGATAGGTATTTTAATTTAATTATTACCAAAACGTCTGAAGACGCACGGCTAAACCTGAATCTTTCTAGTACTAGGTCTAGTGTTAGTTCTAGTTTTACTTTAATACAAGTATATTCAGGTTTAACCGTGTATCTCTTAAGACGTAACCCAACCCAACCTAGCTTTAGAACTAACAGTTCTAGTTTTACTTTAATACAAGTATATCACAATTTAAGACTGAATAGCAACTAAAAATAGAGCCAACACTAACGCTAGAGCTGATACTAGACCTAGAAGGAAAAACATTTAGGGTTCTAAGTTTAGTGTCAATACGATAGATAGGTTGTAGATCTCGTATCAATTACACTTTTAGTTTCAGAAGTACTTACTACAAACAAGCACTGAGTGGCAATTAAAACTAGAACTGACACTAGACCTAGTATTAGAAAGTTTCGGTTTAGCCGTGCGTCTGAAGACGCACGGCTAAACCTGAATCTTTCTAGTACTAGGTCTAGTGTTAGTTCTAGTTTTACTTTAATACAAGTATATTCAGGTTTACCCGTGTATCTCTTAAGACGTAACCCAACCCAACCTAGCTTTAGAACTAACAGTTCTAGTTTTACTTTAATACAAGTATATCACAATTTAAGACTGAATAGCAACTAAAAATAGAGCCAACACTAACGCTAGAGCTGATACTAGACTTAGAAGGAAAAACATTTAGGGTTCTAAGTTTAGTGTCAATACGATAGATAGGTTGTAGATCTCGTATCAATTACACTTTTAGTTTCAGAAGTACTTACTACAAACAAGCACTGAGTGGCAATTAAAACTAGAACTGACACTAGACCTAGTATTAGAAAGTTTCGGTTTAGCCGTGCGTCTTCAGACGCACGGCTAAACCTGAATCTTTCTAATACTAGGTCTAGTGTTAGTTCTTGTTTTACTTTAATAAAAGTATATTCAGGTTTAACCGTGTATCTCTTAAGACGTAACCCAACCCAACGTAGCTTTAGAACTAACAGTTCTAGTTTTACTTTAATACAAGTACATCACAATTTAAGACTGAATAGCAACTAAAAATAGAGCCAACACTAACGCTAGAGCTAATACTAGACCTAGAACGAAAAACATTTAGGGTTCTAAGTTTAGTGTCAATACGATAGATAGGTTGTAGATCTCGTATCAATTACACTTTTAGTTTCAGAAGTACTTACTACAAACAAGCACTGAGTGGTAATTAAAACTAGAACTAACACTAGACCGAGTACTAGAAAGTTTCGGTTCAGCCGTGCGTCTTCAGACGCACGGCTAAACCTGAATCTTTCTAGTACTAGGTCTAGTGTTAGTTCTAGTTTTACTTTAATACAAGTATATTCAGGTTTACCCGTGTATCTCTTAAGACGTAACCCAACCCAACCTAGCTTTAGAACTAACAGTTCTAGTTTTACTTTAATACAAGTATATCACAATTTAAGACTGAGTAGCAACTAAAAATAGAGCCAACACTAACGCTAGAGCTAATAGTAGACCTAGAACGAAAAACATTTAGGATTTAGTTGTACCTCTCTTAAAATGGCGCCCAATTCAACCCATTTTTAGCCACCTAAAAAGACGTACGGCTAAATCCTAATGTTTCTAGTTCTGTACATTTAGTTTCAGAAGTATTTGCTACAATCAAGCACTGAGTGGCAATTAAAACTAGTTAAAACTAGTTAATTCTAGTTTTACATTGATACAAGTATACAAACTGAAGAATAACTAAAAATAGAATTTGTGTTCTCTTTGAACATCAATCTCGAAAGCAAAAGTGTTTCATTATCTACAATCAAAAATAGACTCATATTTTTATAAATTATTTATAAAAATTTAAATATTACGTTATTACATTTCAGTAACTAAATGTTGAACTCAAAATTCGAATCAATTTTTAGGTTAGCAGTTTGTGCTTAAAACAGCAACTTGGAATAAAAATAATCGTCAAAATAATTCAAAATTTCTCGAGTCCCAAAAAAGAAACTCTTAATCCTTTAGTTTAACCGCCCAGATAGGTATTTTAATTTAATTATTACCAAAACCGTGTAGAAATCGGAGCTATAGTTAATCCAGCCGTAAACTTTTGTTCTTTCTTTTACGATTTTTTTAATCTTTTTCCGTCTACCTCCTTTGTTCTTTTGCTCTTTTCTTCCTGATAAATTCCAAGCTCTATCACAGCGCGCACGAAATGCGGTATTATAAAAACGTTAGCTCCCATAAAATCAATTGCGTTACATTTCAAGGGAATAGTTTCAAATTTACTTCTTTTTTTCGTTAATCTCGTTCTTTCGTGTTTTCTCCTTTGTTAAACCGCAGTCATACACTAGGTAGGAAGTAGGTGGTTTTATTGGTGATCTAATTGAGACTTTCACAGATGATTGACTTCACACGCTCTAGAATTAAATTTTTTTTTTGTTCGATTCCGTTAAAATTAAGCATCAATTTTAGTTTATTATTAGATTACTGTATTTTATAAAAAAATGATTTTGTTCCCGTTCTTATTGTTTCCATCTCTAAAGATTTACACCATATCGAATAGGTTATAATTAAAGCTACAAGAAATTATATGTTTTTAATTAGTAACGTTATTATTTCTTGGGACCGCCGAGAAGTTTCCAAGAAAATAAATTTAAAAATTGCTTTGCTCCAGAAATAAGTTCCTGAGGAGTAATAACTAACATCGATAACTACCAACTCGAAACTACACTCTAAATTTTCACTCCGTCCGGAAAACTCAATCCAGAAAGAGAAAGAACTTCTTAATTGGTCCTGATATTTCCAACCACTAGACACATACACCTTAATTGCTATAATTGAATATCGTTTTCCTTAACTTTTCTTTTCCTCCTTTATATAAAAAGAAATCGTTATTGAGAATCATTTCAATTTCATCACCTGCATCCAAATCTTTCTTCGTCGACCTCTTCATTTTGAGTCCGTTGCGTAGGCAGTAATTTATAAAGTCAATCAATAAAAACGTCACGAATCGTTAACCGTTTTAACCGTCGTCTTGGCCCAATCAGGTGTTTCATCAGCGACACTCCCTCTCTCGGAGAGGAAGAAACTCTCAACAAATTCGATAGAGGTGTATCTCAACGGACGATCTCCGTAATTGGGTCTGTGGAAGCTTTTTTCAAGACTGATAAAAGGAGTGAAAGTAAGAATGGAAATGAGGAAAGAAAAATGAAACGAAAGAAATCCTTTTTTTTGATTCTTAAAGATTGGAAAGATGAATTGTTTCTGATTGATTGATGAACTATTAATTGATTGATTTCGTTGTCTCTCCTTAATTCCAACTGCGAGAAAGCTTCAGTTATAATAACGTATTACCTACAACGTGTAATTCAAACACTGCGACATTCATCAATATTATATGTAACACTCCAACATGGAGAGGTTGAGATCAAATCATACGTCTCCACCTCTATTCACATATAATTCCAAGGCAAATTTACAGTCTGCTATACATAATTAATTCTACGTTTGAATTCTAAACCCAGAATCTGAAGTTATCTCGATCTCGCATTAATTTACAATATCCGAACGGAATAATGTACCCCTTGTAATAAGTACTAAGTAATTCCTAAAAAAAATATCTCTTCGAAACTTAAAAATGGTTATCCTTAAACGAAAAAAGATGGTAAGAAATGGATGAGAAAGGAAAAACTTCAATAGCATTAGTCGGGCAACAAATCACATCTGGTCTTATATGGTAGCGAAACGTGTGCGGAACACGTTGTTCCCGCAAGTAAGGACACGATGTGACTGTGGAAGTGGGTTCGTGAAGGTGGTGGAGACGGACGGGGGAGGATGCCTCCAAACACCATCCGTGCCGGACTAGCGTGAACTTTGAACTGGATTCCTGTCACCGAACAACACGATCCTCTACCCTCTTATATGGCAAGAAAGAGTTTTCTGTTGTATTCTGACTCTCCGTCTTCTCTTTCCTCTTGGCAGTTTAACTGGAGATTTGTGGCTTAGAAATCGGATAAGATACAAAGTATATTTATAAATCGGTTTAATATGCTTTAATTAACGTTATAAGTCATATTAAAGCTAAAACTATTCTCTTTTTAATGATATATAATACGTTGTTATATCACGTTAACATCATTTTTTAATCTTGCAAGAAAAATGTTGCGATATTAATCGCTTTTAAAAAGAAAAGTTTTCCAAGTTTTCAAGAAAGTTAATAATTAAAAAAAAAATTGGATGTTTTTAGGGCACGTCGGAAAAAATCCGATTATTTAGGAAATTGTAAACTAAAAAAGATTGGGAACCTCTGAGTGATGATTTATGAGCATTAAAGCTTTTCCAACGTATACTGTATACAATTAGTACACAAAATGTGTCTTTGGCAATGAAAGAAAAATGTTACTCGATTTTGAAAATTTCTTTCTAAGGTTTTTTGGGCTAGTACTGATTTCTGAAGTACGTTAGGTTATACTTTTAGTTCCAGAAGATTTGCAACAATCTAGAGCTGAATAAGAATTAAAATTAGAACGAAAGAGAATTAGAAAGATTCATGTTTAACTGTGTATCTCTTAAGACGGAACCCAACCCAACCTAGTTTTAGAACTAATACTAGACTTAAAACTAGAAATACTAGGATTTAGCCGTGTGAAGAGACTAAATCCTAATGCTTCCTGTTCTAGGTCTAGTGTGGTTACTAGTGTGGCTCTAGTGGTTACTAGAACTAAGTTGTAGGTCTAGTATTGATTATACTTTTAGTTCTAGAAGAATTTACAACAAATCTAGAGCTAAAAGAAATTAAAATTAGAACTTTCGTTTTAGTTCTATATAAAAATATAAAAACCTAAGCCTGTATAACAACGAGAAGGAGAGCTAATATTAAAATTAGAAGTAACATTAGATCTAAAACTAGAGTTATTTGGGTTTAGCCGTACGTCTCTGAAGACAGAAGCCAACCGAACCCAACTCATCCTAGCTTTAGTAGTAGTCTTAAAGCTAGGTTGTAGGTTTATTATTAGTTATACTTTTACCTCCAGAAGAATTTACAAGAATCTAGAGCTAATTAGGAATTAAAACTAGAACTAACACTAGACCTAGAATTAGAAAGATGCTAAACCTAAATCTTTCTTTCCTAAATCTTTTTCTAAATCAGTACTAGGTCTAGTGTTAGTTCTAGTTTTAATTGTTACTCAGTGCTTGATTGTAGCAAATACTTTTGAAATTAAAAGTATAATTGATACGAGACCTACAACTTATCTGTTGTATTGACACTAAACCTAGAACTAGAAACATTAGGATTTAGCCTTACGTCGTTTTAGATGGCTAAACCCTAATGTTATAAGTTCTAAGTTTAGTGTTAATTCTGAAGCTACATTTGGTTGGGTTGAATTGAGCTACGTCTTAAGAGAGCTTAGCTGTAGCGTTAGTGCTGGCTCTAGTTTTAGTTGCTGTTCAGTCTTAAATTGTGATATACTTGTATCAAAGTAAAACTAGAACTAACACTAGACCTAGTATTAGAAAGATTCAGGTTTAGCCGTGCGTACTAGCTCTAGTGTTAGTTCTAGTTTTAATTGCCATTTGATGCTTAATTGTTATAAGTTCGTCTGAAACCAAAAGTATAACTAATACTAGATTTAGAAACTTTTGGTATTTCTATACTTTTCTTTACTAACTACTCAAATTGTGCCAACTGGGTCACGCCGGGTCCTGTTGAAACCAAAGATGCTCACAATCACGCACGTTTACGTCACGCATGACTCGTGCCCCGGCGAGACTCACGTACTTTGCACATCTCTATTTGGTATTAATTCTTCTGCTCTGTTTATTCGCATAGTTTTTGATTCAATATTTTTGTCTAAAATGTTGTCTAAAGTAGGCTGTTCAATTTCCGGGACCAAAAATATTTTCGGGATTCGGGAGTAAGTTTTAAATCCCGGTCCTTGGGATAAAGGTCACGAAATTTCCGAAAATAGTCCCAAAATGAAAATACGTTTGTAAAAAAACATTTCAAAATGTTTTTATTTTATTGTTACTTTTACTTTTACAAAATGATTTGATACTGTTTCCAAAAAACTTGAAATACTCCTAAAAGACTTGACACTGTTTCAAAAAGACTTGAAATGTTTTCAAAAGATTTGAAATGTTTCCATGAAGACTTAAAGATTTACTACTAACCCAGGAAGACTACTCCTTCTAGAAAACTAGATATTGCTTGCAGAAGACTTGCATTGCTTTTAGAAGATTTGAAATACTTCCAGAAGACTTGAAATGCTTCCCAAAGACTCGATGCTGCTATCAAATAACTTGCAATACTTCCAAAAATATTTGCTGCTTACTTAATACTTTCTGATACTACTTTTTGCAGACTTAAAATGCTTCCAGCAGACTGTTGACAGAAATATCAACAGAAAATCGTCTATTTTGGAAGATTGTGGCGCCTCGCCCGCAAGCGACCTCGGCGAAGTGAGAATAAAATCGTCTTGTAGGAGTCTTTATGTATTTGTCAAGATATACAAGGAAGGATTTCGAATCGAATCGCCGAGATCGCTTGCGGACAAGGCACTGGATGTGAAATATTAACAAGAAATTGTTCATTTTGGAAGGTTGTAGCGCCTCGCCCGCAAGTGACCTCGGCGAAGTGAGAATAAAATCGTCTTGTAGGAGTCTTTATGTATTTGTCAAGATATACAAGGAAGGATTTCGAATCGAATCGCCGAGATCGCTTGCGGACAAGGCACTGGATGTGAAATATTAACAAGAAATTGTTCATTTTGGAAGGTTGTAGCGCCTCGCCCGCAAGTGACCTCGGCGAAGTGAGAATAAAATCGTCTTGTAGGAGTCTTTATGTATTTGTCAAGATATACAAGGAAGGATTTCGCCTCAAATCGCCGAGATCGCTTGCGGACAAGGCACTGGATGTGAAATATTATCAAGAAATTGTTCATTTTGGAAGATTGTAGCGCCTCGCCCGCAAGCGACCTCGGCGAAGTGAGAATAAAATCGTCTTGTAGGAGTCTTTATGTATTTGTCAAGATATACAAGGAAGGATTTCGCCTCAAATCGCCGAGGACGCTTGCGGACAAGGCACTGGATGTGAAATATTAACAAGAAATTGTTCATTTTGGAAGATTGTAGCGCCTCGCCCGCAAGTGACCTCGGCGAAGTGAGAATAAAATCGTCTTGTAGGAGTCTTTATGTATTTGTCAAGATATACAAGGAAGGATTTCGCCTCAAATCGCCGAGATCGCTTGCGGACAAGGCACTGGATGTGAAATATTATCAAGAAATTGTTCATTTTGGAAGATTGTAGCGCCTCGCCCGCAAGCGACCTCGGCGAAGTGAGAATAAAATCGTCTTGTAGGAGTCTTTATGTATTTGTCAAGATATACAAGGAAGGATTTCGCCTCAAATCGCCGAGGACGCTTGCGGACAAGGCACTGGATGTGAAATATTAACAAGAAATTGTTCATTTTGGAAGATTGTAGCGCCTCGCCCGCAAGTGACCTCGGCGAAGTGAGAATAAAATCGTCTTGTAGGAGTCTTTATGTATTTGTCAAGATATACAAGGAAGGATTTCGCCTCAAATCGCCGAGATCGCTTGCGGACAAGGCACTGGATGTGAAATATTATCAAGAAATTGTTCATTTTGGAAGATTGTAGCGCCTCGCCCGCAAGCGACCTCGGCGAAGTGAGAATAAAATCGTCTTGTAGGAGTCTTTATGTATTTGTCAAGATATACAAGGAAGGATTTCGCCTCAAATCGCCGAGGACGCTTGCGGACAAGGCACTGGATGTGAAATATTAACAAGAAATTGTTCATTTTGGAAGATTGTAGCGCCTCGCCCGCAAGTGACCTCGGCGAAGTGAGAATAAAATCGTCTTGTAGGAGTCTTTATGTATTTGTCAAGATATACAAGGAAGGATTTCGCCTCAAATCGCCGAGATCGCTTGCGGACAAGGCACTGGATGTGAAATATTATCAAGAAATTGTTCATTTTGGAAGATTGTAGCGCCTCGCCCGCAAGCGACCTCGGCGAAGTGAGAATAAAATCGTCTTGTAGGAGTCTTTATGTATTTGTCAAGATATACAAGGAAGGATTTCGCCTCAAATCGCCGAGGACGCTTGCGGACAAGGCACTGGATGTGAAATATTAACAAGAAATTGTTCATTTTGGAAGATTGTAGCGCCTCGCCCGCAAGTGACCTCGGCGAAGTGAGAATAAAATCGTCTTGTAGGAGTCTTTATGTATTTGTCAAGATATACAAGGAAGGATTTCGCCTCAAATCGCCGAGATCGCTTGCGGACAAGGCACTGGATGTGAAATATTATCAAGAAATTGTTCATTTTGGAAGATTGTAGCGCCTCGCCCGCAAGCGACCTCGGCGAAGTGAGAATAAAATCGTCTTGTAGGAGTCTTTATGTATTTGTCAAGATATACAAGGAAGGATTTCGCCTCAAATCGCCGAGGACGCTTGCGGACAAGGCACTGGATGTGAAATATTAACAAGAAATTGTTCATTTTGGAAGATTGTAGCGCCTCGCCCGCAAGTGACCTCGGCGAAGTGAGAATAAAATCGTCTTGTAGGAGTCTTTATGTATTTGTCAAGATATACAAGGAAGGATTTCGCCTCAAATCGCCGAGATCGCTTGCGGACAAGGCACTGGATGTGAAATATTATCAAGAAATTGTTCATTTTGGAAGATTGTAGCGCCTCGCCCGCAAGCGACCTCGGCGAAGTGAGAATAAAATCGTCTTGTAGGAGTCTTTATGTATTTGTCAAGATATACAAGGAAGGATTTCGCCTCAAATCGCCGAGGACGCTTGCGGACAAGGCACTGGATGTGAAATATTAACAAGAAATTGTTCATTTTGGAAGATTGTAGCGCCTCGCCCGCAAGTGACCTCGGCGAAGTGAGAATAAAATCGTCTTGTAGGAGTCTTTATGTATTTGTCAAGATATACAAGGAAGGATTTCGCCTCAAATCGCCGAGATCGCTTGCGGACAAGGCACTGGATGTGAAATATTATCAAGAAATTGTTCATTTTGGAAGATTGTAGCGCCTCGCCCGCAAGCGACCTCGGCGAAGTGAGAATAAAATCGTCTTGTAGGAGTCTTTATGTATTTGTCAAGATATACAAGGAAGGATTTCGCCTCAAATCGCCGAGGACGCTTGCGGACAAGGCACTGGATGTGAAATATTAACAAGAAATTGTTCATTTTGGAAGATTGTAGCGCCTCGCCCGCAAGTGACCTCGGCGAAGTGAGAATAAAATCGTCTTGTAGGAGTCTTTATGTATTTGTCAAGATATACAAGGAAGGATTTCGCCTCAAATCGCCGAGATCGCTTGCGGACAAGGCACTGGATGTGAAATATTATCAAGAAATTGTTCATTTTGGAAGATTGTAGCGCCTCGCCCGCAAGCGACCTCGGCGAAGTGAGAATAAAATCGTCTTGTAGGAGTCTTTATGTATTTGTCAAGATATACAAGGAAGGATTTCGCCTCAAATCGCCGAGGACGCTTGCGGACAAGGCACTGGATGTGAAATATTAACAAGAAATTGTTCATTTTGGAAGATTGTAGCGCCTCGCCCGCAAGTGACCTCGGCGAAGTGAGAATAAAATCGTCTTGTAGGAGTCTTTATGTATTTGTCAAGATATACAAGGAAGGATTTCGCCTCAAATCGCCGAGATCGCTTGCGGACAAGGCACTGGATGTGAAATATTATCAAGAAATTGTTCATTTTGGAAGATTGTAGCGCCTCGCCCGCAAGCGACCTCGGCGAAGTGAGAATAAAATCGTCTTGTAGGAGTCTTTATGTATTTGTCAAGATATACAAGGAAGGATTTCGCCTCAAATCGCCGAGGACGCTTGCGGACAAGGCACTGGATGTGAAATATTAACAAGAAATTGTTCATTTTGGAAGATTGTAGCGCCTCGCCCGCAAGTGACCTCGGCGAAGTGAGAATAAAATCGTCTTGTAGGAGTCTTTATGTATTTGTCAAGATATACAAGGAAGGATTTCGCCTCAAATCGCCGAGATCGCTTGCGGACAAGGCACTGGATGTGAAATATTATCAAGAAATTGTTCATTTTGGAAGATTGTAGCGCCTCGCCCGCAAGCGACCTCGGCGAAGTGAGAATAAAATCGTCTTGTAGGAGTCTTTATGTATTTGTCAAGATATACAAGGAAGGATTTCGCCTCAAATCGCCGAGGACGCTTGCGGACAAGGCACTGGATGTGAAATATTAACAAGAAATTGTTCATTTTGGAAGATTGTAGCGCCTCGCCCGCAAGTGACCTCGGCGAAGTGAGAATAAAATCGTCTTGTAGGAGTCTTTATGTATTTGTCAAGATATACAAGGAAGGATTTCGCCTCAAATCGCCGAGATCGCTTGCGGACAAGGCACTGGATGTGAAATATTATCAAGAAATTGTTCATTTTGGAAGATTGTAGCGCCTCGCCCGCAAGCGACCTCGGCGAAGTGAGAATAAAATCGTCTTGTAGGAGTCTTTATGTATTTGTCAAGATATACAAGGAAGGATTTCGCCTCAAATCGCCGAGATCGCTTGCGGACAAGGCACTGGATGTGAAATATTAACAAGAAATTGTTCATTTTGGAAGATTGTAGCGCCTCGCCCGCAAGCGACCTCGGCGAAGTGAGAATAAAATCGTCTTGTAGGAGTCTTTATGTATTTGTCAAGATATACAAGGAAGGATTTCGCCTCAAATCGCCGAGGACGCTTGCGGACAAGGCACTGGATGTGAAATATTAACAAAAAATTGTTCATTTTGGAAGATTGTAGCGCCTCGCCCGCAAGTGACCTCGGCGAAGTGAGAATAAAATCGTCTTGTAGGAGTCTTTATGTATTTGTCAAGATATACAAGGAAGGATTTCGCCTCAAATCGCCGAGATCGCTTGCGGACAAGGCACTGGATGTGAAATATTAACAAGAAATTGTTCATTTTGGAAGATTGTAGCGCCTCGCCCGCAAGCGACCTCGGCGAAGTGAGAATAAAATCGTCTTGTAGGAGTCTTTATGTATTTGTCAAGATATACAAGGAAGGATTTCGCCTCAAATCGTCGAGATCGCTTGCGGACAAGGCATTGGATGTGGAATATTAACAAGAAATTGTTCATTTTGGAAGATTGTAGCGCCTCGCCCGCAGCGACCTCGGCGAAGTGAGAATAAAATCGTCTTGTAGGAGTTTTTATATATTTGTCAAGATATACAAGGAAGGATTTCGCCTCAAATCGCCGAGGACGCTTGCGGACAAGGCACTGGATGTAAAATATTTACAAGAAATTGTTCATTTTGGAAGGTTGTAACGCCTCGCCCGCAAGTGACCTCGGCGAAGTGAGAATAAAATCGTCTTGTAGGAGTCTTTATGTATTTGTCAAGATATACAAGGAAGGATTTCGCCTCAAATCGCCGAGATCGCTTGCGGACAAGGCACTGGATGTGAAATATTATCAAGAAATTGTTCATTTTGGAAGATTGTAGCGCCTCGCCCGCAAGCGACCTCGGCGAAGTGAGAATAAAATCGTCTTGTAGGAGTCTTTATGTATTTGTCAAGATATACAAGGAAGGATTTCGCCTTAAATCGCCGAGGACGCTTGCGGACAAGGCACTGGATGTGAAATATTTACAAGAAATTGTTCATTTTGGAAGATTGTAGCGCCTCGCCCGCAAGCGACCTCGGCGAAGTGAGAATAAAATCGTCTTGTAGGAGTCTTTATGTATTTGTCAAGATATACAAGGAAGGATTTCGCCTTAAATCGCCGAGGACACTTGCGGACATGGCACTGGATGTGAAATATTAACAAGAAATTGTTCATTTTGGAAGATTGTAGCGCCTCGCCCGCAAGTGACCTCGGCGAAGTGAGAATAAAATCGTCTTGTAGGAGTTTTTATATATTTGTCAAGATATACAAGGAAGGATTTCGCCTCAAATCGCCGAGATCGCTTGCGGACAAGGCACTGGATGTGAAATATTATCAAGAAATTGTTCATTTTGGAAGATTGTAGCGCCTCGCCCGCAAGCGACCTCGGCGAAGTGAGAATAAAATCGTCTTGTAGGAGTCTTTATGTATTTGTCAAGATATACAAGGAAGGATTTCGCCTTAAATCGCCGAGGACGCTTGCGGACAAGGCACTGGATGTGAAATATTTACAAGAAATTGTTCATTTTGGAAGATTGTAGCGCCTCGCCCGCAAGCGACCTCGGCGAAGTGAGAATAAAATCGTCTTGTAGGAGTCTTTATGTATTTGTCAAGATATACAAGGAAGGATTTCGCCTTAAATCGCCGAGGACACTTGCGGACATGGCACTGGATGTGAAATATTAACAAGAAATTGTTCATTTTGGAAGATTGTAGCGCCTCGCCCGCAAGTGACCTCGGCGAAGTGAGAATAAAATCGTCTTGTAGGAGTTTTTATATATTTGTCAAGATATACAAGGAAGGATTTCGCCTCAAATCGCCGAGGACGCTTGCGGACAAGGCACTGGATGTGAAATATTTACAAGAAATTGTTCATTTTGGAAGGTTGTAACGCCTCGCCCGCAAGCGACCTCGGCGGAGTGAGTATATAATCGTCTTGTAAGAGACTTAATAGATTTATTGAGATATACAAGAAACGATTTCGCCTCAAATCGCCGAGGTCGTTTGCGGGCGAGGCGCTGGATTTGGAATATCCATAGAAAATCGTTTATTTTGGAAACTTGTAGTGCCTCGCTCGCAAGCGACCTCAGCGAAGTGAGAATAAAATCGTCTTGTAGGTGACTATATATTTATTAAGATATACCAGGAACGATTTCACCTCAAAAGCCGAGGTTGCTTGCGGACGAGGCACTGGATATATAATAATAACAGTTTCAAAAATTTCTTCAGATACACCGCTAAACCTAACCCAACCTAATCCAACCATTTATATTTGTATTTTGAAATGAGATCCATTGTTTAACCAGTTATAGGATTAGATTAGTTCAATTAAATTTATACTACTGGTTTTGTTTTTTGTTTTTATTATTATTGCCCGACTAGTTTCGGCATAGGAGCCATCATCGGAGGCATCGTCAGTATTAAATTAATGAAAAGCAAAACAACATTATAAAATTTGTCGACTGTAAAAATGATGTTAGGTAGTGATGTGTTGGTTTTACAATAACTGAATGTATGTAATTTTACTGTGATGGAATACACTTATTATTATTAGCAATGTGGTTGTTGAGCATTGAACTCAAATGTTGTTTTGCTTTTCATTAATTTAATACTGACGATGCCTCCGATGATGGCTCCTATTCCGAAACTAGTCAGGCAATAATAATAAAAACAAAAAACAAAACCAGTAGTATAAATTTAATTGAACTAATCTAATACATTTATATTTGAATCAAAGCCATACAGAACGAAACAACATATAAAAAATTCGATACTAAAAACAACACCATTTGTTGCCATTTGTAAATATTAATTTTTTAAACTGCTACAAGACAGAAATTGTCTTAATAATCAAGATTTATCAGACAGATGTTTCGTTTAGTTCAAAGATTTTGTAGATAAATCTCTGAAAAGATGAATCATCACAAAACCGCGTTAAAAGATATAAGGCACCTGTGTTTACATCCGGCTTGAAATTTTCGAACCACTTACGACCCGGAGTTATGACGTGATGGGTAGCGAAATAAAATTTGACACCAGGCGCTAAGTGCTACAAATTCTCAAGAAGATAACTTGCTGACGATGCACACTTCTCCAAACACGTATGGGGAAAGTTTCTTTGTTAATTTAAGATAAGAAACTCATCGGCTTTGTCTTGTTACAACTAAGAAAACATCCCGAATTTGCATATTTAGTTAAGAGAGTCGTTTTATTACAATCTTTTTATTAAAGTGTAACTAAAACGGTTTCGGTCTTAAATAAACTTGATCCATTAAAATCCAAATTGAATTAATACGTTTAAGTTAATTTCCTACTTCCCCTAATCGATGTAATTGGGAATGACGCCAATTACAGCAGCTTTCCTACTCGGTAGAAATTCCCCGGGAATTCACTGATTATACACTGAATTTAATAAAAGAGGTTCCCAGTTAGAAAGTGGAACATCTCAGCAATGAACGTTACTATGCAAAACACAACGAATTCCTGCAAAACATCCAAACATAACAAACAAAGAAAAACGAAACAAGATTTTATGATTGTGGGATATCAAGAATTCAATTTCAATGTTATAAAATATAGATCAAACTGGAGAGAAAAGTTTTACATAAGCGAGTCTTGATTTTTCGATTCGATCCGGGTTTTTGCGGTTTCCTCCGCGGAGAGAGAAATCGCTTGGAAGAAGAAGCGAATAAAACCTTCGGAGGGGCAAAAATTTAATAGAAAACCGCGAAAGAAATGATTAACACGTTTCTCGTTCGTTTCGTTCGTTCCCGAAAGTAGCAGTACCAGCCGGAGAGCACAGGGCAAGCAGATGGCTACAACCCGGAACATCCAGACCTTCTGCTGGTGATTTATAGAACACGTTCTCTTTGAATTATAATCCAACTTCGAGACGATGCGCTTCTTGGAAAAAGAATATGTATAAAAAAATACATTTAAAAGTAACGAGATGAATTCATTGAAGAATTAACGGTTCCTCATCAATTGGATTTAATTAAAATCTTGTACAATTCCAGATTTTTCGAAGATAAGGTCTTGTATATCATTGAAAAAAGCACGCTTTTAACTGTAATTTTGCATCATAATTAATCCTTAATGTTCAAAAATAAATGAGTTATACGATTTAATGCAAGATTTGAAGATTACATTAAAATGGTATTACAAATTATTACAAATCATATAAAAGAGAACAGGTTTAGTTTTAATTTGGAATGAAAGTCGTTTCTTAATCATCAAAGTTACGCTTTGGGGGATTTATTATTTGATATTTAGTTATTTTAGCCCCAAAACTTTCCACTTCTAGGTTTAGTGTTAGTTCTAGTTTTATATCATTAGATCTAACTCTAGATCTAGAACTAGAAACCGGCTAAACCCGTATGATTCTAGTTCTAAGTCTAGTGTTAGTTCTAGTTTTATATTATTAAAATTTCAATGTGAATATCAACACAGATACCTTATACCTACTTAACGTGGTTCAAGATCATTCATCTTTGCACAGATTTATCTACAAGAACAGAACTAAACGAAATATATGCCCTCTAAATCTTAATTATTTCTTACAAAAATTAAGTAAACTAAAGATTCTTTTAACATCAACTTTTTGTGTGGGGGGAATGAAGGGAGATTGAGGTGGTCTTGTAGCAATCTAAAAAATTAATATTTACAGATGGCAAGGATGGGATGTGACCTGCTGCTTGAGGAAGGAAAGTCGGACTACTTATAAATTATTCGCGGGGCCATCAGGACAGAGCCAAGGCTTTCAGCATCTCGCCGCCAGGACGCTTGATCAAATTACGAAAACCCTAGGGAACCCGACAAGCTGCTGAAGGAGGAGGCGATGGCGGAACGGGAAACACAAGTGTAACGTCGCCGTTTTCCCCGGGATGAGCCGTTTGCACCGGGAGAAGTAATCTTTTAAAATTATCTTATCTGGTAAGTATGAATGGTTGCTGATGAGTTTTGCGTCTTCTCTCACCGAGGTAAGAAGATTAAGAATATTTTGAAGAAAATTTAAATTTTTTAATAAGTGTTAACGATGCTTTTACCTGTACTTTATATCTCATTTGAAATTGAAAGCATCTATTTTAATTTAATCTGGAGAAAATAGACAACAAGGAAAATTCAAAAAGTCACTTATCCACTTAAAGAAGTGAATTTTCAAGATTGAAAATTTGAAATTTCGAAATATGAATTTATTTATAATATTAATCTTTATTTGCGGTTAAACGCGGAATTAATCAGGCTTTTACTCTCATCACAATCACAAAATTAATTCATATAGGTAATATATTTAAACATAAACTAAATTCATTTTAAAGTGACAATCCTAGTTCCGCATAGAAATTTATTATTTCGACGCAAACAAATTAATTCCATTTGACCCGGTTGCATAATAATTGCGTCAAATTCATCAGATTCAATCCGAAACCCGTCCGAATCTGGACGGATAAAGAGGATATATCACAAACGCGCACACACATCTGTAACGTAACCCCGATATATGTTATGTTATTCCCCCGTTATTTAGAAAAAGCTTTGTTTTAAAATTCAATTTCGTGACGTGTTAAATTGCAAATTTACGAGCACGGATGTAAATACCGAATCGAATTATACAAGGAAAATATTAATCGTAGCCCGGGAATAATGCATAAATAATCGAAACTAAACGTTTGAGAACTCCCGTTTTCGCGATTAAAATTCAATTTGGTTAATGATGAGGCGATGCTCAATTACAAATACGGAATAATTTCGAAATTGAAATTTCTCATATTGTTGTTGAATGAAATTGAGAAGTGAATGAATTAATATTGATGAACTGAAAATTTGAATTTCGAATATTCATCGATTCGCAAAAATTGATACTAACTAAATTTCACTTTAATATGCAAAAATTAATCGATTACATTCTTTTTATTGCCTTATTTTAACTTCGATTAGAGAATTCGTTAAAATTTTTAAATTAATCCAAGGGTAAGGGTGTTTGATTATTAAACACCCCGGGGCGATATTTATCCTTCATTGGATAAAAGGGACGTTTTGGTTTCATTTTAACCCTATAAAGGAGAAACTCCGGCTTTTCACATAGGAAAATCGTGCTTTATTACAGTTTCTAAAAGACAATTAATCAAGACTTTGCTGCCCTATACGTCCAATAATTTAAATTTCTCGGTGCAACTACGTAAATAGCCGCAAGCAGAGTGAATTTACACTGAAAATCAGATCCGGAAGGATTAATTTTCGAGTAATTTGTAAACTGAATTATGTGTACTGTTTGTGTTTGGCGTGTTTTGGTTAAAGTTAGATCAATTAATTCGAGATGATTTATCCTATAATATTTGAACTTTAAAAACTCTCGTGTTGGTTACAATAACTCCACTTTCAACACTTTCTTTACTCCAATCTGCAATGTTTTTATAAATACATTGTAATAATATTCACTCTTTTAAAAAAAGTAGTTTATAAAAAAATTATAATAAAATAAAATAGTTTCCTAAAACACAAAATGGCAAGAAAGTTAGAGAAACGAAAAAAAAATAATGAATATTGATAAATAATAAATAGAAATAATTAAGAAGTGGTGCGTTGTGTGAAAAACGGAAGAATTTAATTAAAAAAATAAACAGAATAAATTATTAATAATAAATGAATTAATTAAGAAGAAATAATAGAAGAATGGAATTTGAATTTATATATTCGGTTCATTTGTTGGAACGTATTGTATATTTTAATAATTAAATAAATATCTCAATTTTGGCGCGCAACGTGGGGCCAAACAAATAAAGGAAGCAAACAACCGATTTTTAAAAGGAAAATATAATAGCAGAACGTAGAACCAGATTCAAAGTTTCGATTGAAGAAGGAAGTGGAGAGATGGAATCATGAATAATTGCTACTACTGGTTTTGAGTATGAAAAGGGAAAAAAAGGAAGAAATATCGATAATGAACATGATGTAACAATTGATGGTAAATATGAATGAGAAATTTGAACAAAATAAAATAGAAATGAATCAAAATTTTGAAGAAATGAATCAAAATTTAGAAGAAAAATTGGAACGAAATAAAATGGAAATGAATTAAAATTTAGAAGGGAAATTGGAACGAAATAAGATAGATATGAATGAGAAATTGGAACAAAAAATGAATCAGAATTTAGAAGGAATGAATAAAAATTTAGAAGAAAAATTAGGAAATAATCTGCTTGAAAATCAAAGAAAATTTGATGAAACAATTCAAGGATTAAGAAAAGATATTATTTTTCAACTCAAGAATAGTAACGATGTTTATGTGGAAAAAAGAGTGGAAGAAAAATTTAATATTGTATTAGAAGAACAATAAGAGAACATTAAAATTATAAATATACAACCTATGGAGAATAATGATAAACAAAAACTTACTCATAAAACTATATATGTAAGTACGAAGGCTTTCACGACTGGTGTTAATTGAACTAAAATTAGAACTATCACTAGATCCAAAACTAGAAACTTTCGGGTTTCGCCGTGCGTTTTTTGAAAAAATGTTTGACGTTTCGGATGCCATGTTGCAACCTTCTTCAGAAACTGGTTCTAACTAACAAAATCGAGGATCGTAAAACAATATATAGGTCGAAAAACTAATTAATAGTTAATTTATGTTAATTACAAGCTAATTACTAACTAATTACTGCGTCGCGTCCGGCTTGGGAGTCGTATTCGTCTTCACCACCATCTTCCATGTTCTGCTGATTTCCCAGCCATCTTCTCTGTTGACGTTGTTTTTATGTCGGTGGATTTCTATGGCTTCTCTTGTCAGCCGTTGATGATATTTATTATTCCTAGCCAGAACCTTTGTTTTATCGAAGTTTATTCGGTGTCCCTCCGAATGGCAATGTTCCGCAACCGCCGACTGTTCAATCTTCCTCAGCCTCACATCCCTCTCGTGTTCCTTGATATGACATTCGATGTTTCGTCCGGTTTGGCCAACGTAAAACTTCCCACAACTGCATGACAGCCGATAGACACCCGCTCCTTTTAATAGAGGTAGCTTGTCCTTGGCTACCGGGAGTGTATTCCGTACTTTGGTGACCGTTCCGTATCGCATCACGATGTCGTTTTTCTTGAGGTGTCTTGCAATTCGTTCCGTTACACCGGAAACGTAAGGAAGACAGATGAAACCAGTTGGTTCTGTACTTGCTGCAGCTTCTTCTCCCTGCTTCCGCTGCTTGGTGGCTCGATTGATGTCCTTTAAACTATATCCATTTTTCTGTAGTACGTTCCGTAGAAACCGTTCTTCCTTCTTTAGGTTATCTCCTTTACATATTCTTGCTGCTCTCTGAAACAAAGTGCGAATTACGGACCTCTTCTGTTGGGGATGATGGTGCGATGTTGCCTCTAAGTACCTATTGGTGTGGGTTTTCTTTCGATACACCCCCAGTTCCATATCACCATTTGTCGTTCTAGTGACCAATACATCTAAGAAGGGCAACTGCTTGGCGGATTCTGTTTCCATGGTAAATTTGATCATGGGATGTTGAGCGTTTAGATGACCTAGAAATTCAAAGAGGCGTTCCCTACCATGTTGCCATACCACAAACGTGTCGTCCACATATCGGAGCCATCCATTGGCTCTTCTTCAGAGCATTTTCTTCGAACAATTCCATGTAAAAGTTAGCTATCACCGGCGACAAAGGAGATCCCATGGCTGCCCCCTCAAACTGTTCGTAAAACTCTCCTTTCCAACTGAAATACGTCTACGATAAACAAAATTCCACTAAATCTGGCACGTACTCTGGCAAACCCTCCGGAATGAGTTTTTGGCGAAGACCCTCTACCGCATCCTTAATTGGTACCCTAGTAAAAAGAGATTCTACATCGAAACTAACCAAAATATCCTCAGCATCTAACTTTACATTCTTCACTGATTCCACGAAATGTGTCGAGTCCCTGACATATGATTCCGTGTTGCCTATAAAAGGAGAGAGAATTTTAGCGAGATGTTTGGCTAGTAGGTACGTTGGGGAATTGATGGCACTGACGATAGGACGAAGGGGGACGTCAGGTTTATGGATCTTCGGTAGTCCATAAATTCTTGGTGGTACCGGAGCCTGCACAAACAAACCTTTCTGATGTTCTGGTGGAATAGCTGTGGATTTTACAAGGCTCTTCATATTCCTTACGATCTTGTCTGTAGGGTCCTTCTTGATCTTCCTGTAGGTGGCCGGGTCCAGTAGGTCTATCATTTTGACGTCATATTCTTCCTTGTCCATCACAACGGTGGCATTCCCTTTGTCTGCTGGTAACACGACGATTTCTGACGTTTCTTTAATAGATCGGAGTGCCTTCTTCTCACTAACTGTCAAGTTGGATTTTGGTGGGTTTTGCTGATTTCAATACCCTGGCAACTTCATGTCGGATCTCTTCGGCTTTCAATGTGAATCCGATTTTGTCAGTTAGAACCAGTTTCTGAAGAAGGTTGCAACATGGCATCCGAAACGTCAAACATTTTTTCAAAAAAACGCACGGCGAAACCCGAAAGTTTCTAGTTTTGGATCTAGTGTTAGTCCTAGTGATAGTTCTAGTGATAGTTCTAGTGTTAGTGCTAGTGTTAATTCTAATTTTAGTTCATAAAACTATCTTCGATAAAATTGACAAAATAGAAAATTTTGGGATGGTCAGCAGAGAACATGAACTTTAATAAAGAAGAAATTAGAAAAAAAAGTTTGGAAAATTATCAAACTGAAGGTAAGGACCTATTACAAGATAATCGACAAGTTCAAGATTATAAAAGAAAAGGGTATTAATATAATAAATAAAGAAAATATTACCAATTAAATATTTATCAGACAGGAAATGTGGCACAAATTTAGAGGTACCAAGGACAAGATACACCTAATGATGTACTTAAATAACTTGATTAGTCTAACCACCGATAATGACTATCCTAAATTAATTTTGAATTTAATTCAACCAATATAAGTACGAAGGCTTTCACGACCGGTGTTAATTGAACTAAAATTAGAACTAACACTAGCACTAACACTAGAACTATCACTGGAACTATCACTAGGACTAACACTAGATCTAAAACTAGAAACTTTCGGGTTTCGCCGTGCGTTTTTTGAAAATATGTTTGACGTTTCGGATGCCATGTTGCAACTAACAGAGTTAGAACCAGTTTCTGAAGAAGGTTGCAACATGGCATCCGAAACGTCAAACATATTTTCAAAAAACGCACGGCGAAACCCGAAAGTTTCTAGTTTTAGATCTAGTGTTAGTCCTAGTGATAGTTCTAGTGATAGTTCTAGTGTTAGTGCTAGTATTAGTTCTAATTTTAGTTCAATTAATTCAACCAACTTTAGAAGAGTAAGCTTTAGAATGGTGTGAAATGGTAGCGGGTAAATGCAACAACATGGATGATTTTAAGAATGAATCTGTAAAACAGTTTTGAAACAATAACCATTAACACCGAAAAAAAAAAATTAGTGATTTTATGGAAGATATAACTATACAAAAAATTTTAAACAAGGGTGATCTAAAAAAGAGGAAAAAGAAGAACAAGGGGGATATAGAAAAGTGGATTAATAATTTTAAAGATTAACGTTCTTTAAATTGTGATATTTTCGTCGCTTACGTTTATAAGTGATCAAATTTTGAATATGAGGAAGTTGTAATAGTATTCACTCTTTTAGATTTTTCAATGTCAAAAAAAAATAGTTTATAAAAAAATAATAATAAAAAAAATAAAATTGTTTCCTAAAAAACAAAATGACAAGAAAGTCATAGAGACAAAAAAGAATGAATATTGATAAATAATAAATAGAAATAATTAAGACGGAAGAATTTAATTAAAAAAAAAATAAACAAAAGAAATAATAGAAGAAAGGAAAGAAAATAAAAAAAGGAATTTGAATTTGTATATATTCGGTTCATTTGTTGGAATCTGCTTGCCCCTATATTGTATACAGGGTGTCTCACGTAACTGGTTCATTAGAACTTTTTTAGGTTACACTACTCGTAGAGGCTTGAAATTGTGGTGACATGGGGTGTTCATTATGATCTTTTAATCTAACATATTTTCAAGATGGCCACTACTTCCGGTCTACCGGAAGTAGACCTCAACTTCGTTATTTTAAATGGAATATTATAGTTTTTATTATGCCATTCAATTATACGTAAAAAAATATGTCGACTTTAATAGCAGTTGTTGGTACCTACCGTTTTTTGTTTTCGAGTTATTTTGATTTTAAGTGTATTTTGGCAAATATCACCATGCTCTTTCCAAGCACATATCTCAGCCAACATTAATTCAAAAACGTCTTGCATTGGTACCATAACTCCTCATATGCTGTTAAATAGATTTTCACTTGCTGTATCAGTATGCCTTATGGTCAAAAATTGAGTTACCGTTTCTCTGTATTCAATTGCGCGAAAGTCGAAAATTTTAAATGGAACGCCCTATATCTCTTTAGCCTATCAAAACGGGAATTTAATTCTCTACAAATTATCTATAAACATTGCTATACCTATTTATTATAGTTTTTTTCATATTGAGTATTTTATGAAAATCCTACACAAAATGCTGGAAGTCGGTCTTATTTTTATTAGAAGGCTATGACATTTTAACAGTTTTTTGTTTAAATTATTTAAATTATTATTATTAGTATTATTTCTACAATGAACTGCGATTGAATAAACTTTAGATTACTAGCTGTTATTCACCAAAAATAACCAAAAGAAAACCGAATAAATGAAACAATGAAAAACAACAATTTTATGACAAAAATTAAAATCAATAACATAAAAGAATAGAAAACTTAAAATTATAAAAATAAATTAAGGAAATTAAATTCTCTACAAACTATCTAGAAACTTTCCTGTGCCTATTTGTTCTAATTAAGAGGGTAAGAGGTACTTCAGTCGATTTAGATGAATAATATTTTCCAAGAAAGCATCGTAAATAAATAAAGTAAACTCTCTAGGAATATCTCGCCCATCATTACGTCGAATATTACGCCATTATTATTGTTTTTCATTGTTTCATTCATATGTTCTTCTGCTGGTTATTTTTGGCAGATAAAAGCTAACAAACTAAACTTTATTCAATTGCAGATCATTCTAAAAATAATACCAATGATTATTTAAATAAATTAAAAATAATAAAAACTCTAACGGCTTCCAGCATTTTGTGTAGGATTTTGATAAAATACTCAATATGAAGAAAACTATAATAAATAGGTATAGCAATGTTTATAGATAATTTGTAGAGAATTAAATTCTCGTCTTGATAGGCTAAAAAGATATGGGGCGTTCTATTTAAAATTTTCGACTTCCTCGCAATTGAATACAGCGAAACGGTAATTCAATGTTTGACCAAGCTGTATAAGGTACACTGATATAACAAATGACAATCTATTTAACAGCATATAAAGAGTTATTGTACCAATGCAAAACGTTTTTGAATTAACATTGGCTGAGATATGTGCTTTTAAAGAGCATGGTGATATTTGTCAAAAAGTACTTAAAACCAAAATAACTCGAAAACAAAAAACGCTAGGTACCAAAAACTGCTATCAAAGTCAACATATTTTTTTACGTGTAATTGAATGGTGTAATAAAAACTATAGCATTCCATTTAAAATAACGAAGTTAAGGTCTACTTCCGGTAGACCGGAAGTTGTGGCCATCTTGAAAATATTTTAGATTAATAGATCGCAATGAACAACCCATGATACCAAAATTTCAAGCCTCTACAAGTAGTGGAACCTTATAAAGTTCTAATGAACCAGTTACGTGAGACAGCCTGTATTTAAATCGCAAATAAATAATCTTCATAACATATTATCATTAATAAGAGATTCAAACATACAAGGTTAGGTTGGGTTGGGTTCAGCGGTACATCTGAAGACATTTTTTCAACGAAGACCTCTATAACGATTACTTCCTAAAATAGAGTCCTTTACAAACTGATTTGGCAACCCTGTATATTTGAATTGAAGTAAAACTAGAACTAACACTAGACCTAGAATTGGAAAGTTTTGGGGTTAGCCTTACGTCTGAAGACGCACGTGTAAGGTCTAGTTACCGATTTAACCGTTTAGCCGTCTTCGTAAAACGGCTATATAAACGGCTAAAAGTAGGTTTATATCATTACAAGTAACTTTGGAGCTAGAACTAGAAACATTCGGTTTTGCCAAACGTCTCTCAAGACGGCTAAAGTTAAATGATTCTAGTTCTAAGTCTAGTGTTAGTGTTAGTTCTAGTTTTACTTCATTTCAAACATACAAGGTTGAGTTGGGTGGGATGTAGCCGTGCTTCTGAAGACATTTTTTAAACGAAGGCCACTGCAATGAATAGCTTCTGAAATAGAGTACTTTACAAACTGCTTTACAACTCCTTATATATACAAAAATTTCGTACAAAAAATTGTGCGCATGTGACACCATCTCTTAGCGATATTTTAACATTATTTAGTTAAGAACCGAACCACTAGAATACATATTTTATTGGATGTATTATACAGGGTGTTCCCGTGACTCGGGGCATAAAATTAACCACATATACTAGAGCAAAAATGATGACGATTTGCGAAAAAAATTATTATAAAAGTCTTTAAATGGCCAAGATATGGGCCATCAAAGTTCAGAAATTTTAACACATTTTTCTAAATATTTTCAAAACCATTTATGGTAGAGGGTTGAAATTTGGTACAGAGTAAACAAACATCATGTAAAATCATTGAACCAATTTTGACTTTGATCGGACGACGGCAACCATGTTATACAGGTGTTCCTAAAATTTGTTTGCTCAGAACTTTTTTGTTTGTTCGTAACCCTACATTTTTTTTGTACTTTTTAATAGAAAATTTATTTTCGAAACTTTTTTCACTCTTTGAAAATTTTGATAACATTAACCGTTTGCGAGTTAAACGCGAAAATATTAAGCTTCGATTTCAATGGTAACACTAAACACAATAATTTTCGAAAAAGTTGGCCATGGCAATTAAAAAAAAAACAAATTGAGCCGTCAACTTGCTTATGTAGTTTAAACATAAAGTTGTTTGTTAATGAAGTTTTTATTAATTTTGCGTGTTCAAAATGGACAATTACACATTTAGTGAACAAACTGACATGATTTTGACATTGGGAGAATGTCATGGAAACGCCGTAGCAGCCGCTAACCGTTATCGGGAGAAATTTCCGAACCGCAGAGCGCCCAATCGAAAAACATTTTTAAGAATTGAAACCCGTTTAAGGGAAAATGGGACGTTTAAGCCGAATTTTAGTAACAACGGTAAAGTCAGATCAGTCCGAACAACCGAACTAGAAGAAGATATTCTAGACTACGTACAAGAAAATCCTACAGCTAGTACTTTGGATATGGCGAGGCATTTTTTAACGTCAAAAACAACTATCTGGCGTGTTCTTCACGAGCAACAGCTTTATCCATATCATAGTTATAAAGTTCAGGAAGTTCGACAGGCTGATTACCCACTACGACTGCAATATTGTCAAATAATGCAGCACAAAATCCAAATTGATGATCAATTTTTAGAAAAAATACTTTTTGCAGATGAATCGACATTTTCTAAAGATGGAATCATCAATTTGAGAAATTCACATAGTTGGGCGGACGAAAATCCAAGATTTAAGAAAGCTTGGAAATCGCAATGGAGGTTTTCTCTTAACGTTTGGGCTGGCATTGTGGGCGATGTCATTATAGGACCCGTTTTCTTGCCGTCAAGGCTGGATGGCCATACATACAGGGGACATTTAGAGCAATTAAATGATTTTTTAGATGACGTTCCTTTAAACACAAGACAAGAAATGTGGTATATGCATGATGGTGCTCCTGCGCATAGTACACATGCTGTCCAAGAATTTCTATGTGAACGGTTTCCGGAACGGTGGATTGGACGAGGAGTGGATGCACCGATAAGTTGGCCCCCCCGATCGCCGGATCTTACACCTCTAGATTTTTATTTATGGGGACGCATTAAATCGCTTGTGTACTGCGTTGAAATAACTTCAGTTGATCAACTGAGGTTACGAATTGTTGATTCATTTGATCAACTTCGAACTGAAATCAACGTCCTCAGCAGAGTGCGCTTTAATTTAAGACGGCGATATCAGGCGTGCATTGAAGCCGGCGGGAGTGTTTTTGAACATCTGCTTTAGTATTTTTTTTTGTTCTGTTTTATTTATTACCATTTGTTTATAATTTTATTGTTCTTGTTCATATTTTTGTTAGAATTTTTATTATGTTCTTGTTTGTTGTTACCGCGAAAATTAAATTTATTGTTTTGGAAATTACATTCTTTTATTCAATTAAAATAAATTAACACTGGATTTAACTAAATCTACACTGAGAAATTTATGCAAATAATGGTTATTAGATCAGTTCGTTTTTCAATTGTATGTTTTATTTGTTACGATTGAAATCAAAGCTTAACAGTTTCGCGTATAACTCGAAAACAGTCAATGTTATCAAAATTTTCAAAGAGTGAAAAAAGTTTCGAAAATAAATTTTCTATTAAAAACTACAAAAATAAATGTAGGGTTACGAACAAACAAAAAAGTTCTGAGCAAACAAATTTTAGGAACACCCTGTATAACATGGTTGCCGTCATCCGGCCAAAGTCAAAATTGGTTCAATGATTTTGCATGATGTTTGTTTACTCTGTACCAAATTTCAACCCTCTACCATTAATGGTTTTGAAAATATTTAGAAAAATGTGTTAAAATTTCTGAACTTTGATGGCCCATATCTTGGCCATTTGAAGACTTTTATAATAATTTTTTTTCACGAATCATCATCATTTTTGCTCTAGTATATGTGGTTAATTTTATGCCCCGAGTCACGGGAACACCCTGTATATAAAAGCTCTAACTAATGTTCTGACTGGTTGGGAATCCCGCAGCTAGAATCAGCATTACATGTGATGTCCGATTACATCTTACATCTTATCATCTAACGATATACAATCATCATCTCTATATCACGTGTCGACAAGTCTTACAAGGTTGTTAGTAGCAAATTTAAAAATATAACACGAATTGGAATTTATACTTTTTAAATTTAAATACTTCAAGCTATGCGAAAAGCTTAAATATGGATGTATCAAAATACCACTTTTCAAAATGAAAAAAAAATTGTTTTGAGTGGCATTATCAAATATGAGCCCTTGAAATTGAATAAACCACTAATACATCGCTTTATGCCGTAATGCGAATGGGATGAATTGGAAAAAGATGTAGAAAATTTTATTATTAACAATGTTGTTTTTTCCACTTTTGTTCTTAGAGGCATAGATGTCGAGGGAATATGAAAATTTGATGAATTTCGTTGCCTTATAAGATCATAATGGTAATACTTGTGAATCAAAGCATATTATTATAATAATATATAGTAGTATATTGTATAAATGTATTATATGCTTAAATATTTTAAGTTAGCCAATTGAGATGGGGGAGGTATATTCCCCTATAGTTAACAAGTTGTAATATCTAAGTTAATAATTCAATAACGCGAAGAATGAGTACACATAACCGGAAATCGGTTATCTGCGACCATCTCGGCATATTTCCTCTATGTAAACCGCAATGAATGCATATTTATCTCTTGAGTCTCTCGAAGGTAGTGGTAGCACAGCAGTCATGGACCGGTTGGTTTGGGTTCTCGTGCATCTCTGAAGACCGAGCGTGATTTATGCAGTATACTCCGTCCACTATAATGCACACAGTTTACATAATACAACAATATTCGAACACACACAACGTGCTGCTATGCCGTTGTTGGTAATTTATGACCGACACCACTATTTTATCTGCGTGGTATATAAAGGTGATCGCACTGACTTTTGCCTTTTGTCATCGAAAATCTCCCATTTATTAATAAGGAGAATGATACAAAGTAATTATTATGTAAGCTGAGAATCTCCAACAAGATATAAAATTTAACTTGTTATATAAAACTTGACTTGTTTAAAAATAGATAGAAACACGTGCTGGTACTTAATATAGAGCGAAAGCAATAAAAATTTCCTGTCCCAATTTGTAAGCACGTCAAGAATTAAAATATTTTCGAGGGGTGCTCGTACGGTTTGGTTTCAGTTTCGGTTTCGGTTTTGGATGGAAGGAAACGCATCCTGTGTGTTACAAATTCTTAGATTTGTATCCCATTAGGGAGAGAGACGACTTTCCGTCAAATAATGTCTAATAATCACGTGCAGGTTTTTCTTTCTTTGACAACCAGCTGGCTTAACGTGGAGATTTAACTTTTACCTACGCAGAGACGAAGCAAAAATATCCGGTTTCAGAGAAGCAGCAGCTGAAAGGATACGAATTTATTGGTGTTTAGTTTTTGTGGTTGTTTATTTTATTTTGTTTTTTAAAATTTTTATCGTTTAGTTAACCACTTTGCTTATCTAAAACATTTTATTTCGTCGTCATTTGAAACCGACACGAAAAAGAATCTCATTTTACCTGTACCTCTCGAATCTCTCGAAGCTAAACGGCTCCACAAATATTTACCGGTAAAAAGTAAGGGGGCAAACAACGTTCTCGAAAAACAGTGAACAAGAATTAAAGATGTGAAAGAGAATGACGAAGACGAAAGAGAAAAAGGGTAGCTCTTGGGGTTTGTCGTGTTTATTTGCCTTTAAGCGGCCTGCCACTGTTTAAAAAAAACGAAAAATTTTGTTTAATTTGTACCTTATTTGTTAGAGGAGTAGTTTTTATTTGTTCTTGTGTTCGTGTTTGTTTAATTTGTTAAAAGTTTTTCGGGAGGATATAGAATTTCTAAGTGATTTTTTTGTGGGTCTAAAGGAGTCCTGAGTGAGAGAAGGATCGAAAAAGAAATGATTTTTTTTTTGTTTTTTTGACTAGAAGTCAAAATAAAATAATTTGTTATGGACATAAATTGTTTATAATGAGCTGAAAATATATAATCCATAATTAGATCTAGCTTCTACTCTGGTTGGAAAGTTAAAATTACCAAAATATCAAAATTAATGATTTTGGTTATAAAATTTAATCATAACCCCAAAACGATTGAGACGGAGAGGCATTTCCAAATTTTTTACTCTCCAATATGCATAAAATCCTTTTTATAAACAACACCTAGTTCATTTATACAACGATCGAATCCCCAAATCCCAGTTTTCCTCTCAACTTAGGTAACTTTATCGCTTTAATTTCGGCCAGTGTCTAGCTTCACACACCGTTAACCTAAAACCGGACTTTTTACAGCTTTCAACAAAGCTTTTACGTAAAACCTTATGTGTATTCTTTTCTCCTTTTCTATTTGTGTCTGAATTTTTTGTTATTATTTTTAAAAAATTTGTCATCCATGAAAATGTGCTGTTTTGTGAGTAAAACGTTTCAGTTAACTAAATTAGAATAAAGTGTAAATTAGCCGGAGCGATGATGTAATGAATCTCCTATGAATTGAAAATTCGAATCAAACCGGATATTTCGATATCTACAAATCGGATCAATTTATTCGGCTATTAATTTCGAATCGACGGTTACAAACATCAACGCTACAATAAATTACAATAAATTCCGATATAATTCAATAAATCACAAAGTGGCATTAATTAATTAACAATACACAAAAGGTAATGTTCTAAAAATGTATCATACAGATGTTTCAAAATTGATAACTAAAAATAAAGCAATTTTCCAAAAAAATTAATTAGATAACGTCCTTATTTGTTCGTTTCATCGTGCTACTTCCTTTTAAATTAAAACTTCTTTAAGGCAAAGATCGGGAAATAAGATTGGATCTTGATATGTCTGTTAAAGCTTCTCCTCTTTATCCTATTTTGTTAGCTTCGTTCGCAAACTCTTTGCCCATAGCCAGACATCTCCAAGTAAGTTTTTATACTTGTTTAATTGGTTTATATAGCCTTAAGATACGGAATTCATTTACAGAAACTGGAAAATGAGGAAGTCATCGATTACGTAGAATATATAGAGAACTGTTATTATTTAACGTGGGAAATTGATTTAATATTTACAAAATTAACATTAAATTAATCATTATAACATTACAATCAACACAATATTTTGACATTCGATACAATGAAATCTGAACGTGTATGGGGTGAAACACCCTTCTTAATAATAAAAAATGCTCGCTAATCTTAGGTTTATGAAACTACTATGAAGGGGGCGACAGATGTTTTTGATTCATAAAAAGCGGACGTGGAATGCTTTATATCCGCTAATATTTTTTAACAAAACGGCAAAATCGAAATTGTATGATTTATTAAAACTTAACTGAAAATACCATGTGGTGTTGTTATGATACGGCGTTATTTTGTAAATAGAAAAATGGAAACGGTGCAATGTTGTAAATGAAACCGCAAACTGGTGTTTGTGTCAAAATTATTCCGAATTTTCCCAATTAACTTATTTTCGCTCTTTATTACCACTTTTTGTGTTCGAATTTTAAATAATTAAATTGTTATAGGTTTTTATTACAAAAAAATATGACTATATTATTGATAACTAAAAACGAATTTTTAAATTCTCGAATCATTTTGATTTCATCAACTTCATTTTCAGTAAAGTTATGAATTTTTATAACCTTCATTTTTATCGATTTTGCATACCCCTTTCGATTTGACACCCCCCATAACATTTTATTTAAATTTCGGCAACAATTTAGAACCCCCTATTAAAATCTGCATCACTTTTAATATATTTCCTGAAAATTACCTGATTCCATCTCGTTATTATAAATTGCTACAAATTTTTTTCAACCTCAATATTTCACGTTTATAGTTAATAATCGATGCGAATGACCCCGCAAATATTATTCGCTCAATTTGTTTCGGTTGAGCGTAAATAATGGACATAGAGAAGCCATAATTCTGCGGTTACGTCATAAAAACTCATTGGATCCATCCAATTCTGAACAATAGAATCTGCTGAAAGTTTGATTGTAATACTATATCCAATACTGATAGACAATGAATTTAAATTCTTTAATTATCTCAGAATAATGTCGCTTAAATAATTTAGCGACTTCAAGTCGTCTTAAATGATATATGTTAAAGAGTTCATCAAATGTTGTATATCATTAGTAATTAAATTTTTCAATTACCATATTTGTTTGAATCTAAGAAGCACTATTTTCAATGAGGTGTGTCTTAAAAGGTATGAGGTGTGATTCAGTTAAAACTAGAGATGTGCACGTGAGTAACTTATTATGCCCGTTCACGCCCGCTCACGATTTAGACCCACGCATTTCATGCATGCCACTCACGTGAATATCATTCATGAATCACGTGAGTCACGCGTGAATCACTTTTGCTCTCCAGAATGGAAGTTGAAAGACAACAAAAACTCTATTTTTAGTTATTCCTCAGACTTAAATTGTTGTATACTTGTATCAAAGTAAAACTAGAACTAATACTAGACCTAGGACTAGCAATATTCGGGTTTAGCCGTGCGTCAAAGACGTCTGAAGACGCACGGCTAAACCTGAATCTTTCTAGTGCTAGGTCTAGTGTTAGTTCTAGTTTTAATTGCCGTTTAATGCTTGATTATTATAAATTCGTCTGAAACTAAAAGTATAACTAATACTAGACTTAGGAACTTTTGGTATTTCTATACTTTTCTTTACTAATTACTCAAATTGTCCCAACCGGGTCACGCTGGGTCCCGTTGAAACCAACGATGCTCACGATCACGCACGTTCACGTGAATGGTACAACAATTGATGCCCGCTCACGGTGGGTCACGCATGACCCATCGTGACTCGACGGGACTCACGTAATTTGCACATCTCTAATAGATACGTGCAAGAATTTCAAAGCATCCTAAAATAAATATGGAAAATTATCAAAACAGTTTTAAAATCCCATTAAAGTCGAAATTCGTTTTTGAGATATGATCCTTTAAGATTTTGATCCTAAAACCTCTAAGAATTAGATGTACAAAGATGGTTTGGAGAAACCATAATAAGAAATCATTTAAGGCACATCAAATCCATATTAAATTTGCTTAAAAATGTTAGACCAACGCATTTCATGCATGCCACTCACGTGAATATCATTCATGAATCACGTGAGTCACGCGTGAATCACTTTTGCTCTCCAGAATGGAAGTTGAAAGAGAACAAAAACTCTATTTTTAGTTATTCCTCAGACTTAAATTGTTGTATACTTGTATCAAAGTAAAACTAGAACTAACACTAGACCTAGGACTAGAAATATTCGGGTTTAGCCGTGCGTCAAAGACGTCTGAAGACGCACGGCTAAACCTGAATATTTCTAGTGCTAGGTCTAGTGTTAGTTCTAGTTTTAACTGCCGTTTAATGCTTGATTATTATAAATTCGTCTGAAACTAAAAGTATAACTAATACTAGACTTAGGAACTTTTGGTATTTCTATACTTTTCTTTACTAATTACTCAAATTGTTCCAACCGTGTCACGCTGGATCCCGTTGAAACCAAAGATGCTCACGATCACGCACGTTCACGTGAATGGTACAACAATTGATGCCCGCTCACGGTGGGTCACGCATGACCCATCGTGACTCGGCGGGACTCACGTAATTTGCACATCTCTAATAGATACGTGCAAGAATTTCAAAACATCCTAAAGTTTATATGGAAGATTATCAAAACAGTTTTAAAATCCCATTAAAGTCGAAATTCGTTCTTGAGATATGATCCTTTGAGATTTTGATCCTAAAACCTCTAAGAATTAGATGTACAAAGATGGTTTGGAGAAACCATAACAAGAAATCATTTAAGGCACATCAAATCCATATTAAATTTGCTTAAAAATGTTAGACCAACGCATTTCATGCATGCCACTCACGTAAATATCATTCATGAATCACGTGAGTCACGCGTGAATCACTTTTGCTCTCCAGAATGGAAGTTGAAAGACAACAAAAACTCTATTTTTAGTTATTTCTCAGACTTAAATTGTTGTATACTTGTATCAAAGTAAAACTAGAACTAATACTAGACCTAGGACTAGAAATATTCGGGTTTAGCCGTGCGTCAAAGACGTCTGAAGACGCACGGCTAAACCCGAATATTTCTAGTCCTAGGTCTAGTGTTAGTTCTAGTTTTAATTGCCGTTTAATGCTTGATTATTATAAATTCGTCTGAAACTAAAAGTATAACTAATACTAGACTTAGGAACTTTTGGTATTTCTATACTTTTCCTTACTAATTACTCAAATTGTTCCAACCGGGTCACGCTGGGTCCCGTTGAAACCAAAGATGCTCACGATCACGCACGTTCACGTGAATGGTACAACAATTGATGCCCGCTCACGGTGGGTCACACATGACCCATCGTGACTCGGCGGGACTCACGTAATTTGCACATCTCTAATAGATACGTGCAAGAATTTCAAAACATTCTAAAGTTAATATGGAAGATTATCAAAACAGTTTTAAAAAACCCATTAAAGTCGAAATTCGTTCTTGAGATATGATCCTTCGAGATTTTGATCCTAAAACCTCTAAAAATTAGATGTACAAAGATGGTTTGGAAAAACCATAACAAGAAATCATTTAAGGCACATCAAATCCATATTAAATTTGCTTAAAAATGTTAGACCAACGCATTTCATGCATGCCACTCACGTGAATATCATTCATGAATCACGTGAGTCACGCGTGAATCACTTTTGCTCTCCAGAATGGAAGTTGAAAGAGAACAAAAACTCTATTTTTAGTTATTCCTCAGACTTAAATTGTTGTATACTTGTATCAAAGTAAAACTAGAACTAACACTAGACCTAGGACTAGAAATATTCGGGTTTTGGCGTGCGTCAAAGACGGGTGGGTCACGCATGACCCATCGTGACTCGGCGGGACTCACGTAATTTGCACATCTCTAATAGATACGTGCAAGAATTTCAAAACATCCTAAAGTTAATATGGAAGATTATCAAAACAGTTTTAAAAAACCCATTAAAGTCGAAATTCGTTCTTGAGATATGATCCTTCGAGATTTTGATCCTAAAACCTCTAAAAATTAGATGTACAAAGAGGGTTTGGAAAAACCATAACAAGAAATCATTTAAGGCACATCAAATCCATATAAAATTTGCTTAAAAATGTTAGACCAACGCATTTCATGCATGCCACTCACGTGAATATCATTCATGAATCACGTGAGTCACGCGTGAATCACTTTTGCTCTCCAGAATGGAAGTTGAAAGAGAACAAAAACTCTATTTTTAGTTATTCCTCAGACTTAAATTGTTGTATACTTGTATCTAAGTAAAACTAGAACTAACACTAGACCTAGGACTAGAAATATTCGGGTTTAGCCGTGCGTCAAAGACGTCTGAAGACGCACGGCTAAACCTGAATCTTTCTAGTGCTAGGTCTAGTGTTAGTTCTAGTTTTAATTGCCGTTTAATGCTTGATTATTATAAATTCGTCTGAAACTAAAAGTATAACTAATACTAGACTTAGGAACTTTTGGTATTTCTATACTTTTCTTTACTAATTACTCAAATTGTCCCAACCGGGTCACGCTGGGTCCCGTTGAAACCAAAGATGCTCACGATCGCGCACGTTCACGTGAATGGTACAACAATTGATGCCCGCTCACGGTGGGTCACGCATGACCCATCGTGACTCGGCGGGACTCACGTAATTTGCACATCTCTAATAGATATGTGCAAGAATTTCAAAACATCCTAAAATAAATATGGAAGATTATCAAAACAGTTTTAAAAAACCCATTAAAGTCGGAATTCGTTCTTGAGATATAATCCTTTGAGATTTTGATCCTAAAACCTCTAAGAATTATTTGAAGAATTATATTGAAAATTTCTCCCTAAGGTGTTAGAGCAATTTTTGGGCTAATACTGATTTCTGAGGTACTTTAGGTTATCCTAAAATTCTAGAAGAATTTTCAACAATCGAGAACTAAATAAGGATTAAAACTAGAACTAACACTAGACCTAGGACTAGAAAGATTCGGGTTTAGCCGTGCGTCTTTGACGCACGTCTTTGACGCACGGCTAAACCCGAATCTTTCTAGTCCTAGGTCTAGTGTTAGTTCTAGTTTTACCTATGATTCAGTTCAAACATGTTATATATATTTAATGAATTAAAACCAGAACTAACATTAGACCTAGGACTAGAAATATTTGGGTTTTGCAGTCTTTGACGCACGGTTCCTGAAGATGATCTAATCCAGATCGAAACCGGTAGAACTAAAATCTATTAACCATTCTTTAATGATAAAGTGCAAAACGAAATAAACGTGTTTCAACTGAATTCAAAAGATGGAAAAGAGAAACAAACTCAACAATATTAATAATTATCATTAATATTCCTTATTTGGGATGATGATCAGATAATTTTCAAAAAATTCTTTGCCAATTAAAAATTGAAATCTGTCACGTAACCAGCTACTTATGCGGTTATCATCAAATCATAATCTCGATTAATAACCATTCGCTCCTTCAACTTCGGCGTTAAATTTCATTTGATATCTCGATATCTTGATAAAGCTGCAATGCACATAACGAAAACGAACAACAACGTGGTCGTACTTCATGCCGATTTGATTAATGGAGCTTATCAAAGCGCGAACGTCGTATTTAATGGTCTTCTGGGCACCTCGTCCATGTACAAATCGTGGGCGAGTCGTCGTTTGACGTAAATTATCGCGGAATCTCAATTTTTTTCTTTATAACCACATTGGAATGGTGGTGATGGTAATAAGTCACGAGTAAATAAATAATAAATTACCCTCTATTCCGGCGATTGAAATCAATGTGGTTCGATGGCGAGCTTGGGTTCACGTCCAATAACACGCCCAATTAATCAGTCGCCGGTTATTTAACGAAATGGGGCCCCCGTTAATTTGTACCTGTCGTCACGTGGAACTCCGGCCTTTGTTTCCAAAGGGCGCGCATTAATAATTTTCTTAAGATAAACAGGATGCTGTTTTTTAAGAAGAAAGATTGATTTTTTGTGGGGCGAAATTGCAGCTAGGAGTTTGAGAGATTTTTGTTTATTACCAAATTACCAAAAACACTAAATAACCGTTTATTGCGCTTGGTACAACGCCGTTCGACATCGACGGTGATGCTATAAATTTCGATTACGGCTTAATTGTCCGTCATGTTCGGCTTCGAAACGCGATGAACGAGGGTAATTGGTCTGCGAGAGGAATATTTGAGCCTGTACTAACATTATAAATAAAAACGAATTTTGAATGTTGTTGAGTCGATGGTGGAGATTTTCTTTTCGGATTTCTCTTCGATAATTGCTTCACAAGAATTTGGTACTTCATATAGCATTTATGTAACACCATAAATTTTTAATGGTACAACATAAAATCCTTTTATTTATGTTTGTACAATAAAAAATAATTCCAAATAAACATTTGTGTAATTCGTGTAAGAAATTATCAAGAAAAGTATGAAGATATGATAAAGATCTGAGATAAGAGGTTTGATAAAGTTTTACAAATTGTTAATGGTATCACTCATTCATAATTAGAAAGCTGATATTGCTTGTGGGCGAAGCCCTGGAGATTTAAAGCAAAAATATTATCCATTGGAAGCTCTTCAGCTTTAAAGCGCAAACCTCAACTCTTGGAAACTTAACAATTTGCATTATAAGGTCAAGCTCGCTTGAGGATCATCAAGACCTCGATCCATTAAAGCATAAATATCAACCGTTTGAAATTAAAAATTTCCAATATACGGCCGAAGTCGTTTGCGGGGGAGGCCTTCGAGCTTTAAAGCGCAAATATCAAACATTGGAAACTTAATATTTTATAATACAAGATCGAGGACGCTCGCGGAAGACGTCCTGCAGCTTTAAAGTGCCAACATCAACTTGTTGTTAAAAACTTAATATATTGCATTATAAGGCCAAACTCACTTGAGGATGAGATCCTGGTGCTTTAAAGCACAAGTATCAACAGTTGGAAACTTAATATTTTGTAATATAAGATGGAGGGCGCTTGCAGAAGACGTCCTGCAGCTTTAAAGTGCAAACATCAACCGTTGAAAACTTAACATTTTGCGTTATAAGGTCAAGCTCACTTGAGGATGACATCTTGGTGCTTTAAAGCACAAGTATCAAAAGTTCGAAACTTAATATTTTGTAATATAAGATCGAGGACGCTTGCGGAAGACGTCCTGCAGCTTCAAAGTGCAAACATCAACCGTTGAAAACTTAACATCTTGCATTATAAGTCTAAACTCACTTGAGGATGAGATCCTGGTGCTTTAAAGCACAAGTATCAACAGTTGGAAACTTAATATTTTGTAATATAAGATGGAAGGCGCTTGCAGAAGACGTCCTGCAGCTTTAAAGTGCAAACATCAACCGTTGAAAACTTAACATACTGCATTATAAGGCCAAACTCATTTGAGGATGAGATCCTGGTGCTTTAAAGCACAAGTATCAACAGTTGGAAACTTAATATTTTGTAATATAAGATGGAAGGCGCTTGCAGAAGACGTCCTGCAGCTTTAAAGTGCAAACATCAACCGTTGAAAACTTAACATATTGCATTATAAGGCCAAACTCACTTGAGGATGAGATCCTGGTGCTTTAAAGCACAAGTATCAACAGTTGGAAACTTAATATTTTGTAATATAAGATGGAAGGCGCTTGCAGGACGTCTTCTGCAGCTTTAAAATGCAAACATCCAACCGTTGAAAACTTAACATATTGCATTATAAAACCAAACTCACTTGAGGATGAGATCCTGGTGCTTTAAAGCACAAGTATCAACAGTTGGAAACTTAATATTTTGTAATATAAGATGGAGGGCGCTTGCAGAAGACGTCCTGCAGCTTTAAAGTGCAAACATCAACCGTTGAAAACTTAACATATTGCATTATAAGGCCAAACTCACTTGAGGATGAGATCCTGGTGCTTTAAAGCACAAGTATCAACAGTTGGAAACTTAATATTTTGTAATATAAGATGGAGGGCGCTTGCAGAAGACGTCCTGCAGCTTTAAAGTGCAAACATCAACCGTTGAAAACTTAACATATTGCATTATAAGGCCAAACTCACTTGAGGATGAGATCCTGGTGCTTTAAAGCACAAGTATCAACAGTTGGAAACTTAATATTTTATAATATAAGATGGAGGGCGCTTGCAGAAGACGTCCTGCAGCTTTAAAGTGCAAATATCAACCGTTGAAAACTTAACATTTTGCGTTATAAGGCCAAACTTACTTGAGGATGAGATCCTGGTGCTTTAAAGCACAAGTATCAACAGTTGGAAACTTAATATTTTGTAATATAAGATGGAGGGCGCTTGCAGAAGACGTTCTGCAGCTTTAAAGTGCAAACACCGTTGAAAACTTAACATTTTGCGTTATAAGGCCAAACTCACTTGAGGATGAGATCCTGGTGCTTTAAAGCACAAGTATCAACAGTTGGAAACTTAATATTTTATAATATAAGATGGAGGGCGCTTGCAGAAGACGTCCTGCAGCTTTAAAGTGCAAACATCAACCGTTGAAAACTTAACATTTTGCGTTATAAGGCCAAACTCACTTGAGGATGAGATCCTGGTGCTTTAAAGCACAAGTATCAACAGTTGGAAACTTAATATTTTGTAATATAAGATGGAGGGCGCTTGCAGAAGACGTTCTGCAGCTTTAAAGTGCAAACATCAACCGTTGAAAACTTAACATTTTGCGTTATAAGGCCAAGCTCACTTGAGGATGACATCTTGGTGCTTTAAAGCACAAGTATCAAAAGTTCGAAACTTAATATTTTGTAATATAAGATCGAGGACGCTTGCAAAAGACGTCCTGCAGCTTTAAAGTGCAAACATCAACCGTTGAAAACTTAACATGTTGCGTTATAAGGCCAAGCTCACTTGAGGATGACATCTTGGTGCTTTAAAGCACAAGTATCAACTGTTGGAAACTCAAAATTTCCAATATACGGCCAAAGTCTTTGCGGGAGAAGCCTTGCAGTTTTAAAGCGCAAATATCAAACATTGGAAACTTAATATTTTGTAATATAAGGTCGAAATCGCTTGCGGACGACGACTTGCAGCTTTAAAGTATAAACATTAACCATTGGAAACTCAACATTTTGCAATATAAGACCGAGGTCGCTTGCGGGCGAGGTCCTGGAGCTTTAAAGCACAAATATCAACCATTGGAGAGCCTGTTACTCAAGCTTATGGTAGATGATAACTCTCTCAGTAAAAGCAGAGTCAGTAGCGATAAGATTAGAAAATTGATGATTTCTGATATAACCATTGATGGTTGAAACTCATCGCATAAATGTTATTTTATAACATTTACGTTAAAAGCATTAAGCCCGTTACATTCATTCACCAAATCTTGCGTTCAATCGTTTTAACTGCCATATTTCCTTCAATATCCATGTACAATATTGGCCTGTATTTGTATTTATAGTGAATCATTCCATCGTAATTCCGCCGAGGTCAACAAGAGACCACTTAGACGTTCAACCAACCGAAGCCCGCCTAAATTATGTATTGTCAGAAGGGAATAACCAATCTACAAATTGGATACGTATTAATATTGCCGGAGGTCAGTAATTTGTAAATACGCCAGCCTCTAACCGGTTCGAACGTGACGTACCGACTTGAACAAACCACTCATCTTCGTTTATTAAACTTGCTTGGGCCTCACCTCTCTGCACACGTCTAAAATGTAATGGTCTACTGAGAATATAGACCATGCCATAAACAAGATTTCGATTGATTTGATCGAATTATGTTTTTAAGGGTAATTTAATAATTTAACTTAGATATCATCATCACAATCATCGTCGTCGTCACGATTGGCTGCTTAGAAATTATATTCGTGTGAATTAATTAGATTGTATTGTGCGTGATCTCTCAATCGAAACACCTATGTGTGTGGATCGGACAGGTTCAGATTAGATCAATTAATATTACAATGAGGTCATCATAATTTTTATTATTATTACATCATAGGAAATTTCTTAAGGAATTCCGACCACGTTCCTCCCTAAAGTATGCAGACCACACACCCCTATAGGACCGGAAAATCTTATAAGCCTACCATGCTTAGATGGGAAGGCTTTGTGGGGGGAAATAACACTTCCTGGGTAATATTATAGGACGCAGGAAGCGGTTTATACGACAACATATCGACGCCTTAAAAGCCTTTGCCATTATATTTCTTTCTTTTTTCGTTTCAAGCTGACCCTTATCCTCGCGATCCCCTCGTATCGCCTCTTAAAGATATCCATCAGGAATACCAACCCGATATTATCGTGACTCTTAAATCGTACTACAAAAAAAAATACAATTTCGAACTTAACGCGAGACTCCAAGATTGATGCGACGTAATATCGCAAAAGCGTCGTTTCATTAGCGAACAAGACAAATTGGTAAAACAAAGAGAGTACGAACGCGTGGAACAACGACGACTACGTCAAAAGCCGTCCTCCCATTCAATTAAGTCAATCAGCGAGTTCCGAGAAACGCTTGGCATCGAATGAAGAGACCGTATCGATCATGTGTCTTTGTGAAGTTGGATTAAGGATAGTGTATGGTTAAGAGATTGAAAAGGTTAGAAAAGAATCTGCGGTGTAGCATAGTATAGCATACTTAAAGTTTGTGAAAACTACAAATAGAGGGCGATATGCACTACTATACTAATACTAATGTGTTGTGTTAGTAGAACTATATTACATTAAGCAATTTTTTAATAAAGCATTATTAATGAGAAATAAGAACAAAGGGTAGACGATACCATAGCTGAAATTTTATACTAGAAGTTATCGGTCTGAAAAGTTTCCATTTGAAAAAGTTAAAACCATCGAGATCGAACTGTAAATGCAGTGACCTGAATAGAAACGCGCAGCATGTAACGAAAACTGGTTATGACACGACTGGTAGAGATAAGATCACCAACCCCGGTAGTGTGGTTTATTTGTCGCTGCAGCACAGCTCAGTTCTATATGTTTTTAATCGCATCCGAAACAAAAACCATAAAAAAAATACAAAACGTTCAAATAGAAGGAGAAATCTCTTGGTTGAGAGTCAATCCATTACAAGCAGCGGAGAACAAACGAGTTTAATGTCTTAATCTAATCTCATCCAAGTGAGAATACAAGTTGTAATTCGTTCTTATTTATCTTTGAAACGAGTCGTCGTTAATTTACTCGAAGAATTTATAATAAGATCGGAGTAAGGCGCGGTCATCAATCCAAATGGTAGCTGGTTAAGCGCGTCGGACGGAAGTTAAGTGCGAATACCTGTTAATTATCGGAGGGTTTAGATACCGTCGTCTTCGTAACAAGAGCGAGACAGAGAACGAGACTTGTACAACACCGGCTCATATCTTATCCGTGAGGCAATGAAACCGACACCGAACCGTCGGCAACCGTTTTGTATCCAAGATAATACTGGGGACGGGATGTTAATCGACCCAGTTTCACCAGTCAATTAGGATTTTCGGCCTCCGGAGAAGTATTATTCGTCGACTGGTAGAGATGCGGTTTCGCTCCGATAATCCCCTGTTATTGTAATACAAACGGGACCGCGAGCCACGGCTGCTGCTAATCGATTACCACCAGTCCATTGTGCCGATTGTTACTGGGTTTGTGTTTACTTTGTGATCGCGCGCTTTTTGGTCCGACGACTTTCCACGCACTGATTCGTAACGGACGCGCCTATTGTTTCCTTTGATTTCCACACCTGACTCTTTTTGTCTATCACTACAACAGCTATCACTTTAACTAATCCGATTCAATCACAATTATACGGATCACATTATCGCATCACATTACGGACATCATCAATCAATCTAAGTTAATACATTACTATTTAGGTAAAGATACATTTATTACTAAAAAAAGTACTTTACTAATTTTCAAATTTTATCTTGCTTTAGTCGTAAGCTAATCTTCCTAATTTAGGGGTAGTGTTGGTTCCTGTTTTATATCATTAGATCTAACTCTAGATTTAGAACTAGAAACATTCGGATTTAGCTACATATATCTAAAGACGGCTAAATCCGAATCATTCTAGTTCTAGGTCCAGTGCTGGTTCTAGTTTTACTTCAATTCGAATATTCGAATAGCCTCTGCAATGAATTGTTTCTGAAATAGAGTACTTTACAAACTGATTTGACAACTCTGTATATTTCAATAGAAGTAAAACCAGAACTAACACTAGACCTAGAAGTTGAAAGTCTAGTGTTAGTTCTGGTTTTATATCATTAGATCTAACTCTAGATTTAGAACTAGAAACATTCGGATTTAGCTACATATATCTAAAGACGGCTAAACCGGAATCATTCTAGTTCTAGGTCCACTGCTGGTTCTAGTTTTACTTCAATTCGAATATTCGAATAGCCTCTGCAATGAATTGTTTCTGAAATAGAGTACTTTATAAACTGATTTGACAACTCTGTATATTTCAATAGAAGTAAAACCAGAACTAACACTAGACCTAGAAGTGGAAAGATTCGGGTTTAGCCGTGCATCCTCAGACGCACGGCTAAACCCAAAAGCTTTCCACTTCTAGGTCTAGTGTTAGTTCTGGTTTTATATCATTAGATCTAACTCTAGATTTAGAACTAGAAACATTCGGATTTAGCTACATATATCTAAAGACGGCTAAACCGGAATCATTCTAGTTCTAGGTCCACTACTGGTTCTAGTTTTACTTCAATTCGAATATTCGAATAGCCTCTGCAATGAATTGTTTCTGAAATAGAGTACTTTACAAACTGATTTGACAACTCTGTATATTTCAATAGAAGTAAAACCAGAACTAACACTAGACCTAGAAGTGGAAAGCTTTTGGGTTTAGCCGTGCGTCTGAGGACGCACGGCTAAACCCGAATCATATCATTAGATCTAACTCTAGATCAAGAACTAGAAACATTCGGATTTAGTTTTATATCATTAGATCTAACTCTAAATCTAGAACTAGAAACATTCGGATTTAGCTACATATATCTAAAGACGGCTAAACCCGAATCATTCTAGTTCTAGGTCCAGAGTTGATTCTAGTTTGACTTCAATTCGAATAGCCTCTGCAATGAATTGTTTCTGAAATAGAGTACTTTACGAACTGATTTGACAACTCTGTATATTTCAATAGAAGTAAAACCAGAACTAACACTAGACCTAGAAGTGGAAAGCTTTTGGGTTTAGCCGTGCGTCCTCAGACGCACGGCTAAACCCGAATCTTTCCACTTCTAGGTCTAGTGTTAGTTCTGGTTTTATATCATTAGATCTAACTCTAGATCAAGAACTAGAAACATTCGGATTTAGTTTTATATCATTTGATCTAACTCTAAATCTAGAACTAAAAATATTCGGATTTAGCCGTACATTTCTCAAGACGGCAAAACCCGGATGATTCTAGTTCTAGATCTAGTGTTAGTTCAAGACTTACTTCAGTTCAAAAATACAGGGTTGGGTTGGGTTTAACCGTTCGCCTCCTTAAGACGGTTACACCCAAATGATTCTAGTTCTAGGTCTAGTGTTACTTCTACTTACTTATATATCATTAGATCTAACTCTAGATCTAGAACTAGAAACATTTTGGTTTAGCCGCACATCTTTCAAGACGGCTGGCTTCAAGGCGGGTTCTGCCATACATCTGAAGATTTTTTTAACAAGAAAAGAAAAAAAAAATTTTTTTTCAACAAGAAATTAAAAGAATTTCTAATTTCGAATTAGAAGAATTTAGAAGAGCATACATGAATTTGCATGCTCTATATCAGTTTCTGAAATAGAGCATACAGGGTGGTTCAAATTCCACATCCGAATAGGCTATTTCGAAAACTATGAGTTCGAAAAAATATAGCTTATGATCTCTTTCTTTTTAATAAACTCCAATAATGAAAATTTTATAGTGCATATTGTCTTTTGTTTTCTTCTAGAGACAAAAATTGAAAATATCATAAAAACAACGTGTGGAATGTCTTGGTTATTATTATAGATGGATTATTATAACTCGGACATTATATGCGCATGTTTCTTGCAGAGAATTTAAGCCAACAACAAAAAATTTTCGCATTTAGATTTTGAGAATATTACAATTTCGTTTTTTAAATGGAACTGATTTTTAGCTTATTAAATTCGTTATTTTTGTCTGATTTCAAAAATATGGGGTGTCACACAGGGTGTCTCACCTAACTGGTTCATTAGAACTTATTTAGGTTCCACTATTCGTGGAAGCTTGAAATTTTGGTAACGTGGGTTGTTCATTCCGGTCTATTAATCTAAAATATTTTCAAGATGGCCACCACTTCCGGTCCACCGGAAGTAGATCTCAAGTTCGTTATTTTAAATGGAATGCTATGGTTTTTATTACACCATTCAATTATACGTAAGGAAATATGTTGACTTTGATAATAGTTATTGGTACCTAGCGTTTTTTGTTTTCGAGTTATTTTGATTTCAAGTGTTCTTTGGCAAATATCACCATGCTCTTTAAAAGCACATATCTCAGCCAATGTTAATTCAAGAACGTTTTGCATTGGTGCGATAACTCTTCATATACTGTCAAATAGATTGTCACTTGTTATATCAGTGTACCTTATACAGTATGGTCAAAAATTGAATTACGGTTTCGCTGTATTCAATTGCGAGAAAGTCGAAAATTTTAAATGGAACGCCCCACATCTTTTTAGCCTATCAAAACGGGAATTTAATTCTCTACAAATTATCTATAAACATTACTATACCTATTTCTTATAGTTTTCTTCATATTGAGCATTTTATCAAAATCCTACACAAAATGCTGGTAGCCGTTCAGTTTTTATTAGAAGGCTATGACATTTTGACAGTTTATCGTTTAATTTATTTAATTTATCATTGGTATTATTTCTAGAATGATCTGCGATTAAATAAACTTTAGTTTGTTAGCTTTTATTTACCAAAAATAATCAACAGAATAACGCATGAAGAATTATCGTACCAATGCAAAACGTTTTTGAATTAACATTGGCTGAGATATGTGCTTGCAAAGAGCATGGTGATGTTTGACAAAAAAAACTTAAAATCAAAATAACTCGAAAAAAAAAACGCTGGGTATCAACAACTGTCATCAAAGTCAACATATTTTCTTACGTATAATTGGATGGTTTAATAAAAACTATAGCATTCCATTTAAAATAACGAAGTTGAGGTCTACTTCCGGTAGACCGGAAGTGGTGGCCATCTTGAAAATATTTTAGAGTAATAGATCGGAATGAACAACCCATGTTACCAAAATTTCAAGTCTCTACGAATAGTGGAACCTAAAAAAGTTCTAATGAACCTCTTACATGAGACACCCTGTATACTGAAAGGGGTGATTCTATATCTAAAATCATGAAGAAAAGTTTATATACAGTCCGGTCCGAAAATGCTTAATAAGGGCGTTAGAGCTCTTTAAAGATGGTACTCAGAAGGTACTTTTTTAGGGATATTTCAAAAACGGGAAGGGTTAGAAAGCTCAAATATAATATGCAAGGATATTTTAAGTTACAAATAAGATAATCAAAAAGAAAAAGAATAAATGATTTATAGATTCGAAGATAACAGATAAGGGGCGTGTTAACCTTTTTTCTTTATTTTTTCTGTCGTTTACAATTACATTAAATTACCTAAAACCTGTGGTTTACAAGAAAAATTACATTAAACGGTTTATGGTATGAAAATAAATTTTAAAAATATTTCTAAAATCCTAATACGCTTCTTTTGCATTACAATCTTTGCTGTTAACCCATGCATTAAGCATTTGCGACGACTTATCTTTGAATTCAAATTGCTATTTATTTATTTATTTATTTATTGCTGCCAGTGGACACAAAACGGGACAAACCCAAAAGATTGTGTCACTACATTGACAAAAACTACTATATTACAAATACATTGTGCGGTTAATTACGAATAAATTAACTAAAAACAATAATTATTCTATAAAGCAGAAAATAAAATTAAGAAAAATAAAACATACATTTGTTTACGCTACAGTAATGTTGATCAATGCTTTCTGTAACTCAACGGCAGTTATCAAGCTCTTAAATCTCCTATATGTATTACTAAACACATCTATACCGTTGCCAGTAGTATGGAACCGATCACAAGCAATCGCCATCCGAATCAAAGGAGAATTTTGAAATAAATTTGTTCTCGGAATGGGAGTATAAAAAATTGACTCATGCCTTAAAGATCGGGAAGGTATACGTATATTCACACATCCCAATAATACCGAGGAGGCACATCTATTGTTGACAATCTTATGAAATGTAAGAGCATCGTTACAAAAGCGGCGCTGGTGAAGTGGAAGAAGTTGGAAAGAGCTGCACGCAGAATTATAATCTTTATAGCTTAAATTAAATTTATAGGCTAAGTGCTTTAGAAACTTCTTTTGAATTCTTTCAATTCTGTTTATATAAGTGTGATACTGCGAATTCCAAATGGTAGTGCAAAAATTTAGTACACTGAATACGTAAGCAAAATATAAAACTTTTACTGCTTCTACGCTTTTGAAACATTCTGTGGATCTTATGAGAAAGCCCAACATTCGCCTTTCCAACCACTCCATCAACGTGACCAGAAAATGTAAGCTTGTTGTCAAACGTAACACCAAGATCTTTAATTTGAGATGCTCTAGGTATGACATAGTTTTCCAATTTGTACTCAAATCTGATGGGATTCGAACTTCTTGAAAAAGATATAACATTACATTTAATAGGATTGAGTGTCATAAAATTGTCATTGCAATAGACTTGCAGTGCGTCAATGTCACGCTGCATCCTCGAGCAGTCGAGTGGAGAGGAAATACGTGCAAACAACTTCAAATCATCAGCATACATTAAGCACTGGGAGTGTTTTATGACTGTGAAAATGTCATTGATGTAAATATTGAAAAGGAGAGGGCCAAGATGGCTACCTTGAGGTACACCTGACGGGACGGACATTACATCAGAATAGTATCCATTAATAGATACTACCTGAGTTCTTCCACGTATATAAGAAGCAATCAATCGCAACAAATAGTTATCAATTCCCATAAACCGAAGCTTTGACAACAGAAGATTGTGATCAACACGATCGAAAGCCTTACTGAAGTCAGTATAAACGGCATCCACTTGAGTTACTTGATCAAGAGAAGTAAAAATATAATTACTGTACTCAAGCAAGTTACTCTCGACCGAGCGACCCGCAAAAAAGCTTAGAGTTAAAGTTTATAAATTAGCTTTTCAAAGATTTTGCTTAACACCGATAAATTGCTATTAAATCAACAAAATTGCTAAAGTATTTGTTGTAATTTCTCTCATAAATATTCAGCCATGTTGAGTACTTTTATAGTAAATTTAATTACAAAATTCGTGATAAGTATTATTTTTTGATCGTATAACAGTAGAAATTGTAATGTGATAGAAGCCTACTAGGATATTTGAAAAATATTTTAAAATTTATTTTTATACAATAAATCCTTTAATGTAATTTTTCTCACTGGTTTTAGGCAATTTTTTAAGTAGTGCCTTTTTATGTACTTTTTTTCCGCAGAAATGGTTGATGCAATTAAAATAGAAGAAAACCTAAAGATAAAAAGGATATGGTGATTCAAACACTTATTTGTCACATAAAAATAAGCTTGTATACCAAATTTGAGCAACCTTTCGGTTTTTGAGAACTCGCTAAAAAAGTAGTTTCTGAGTGCAATCTTTAACGGGTTCTAGCGCCCTTAAGAAGTATTTTCGGACCGGGCTTTATACAAACCTTTCTTCATGATTTTAGATGTAGAATCATCCCTTTCAGTATATAGACGCAATTTCCACGTAGCCTGTGTATTTTTGAAATCAGAAAGAGATAACGAATTTAATAAGCTAAAAATCAGTTCCATTTAAAAATTTTAAATTATCGTAATATCCTCGAAACCTAAATGTATTGGTTATCATTATAAGTGGAGTATTATAAATTCAGACATTATGTGAATAGTTTTGTGAAATGAAGAAGAATGGGCATTTTTTTGAGATATTACGATAATTTCGTTTTTAAATGGAAACAGTTAATTTTTGGCTTATTAAATTCGTTATTTTTTTCTGATTTCAAAAATATTTATCTATTTCTTGTTGTTTTAGTGTCATCCAATGTAAACATTTTATTAGCGTAAAAAATTATTTAACAAACAAAACTAATAATTTTTAGGTATTCAATTTGAATAATCTTTGTAGCATTGTTGTAATGATGTTTGAGATATAAAATTATTAGTTTTTGTTGCTAAATTACTGTTTTTTTGCGATAATAAACTATTTATGTTAGATGTTACTAGATGGCGATGTTTTAGATATTTTATAAAAAAAATATTAGTTAATATTTCTTTTTCCATTTTATATTAAATAAAATACTAATGATTTTGCACTTCAAATGGATCTTTGTTTTATGTTTTCTCTACCGGTTTCGTCACATTTTACACGGCATCATCAGGCGAATACGTCAGAATTCAGAAAAGAACTGCATCTTAAAATAGAAATCAAACATTTATCTAATACAGTTTATCCACTAATCGAATAATTAATACAAATCTTTGGAGAAAAATAAGAATAAAATGTATAAATACGTAGTATAAATTCTGGCATATTCTCCTGATGATGCCGTGTAAAATGTGGCGAAACCGGTAGAGAAAAATAAAATAAAGATCCATTTCATTAGATCCAGGTTTACTTTTAGCTTTATTCAAAAGCAATAAGAAATAGACGTATCGAACCCTATATTTTTGAAATCAGAAAAAATAACGAATTTAATAAGGTAAAAATCAGTGAAGAAAATTTTTCCATATGTATACCTATCATAATAACCGAAATAATTGCAGTTGCTGGTTTTACATTTTCAATTTTGTTCTAGAAGCGAAATACAAAAGACGATAGCGGTTTGAAGTTTGCGATATTAGAATTTGAGGCTACTTTCTGCTAACTCTTATAGTTTCCAAGGTAGCCTATTAGGACATCGAATTAGAACCACCCTATACTTCATAAACTGATTTGGGAACCCTGTATATAGACCTAGAACTAGAATCATCCGGGTTTAGACGTCTTGAGAGATAAACGGCTAAATCCGAATGTTTCTAGTTCTAGATCTAGAGTTAGATCGAATGATATGAAACTAGAATTAACACTAGACTTAGAAGTGAAAAGATTTGGGTTAGCTGCTCGACTGAACCCTTCTGAACGGCTTGAAAAAATATCTTGAGATGCACGGCTAAACCCAACTGAATTCAACCCTGTATATTTAAACTGCAATAAAACTACAACTAACACTAGACTTAGAACTAGAATCATCCGGGGTAAGCAGTCTTGGAAGAAGTACGGCTATTAGGACATCAAACTAGAACCACCCTGTACTTCACAAACTAATTTGGCAAACCTGTACATTTGAGTTGAAGTAAAACTAGAAGTAACACTAGACCTAGAAGTGGAAAGTTTCGTATCTATCTATTTCTAGGTCTAGTGTTAGTTCTAGTTTTATGTCATTGGATTTAACTCTAGATCTAGAAGTAGAAACATTCGGGTTTAGCCGTTCGTCACTCAAGACGACTAAACCCGAATGATTCTAGTTTTAGGTCTAGTTTGACTTCATTTCAAATATACAAGGTTGAGTTGGGTTGGGTTTAGCCGTGCACCTGAAGACATTTTTTAAACGAAGGCTTCTGCAATGAATAGCTTTTGAAATAGAGTACTTACAAACTGATTTGGCAACCCTGTATATTTGAATTGAAGTAAAACTAGAACTAACACTAGACCTAGAAGTGGAAAGCGCATTGAAGCCGAGCGTAAGTATTCTGAAGACTTTTCAAGTTTTATGGAAGCAGTATGAAATCGGCTGAAAGCATTGCAAGTATTTTTGAAGTTCTAATCTTCTGGAAGCAGTATGAAATTTTCTGAAAGCAATATCAAGTTTTCTTGAAGCATTTCAGGTTGTTAGGTACAGTAGCAAGTGTTCTGAACACATTGCAAGTATTCTGGAGACTTTTCAAGTTTTCTGAAAACATTTCAAGTCTTCTGGATACAGTATCAAGTCTTCCGGAAGCGTTACAAATATTCTGAAAGATTTTCAAGTCTTTTAGATGCAATATCATGTCTTCAGCAGTACTTTGCTGAAGTATTCTGGAAACATTTCTAGTTTTCTAGAAGCTGATCAAGTCTTCTAGAAGCTGTATGAAGCCTTTCAAGTCTAATAATTTTTTGAAAATACAAGTGAGAATTCTCAATAATTTATACAAAATTAACAAGTCATTTTGAATGCTTAAAATTTGGCACGGTCTCCCCTCAAATGTTATTTTATATCTTCAATTAGTTTCATTACTTAACTCATTTTAGAAAAATCTTAATTTAGTAATTAATCCATTATTTTTAGATAACTCAATTTTTATTAATCCAATTTCTGTTTCATTTCAATTTAAAACACGTGTTCAAACTTATTTCGCCATAAAGATCTTCAAGCAATCGAAATGTATTCGTTTTTGTATGGCTGGAATCCAGTGTGAGTCTGCTCTTTTCAAGTGGTTAATTGGTGCTAATCGAAACCCATACTATCTCGGGTTTGATTGCTTAATAAACCACTTCGCCTCTCAACGAGTGTGAGGAATTAATAAAGCTAAATAAAAAGGAGCCGAGATTTCTTAAAATATCTTAATAATCATTACAGTTAAACCAATTAAAGCGATCAACTGAAATTGTAGAGGTTACAATAAAGAGTAAGAAAGTTTTAACTACGTAGATACACCTAATTTCATCCGTGTCCAATTACAATTAGCGTGGAACGAACATTAAGAATAAAATTGTGGTTGAAAGAATTGCACCCAATCTGAGTAAAAATGTCTTCAATTTGAATAAAGCGTCGTGATTTCGCGTGGTTTCCTCGTCTCTTCCGGGTGCATAATCGTAAACGGAGATGGCAGACACAATCGTGCAAAAACTTAAAACGTTACGACTTTAAACGACTTTAAACCGGATAAACGAAGCAGCTTTCAAATTCTAAAGCTCTCGTAATCGTTTTAATTCATACATAGCAACTTGTCAATTATGATTTGTTTCGATCCATCCATCCATCAGTCCATCCAGCAATCTGTAGACCATGTTGTACCATGTTGTAAATACTTACAACATTCGTACGTAACGCCCAACTTAAATAAAATCGACTAGCTCACCTCCTACCGAGCCTTTATTGGTTGTCAAACTGTCAATCGCGTAATTCATTATGCTCGAATAATGAGATGGTTCTCTCGGACACCTCGCAGAGAGAGCTGGCGGGAATATCGTGAAGATGAAAAAAAAATGTTTTCGGTATACCGTTGTGGTTCTTTAACTTCGTGCTATGGAAGTCGTGAATCGAATAAGCTAGATGGTGTCCGAGATAAAAAAATTTTTTGATGTATTACGTCGTTGACAATGCGAGGTGCCCGAAACGTTATTTCTCTTCTTAACGCATTCGTTTCTTAACCAATCATTGTATGGTTATGAAACATTTAGGAAATATATAAATACAGCAACGAGTTTTTGTTGTCTTAAATGATCTTGATATTCCCGGAGTTCGATAATTGAATGAACGGGAAGACGGGCAGATGTTCTTAAGGCGATTGAGGTTAGATTAGGGTCCCATTAATAACCATTCGGAGCGCCACCGAGCGCGGTTAAGATCGTCGTGTTGATAATGCACCCTCTTCTTAATTGAAAAATGCTTAAGATGGGTTTCTTTTTTTATTGTTATTGTTATTACCAGTGTTTATTGAACACGTGTTGAAATCAACCCAAAAAGCTGCAATTAATTCCACAATTAATATCAGTAAGATGACGAACTTGTGCAATTGGATTATTTGGTGAACTTGTGATGAAAAATCTGTTCCATATATTTGAATATTAAGTTGAGTCTTATCCGAATATGGAAGAAAAATTAAAATTTTTCTGGATATTCATTTACCCGTTATAAATCCTTTACTTCAAGATTTATACAGGGTCCTTCACCTCATCTCCCTTTGCAAATTTGTTAAAGATTTTATCCATCAGAAATAATTTCTGGTTATCCATAAAAATCAACGTTATGTTTTTCTTAAATTCAAACTGCATATTTAGTTATTATAGATGTGAATATTAAACTCATATCTCAAGAACAAATTGAGATATCACGATGAAATAAAAAGTGGTTTAAAGCAAATTTTATTAATAATCAACATTTTCAACAACAGTTTTTCAAACCTGCAAATTTCGAAGATATGATTTTTTGATTGCAACCTTGCATAATCTTAAACGTAAATGTTGGGGTATTTTATCTTGATATATCTCAAAAACTAATTGAGATATCGTTATGAAATAAAACGCAGTTTAAAGCAAATTTATTCAAGATTTTATCCACCATAAATAATTTCTTATTATCCATAAAAATCAACGTTATGTTTTTCTTAAATTCAAACTGCATATTTAATTATTATAGATGTGAATATAAAACTCATATCTCAAGAACAAATTGAGAAATAAAAAAAATGAAATAAAAAGTGGTTTAAAGCAAATTTTAAAAAAGATAATAATAGACTTAATAATAGACTAATAGACTTGAAATGCTTCCAAAATGTTTGATATTACTTTCAGAAAACTTGATACTGCTTTCAGAAGACTTGAAAGATCTACAGAATACTTGCAATGCTTCCGAAAGACTTGATACTGCATCTAGCAGAGCATGTGATACTGCATATGTAATTATTATAGATGAGAATATAAAGTTTAAAAAATCATGTCTCAAGCACAAATTGAGATATCACGATGAAATAAAAAGTGGTTTAAAGCAAATTTTATTAATAATCAACATTTTCAACAACATTTTTTCAAACCTGCAAATTTCGAAGATATGATTTTTTGATTGCAACCTTGCATAATCTTAAACGTAAATGTTGGGGTATTTTATCTTGATATATCTCAAAAACTAATTGAGATATCGTTATGAAATAAAACGCAGTTTAAAGCAAATTTATTCGTGACTTTATCCACCATAAATTTCTTATTATCCATAAAAATCAACGTTATGTTTTTTAAATCAAACTGCATATTTAATTATTATAGATGTGAAATAAAGTTTAAAAAATCATATCTTAAGAATAAATTGAGATATCACGATGAAATAAAAAGTGGTTTAAAGCAAATTTTATTAGTAATCAACATTAATATCATTTCTTTAAACTTGCAAATTTCGAGGATATGATTTTTTGATTGCAACCTTGCGTAATCTTAAACGTAAATGTTGGGGTATTTTATCTTGATATATCTCAAAAACTAATTGAGATATCGTTATGAAATGAAAAGCAGTTTAAAGTAAATTTATTCAAGATTTCATCCACCAAAAATAATTTCTTATTATCCATTAAAATCAACGTTATGTTTTTTTTTTAATCAAACTGCATATTTAATTATTATAGATGTGAAATAAAGTTTAAAAAATCATATCTCAAGAACAAATTGAGATATCACGATGAAATAAAAAGTGGTTTAAGGCAAATTTTATTAGTAATCAACATTAATATCATTTCTTTAAACTTGCAAATTTCGAGGATATGATTTTTTGATTGCAACCTTGCATAATCTTAATCGTAAATTTTGGGGTATTTTATGTTGATATATCTCAAAAACTAATTGAGATATCGTTATGAAATAAAACGCAGTTTAAACCAAATTTATTCGTGACTTTATCCACCATAAATAATTTCTTATTATCCATAAAAATCAACGTTATGTTTTTTAAATCAAACTGCATATTTAATTATTATAGATGTGAAATAAAGTTTGAAGAATCATATCTCAAGAACAAATTGAGATATCACGATGAAATAAAAAGTGGTTTAAAGCAAATTTTATTAGTAATCAACATTAATATCATTTCTTTAAACTTGCAATTTTCGAGGATATGATTTCTTGATTGCAACCTTGCATAATCTTAAACGTAAATGTTGAGGTATTTTATCTTGATATATCTCAAAAACTAACTGAGATATCGTTATGAAATGAAAAGCAGTTTAAAGCAAATTTATTCAAGATTTTATCCTCCATAAATAATTTCTTATTATCCATTAAAATCAACGTTATGTTTTTTAAATCAAACTGCATATTTAATTATTATAGATGTGAAATAATGTTTAAAAAATCATATCTCAAGAAAAAATTGAGATATCACGATGAAATAAAAAGTGGCGTAAACCAAATTTTATTAATAATCAACATTAATATCAATTCTTCAAACTTGCAAATTTCGAAGATATGATTTTTTGATTGCAACCTTACATGATTTTAAACGTAAATATTGCGGTATTTTATCTTGATATATCTCAAAAACTAATTGAGATATCGTTATGAAATAAAACGCAGTTTAAAGCAAATTTATTCAAGATTTTATCCACCAAAAATAATTTCTTATTATCCATTAAAATCAACGTTATGTTTTTTTTTTAAATCAAACTGCATATTTAATTATTATAGATGTGAAATAAAGTTTGAAAAACCATATCTCAAGAACAAATTGAGATATCACGATGAAATAAAAAGTGGTTTAAGGCAAATTTTATTAGTAATCAACATTAATATCATTTCTTTAAACTTGCAAATTTCGATGATATGATTTTTTGATTGCAACCTTGCATAATCTTAAACGTAAATGTTGAGGTATTTTATCTTGATATATCTCAAAAACTAATTGAGATATCGTTATGAAATAAAACGCAGTTTAAAGCAAATTTATTCGTGACTTTATCCACCATAAATAATTTCTTATTATCCATAAAAATCAACATTATGTTTTTTAAATCAAACTGCATATTTAATTATTATAGATGTGAATATAAAGTTTAAAAAATCATATCTTAAGAACAAATTGAGATATCACGATGAAATAAAAAGTGGCGTAAAGCAAATTTTATTAATAATCAACATTAATATCAATTCTTCAAACTTGCAAATTTCGAAGATATGATTTTTTGATTGCAACCTTACATGATTATAAACGTAAATATTGCGGTATTTTATCTTGATATATCTCAAAAACTAATTGAGATATCGTTATGAAATAAAACGCAGTTTAAAGCAAATTTATTCAAGATTTTATCCACCATAAATAATTTCTTATTATCCATAAAAATCAACGTTATGTTTTTTAAATCAAACTGCATATTTAATTATTATAGATGTGAAATAAAGTTTGAAAAATCATATCTCAAGACAAATTGAGATATCACGATGAAATAAAAAGTGGTTTAAAGCAAATTTTATTAGTAATCACCATTAATATCATTTCTTTAAACTTGCAAATTTCGAGGATATGATTTTTTGATTGCAACCTTGCATAATCTTAAACGTAAATGTTGAGGTATTTTATCTTGATATATTTCAAAAACTAATTGAGATATCGTTATGAAATAAAACGCAGTTTAAAGCAAATTTATTCAAGATTTTATCCACCATAAATAATTTCTTATTATCCATTAAAATCAACGTTATGTTTTTTAAATCAAACTGCATATTTAATTATTATAGATGTGAAATAAAGTTTAAAAAATCATATCTTAAGAACAAATTGAGATATCACGATGAAATAAAAAGTGGTTTGAAGCAAATTTTATTAGTAATCAACATTAATATCATTTCTTTAAACTTGCAAATTTCGAGGATATGATTTTTTGATTGCAACCTTGCATAATCTTAAACGTAAATGTTGGGGTATTTTATCTTGATATATCTCAAAAACTAATTGAGATATCGTTATGAAATAAAACGCAGTTTAAAGCAAATTTATTCAAGATTTTATCCACCATAAATAATTTCTTATTATCCATTAAAATCAACGTTATGTTTTTTAAATCAAACTGCATATTTAATTATTATAGATGTGAAATAAAGTTTAAAAAATCATATCTTAAGAACAAATTGAGATATCACGATGAAATAAAAAGTGGTTTGAAGCAAATTTTATTAGTAATCAACATTAATATCATTTCTTTAAACTTGCAAATTTCGAAGATATGATTTTTTGATTGCAACCTTGCATAATCTTAAACGTAAATGTTGGGGTATTTTATCTTGATATATCTCAAAAACTAATTGAGATATCGTTATGAAATAAAACGCAGTTTAAAGCAAATTTATTCAAGATTTTATCCACCATAAATAATTTCTTATTATCCATTAAAATCAACGTTATGTTTTTTAAATCAAACTGCATATTTAATTATTATAGATGTGAAATAAAGTTTAAAAAATCATATCTTAAGAACAAATTGAGATATCACGATGAAATAAAAAGTGGTTTGAAGCAAATTTTATTAGTAATCAACATTAATATCATTTCTTTAAACTTGCAAATTTCGAGGATATGATTTTTTGATTGCAACCTTGCATAATCTTAAACGTAAATGTTGGGGTATTTTATCTTGATATATCTCAAAAACTAATTGAGATATCGTTATGAAATAAAACGCAGTTTAAAGCAAATTTATTCAAGATTTTATCCACCATAAATAATTTCTTATTATCCATTAAAATCAACGTTATGTTTTTTAAATCAAACTGCATATTTAATTATTATAGATGTGAAATAAAGTTTAAAAAATCATATCTTAAGAACAAATTGAGATATCACGATGAAATAAAAAGTGGTTTGAAGCAAATTTTATTAGTAATCAACATTAATATCATTTCTTTAAACTTGCAAATTTCGAAGATATGATTTTTTGATTGCAACCTTGCATAATCTTAAACGTAAATGTTGGGGTATTTTATCTTGATATATCTCAAAAACTAATTGAGATATCGTTATGAAATAAAACGCAGTTTAAAGCAAATTTATTCAAGATTTTATCCACCATAAATAATTTCTTATTATCCATTAAAATCAATGTTATGTTTTTTTTTTAAATCAAACTGCATATTTAATTATTATAGATGTTAAATAAAGTTTGAAAAATCATATCTTAAGAATAAATTGAGATATCACGATGAAATAAAAAGCAGTTTAAAGCAAATTTATTCAAGATTTTATCCACCATAAATAATTTCTTATTATCCATTAAAATCAACGTTATGTTTTTTTTTAAATCAAACTGCATATTTAATTATTATAGATGTGAAATAAAGTTTAAAAAATCATATCTTAAGAACAAATTGAGATATCACGATGAAATAAAAAGTGGTTTAAAGCAAATTTTATTAGTAATCAACATTAATATCATTTCTTTAAACTTGCAAATGTCGAGGATATGATTTTTTGATTGCAACCTTGCATAATCTTAAACGTAAATGTTGGGTTATTTTATCTTGATATATCTCAAAAACTAATTGAGATATCATTATGAAATAAAACGCAGTTTAAAGCAAATTTATTCGTGACTTTATCCACCATAAATTTCTTATTATCCATAAAAATCAACGTTATGTTTTTTAAATCAAACTGCATATTTAATTATTATAGATGTGAAATAAAGTTTAAAAAATCATATCTTAAGAACAAATTGAGATATCACGTTGAAATAAAAAGTGGTTTAAAGCAAATTTTATTAGTAATCAACATTAATATCATTTCTTTAAACTTGCAAATTTCGAGGATATGATTTTTTGATTGCAATCTTGCATAATCTTAAACGTAAATGTTGGGGTATTTTATCTTGATATATCTCAAAAAATAATTGAGATATCGTTATGAAATAAAACGCAGTTTAAAGCAATTTTATTCAAGATTTTATCCACCATAAATAATTTCTTATTATCCATAAAAATCAACGTTATGTTTTTCTTAAATTCAAACTGCATATTTAATTATTATAGATGTGAAATAAAGTTTAAAAAATCATATCTCAAGACAAATTGAGATATGACGATGAAATAAAAAGTTGTTTAAAGCAAATTTTATTAGTAATCAACATTAATATCATTTCTTTAAACTTGCAAATTTCGAGGATATGATTTTTTGATTGCAACCTTGCGTAATCTTAAACGTAAATGTTGGGGTATTTTATCTTGATATATCTCAAAAAATAACTGAGATATCGTTATGAAATGAAAAGCAGTTTAAAGCAAATTTATTCGTGAATTTATCCACCATAAATTTCTTATTATCCACAAAAATCAACGTTATGGTTTTTAAATCAAACTGCATATTTAATTATTATAGATGTGAAATAAAGTTTAAAAAATCATATCTTAAGAACAAATTGAGATATCACGATGAAATAAAAAGTGGTTTAAAGCAAATTTTATTAATAATTAACATTTTCAACAACATTTTTTCAAACCTGCAAATTTCGAAGATATGATTTTTTGATTGCAACCTTGCATAATCTTAAACGTAAATGTTGGGGTATTTTATCTTGATATATCTCAAAAACTAATTGAGATATCGTTATGAAATAAAACGCAGTTTAAGCAAATTTATTCGTGACTTTATCCACCATAAATTTCTTATTATTCATAAAAATCAACGTTATGTTTTTTAAATCAAACTGCATATTTAATTATTATAGATGTGAAATAAAGTTTAAAAAATCATATCTCAAGACAAATTGAGATATCACGATGAAATAAAAAGTGGTTTAAGGCAAATTTTATTAGTAATCAACATTAATATCATTTCTTTAAACTTGCAAATTTCGATGATAAGATTTTTTGATTGCAACCTTGCATAATCTTAAACGTAAATGTTGGGGTATTTTATCTTGATATATCTCAAAAAATAATTGAGATATCGTTATGAAATAAAACGCAGTTTAAAGCAATTTTATTCAAGATTTTATCCACCATAAATAATTTCTTATTATCCATAAAAATCAACGTTATGTTTTTCTTAAATTCAAACTGCATATTTAATTATTATAGATGTGAAATAAAGTTTAAAAAATCATATCTCAAGACAAATTGAGATATCACGATGAAATAAAAAGTGGTTTAAGGCAAATTTTATTAGTAATCAACATTAATATCATTTCTTTAAACTTGCAAATTTCGATGATAAGATTTTTTGATTGCAACCTTGCATAATCTTAAACGTAAATGTTGGGGTATTTTATCTTGATATATCTCAAAAACTAATTGAGATATCGTTATGAAATAAAACGCAGTTTAAAGCAAATTTATTCGTGACTTTATCCACCATAAATTTCTTATTATCCACAAAAATCAACGTTATGGTTTTTAAATCAAACTGCATATTTAATTATTATAGATGTGAAATAAAGTTTAAAAAATCATATCTTAAGAACAAATTGAGATATCACGATGAAATAAAAAGTGGTTTAAAGCAAATTTTATTAGTAATCAACATTAATATCATTTCTTTAAACTTGCAAATTTCGAGGATATGATTTTTTGATTGCAATCTTGCATAATCTTAAACGTAAATGTTGGGGTATTTTATCTTGATATATCTCAAAAAATAATTGAGATATCGTTATGAAATAAAACGCAGTTTAAAGCAATTTTATTCAAGATTTTATCCACCATAAATAATTTCTTATTATCCATAAAAATCAACGTTATGTTTTTCTTAAATTCAAACTGCATATTTAATTATTATAGATGTGAAATAAAGTTTAAAAAATCATATCTCAAGACAAATTGAGATATGACGATGAAATAAAAAGTTGTTTAAAGCAAATTTTATTAGTAATCAACATTAATATCATTTCTTTAAACTTGCAAATTTCGAGGATATGATTTTTTGATTGCAACCTTGCGTAATCTTAAACGTAAATGTTGGGGTATTTTATCTTGATATATCTCAAAAAATAACTGAGATATCGTTATGAAATGAAAAGCAGTTTAAAGCAAATTTATTCGTGAATTTATCCACCATAAATTTCTTATTATCCACAAAAATCAACGTTATGGTTTTTAAATCAAACTGCATATTTAATTATTATAGATGTGAAATAAAGTTTAAAAAATCATATCTTAAGAACAAATTGAGATATCACGATGAAATAAAAAGTGGTTTAAAGCAAATTTTATTAATAATTAACATTTTCAACAACATTTTTTCAAACCTGCAAATTTCGAAGATATGATTTTTTGATTGCAACCTTGCATAATCTTAAACGTAAATGTTGGGGTATTTTATCTTGATATATCTCAAAAACTAATTGAGATATCGTTATGAAATAAAACGCAGTTTAAGCAAATTTATTCGTGACTTTATCCACCATAAATTTCTTATTATTCATAAAAATCAACGTTATGTTTTTTAAATCAAACTGCATATTTAATTATTATAGATGTGAAATAAAGTTTAAAAAATCATATCTTAAGAACAAATTGAGATATCACGATGAAATAAAAAGTGGTTTAAAGCAAATTTTATTAGTAATCAACATTAATATCATTTCTTTAATCTTGCAAATTTCGAGGATATGATTTTTTGATTGCAACTTTGCATAATCTTAAACGTAAATGATGAGGTATTTTATCTTGATATATCTCAAAAACTAATTGAGATATCGTTATGAAATAAAAAGCAGTTTAAAGTAAATTTATTCAAGATTTTATCCACCAAAAATAATTTCTTATTATCCATTAAAATCAACGTTATGTTTTTTTTTTAAATCAAACTGCATATTTAATTATTATAGATGTGAAATAAAGTTTGAAAAATCATATCTTAAGAATAAATTGAGATATCACGATGAAATAAAAAGTGGTTTAAAGCAAATTTTATTAGTAGTCAACATTAATATAATTTCTTTAAACTTGCAAATTTTGAGGATATGATTTTTTGATTGCAACCTTGCATAATCTTAAACGTAAATGTTGAGGTATTTTATCTTGATATATCTCAAAAACTAATTGAGATATCGTTATGAAATAAAAAGCAGTTTAAAGTAAATTTATTCAAGATTTTATCCACCAAAAATAATTTCTTATTATCCATTAAAATCAACGTTGTTTTTTTTTTTAAATCAAACTGCATATTTAATTATTACAGATATGAATATAAAGTTTAAAAAATCATATCTTAAGAACAAATTGAGATATCACGATGAAATAAAAAGTGGTTTAAAGCAAATTTTATTAGTAATCAACATTAATATCATTTCTTTAATCTTGCAAATTTCGAGGATATGATTTTTTGATTGCAACTTTGCATAATCTTAAACGTAAATGTTGAGGTATTTTATCTTGATATATCTCAAAAACTAATTGAGATATCGTTATGAAATAAAAAGCAGTTTAAAGTAAATTTATTCAAGATTTTATCCACCAAAAATAATTTCTTATTATCCATTAAAATCAACGTTATGTTTTTTAAATCAAACTGCATATTTAATTATTATAGATGTGAAATAAAGTTTGAAAAATCATATCTTAAGAATAAATTGAGATATCACGATGAAATAAAAAGTGGTTTAAAGCAAATTTTATTAGTAGTCAACATTAATATAATTTCTTTAAACTTGCAAATTTTGAGGATATGATTTTTTGATTGCAACCTTGCATAATCTTAAACGTAAATGTTGAGGTATTTTATCTTGATATATCTCAAAAACTAATTGAGATATCGTTATGAAATAAAAAGCAGTTTAAAGTAAATTTATTCAAGATTTTATCCACCAAAAATAATTTCTTATTATCCATTAAAATCAACGTTGTTTTTTTTTTTAAATCAAACTGCATATTTAATTATTACAGATATGAATATAAAGTTTAAAAAATCATATCTTAAGAACAAATTGAGATATCACGATGAAATAAAAAGTGGCTTAAAGCAAATTTTATTAATAATCAACATTAATATCAATTCTTCCAACTTGCAAGTTTCGAAGATATGATTTTTTGATTGCAACCTTACATGATTTTAAACGTAAATATTGCGGTATTTTATCTTGATATATCTCAAAAACTAATTGAGATATCGTTATGAAATAAAACGCAGTTTAAAGAAAATTTATTCAAGATTTTATCCACCATAAATAATTTCTTATTATCCATTAAAATCAACGTTATGTTTTTTAAGTCAAACTGCATATTTAATTATTATAGATGTGAAATAAAGTTTAAAAAATCATATCTCAAGACAAATTGAGATATCACGATGAAATAAAAAGTGGTTTAAAGCAAATTTTATTAATAATCAACATTTTCAACAACATTTTTTCAAACCTGCAAATTTCGAAGATATGATTTTTTGATTGCAACCTTGCATAATCTTAAACGTAAATATTGCAGTATTTTATCTTGATATATCTCAAAAACTAATTGAGATATCGTTATGAAATGAAAAACAGTTTAAAGCAAATTTATTCAAGATTTTATCCACCATAAATAATTTCTTATTATCCATTAAAATCAACGTTATGTTTTTTTTAATCAAACTGCATATTTAATTATTATAGATGAGAAAAAAAGTTTGAAAAATCATATCTCAAGTATAAATTGAGATATCACGATGAAATAAAAAGTGGTTTAAAGCAAATTTTATTAGTAATCAACATTAATATCATTTCTTTAAACTTGCAAATTTCGAGGATATGATTTTTTGATTGCAATCTTGCATAATCTTAAACGTAAATGTTGGGGTATTTTATCTTGATATATCTCAAAAAATAACTGAGATATCGTTATGAAATGAAAAGCAGTTTAAAGTAAATTTATTCAAGATTTTATCCACCAAAAATAATTTCTTATTATCCATTAAAATCAACGTTATGTTTTTTAAATCAAACTGCATATTTAATTATTATAGATGTGAATATAAAGTTTAAAAAATCATATCTTAAGAACAAATTGAGATATCACGATGAAATAAAAAGTGGCGTAAAGCAAATTTTATTAATAATCAACATTAATATCAATTCTTCAAACTTGCAAATTTCGAAGATATGATTTTTTGATTGCAACCTTACATGATTTTAAACGTAAATATTGCGGTATTTTATCTTGATACTCTCAAAAACTAATTGAGATATCGTTATGAAATAAAACGCAGTTTAAAGCAAATTTATTCAAGATTTTATCCACCATAAATAATTTCTTATTGTCCATTAAAATCAACGTTATGTTTTTTAAGTCAAACTGTATATTTAATTATTATAGATGTGAAATAAAGTTTAAAAAATCATATCTCAAGACAAATTGAGATATCACGATGAAATAAAAAGTGGTTTAAAGCAAATTTTATTAATAATCAACATTTTCAACAACATTTTTTCAAACCTGCAAATTTCGAAGATATGATTTTTTGATTGCAACCTTGCATAATCTTAAACGTAAATATTGGGGTATTTTATCTTGATGTATCTCAAAAACTAATTGAGATATCGTTATGAAATGAAAAGCAGTTTAAAGCAAATTTATTCAAGATTTTATCCACCATAAATAATTTCTTATTATCCATAAAAATCAACGTTATGTTTTTTTTTAATCAAGCTGCCTATTTAACTATTTTAGATGAGAATATAAAGTTTAGAAAATCATATCTCAAGAAAAAATTGAGGTATGATTAGTAGATTTAGCCGTGCGTCTGAAGAAACACGGCTAAACCTGAATCTTTCTAGTTCTAGGTCTAGTGTTAGTTCTAGTTTTAGTTCAACACAAGTTTACAATAATCTAAAACTAAATAACAGCAAAATTAGAGCTAATACCAATACTAAAGCTAACACTAGACCTAGAACCAGCAACATTTGGGTTTAGCCGTATATATATTAAGATGGAACCGAACCAAACTCAACTTAGCTTCAGAACTAATAGTAGACTTAGAACTAGAAATATTAGGATTTAGCCCCAATTTTTCTAGTTCTAAATCTAGTGTTAGTTCTAGAGATAAGTTATGTTAAGTTGAGTTCTGTTTTAAGAGACGTTCGGCTAAACCTGAATCTTTCTAGTTCTAAGTCTAGTGTTAGTTCTAGTTTTAATCCTTATTTAGTTCTAGATTGTTGAAAATTCTTCTAGAATTTTAGCATAACCTAAAGTACCTCAGAAATCAGTATTAGCCCAAAAACGGCTCTAACACCTTAGGGAGAAATTTTCAAAATCGAGTACCTTTTTTATTTCATTGCCAAAAATGGATTATGTGTTTCCTATCGTGTTCAATAGATAATGGAAAAGCTTCAACACTCATAAATCTTTAATATGATTTCCTTGATTGTGCATCATGGTAATGATAAACGATTATGAAGCAACAGAAACTGCAGTAGATATTAAGTAAATATGGCGTGCAGTCCAGACAAATTTTTTAATGTCGTTACGGAATAATATATAATTTGGGAAAGTTTCTTCATTCTCGCTAACAAACTAAAACTGAACAATGAATTTCAAATGAGTGAGTCCATCCTAAAAACTCGCTGTATCGCACCTAATTACACCCTCTCCTCCTCTTTCCTCCTCGTTTTAAATTCAAACCGAAAACCGTTTTAGACAAACCGGCTGCATAATGAATCGCTTGCCCTCTCCAAGTACCCAGGGGGCAATTAAAATATTTTACGGCTAATGGCATTAGCCGGCGCGAAGTGCGGCCTTATTACCACTCCAACTTTTAGATGATGGTAGTGGGTACTTCGTTAGGGAATGGGTGCTGCTCTCGACCGATGATATGCAGACGGCGAGGTGCCCCGGTTATAATTACCGCCCATTATGCTATTAATAATGGGGCGCTGATTACGGCTACGAGCACCTGTTTTAAACCGGCGACAACGACGTTGGTCACCAGCGCTACGTTTCGAGTCGAGCTAAGAGTTAATTGGGCCATCCTCCGTGCCGCGAAGAACTCGACATGTGGTCCAAAAAGTGCGGCAACGTGTGCAGTTTCGGATTGCAATGACACCTGATATCTTTGCTGTGTTAAATCGCAAGGAGAAAGTGCCTCGTGTGTTCTTAATCAACAGGTGCGCTCGTTTGTAAAATCGCCGTTACTCATGGTAAGACGACAGATTCGTATGAGTCTCACGAAACACCGTTAATTGGGGATGTAAATCATTTATTAACATCAAAATTAAATTATGATATCTCATTTATTTTTGTCTAAAAAAAGTTTTTAAGTTGAAAAATCTTGGAGCAGCAAAAATTTCTCTGGTCCATCCAAATCGAATTTAACAAATTGAATCTTTCGCGAATTTCCGACAGGACGACAACGACGACTGCCAATCGCAGCCTTTTACTTCACCAGGTAGCTCCCCGGGGCCTTGTTTGAAGCCCCAACTCGCAGTTGCTGCCAGCACCTCTCGACGATCTCTGGGAGAAATGGTCACACACTCTCGGCTGCGCGTAATAAAGGATATTCCCTGAATATTTTAGAGCGGACACATTGTTTAGCACGGTCACTGTCAACCCCTAAGTCCTTTCGTTTCCCGTCCGTTCCGTTGGGACGGTTAAACTTTAAAAACTCCCTCCAAGAGCTTTATGGCGCGTCTGGTGCGCATCAATCGCGCCTTTCCCTCCTTAACTTTCGAATGTTTAGCAGTGAAGGGAGTAAAACTCGAACCAGCTTCTAATGGCGATTCTGTGTTACTCGATTTTATAGTATGAGCCATTTCTTACACTCGTCGATCTGAACGATCTGGACGACCTCAACGAAGATGAACATATGGGCAGTTGATGGCTCACGTGACCACCACACACATGCACTCAACGTTATTTCTTACGTTACGAGGGCAGTATATTTTGCAGTTTTTTAGTTCGCCTTTTAAATCCTTGAGTGAAGATGAAAGGCTTCTTGTTTTAATCAAGGAAAAAATTTGATGTAGGTCTTCGCTGAGATTTTGCGCAATTTGGCACGTGTTGCTATACAACAGATGGCTCGAAATCAACGAAGTAAATTATCTCTCTGGCTGCAGCAAAATTTTTAATAACAAACGTGTGTAGATGCATGCTTGTATACAAGTTAAAAAAACGAGACAAACTCATTCGGAGGTCTGTCCATCTGTTTTTCAGTAGACGTGAAAAAATATATATTTAGAGCGGAAACCGGGGAAACTAATCCAAAAAGCGGGCGAACACGGACGCTGATGAGCTGTTTTCATGCTAGTTAACCCGCCGAAAACCCGTGTGAAATGACGCTATCAATCATACCCTATTTATAGCAGTAGCGAGTAAGCCGAATGCAGCAACCAGCACACGTGCAATTACTGGCGGGATTTATGGTGTGTTGACATCACCCTCAACCCTTAAACACCTCATTTTTAAAGGTTTTAATGTCCCCTCAATATACATCGTATTTTAATATTTCACTTTTAAAGCTACAATAATAAGAGAAGACAATGAACATAATAATCATAAAAACTGAGAAGATTAAGTACATAAAAAAGGTTAAAGCAATCAACTTTGGACAACAAGATAATTGAAGTAACAAGAAGTAACATTTAGCTCACCATTAATAATGAACCTTAATCCCTTCGGGATAATCTGTTCATGCATAACGCATGTTATTATGTAGTATTGGTAGTCAACGAACGCTGTGGAAAGGTGAAGATTGAATCACGTTCATTACCTGGTAATCTCTCTGCCACTGTGAAAAGTTCCATTAGCTCTTCCATTCAGTTGTAAATTCTGAACAACGTACTCGTTATTTCACTTTGCCCGTTGCAAAACGTACATATATACAAAACACAATGGTCCCACAATGGAGATTATGTCGACGCGGACGCTCCCTGCCGGACGTTTTACTCCCGGCGTAGCTTATAAATCAACTTAAAATTAATTTTCGCGGCCGACATATTTTAGTTAAAAGGGAATTAATGTCTGCCCGGTCGGTTCGAATAATGGTCGCCGGCCACTCCTGCTGTACTTTGCAATTACGTAATTATAACTGATGATGGAGTAGTAATGTGTCCGATGGGCTCCATGGCCCACAGCTAGTATTTGTTGTTTATACGCCCGTTTGTGTTTGTGTGTTTGCGCTATTGATGAAATTGAACTGATTTACGAGTCCGAGTGTCAACTAATGGCGTCCTATTTGAATCTGTATAAATTTTCCAAATTACGTGCTTTTATTGCCGTTAACACTATTTGCTTCTATCCGTTGTGTTCGATTGTTGATTTTAATCAAAAGAGACAAATATAATAATCAAAGTGTATAAAACGCGAAATCGATATATCATAAAACCAGAGTCAATACTAACGTTAGAACTAATACTAGACCTAGAACCAATAATATTTGGGTTTAGACGTACTTCTTTTAAGATGGAATCGAACTCAACCCAACTTAATTTTAGAACTAATACTAGACTTAGAACTAAAAAAAAAACATTAGGGTTTAGGCGTATTAAGAGACGTGCGGCTAAACCCTGATGTTGTCTAATTCTAACTCTAATGTTACTTCTGAAGTTTAATTGTATGTTTAGTATTAGTTATACTTTTAGTTCAAAACAACGCAATTCAGAGTTAAACAAGGATTAAAACTAGAACTAACACTAGACCTAGAACTAAAAAGTTTTGGTTTAGCCGTGCGTCTTTAGACGCACGGCTAAACCTAAATCTTTCTAGTTCTAGGTCTAGTGTTAGTTCTAGTTTTAGTTCGATACAAGTATACAATAGTCTAAAATCTAATAATAGCTAAATTACTAGCTACTACCTAACCTAACTAGCTAGCTAATATTAAATATTAGTTGGGTTGGATTCATCAACCTCGTGTTTGGTTAATGTTTTCTAAAAACATGAGAGAGACCGACAACGACATTAAGGAGATTATTTTGCATCTTGAAGAGTATCAATGATATTATTAGTGAACCATATCATCATCTTCATCATTTTCTCATACTATTTCGAGTACAATCTGCGTAATAATAGAAAATCATTTTGGCTTTTAGAAACTTGATTAAAATCGAGAATGTCAATTTACTGTTTAACTATATATACAAATATATACAAATATATACAAATACGTATGGCTATATTAAACAAAAAATATTGTGCTACTAAACCCTAATGTTGTCTAGTTCTAACTCTAGTGTTGCTTCTGAAGTTGAATTGTAGGTCTAGTATTAGTTATACTTTTAGTTCCAGAAGAATTTAAAACAATTTAGAGTTAAACAAGAATTAGTCTCGTGTTAGTTCTAGTTTTATATCATTACACTTAACTCTAGATCTAGAACTAGAAATAATCCGATTTAGCCGTCTAAAGAGACGCATTGCTAAATCCGAATGATTCTAGTTCTAGTTCTAGTGTTAGTTCTAGTTTTACTTCAATTCAAGTATACAGGGTTGGCTTGGATTTAGTCGTGCATCTGAAAACATTTTTTTAACAAAGGCTTCTACAATGAATAATTTTGAAGTAGAGTGTTTTCAAACTGATTTAGCAACTCTGTATAGTTCATTTGAAGTAAAACTAAAACTAACACTAGACCTAGAAAGTTTTGTGTTTAATCGTGTGTCTTCAGATATTTCTTTTAACGAACGCCTCTATAATTTCTGAAATAGAGTACAGTAGAACCCCTCATATCCGACCTCGGGATATCCGACTCCTCAGGATATCCGTCACCCCTCCCTACTCCCAATTTTGTTCAAATGCTCTAATGTACGTTTTTGTGAATCCCAAGAGACCCGACTTTCCGTCGGGGAATTACTTGATTCGCTCAATCTTGATGTTTGCCAAGGGTTGCGCAACTGTGTTCATCATTGTGAATATCAATTGTATGCATATTTGCAATTGTTATAGTAAAAGTGATTATGGCTACCCAACAAAAACGAAAACGTATTGTATGTACACTACACAAGAAATTGGAAGTTATTCAGAGGCTAGACAATGGCGAGTCAGTTCAAAAATTATCTTCTGAATTAGGAATAGGCGTCACAACTATTAAAGACTGGAGGAAAAACAGAAAGAATATCGAATCGTACTCTATGACAGTGGAAGGGGAGGAGGGTTTAAAAAATAGAAAGATGCTTAAAAAGCCTAAATTTGATGTTTTAGATGATGCTCTCTGGATATGGTTTTGCCAAGAAAGACGCAAAGGAACTCCTTTGTCAGGTCCTATAATTAAAGAGAAGGCAGCGATTTTACATAAAACAATAGTAGGAGAGGAAGGGGAAAATTTCAGTGCAAGTGAAGGTTGGCTTCACCGATGGAAACGTCGCCATGGTATACGTCACGTCGTTATTTCTGGAGAAAAGCTATCAGCTGATGATGACGCAACCAAAGAGTTCGTGAAGAAATTTGAAGTTTTTATTAAAGAAAACAATATGCATCCGGATCAAGTGTATAATATTGACGAGTCAGGGTTAAACTACAAGATGCTCCCACAAAAAACTCTTGCTGCAAAAAATGAAAAAGTAACAGGGACAAAATTATCCAAGGATAGACTAACTTTTGCAACTTGTAGTAATGCAAGTGGAAACCATAAAATGCCATTGTTTGTCATTGGAAAATCTAAAAAGCCCAGAGCGTTCAAACATGTGAACATGGCATCATTGCCTGTTTATTATAAAAATCAAAAATCTGCTTGGATGGACAGTTCTTTGTTTAAACAGTGGTTTTTTGAAGAGTTTGTACCAGATGTAAAAAAACACTTGAAAATGAAAAATCTACCACTCAATGCAGTCTTGATTCTTGACAATGCTCCCAGTCATCCTTCGGAAAACGAACTAACAATGGGAAACATCAAAGCTATGTTTCTACCTCCTCGTGTGACACCTTTAATCCAACCTATGGATCAAGGGGTTATTGAGTGGTTGAAGAAAAGATATAGGCGAAAATATGTCAGCTTCTTATTAAAGCAAACGGAAGGAGGCAGTAACCTATTTGAGGCAATGAAGACTTTTAATATAAAAGATGCCATTTACATTGCCGCACAAGCCTGGGACGAACTCAATCACACCACTCTACAAAAATCTTGGAGAAAACTATGGCCAAGTATTATTGAAGGTGAGAGCGCAATCTCTAATGAGTCTGAAACTTTAAATACAGATGAAGCAGAAATTCTACAAGATTTACAGACCATCGATGCCCAAATCCAACCAGCGGATATAGAAGAGTGGCTATTGGGAGGGGACATAGTTGAAGTCACTAACGAGGATCTGAACGACGAACAAATCGTATCCGCAGTTTTTAAAGTTGAAACAGAGGAACATGAAACGGATGATGAAAAAGAAGAACCTGAAAATATCAGTCATACGACAGCTACAGAGGCTTTCGAGATTGCAATGAAATACGTCGAGCAACATCCAGAAGCAACACCGATGGATGTGCTGTGCATTAAAAAGTGGAAAGATATCTCAGCTAAAGCAAGATTTGGTAGATTAAAACAAAAAAATATAACTGATTTTTTTAAATAAATTTACATGTACATACATGGATTTGTATACATAATTAAATATATGTACTCGTTTATGTTTGTCTTGTTCATTTTTGTTGTTCCTCGGATTATCCGACCTTTTTTGGTAACCGACCATGCTCCGGTCCCATGGGTGACGGATATGAGGGGTTCTACTGTACTTTACAAACTGATTTGGCAACCCTGTATGCTTCAATTGAAGTAAAACTAGAACTAACACTAGACCCAGAACATTCCACTTCTAGGTCTAGTGTTAGTTCTAGTTTTATATCATTAGATGTAACTCCAGATCTAGAACTAGAAACATTTGGGTTTAGCCTTACGTTTTAGCCGTGCGTCTTTAGACGCACGGTTAAACCTAAATCTTTCTAGTTCTAGGTCTAGTGTTAGTTCTAGTTTTAATTCGATACAAGTATAAAATAGTCTAAAATCTAATAATAGCTAAATTACTAACTACTACCCAACCTAACTAGCTAGCTAATATTAAATATGAGTTGGGTTGGATTCATCAATCTCGTGTTTGGTTAATGTTTTCTAAAAACATGAGAGAGACTGACAACGACATTAAGGAGATTATTTTGCATCTTGAAGAGTATCAATGATATTATTAGTGAACCATATCATCATCTTCATTATTTTCTCATACCATTTCGAGTACAATCTGCGTAAATAGCTATCATAATAATAGAAAATCATTTTGGCTTTTAGAAACTTGATTAACCCTTAAATGGACAATGTTGTTTTTAAACAACATACTAAACATCACAGATAAAATTATCTTTATTTTATTTTTTTGTTAATTTTGACAACTAGTTCTTATTTCTGAACGAATTTTGTACTTTTTTTAATGTTGGCACTATCCAATATTTTTATGCATTAAAAATAAATGAATGTCAAATGTCACTTTGAAGAAAACTTTTCTAGTGGCGCGAAACTAAGTTTTGAAGCTGTGTTCGGACTTTGATAAAATATAATGTAAGTATATAACATATTTTTATTTGCTTGATTATATCTTCAATTACATGTTCATGTTGTAAAACATTGAAAATTACTTGATGCTACTGTCGAATTACGCGAAATCTGGTATGTTGTAGGAAAACTACAATGCGCATTGCCTGCTAAATAAATGCATGTTTGGTGAAGGGTTTTTATTTTGCTTTTCAGCATGCCGCGATTACTAGAAAGCGAAATTACAAAGTATTTAGAAACTCTTGAAGATTCAGAAGATGGCTTAGACGGCTCGGACTCCGAAGTAGAGGATGAAGGTCACTATTATCAAACAGCTCGAGATGTTCTTCGGGACCTTGAAAATAGTGATGAAGGTGAGAATGCCCAGTCTGATAAAGTGGATGCTGATCCTCCTCTCGTAATTGACAACGATCAAAATATGCCAGACCCTCCTATTTTGGAAGCCGGAGAAGCAGTACCCCAGAGTAGATCACAAGGGATTTCTAAGCGACCTCTGGTTTGGCGAAAACGGAATCTTGTTACTGCTGAAGACAGCCTTATTTTTAGGGGAGAAACTCAGATAACGGAAGCATTGATGTCTTGTAACACGCCGTATGATTTTTTTTTCATTTTATTTTACATCAGATCTAAAAAAGCAAATTGTAGAACAAAGTAACTTATACGCGGCCCAGAAACAAATATCCAATCCTGAAATTATAAATGAAAATATCCTAAATAAATTCCTAGGCATTCTGATTTACACCTCAGTCATAAAATTTCCAAACACCAGGGCTTACTGGAGTGATAAATTTGGTTATGATCACATAAAAAATACGATGCCGTTAAAAAAATTTGAAAAAATAAGATCCACTCTCCATTTTGCCGACAATACGCTATGCTTACCCAAAGATCATCCAGACTATGACAGGCTATTCAAAATAAGACCTCTTGAGGAAATGCTCAACTGCCAGTTTGGAAAGGTTCCCTTAGACCAAAGGCTTTCCATAGACGAGCAGATGTGTGCAACCAAAATGAGCCATTACATAAAACAATACATGCCCAATAAACCCCACAAGTGGGGGTTCAAATTATATCTCATCTGCAGTCTACAAGGATATGCTCATAGATTTGAGGTTTACAGTGGAGGCGGCTCCAAAAATAACATCTTACCTGGTGAGCCAGATTTGGGAGAGTCTGGAAATACAGTCGTCAGAATGGTAAGAATGGTACCACGCAATGTGAATCACATTATATACTTCGACAACTTCTATACTTCTGTGCCTCTCGTCACCTATTTAGCTAAGGAAGGAATTTTCTCACTGGGAACAGTAAGAGTAAACCGATTGAGAAACTGCAAATTGCCTGACAAAAACACTATAATGAAAAAGAACGTACCCAGAGGATTCTATGAGGAAAACGTGGCGACTGTGGATGATATTGACGTAAGTGCTGTTGTGTGGAAAGATAACAAGCCCGTTAACCTTCTTTCCACTTACGTAGGAGCAGAACCAGCAGCCAGTCACGCGCTTTGATAAATCGAAGAAAGAGAGAGTTGCTATTCCATGCCCCAAAGTCATCAAGGAGTACAATGCTCACATGGGGGGCGTGGACTTATTAGATTCATTTATAGGTCGTTATCACATCACAATAAAGAGCCGCAAGTGGACCATGCGCTTATTTTATCATTTCCTGGACCTCGCAGTTATAAATTCATGGGTTATGTTCAAGAAGGTAAATAATATAAAAGGAAATGATCAACCTCTCAATTTGGGTACATTTAGACTAGAACTTGCCGAAACCCTCTGCAAATTGGGTCTACCTGCAAATGGCGCTAAACGTGGTCGACCTAGTGGGAGCACAATACAAAGAGAACTTGTAATGAAGAAGTTCCGAGGACCAGCTCAAGCAATTCCTTTGAAAGACGTCAGATTGGATCAGACATGTCATTGGGCAGTTTGGCTGGATAAGCAGCAGAGGTGCAAATTCCCGAAATGTTCAGGATTTACGTTCAAAATGTGCCAAAAATGTCGTGTATCTTTATGTGATACGAAAAAAAGCAATTGTTTTTATAAATATCATAATTTAGAATAAATAAACACATTTCAAAAACAATATCCACTCTTATTTTACCCATACTTGCAAAATGTCATTGAATGCGCAATGTAGTTTATAAACAACACTCACATTATTGCAAAAAAAAAATAGTAAATTCATGTCTAGATTTTTTTACTCATTTTTCCTAGACAGTAATACATGTCTATTACACAAATATATTTTTTTAAAACGTAAAAAAAAATCGTCCATTTAAGGGTTATATAGAATCGAGAATGTCAATTTACTGTTTCAAATTAAACAAAAAATATTGTGCTACTAAACCCTAATGTTGTCTAGTTCTAACTCTAGTGTTGCTTCTGAAGTTGAATTGTAGGTCTAGTATTAGTTATACCCTTAGTTCCAGAAGAATTTAAAACAATTTAGACTTAAACAAGAATTAGTCTCGTGTTAGTTCTAGTTTTATATCATTACACTTAACTCTAGATCTAGAACTAGAAATAATTCGATTTAGCCGTCTAAAGAGACACATTGCTAAATCCGAATGATTCTAGTTCTAGTTCTAGTGTTAGTTCTAGTTTTACTTCAATTCAAGTATACAGGGTTGGCTTGGATTTAGTCGTGCATCTGAAAACATTTTTTTAACAAAGGCTTCTACAATGAATAATTTTGAAGTAGAGTGTTTTCAAACTGATTTAGCAACTCTGTATAGTTCATTTGAAATAAAACTAAAACTAACACTAGACCTAGAAAGTTTTGTGTTTAATCGTGTGTCTTCAGATATTTCTTTTAACGAACGCCTCTTTAATTTCTGAAATAGAGTGCTTTACAAACTGATTTGGCAACCCTGTATGCTTCAATTGAAGTAAAACTAGAACTAACACTAGACCTAGAAGTGAAAAGATTCGGGTTTAGCCGTGCGTCTAAAGACGCACGGCTAAACCCAGGACATTCCACTTCTAGGTCTAGGGTTAGTTCTAGTTTAATATCATTAGATCTAACTCCAGATCTAGAACTAGAAACATTTGGGTTTAGCCCTACGTTTTTCAAGACGGCTAAACGTGAATGATTCTAGTTCTACGTCAAGTGTTAGTTCTAGTTGTACTTCAATTCAAATATGCAGGATTGGGTTGGGTTGGGTTTGGCTGAGTTGGGTTTAATCATCTGTTTGAAATTATTTTTTTAGACTTAGAACTAAAAAACATTAGGGTTTAGCCGTCTTAAGAGACGTGAGGCTAAACCCTAATGTTGTCTAGTTCTAACTCCAGTATATTTTTATCTTCTTCAGGGTATGATTTAGAGATCACAATGTATAAATCATAACCAGGTTATCTTTTTGGTGTTGTCCTTTAACGACGTAATCTGGCGAGATATATAGATCGCTTCCTCCTGATGTTTTGTGGGGACCCTTAATTTAACAACATGTATTGTATACATTGTGATCTCTAAATCTAACTCTAGTGTTACTTCTGAAGTTGAATTGTATGTCTAGTATTAGTTATACTTTTAGTTCAAAACAAAGCAATTCAGAGTTAAACAAGGATTAGTCTCGTGTTAATTCTAGTTTTATATCATTACACTTAACTCTAGATCTAGAACTAGAAATAATCCGATTTAGCCGTCTAAAGAGACGCATTGCTAAATCCGAATGATTCTAGTTCTAGTTCTAGTGTTAGTTCTAGTTTTACTTCAATTCAAGTATACAGGGTTGGGTTGGATTTAGTCGTGCATTTGAAAACATTTTTTTAACAAAGGCTTCTACAATGAATAATTTTGAAGTAGGAAAGAACTTACGTTATTAATAAAGAAGAGTAAAGAAAAAAAAATGGAAGATGCTGTGCGAAGAACTGGAACAAGATGTCTGGGGTACCGCATTCCAGATAGTGACAAAAAGATTAGGGGGAAGAAGAAGAGAGGAGATCGACCAAGAAACAATAGAAGAACAATTTAAATTACTGTTTCCAATACAGGAAGACAGGGAAGAGGAGGAGGAGGAGGAGGAAGAACTTGAGCATTCGATAGACCCTTTTACAGAACAAGAAATAATGATATGTATGAAGCAGCTAAAAACAAAGAAAGCACCCGGAGAAGACGGTGTAACAAATGAAATTATTAAAACTTGTATTGAGGCGAACTGTAATATCTTTTTGTTAGTATATAATAGATGCTTAGAAGATGGAATTTTTCCAGAAATATGGCGAAGAGCGCTTTTGGTGCTCATCGATAAACCAAAAAAGAATTTATATGAAAAAAGATCATATAGACTGATATGTTTGTTGAGTGTTGTAGGTAAGATGTTGGAACGTTTAACCAATAACAGACTGGTCCAGGAATTGGAAGAAAAAAACATAATAAGCAAGACCCAGTATGGTTATAGAAAAGGAATGGGGACAGTGGACGCAATTATGTCAGTTGTACAGAAAGTAAAAGAAAGAAAAAGAATTTCATGTGGAAATAGAGGATACGCGGTAATGATACTCCTGGACATAAAAAATGCTTTTAATTCGGTTCCCTGGAGCAAAATAATGTCTGCGATAAGAAAAGCAAAGATATTCGCTAGTATTACAAGGCTAATAAAGACATATCTGTCAAAGAGGTCGATTATTTTACCTGGAGGCGAGGAAAGGAGAATAACATGTGGTGTGCCACAAGGATCCGTACTTGGAGGTACGCTCTGGAACATATTTTATAAAGAGATAGTGTCTATGAAAACCGAAAAAGGCGTTATCATCATTGCATATGCAGACAACGAATTGTGGATAAAGCTGAATATTGTTTAAGTCAAATTGCGGAGACTCTTCATCAAATGGGCTTTGATTTAGCGACTGAAAAGACGGAGATTGTCGTGTTAGAAGGGAGAAAAACTATTTTAGATGTGGAATTACAAATAGGTGGGAGGACAATAACAAGCATTGATTCTGTAAAGTATCTCGGTGTACACATTGACAAGGATCTACGAATGACTACTCACATAAAAAAAGTGGTAGAAAAGACCTCAAAGATCCAGAATACGCTTTCACGCATTATGCCACGAATTGGAGGTCCAAGCCAAGTAAAGAGGCAATTATTGGGAACTGTTGTGAGATCGGTGGTGCTGTATGCGTCTCCGTGTTGGGAGGATGCTCTGAGATACAAAAGATACAGACAGTTATTAAGATCCATCGAGCGAAGAGTATCAATAAATATTACAGCAGCTTATAGAACGGTATCCACAGATGCAATTGGAGTGTTGGCGGAAAACCCACCTATGGACTTATTGGTGTGGGAGCGAAGCAGAAACTGGGAGGAAAAGGGCGTAAGAGCGGAAGAAAATAGGGATTCTCTATAAAAGTTTTGGTTTAGCCGTGCGTCTGAAGGAAATAAATCTTTCTAGTTCTAGGTCTAGTGTTAGTTCTAGTTTTAGTTTGATACAAGTATACAATAGTCTAAAATCTAATAATAGCTAAATTACTAACTACTACCCAATCTAACTAGCTAGCTAATATTAAATATTAGTTGGGTTGGATTCATCAACCTCGTGTTTGGTTAATGTTTTCTAAAAACATGAAAGAGACCGACAACGCCATTAAGGAGAATTAGTGAACCATATCATCATCTTCATTATTTTCTCATACCATTTCGAGTACAATCTGCGTAAATAGCCATCATAATAATAGAAAATCATTTTGGCTTTTAGAAACTTGATTAAAATCTTTACCTCTTGGTCTTCTTCATTTACGTCTTGGTGTGTTGTGATATATACCTACGTAATCTCTAATTAGGTATTCCGGGGGCGAATCAACGAGAGGCGGCACACCGAGAGACATCGGTTCACAATGATGCAGGGAATTATGACAAATATCTCCGTGCCGGTGGTCGGATTCCATCTTCGAGGTGCATCTACGAGCTGCATACGGGATCCGACCGTCTGGTTAGCTCCTCGAGACGTGCCGGGTCTTGTTAACCTCTAAGACCATTATTAATAACAGTCCTCCTCGGATCAAAGTGGTCGGCGTACAATACGACAAAGCGTCCGTACACGGCTACCGATCTTTCAGTCTGTTCTCCCCTCCTTGGTTGTTTCTACGACCTCACGTAGGAGAGAATTTATGGGTAAGGAGTTTTGTTCGGAATGACTAATGTAATAATTTAATAATTGAAGATCTTCCTCTACACACTTGGCTACACCAAAAGCGATCGTTTTTAAGAAAATACTTTTATCAACAAGATGAAAATAGCTGTAGTATGAGTAATGAAGAAGTGTGGGTGAGGAACCAGTTTGAAAGACGAACCCATCGTACTGTGGTTGTGGTGTGTATGTGGATTCGGAGCTAATAAATTCACTTTTAACCGTTCAATTTGGCCGGTGGTACGCGAGCCGCAATTACCTTCGGGTCTTTGTGCTCGCGCATATTTATTGCTTTTTTCGATCGGCTCGGATATTTATTTTATTTGAGTTCGCCAAAAACGCCCGGATCGGCCTCGCTGTCCATAAATTCTCTCCCGGTCGTCTTCGAGAAATTTTATTGCGCCTCCTGCTCTTTTTGGCGCTCGCCGGTGGAAAAAAACGGCGGGACAAATTATTCTGATTGAGGTGATCGGTTTCGGTGCGGATTTGGCCCTCCGACAAATTGATGGCCCGTTCGCGACGCGTTTTTTATTTTCAGTAAAATAAATTAACAGAAAAAAAAAATTATCGTAAAAATCAAAGCCGAACGGAAAACGACTCGGATTTTATGCGTTTATAAATTATTACGGGTATTAATACTTTGGGTTTATTGCGTAAGGTATCAATTTTGTTTTATAGCGGTTTTTGTTAACCGTTATAAATATTTTATAAAGCATCTTTGATTTTGCTCATATACGGACATGAATTCTATATCGTTAATTATTGAGTTTTTACTGAAACATAGAGCTGAAAAAAACATTTATTTTATATTTATACATGCAAAAGTCGTTTGTGTACGATGTCTTTTGAGACTCGCTAGATAGGATGATTCATTAACTGCTGTGCAATACATATTTTGGATACTGATACAAACTTGTAAGTTGGGTTGGGTTAATATTATAAATGAGACATTTAATAAATATCTAAGATAATTTCCGCTTGACGGTGAATAGAGTTGAACCCAACCCTCAATTCAGCATCAGGCGGAAGTTACCAATCGCCTGATAGTGAACTGAGTTGATAAACAACTCAGCTTACAAAATCTACGATCACTGAAAAGTTTAATGAATATGCAAGATATCTTCTGCCTCACGATGAATTTCATTGGATTGGGTTGGTATTGCATATACACTGTGTTAAATAATTATCGTAACCTACGTCACGTTGTAATGTTGGTTATCCATCTCATTGTGTAGTGGTAACGGCGATATTTTTAAATTAGTAACCAGATTTTAACCAGATGTTGACAGCAGATCGAACGTTATTATGTTATTATTGTCTCGATTGTCGTATGCTTTGTATGTTTCCGGATTTTCTTTATTCTTTAACCATTTTTTGCTGCCTTTATATTTCTCCAAACAGTTCTTCTTAGAGCTATCGTTGTTTCTAGCAATTGATTTAAGCGGTAAGTCAATAAACAAATTAAAATAACGAAAACGTTCAATGAGAATTTCTTTCAGATTTTTATTTTTTCCGTTATAACATTCACACCGGAACATGATGCCTTTATTTTAATGGCACATTATCGAAGCGGTACGCAGAATGCGGACGATAGTTGGGTTTATTCCTTACAAAGCTGTATACAGCAATTCAACCAACGTTTCCCAGATTTCGACGTTATGACGCTTTTAAGCATAGGAAACACGTTTTTACAGTCGTTAATTGCTATACAAAAGTCAACTTTTAATAGCATTTTTCGAAAAATTATTTCAAATAATGGGAATATTCGTCGCGTTACAATACCAATACTGTGATACTGGTTGCCTAGATTTCGGGTACGATAATTACTTAACACACTGTAGTACCAACCCAACCCAATGAACTCAATTCTCCGTCAGGCGGAAGTTACCAATCGCCTGATAGTCAACTGAGTTGATAAATAACTCAGGTTACAAAATCTACGATCACTGAAAAGTTTAATGAATATCCAAGATAACTTCTGCCTCACAGTGAATTTCATTGGATTGGGTTGGTATTACATATAGTACCAACTCAACCCAATGAACTCAATTCTCCGTCAGGCGGAAGTTACCAATCGCCTGATAGTCAACTGAGTTGATAAATAACTCAGCTTACAAAATCTACGATCACTGAAAAGTTTAATGAATATCCAAGATAACTTCTGCCTCACGGTGAATTTCATTGGATTGGGTTGGTATTACATATAGTACCAACCCAACCCAATGAACTCAATTCTCCGTCAGGCGGAAGTTACCAATCGCCTGATAGTCAACTGAGTTGATAAATAACTCAGCTTACAAAATCTACGATCACTGAAAAGTTTAATGAATATCGAAGATAACTTCTGCCTCACGGTGAATTTCATTGGATTGGGTTGGTATTACATATAGTACCAACCCTACCCAATGAACTCAATTCTCCGTCAGGCGGAAGTTACCAATCGCCTGATTGTCAACTGAGTTAGATATACTTTTTTTTCGTTACAACATTTTCGCTCTATCTCTAAACATAAAGTGGTGGAAGGTGTTTGAAAATCTTTGTAAACAACTGCCAATCATTTCAAAGTGGCTGAACGGAATTTAATAAGCTTAGTATCGTGGAAAAGAGCGTTTCTTGGAGTACAAATCACAGCTTCTATATGGTGAATGTAATTTGATATTTAGCCACTAAAGGGCATTTTTCGTAAATACAACAGAAATTGTGAATTTTCTTAGAAAAGTTAAATCTTTTGGTATTACTTTTTTATTATGAAAAAATAGCAAAACGGATCCCAAACAAACTGTTGAAAACCACGACTCGATATCTTGTTCTTAGCCTCTTACTTTTTTTTCACGAAACTTTTAGATAAAGTGATATTCGATGAATGCCAATTTACTGTTTAACTATTAACAAATATATACAAATACGTATGGCTATATTAAACAAAAAATATTGTGCTACTAAACTCTAATGTTGCTTCTGAAGTTGAGTTGTAGGTCTAGTATTAGTTATAGTTTAAGTTCCAGAAGAATTTAAAACAATTTAGAGTTAAACAAGAATTAGGTCTAGTGTTAGTTCTAGTTTTATATCATTACATTTAACTCTATATCTAGAACTAGAAATAATCCGATTTAGCTGTCTAAAGAAATGCATAAATCCGAATGATTATAGTTGTAGATCTAGTGTTATATCTAGTTTTATATCATTAGAAGTAAAACTAGATCTAGAACTAGAATTATTCGGGTTTAGCCGTCTAAAGAGACGCACGGCTAAACCCGAATGATTCTAGTTCTAGTGTTAGTTCTAGTTCTACTTCAATTCAAGTATACAGGGTTGGGTTGGATTTAGTCGTGTATCTGAAAACATTTTTTTAACAAAGGCTTCTACAATGAATAATGTTGAAGCAGAGTATTTTATAAACTGATTTAGCAACTCTGTATAGTTCATTTGAAGTAAAACAAAAACTAACACTAGACCTACAAAGTTTTGTGTTTAGCCGTGTGTCTTCAGACATTTCTTTTAACGAACGCCTCTATAATGAATAATTTCTGAAATAGAGTGCTTTACAAACTGATTTGGCAACCCTGTATGCTTCAATTGAAGTAAAACTAGAACTAACACTAGACCTAGAAGTGGAACGATTCGGGTTTAGCCGTGCGTCTAAAGACGCACGGCTAAACCCAGAACATTCCACTTCTAGGTCTAGTGTTAGTTCTAGTTTTATATCATTGGATCTAACTCCAGATTTAGAACTAGAAACATTTGGGTTTAGCCCTACGTTTTTCAAGACGGCTAAACGTGAATGATTCTAGTTCTAATTAATTAATTAATTTACCATTTATTGCCACAAATAAAATACAAAACTACATAAAATACACAAGAAGAGAAAAAAAAAATAAGAACAAAATATATGTATGCATAATCCCATTGTCGATTGTTAGTCGAGCAATGAATAAACTTAAACTTAAACAGTATAAGCAAATGGATCATTTTATCGCACAAGCGATATCTGCCAAATGACCCAACAGAACAAACAAAATAGTATTTTCTAAAGCAAAATTATCCTAGGATTAATATGGCAAGTAGTGATAATTAGATATCATTAACATTTATCACCAAATAAGATTAATCAAGAAGAAAAGTAAAGAAAAAGATACGACAAGAGAGACAGAAGCTAAAAAAACCTAAAGAATTTGCCGGATATCAGTTGCCAACAAGTGAAAGCAGTTGAAGAGAGGAAAAAGAGAAAGACAAAGAACAAAGAATCAGGAAACAGACAATTGAAGGGCAAGCAAGTGGCTCTTTAAAACACATCTAAAATTAGCAATATTAGAAATATTACGAATTTCAGAAGGCAGTCCATTCCACAGCGCAATCGACCGTACTGTAAATGATCTGTGATAAATTTCAGTGCTATGAACGGGAAATGTAAGAATAGCATCAGAACACGAACGAGTAGCAAACTTATGAGATGATAATTGCTGAAACCTATCTGATAAGTACTTTGGGGTGCAGTTATGAAGAATTTTAAATAAAATGGTTAATAAACGAAAGGATCTACGTCTCTCACAAGTTAACATCTGAATGTAATTGCGATACGGCGTTACATGCTCAAATCTATTTATGTCAAATATGAACCGGATGCAATTATTCTGTAGCCGCTGCAATTTATCCAGGAGAGTTACCGAGAGATCGGGATAAACCGCGTCCGCATAGTCGAAGTGAGGAAATATAAGTGAATAGCAAAGATTACGACGGACAAAAGGAGGAAGAGAGCAACGAAGTCTCTTTAAAGAGTGGAAGCAAGCATAAACTTTTCTGCAAACATGTTGAATTTGCGGCTTCCAAGACAGTGAAGAATCCATAAAGACTCCGAGATTCTTAACTGTGTCAGAAAACCGTATGACAGTACCATCCAGCATCAGATCACTGCAGCTAGATGGACCGATCTTACCAAGTAATTGACGAGTACCAAACACAATAGCTTGCGTTTTAACTGCGTTCAACTTAAGTCCGTATCTCCGAGACCAGTTCTAGACGTTAGATAGATCATTATTAAGTCGCACAATAGCTTCTACGTAAAGTGATAGTTCTAGTTGTACTTCAATTCCAATATACAGGATTGGGTTGGGTTGGGTTTAGTCGTCCATTTGAAAACATTTTTTTAACAAAGGCTTCTACAATGAATAATTTCTGAAATAGAGTACTTATTTGGTAACTTTGTATATTTCAATTGACGTAAAACTCATTTTTAAGAATCTTTTTTTAATCTTGTATGAAAAGGCACCAAACAACTTAGGAATTACTCCGCTGAAATTCCTTCCTAATGTAAGCTCTTTTCAAATGCGCCAATTTCACATACTTCGCCGCATCTCTATTTTACCTCAAGAACAATTTAGTCATAACATAATACAAGTTTTTTCAAAAATTTACGACTATTTAAAATTTAATAAATTATCGTAAAATATTCTTCATAAAATCTCCCGGAAATATCGCAGTAACTTAATGCTACTACTCGAATCGACGAGAATATGGGTTTATCTCGAATACCGTGTGCTTATGCAAAAATGACATAGATCCTCTCGTGTATGAGCGTAGTAGAGATCCGAGTTTCGTGGGGAGTTGTTTGTATTCCGGTCGAGCGTTAGTTCTCTCGTTCGTAACCTATATGTATGTCCTGGTGGTGCTTTTCGGATGTGTAGTAAGCGAAACGCGTACAGTTCGCGGATTTTATCTGGACAAAGGGGAGTCGGGCACACACGCAGACGAGAAAAGCTAGATGCTGGCGTGATAACTCAAAAATGTACCGCATTAAGCTGATCCCGGCACTAAGGCACCGTTTCGCCGACAAGATCTCTACAGAGTCATACGAGATGAGAGGCTTTTTCTTGGAAACGCAGCGGCGCTTTGCCTACGTGGAGATCTAACTTTATGATTTTTACGTACTTCTCTTTGTTGTTACTTTACACTTTGGAAAAAGGTAAAATGAAAAATGTTTGACTTTTTAAATGACATGAAATCGAGTATTTCTGGTCACCATGGAAGCAAAGCCCGTCTTACGTGCTTTAATTACGAAGAGTGAAGCAACCGGCGACGACAGTGATGGCGTCGTCTGCATTTCAAAGCCATCTCTCTCAATTCCGTTCCCCTCGAATGGAGTTAATTCGTCCTCGTACCTACTTGTTTCCTTCCACTTTTACGTCTTGATCAATAGAAATCATTCCGCGAACTACACTTCCACATTTCCAAATTAGAAGCCTTCTTTTGCACTAGTTGGTTTCACAATTTCCTTATTCGATACTGGTTGAATACTGAGAACGAGAAACTTGATTTTGGAGTTGGTAATTAATTTAAGTTATGACATATTCTTTGTGTCATAAGTTATTTATGATATAGTCCGCATATATCGATCAACATTCTCATCAAACTATAACTATAAAGTTCATCGTTAGTTATCCTCAAATTGGTCCGTAGATACCCTCCCTCTCTTCGTATTGTGGGTGCCTCTTCACTAGTAATAGTAGTTGTTCCAAACTTGATATTTCGACTTAATGCGAGGGAGGGAGGTGCTACCTGAGTGAGTGTTGTCGATGACGCGCACGCGTTATTAAGAGCAATCAATGTCTAATAATTTCCTCCGAACGCTCCCGGTTACTTACCGAGCAATGTTACATTTACTAATTGATGTACCGTTCAATTACTGTCAGATAATTACTGTAATGGCGATTAATGGTTCCGAAACTCGACGACGACAGTGTCGTTACGCACGTTGGAACCGTACAACGAGAGTACTGGAGCGAGATGATGATAACAACGAGTAGGGTAGGAAGTTTGGTGTTGCAGTTCTTTTTATCAATCACCATCGAAGCCGTTGCTGCTATACCAACGATGATAATGACGGGAAAGTGAGCCTAATTTTGGTATTAATTGAGGGCAAATGCTATTTTGAGGGGGGTGGGGTGTGGCGAACTATCGAGGGTTCATTAGTACACGTAGTACTCTAAATGTAGGTCGGGAACTGATGAGTTTAGTTGATCAATATTGGAACAGTAATTAAGGGCTTTGTACGTACACTTATTGTTAGTTGAAGGTTGACAAAACGATTATTTTTTTAAATATTTTTATCGCACAAAAATTGATATGCAATGCGTTTTTTTTTATTATTTCTCTACGCATTCAAAGTGAAAATAAATAAACACACAATAAATATTATCGAATAAATTTAAATAAAACCACCACGTTCATGTTTAATTCATATTTATTTAAATTCCTTCGTACACATATCCATTCGGATCCGATTTTTGTGTAAACAAAACGCGCTCTTTAACGGACTGCCGGAAAAACTACTCCACCATATTTTACCCGATGTCGTATAAACAACAAAAATTTTAATGGAACTCTCGTAACAAGTAAATAAACATCATCTCCCCCGGGCCACATAACCAGGCGACGAACCGACACACACACACATCGGGAAAATCAATGTCTATAAATCAGAGAACACACTATACCTAATTTAATTGAAGTATAATTTAGTAGCCTATCGCATGACTGTATCTCCTATTTTTACTACGTAATGTATCAAACAGAACAATTCAACGAGAATTTACATCTGGTTAATGATGGATGGAACATAACGGGATTTTCGATACGTTTTAAAAATGATGATCCTTATTTAATTTAATTTTTGATTTTGTAATTTGTATATTTCCAAATTGCGTAAGCAAAATAATCCTCTGTATGGATCTTGATACATATCTGGAGATGTATTGCCTAAAGCTACATCTCTCAAGTTTCCCATCAATTGTTACGTTCTCCCCAACGAATAATAACAACGAATCTGCTTAAGATATTTTATACGTTCATTCAGATAATATGACCTAAATTCGCTTAATACATCCCTGAATTTGAATACAGTCTTAAATGATTGAAGAAGGATTATTAATTATCGAATTAATGTGTACTTTCTAGAGTGAATATATTACTAGGACACGATAAGCACAACAACAATAACAACACTAGTTTTGACAAAAATTTGAAATTGTAGCTTTGAAGAATAACTAATTATATTTCCTCTCAAAACTCTAACCGTTTTTCAGTAAAACGTATTGACGTCGAGTTTCAATCACCCTGTTCAGAAACTATTTATTGTAGAGGCCTTCGTTTAAAAGATTTGTTCAAATGCATGACTAAACCCAACCTATCACTGTTCTAGTTTTATTTGAGATTCAGTACAAACATTTTATATGTCTAATGAACTAAAAGTAGAACTCACAGTAGATCTAGAACTAGAAACATTCGGGTTTAGCCGTAAGTCTCTTAAGACAGCTAAACTCGAATGTTTCTAGTTCTAAGTCTGTTGTTTCTAATGCTAGTTGTCTTTAATGCTAGTGTCAGTTCTGGTTGTAGTTGTAGTTATTATTTCAATGTTAGATTGTATATATTCCATTGAAGTAAAACTAGAACTAACACTAGACTTAGGACTAGAACATTTGGGTTTAGCCGTGCGTCTTAAGACAAGTTCTAAGTCCAGTGTCAGCTTTAATGCTAGTGTCAGTTCTGGCTGTAGTTGTAGTTGTTATTTCAATGTTAGATTATGTATTTCATAGAAGTAAAACTAGAAGTGCGTCTTCTAGTTTTACTTTCAGGCTATACCTGAAACTTTCTAGTACTAGATTAGTTTAATTAAGTTTATACTACTCTGGTTTTGTTTTTAGTTTTTATTATTGTTGCCTGACTAGTTTCGGCATAGGAGCCATCATCGGAGGCCTACAAACAATAAACATGGTTGTGAAATCAATAAAATACACATAAAAATAATCATAATAAAAGTTAGTGAATATCAAATATAGTTAGATCTTAAAAAGAAACAATACTCACAGCGTCAGTATTAAATTAATGAAAAGCGAAATAACATTACAAAATTTGTCGACAGTAAAAATGATGTTAGGTATTGATGTGTTGATTTTACAATAACAGAATGAATGTAATTTTACTCTGATGGAATACACTTATTATCATCAGCAATGTGGCTGTTGAGCATTAAGGTTATGTCTTGTGCGCATGTTCATATCATGTGGTTAAAGAACGGGGTAGGGAAAAATTTTAAATTTAAAATATCAGTATAGGATAAAGAGGAATAGGGAAAAGGAGAAAACGGAAAAATATGTCGTGAAAGAAATATAGAAAGGAATTTGATTGTCAAGGAACTCAATCAGTGCAGCTCCAAGTATACAATCTTTAGTTAGAGCTCTCTTCTGTTGAGGAAAAGGGTGAGGGAAAATGGATGCAAGTGGGTTATTTCATAGTTATGTTAAGTAGGTGCTGTTGGGAAAGGTTGTTTTAGAGTCCTGTATAGTGGTGGTGTAAGTAAGTCTATTTGATCATTAAGGCATTCGATGTGCTTGTTTTGATATTTGAATTTTTCTATTTCATAAGCTTCGGTGATGGACATTCTTATGCTTTTATCCATTTTATGTAGAATTTTTATGCCTGTTTCTTGGTCAAATTTGTGTGATGTATTTAGGTGGTGTCTGCCGAAATTAGACCGGTCGTTGTTGATATGTTCTTTAACCCTTTGTTTGATAGATCTTCCCGTTTCTCCTATATATACTGCACCGCAGGTGTCGCAATTTAGTTTGTAAATGCCGCTATTAGTAAGGTGGTTTGTATATTCATCTTTGTGTTTTAGAAGATTTAGAATGGAGGTGTTGGTTTTGAAACTGATATCTATATTGTATCTTCTAAAGATCTTTTGAATTGGAGCTGCTAGTTTCCCTGGGAATGAGATTGATCTATACGTTGGTTCTGATTTTATTATGTTATTATTGAGTACTGTCATTTGTTTATTGATGTTTCTTGTTTGCAGCTTTCTTATCAGTTTCGTAATGAAGTTTTTTGGGAAACCGTTATTGTAAGCTATTGTTTTGATTGTTGTTATTTCTTTGTTTTTATTAACTTCGTTCATAGGAGTTGTTAATAATCTATTAATGTATGCGTGAAATGCTGCGGTTTTATGCGAGTGATGATATGAATCATGAGGGATTATAACGTCAGTTTGTGTTTTCTTCCTGTAGATGTCAAATTCTATATTATCATTCCTGTTAATTAATTTTAGGTCCAAAAAAGGTAGAGTATTATCTTGTTCATGTTCCATTGTGAAGTGTATATTCGGATGAAGATCATTAAGTAGAATATGTAGATCTTCAGGATTGCTTTGTATGTTAGTGTTCCAAATGATCAGGATGTCATCTACGTATCTCTTCCAGAAGATGATGTTTTTGGTAACTTCATTTCTTTTTTGGAGTAATTCATTTTCAAGTTTATCTAGGAAAAAATCTGCTAGTATTCCGCTTAAAGGAGAACCCATAGGTAGACCTTCTGTATATTTATATAATTTGTTGTCGAAACGACAGATATTTTGGGCTAGGCAGGTTTTTAAAAGATTGTGTAAATGATTGGCGTCTTCTAGATGGAGTTTGTCTTGAAAAAATTTATATGTGATTTCAAGGGTTTCAGAAACTGGGATGTTTGTGTATAAATTGGTGATGTTATATGAGATTAATTCAAATTTGCTGGAAATGTTTAGGTTCGTCAGTTCTTCAATAAGTTGTTGGCGATTCTTTATGGTGTGTGAAGGTCTGAAGTCTAAGGTGGTTAATATAAATTGATTGATGATCTTTGCTAATTTGTGGGTGCTTGAACCAATAGAAGAAATGATCGGTCTAATAGGGTTATCAGGTTTATGTAATTTGATAAGGGAATAGAGAGTGGGACATCTTGGGTTCATTGGTAATATGTTAGATAATTTAATGTTATATTTTTCTAGGAATGTCTTGGAGTTAGTGAGAGCCTTTTTGGCTTTGATCTGCAACGTGTTAATAGGGTTATTTTTTATTTCGATGAAATTATTGTTAATTAGGAAGGATTCAGTCTTTTGTTTATAGACGTTCTTATGTATGATAACCATTCCTGCGTTTTTATCTGCTTTTGTTGATTACGATGATTATGATGATTAAGATGTTTACTTCTTGGTTAACAACAGCGTTATCGTTGGTTTTATGTTGTGAATGTTTTTCTGATTTTCTTATAACAAAAACAAGACTACAACTCTCGCTAAAAGTGGCATATACCAATTGCAATGTGGGACTTGTTCAGCCACATACATAGGTGAAACGGGAAGAAGTATCCAAACAAGGCTTAAAGAACATAAAATGAGTTCAAAATCGGCATTTGGAAAACATCTAATTTTCAACAACCACGAATTTGACGAAAATAAAAATATTAAATTACTACACCAACTTAATAAAAGCAACCTTATGGAAATAATGGAAATGTACGAAATCAACAAGTTTATTGAAATTAACAGTAATATTATAAGCCTTAATGAACAAATTATCCCGACCCAAAAACCAATCTATAGTTTCCTGCGAGATCCGTACCTAAAACACAAAAATAAAAACAAAAACAAAAAAAACCTAATGTCACACAATAACTTTTGACGTAAATTTTGAAAAATTTTATTTAATTTTTCTAATTTGTTAATTACGTAAGATTTTACTATTTTATTTTTATATTAATATGTTCATTTTCGTATATTGTAAACTTGTAGGTATCTACTGAAGAAGAGCAAGGCTCGAAACTAGTTTAGAAAAATAAATTTTAATTATCACCAAAAGTAAATTTTTATATAGACCCTAATTTAATAATTGGTGAAAAAAGGATAAGAAAAAAAAATTATTTTTATATTAAACATTTAAGTTTAGTCGTACCTCTCTTAAGACGGAACCTATTAATATTTCTAATTTTAGGTTTAGTGTTAATACTAAGCTAGGTTGTAGGTCTAGTTACATTAGTTACACATGTTAATTCCAGAGGAACTTACAACAATCAAGTACTGAATGACGATTAGAAGGTTGTTTAGGTTGATACAAGTATATAATAATTTAAGACTAGATAACAACTAAAATAGAGCCAACACTAACGAGAGAGCTAATACCAGACTAATACTCTATTTCAGAGGCTATTCATTGTAAAGATCAAATATATTACATTTTTCATTTTGGTAGAGTCACACTTTGATAAAATAATTGTTACTTAATTGTTTAATAATTGTTATAATTCAACAATTTTTGTAAAAAAAAAACATTATTTGCCACTTCTTATTATTCTTAAGTTACAACCCTAATTAATTGGAAAATCAACAATTTCCACACATTTTGCTTATTCTTCTGAGTTAAACGAAATGATCGATGAAATGAATTTGTTTATTCAAAAATTTTTTCGGACCAATAAGTTTGTTATCCATCTTTAATCGTTCTCAAGTAATAAATTGTTTTTTTCAACATAATTGGACATAATAATTAATAAGGAATACTTTTAGTGAAAAAGTTAGTTGCAAATCATTTATTCTAGTTTAAATTGAACAAAAAGGTCGACGAAATAAAAAAGGTTACACAAAACGTTTTTTTGCCTAATAACAAACATAGTTTGTATAAAAAATTTTTCCATATCTCTTTCATTTTTGAATTATAACCTATTATTGTGCAAAAATCCATTTATTGCCTACATTTCGATGTTGTTTAAATTTCGCATAAAACTTTTTTCTCTTTTTGATTTATATCCCATATTAATGACATGAAACTGTTTAAAGCGATATAAATCATTGTGGTGAACGTCTTGTTTCTTATCCCCAATTTATGTTCACCCAAAAACCGTATAGCACTGCATCCAAACGTTCTGGACTTTGGTTCTAAACTTATATGGGACAAGAACTCAAAACTATGCGCGACGAGAAATGCAGAAGCGGCAATAAGCAACACTTTCCGTGTCTGTAGGTTAAAACAAATACGAATACCACTTGGACGAGATAAAACAGTAACCTCTGTTTGTGTGTGCGGTGCCATTCAAATATGCAATTCACCGTAAACAATATCCTCCAGGTAACGGTTAACTGGGCAAACAAAGGCAACAATGAGTCGCCGCTCGTTCAACTCAAAACAAAGGCAACAAAATTTAAAAAAGCAAAACTTATGCAATCAAGAAATGAAGTGTTTGCCAGTTTTTATTTATTTAGTTTTGTCGAGATTTTTATTTTTTTCGTTGAGGTCTGCTTGTATCCTGGTGATGGTGGTAGAGCAAGTCCCTGGTGAATTAGCAATTGCCTCCCGTGACTGTTCGTTCATTCGTTCCGTTCGTTCCGCTCGTTGCTTCGTGTCTCTTTGATTTTCCAATTAATATCTACTTGTACCACCGAGAGCAAACATCATGGAGATAGATAGAGAGGTTTCCGAATAATATTTACTATTCATAGAACGCGTTGTTTATTCCGTAAACGACGCTTTACACTTTTTCGTTATTATTCTTTTTCAAAAACAAAACACCAACACGTAATATGATAAGATATATTGTGATTAATAATAATAGTTATGAGAATAACGTCATGTGTGGCTCATGCTATGATTAAATCACGCCATACTAAATTTCCACGTCAGTTCGAAATGCGAAAGCTTAACGAGATGATAATTATGCATGCATTACGTTGGTTAATGTACGCCAATTAGGAAAATTATACCACATTCAAGTTTAAAACGATCGAGCAACACCAAACTAACAAAAAAAACAATTTTTGTTATTTATAAGTCAGTGATTGTAGCCTTATTCAGTTACCAAAACACGTCTTTTCCCCGAACCGAGTCGATCATATCAAACACAATTCGCGTGAGAAACAAGTTGAATTTTGCCTGTTTTTATTTCGCCGAAGAAAGAGAAAACTTTAAATTGCTATTCTTTCTAACAAAGCTGAGATAAAAAGAAACCCTCGACTAAAATAACCTAGATATATAAAACGTTCTTCGGTGACAAATAAAAGGGGAAAAGAAACCTCACTCTAAATTGTCTTAAATCGTCGTCGACGTCTTCTACATCCTAAAACAACAACTTCGACCGCACTTTTACGATGATCTCCGGCATAATCGTTTTTCTATTTTAAAACGAAAGGAAATGAATCTAGTTGTAAACTTAAACGGGATTAAAACAGTTTTCAAGGCAAACTTATTTTTAAAGGTAGACGTTGTTGCGTCAAGTTAAACCAAAATTTTATAAAATCACGACACATTTGTCATAAGATAAAAGAATACCAACCAGAGCGCGTTCAAGAATCTTTACGAACAAGACTTAGTCCATCATTAACAGTAAAGGGTATTAATTACAGATTTTCGTTGCGAAACCATCAATTTTTGTACATTTTGTTTTGTGTCCTTAGACGCACGGCTAAACCTGAATCTTTCTAGTACTAGGTCTAGTGTTTGTTCCAGTTTTAATTGCCATTCAGTGCTCGATTGTTGTAAATTATTTTGAAATTAAAAGTATAATTAATACTTTAACAACCTATCTTTAGTATTATCACTAGAACTAATTGTAAGACTAGAAACATTAGGATTTAGCCGCACGTCTCTTTAGACAGCAAAACCGTAATATTTCTAGTTCTAAATCTAGTTAGTTCTAAAGCTAAGTTTGGTTGGGTTGGATTCCGTCTTAAGATAGGTACCACTAAACCTAAATATTTTTCGTTCTAGGTTTACTATTAGTTATCTCATTAGTGTTGGCTCTATTTTTTGTTGTTATTCAGTCTTAAATTGTTATATACTTACTAAAACTAGAACTAACACTAGACCTAGTACTAGAAAGTTTTGGTTTAGCCGTGCGTCTTTACACATTTTGACAACCTCCAATAAGCTTATTCTCTTACTTGGTATCTTATAGTCATTGTTAAATTACATCAAAATCATATTTTTGAATACTTTCATCATGATTAAGTATGTTATAGATGATTTTACTAGATTAGCAGCAATTTGATTAACATTAACCGGCATATTCCGTAATCAAAAATCTTTGATTTTTTTGTAAAACATCCCATTGGCTCAATGGGATGTTTAAGTCATCTGAAGATGCTCCCAATCGATTAATACCATTTTGACAACCTCCAAAAAGCTTATTCTCTTACTTGGTATCTTATAGTCATTGTTAAAATACATCAAAATCATATTTTTCAATACTTTCATCATGATTAAATATGTTATAGATGATTTTACTAGATTAGCAGCAATTTGATTAACATTAACCGGCATATTCCGTAATCAAAAATCTTATTTTTTTATAAAACATCCCATTGAGCCTTCTTACAATATTTTGCATTTTTTTAAGTCATCTGAAGATGCTCTCAATCGATTAATACCATTTTGACAACCTCCAAAAAGCTTATTCACTTACTTGGTATCTTATAGTCATTGTTAAATTACATCAAAATCATATTTTTGAATATTTTCATCATGATTAAGTATGTTATAGATGATTTTACTAGATTAGCAGCAATTTGATTAACATTAACCGGCATATTCCGTAATCAAAAATCTTTGATTTTTTTGTAAAACATCTCATTGAGCCTTCCTACAATATTTTGCATTTTTTAAGTCATCTGAAGATGCTCCCAATCGATTAATACCATTTTGACAACCTCCAAAAAGCTTATTCTCTTACTTGGTATCTTATAATCATTGTTAAAATACATCAAAATCATATTTTTGAATACTTTCATCATGATTAAGTATGTTATAGATGATTTTACTAGATTAGCAGCAATTTGATTAACATTAACCGGCATATTCCGTAATCAAAAATCTTTGATTTTTTTGTGAAACATCCCATTGAGCCTTCCTACAATATTTTGTATTTTTTAAGTCATCTGAAGATGCTCTCAATCGATTAATACCATTTTGACAACCTCCAAAAAGCTTATTCACTTACTTGGTATCTTATAGTCATTGTTAAATTACATCAAAATCATATTTTTGAATATTTTCATCATGATTAAGTATGTTATAGATGATTTTACTAGATTAGCAGCAATTTGATTAACATTAACCGGCATATTCCGTAATCAAAAATCTTTGATTTTTTTGTAAAACATCTCATTGAGCCTTCCTACAATATTTTGCATTTTTTAAGTCATCTGAAGATGCTCCCAATCGATTAATACCATTTTGACAACCTCCAAAAAGCTTATTCTCTTACTTGGTATCTTATAATCATTGTTAAAATACATCAAAATCATATTTTTGAATACTTTCATCATGATTAAGTATGTTATAGATGATTTTACTAGATTAGCAGCAATTTGATTAACATTAACCGGCATATTCCGTAATCAAAAATCTTTGATTTTTTTGTGAAACATCCCATTGAGCCTTCCTACAATATTTTGTATTTTTTAAGTCATCTGAAGATGCTCCCAATCGATTAATACCATTTTGACAACCTCCAAAAAGCTTATTCTCTTACTTGGTATCTTATAGTCATTGTTAAATTACATCAAAATCATATTTTTGAATACTTTCATCATGATTAAATATGTTATAGATGATTTTACTAGATTAGCAGCAATTTGATTAATATTAACTGGCATATTCCGTAATCAAAGATCTTTGATTTTTTTGTAAAACATCCCATTGAGTCTTTCTACAATATTTTGCATTTTTTAAGTCATCTGAAGATGCTCCCAATCGATTAATACCATTTTGACAACTTCCAAAAAGCTTATTCTCTTACTTGGTATCTTATAGTCATTGTTAAATTACATCAAAATCATATTTTTGAATACTTTCATCACGATTAAGTATGTTATAGATGATTTTACTAGATTAGCAGCAATTTGATTAACATTAACCGGCATATTCCGTAATCAAAAATCTTATTTTTTTATAAAACATCCCATTGAGCCTTCCTACAATATTTTGCATTTTTTAAGTCCTCTGAAGATGCTCCCAATCGATTAATACCATTTTGACAACCTCCAATAAGTTTATTCTCTTACTTGGTATCTTATAATCATTGTTAAAATACATCAAAATCATATTTTTGAATACTTTCATCAAGATTAAGTATGTTATAGATGATTTTACTAGATTAGCAGCAATTTGATTAACATTAACCGGCATATTCCATAATCAAAAATCTTTGATTTTTTTTGTGTAACATCCCATTGAGCCTTCCTACAATATTTTGCATTTTTTAAGTCATCTGAAGATGCTCCCAATCGATTAATACCATTTTGACAACCTCCAAAAAGCTTATTCTCTTACTTGGTATCTTATAATCGTTGTTAAAATACATCAAAATCATATTTTTGAATACTTTCATCATGATTAAGTATGTTATAGATGATTTTACTAAATTAGCGGCAATTTGATTAACATTAGCCGGCATATTCCGTAATCAAAAATCTTTGATTTTTTTGTGAAACATCCCATTGAGCCTTCCTACAATATTTTGCATTTTTTAAGTCATCTGAAGATGCTCCCAATCGATTAATACCATTTTGACAACCTCCAAAAAGCTTATTCTCTTACTTGGTATCTTATAGTCATTGTTAAATTACATCAAAATCATATTTTTGAATACTTTCATCATGGTTAAGTATGTTATAGATGATTTTACTAGATTAGCAGCAATTTGATTAACATTAAACGGCATATTCCGTAATCAAAAATCTTTGATTTTTTTTGTAAAACATCCCAAAGAGCCTTCCTACAATATTTTGCATTTTTTAAGTCATCTGAAGATGCTCCCAATCGATTAATACTATTTTGACAACCTCCAATAACTTATTCTCTTACTTGGTATCTTATAGTCATTGTTAAATTACATCAAAATCATATTTTTGAATACTTTCATCATGATTAAGTATGTTATAGATGATTTTACTAGATTAGCGGCAATTTGATTAACATTAACCGGCATATTCCGTAATAAAAAATCTTTGATTTTTTTTAAAACATCCCATTGAGCCTTCCTACAATATTTTGCATTTTTTAAGTCATCTGAAGATGCTCCCAATCGATTAATACCATTTTGACAACCTCCAAAAACCTTATTCTCTTACGTGGTATCTTATAGTCATTGTTAAAGTACATCAAAATCATATTTTTGAATACTTTCATCATGATTAAGTATGTTATAGATGATTTTACTAGATTAGCGGCAATTTGATTAACATTAACCGGCATATTCCGTAATCAAAAATCTTATTTTTTTATAAAACATCCCATTGAGCCTTCCTACAATATTTTGCATTTTTTAAGTCATCTGAAGATGCTCTCAATCGATTAATACCATTTTGACAACCTCCAAAAAGCTTATTCTCTTACTTGGTATCTTATAATCATTGTTAAAATACATCAAAATCATATTTTTGAATACTTTCATCATGATTAAATATGTTACAGATGATTTTACTAGATTAGCACCAGTTTGATTAACATTAACCAGCATATTCCGAATCAAAAATCTTTGATTTTTTGTAAAACATCCCATTGAGTCTTTCTACAATATTTTGCATTTTTTAAGTCATCTGAAGCTGCTCCCAATCGATTAATACCATTTTGACAACCTCCAAAAAGCTTATTCTCTTACTTGGTATCTTATAATCATTGTTAAAATACATCAAAATCATATTTTTGAATACTTTCATCAAGATTAAGTATGTTATAGATGATTTTACTAGATTAGCAGCAATTTGATTAACATTAACCAGCATATTCCGAATCAAAAATCTTTGATTTTTTGTAAAACATCCCATTGAGTCTTTCTACAATATTTTGCATTTTTTAAGTCATCTGAAGATGCTCCCAATCCATTAATACCATTTTGACAACCTCCAAAAAGCTTATTCTCTTACTTGGTATCTTATAATCATTGTTAAAATACATCAAAATCATATTTTTGAATACTTTCATCAAGATTAAGTATGTTATAGATGATTTTACTAGATTAGCAGCAATTTGATTAACATTAACCGGCATATTCCGTAATCAAAAATCTTATTTTTTTATAAAACATCCCATTGAGCCTTCCTACAATATTTTGCATTTTTTAAGTCATCTGAAGATGCTCCCAATCGATTAATACCATTTTGACAACCTCCAAAAAGCTTATTCTCTTACTTGGTATCTTATAGTCATTGTTAAATTACATCAAAATCATATTTTTGAATACTTTCATCAAGATTAAGTATGTTATAGATTATTTTACTAGATTAGCAGCAATTTGATTAACATTAACCGGCATATTCCGTAATCAAAAATCTTATTTTTTTATAAAACATCCCATTGAGCCTTCCTACAATATTTTGCATTTTTTAAGTCATCTGAAGATGCTCCCAATCGATTAATACCATTTTGACAACCTCCAAAAAGCTTATTCTCTTACTTGGTATCTTATAGTCATTGTTAAATTACATCAAAATCATATTTTTGAATACTTTCATCAAGATTAAGTATGTTATAGATTATTTTACTAGATTAGCAGCAATTTGATTAACATTAACCGGCATATTCCGTAATCAAAAATCTTTGATTTTTTTGTAAAACATCTCATTGAGTCTTTCTACAATATTTTGCATTTTTTAAGTCATCTGAAGATGCTCTCAATCGATTAATACCATTTTGACAACCTCCAAAAAGCTTATTCTCTTACTTGGTATCTTATAGTCATTGTTAAATTACATCAAAATCATATTTTTGAATACTTTCATCATGATTAAGTATGTTATAGATGATTTTACTAGATTAGCAGCAATTTGATTAACATTAACCGGCATATTCCGTAATCAAAAATCTTTGATTTTTTTGTGATACATCCTATTGAGCCTTCCTACAATATTTTGCATTTTTTAAGTCATCTGAAGATGCTCCCAATCGATTAATACCATTTTGACAACCTCCAAAAAGCTTATTCTCTTACTTGGTATCTTATAGTGATTGTTAAATTACATCAAAATCATATTTTTGAATACTTTCATCAAGATTAAGTATGTTATAGATTATTTTACTAGATTAGCAGCAATTTGATTAACATTAACCGGCATATTCCGTAATCAAAAATCTTTGATTTTTTTGTAAAACATCTCATTGAGTCTTTCTACAATATTTTGCATTTTTTAAGTCATCTGAAGATGCTCTCAATCGATTAATACCATTTTGACAACCTCCAAAAAGCTTATTCTCTTACTTGGTATCTTATAGTCATTGTTAAATTACATCAAAATCATATTTTTGAATACTTTCATCATGATTAAGTATGTTATAGATGATTTTACTAGATTAGCAGCAATTTGATTAACATTAACCGGCATATTCCGTAATCAAAAATCTTTGATTTTTTTGTGATACATCCTATTGAGCCTTCCTACAATATTTTGCATTTTTTAAGTCATCTGAAGATGCTCCCAATCGATTAATACCATTTTGACAACCTCCAATAAGCTTATTCTCTTACTTGGTATCTTAAAATAATTGTCAAAATCATATTTTTGAATACTTTCATCATGATTAAGTATGTTATAGATGATTTTACTAGATTAGCAGCAATTTGATTAACATTAACCAGCATATTCCGAATCAAAGAACTTTGATTTTTTTGTAAAACCTTCCATTCAGCCTTCCTACATGGTTTTATTTTCAAATCATCTAAATATACTTCCAATCGATTGGTATCATTGTCAAAATACATCAAAATCATAGTTTTAATTCTTTCATCTTGATCTTTTGGAAAATATCATGATAAAATTAATCCATTTTGACCTTATTATAAATTATCATATTTTTCACATCACAATAAAGTAATCTTCTTTACCACTTTTTACGTTATTAACAGTTTGTAATTTTAATTTAAGCGTTTAATTAACATCGATTTAAGAAGATAAACGGTGAAATAGGTGTAGGAATTGTAGAAGAGGCATTTACGGCATTTAGCATTGCATCACTGAGATAGATTAATTAACAAATTCCCGAGGAACACCTCTTCTCCTTCAAATTCCCCCTTCGTCTTACTTGCTCTTAGACATTTACTCCCTATAGAGCGTTATCTCACAGTTAACCCTTTACTAAATACCCTCGGCCACTAATCTCCATTCAAAGTTTTATTAAGAAGATTCTAAAATGACGTTGAGGTTAGAAATTATAAATTATTTTTATTACTTAAAATTAATGATTGAAAAGTCGCGAAATTGATTATTAGGAATTTCTTATTTTGTCTTAGCGGTAATTAATTAATCGTTTTACGGAGATGATGTTGGATCAGATTGGGATCTTTGTATTAACTGGGCTGTCTCTCTGGAGTAGAGAGAGAGTAGAGAAGCACAATGTCTTGACGTTATATATCCCATTTGGTGATGCCGGTACGGGCGAACGGGTTCCCGGATAATAGTTTCTAGAGATAGATAATAGGAACGAGCAAGAGATAACGACGTGATTATAATGCGATTTCTAAGTGACAATAGAAGGTGCTCTCTATTCCCCACAATTAGATTTTGAACTATTACTAATGATAGTAATGATATAATAAAAATTATATATGTCAAATGTAGCAGAAAACTTTGAAAAGGAATTTTTGTATTATCATTCCAAATCAAATATCAATTTCAAACTTAGATTACATAAAATTTTCCTTCGCCTTTTTCGCATTAACCTCATTCGCAAATTTTCAATCTCATTTATCAACTTTTAAACGCTTTACAGGTATGTTTACCAAAAGCTTTAAAGATGAACTTGTTGTTTCCCCGGAATAGTTTCCTCGCTAGTAAATACTTCAGTTGTCGTAAACAAGTTCATGTTCCTTATTTTTACGTTTTTCAAATCTTTCGGATCAAAAGAAATAATCAAATTACTTCCGCCATTTTTCACAGAGAACACAATTTTCTTTAAACGTTTTCGATACGTTCAAAGCAATAACTCAGAGTTATAAGCAATATATCAAGTAAATATGTAGAGTAATATGTAAAGTGGTAAGGAAAAATGCGCGAGGGAAAAAAATGTGACCTTTTTTTATTTATTTCTTTTAATAAACTCAAAGGAAAATTTTTAATTGCTATCAGTAATTTTGTGAGTGAGTAAAATAAATTACTTTTAATTAAATTAAATTAAAAAGTGTTGACACGCACCCCATTTTCCCCACTTTTTTTGCCTACATCCTTGCTTCCTTTCAGTATTAAATCGTGTGCCATGTCCCGGTGCAATATTTAACGTGATATTTAATGTCCGGCAGTTTGCTGGGTTTTTATATGAAAACTTGACGACAGAAACTCTTGCGGTTCCTGTTAATTTTGATCATTTCAAGTCACGCGCAAGAATTATTTATTAGATTCGTTTAAATGTAATTTTTTGATACAACAATATCGACCTTGGCATTTCGAACTTCTTTTCTGGAAACACTTACATGGTGATCGATAAGAACCATGCACTTCCGGAAAATCGACCCTGATGGGGGGGTCAAATCGAGGGTGGAGAAATCGTGTTGCAAGTACACACGAGCCAGCAAGAAGCAGTGGTGGCTTCTATTATTCACGTCCAGTCCATCTGAGGAATGAACAACCATCAATATTCGATGAAGGCGATGTTCGGGGCCCGCCAAGAAACTAAAAGGGGCCGGGAGAAAGAGAAAATGCCGATGTTATAAAACAAAAGTTCTTTTGCATGTCGTCGTCGTCGTCCGAGGAATTTTCTACTTTAACCGCCCATCCAATCCCTAGCTGTTGTTGTATTTTCTCGTCTGAAGTAAGGGAAAAAGGGAGCGATACGGACGATGTCGTTCGGTCCGCTGAAAGGACGACGATGTTGATATATGCATAATATGGCGTGACTTTGTCAAATCGAGATAGTAAAAGAACGTCGAAGTAACAAAAAAGACGAATATAAAATACTAGGGACGATGGAGATGTTGCAAAATATTCCTATGAAAGAATTGTAAAAAGATCTTGAAACAATTGATTCGAGATGAGAATTGAAACTGCGCGATACGAAATGAAATAGAAAAACATAATAAGGAAGATAAAAGTTACAATTGAACTAAAATTAGAACTATTACTAAATTTAAAACTAGATGCTGTCGGGTTTTGCTGTTCGTCTTTGTCTTCACCACTATCTTCTATGTTCTGCTGAGTTTTCAGCCAAGTTTTTGATAATATTTCATGTTCCATGTCACCATTTATATCACAGTTTTCGTTTCCATGGTAAACTTAATCATGGGATGTTGAGCGTATAAGTGATCTAAGAATTCTTGTTGCTATATTACAAACGTATTGTCCACATATCGATGTAATAGTTTTGGTTTCTACTAAGTTTTCCTCAAAGCATGAAGTCATTCAAAACTCTGCTTTCCAACTAAAATACGTCGAAGATACTCGAAGGTACTTCACTTGATCAGAATACGTTCTGCCATTACGTATTCTGCTATTATTTCTCTGCGGAATGCGTCTAAATGTTGTATATGGTAAAGACCATATACAACATTTGTCTTCACATATGATCTTGTGTTTCTTGTAAAAGGGGACAGAATCTTTGCGAGATGCTGGTATGTTGGGGAATTAATGGATAAAGTGGAGAGAGACGTCTAGTTTATGGATCTTCGGTGGTCCATAAATTCTTGGTGAATAACACTTTTTGCTGTTCGCGGATATTCCTTCATTTTCTTTAAGATTTTGTCCATCATTTTATCGTCATATTTTTTCTTGTCCATAGCAACTGTGCCTTCTTTTCTATTAAGTTGAACTTTTAAATAACAATAGAAAATTTTAAACGAAAGGAATTATCCAATGTTTTTGATAATTAAGAACACTTGCGATCGAGGAAATCGAATCCGAATGGATCTTGTGTTCCTTAACAGAATCTTTGGGAGATGTTGGGGAATTAATGGCACTTATGATAAAGCAGAGGGAGACGTCTAGTTTATGGATCTTCGGTGGTCCATAAATTCTTGGTGAATAACACTTTTTGCTGTTCGCGGATTTTCCTTCATTTCCTTTAAAATTTTGTCCATCATTTTATCGTCATATTTTTTTTGTCCATAGCAACTGTGCCTTCTTTTCTATTAAGTTGAACTTTTAAATAACAATAGAAAATTTTGAACAAAAGGAATTATCCAATGTTTTTGACAATTAAGAACACTTGCGATCGAGGAAATCGAATCCGAATGGATCTTGTGTTCCTTAACAGAATCTTTGCGAGATGTTGGGGAATTAATGGCACTTATGATAAAGCAGAGGGAGACGTCTAATTTATGGATCTTCGGTGGTCCATAAATTCTTGGTGAATAACCCTTTTTGCTGTTCGCGGATTTTCCTTCATTCCCTTTAAGATTTTGTCCATCATTTTATCGTAATATTTTTTCTTGTCCATAAGAACTATGCCTTCTTTTCTATTAAGTTGAACTTTTAAATAACAATAGAAAATTTTGAACAAAAGGAATTATCCAATGTTTTTGATAATTAAGAACACTTGCGATTGAGGAAATCGGATCCGAATGTATCTTGTGTTCATTAACAGAATCTTTGCGAGATGTTGGGGAATTAATGGCACTTATGATAAAGCAGAGGGAGACGTCTAGTTTATGGATCTTCGGTTGTCCATAAATTCTTGGTGAATAACCCTTTTTGCTGTTCGCGGATTTTCCTTCATTCCCTTTAAGATTTTGTCCATCATTTTATCGTCATATTTTTTCTTGTCCACAGCAACTGTGCCTTCTTTTCTATTAAGTTGAACTTTTAAATAACAATAGAAAATTTTAAACAAAAGAAATTATCCAATGTTTTTGATAATTAAGAACACTTGCGATCGAGGAAATCGAATCCGAATGGATCTTGTGTTCCTTAACAGAATCTTTGGGAGATGTTGGGGAATTAATGGCACTTATGATAAAGCAGAGGGAGACGTCTAGTTTATGGATCTTCGGTGGTCCATAAATTCTTGGTGAATAACCCTTTTGGCTGTTCGCGGATTTTTCTTCATTCTCTTTAAGATTTTATCCATCATTTTATCGTCATATTTTTTCTTGTCCATAACAACTGTACCTTCTTTTCTATTAAGTTGAACTTTTAAATAACAATAGAAAATTTTAAACAAAAGGAATTATCCAATTTTTTGATAATTAAGAACACTTGCGATTCAGGAAATCGAATCCGAATGGATCTTGTGTTCCTTAACAGAATCTTTGCGAGATGTTGGGGAATTAATGGCACTTATGATAAAGCAGAGGGAGACGTCTAGTTTATGGATCTTCGGTTGTCCATAAATTCTTGGTGAATAACCCTTTTTGCTGTTCGCGGATTTTCCTTCATTCCCTTTAAGATTTTGTCCATCATTTTATCGTAATATTTTATCTTGTCCATAAGAACTGTGCCTTCTTTTCTATTAAGTTGAACTTTTAAATAACAATAGAAAATTTTAAACAAAAGGAATTATCCAATGTTTTTGATAATTAAGAACACTTGCGATCGAGGAAATCGAATCCGAATGGATCTTGTGTTCCTTAACAGAATCTTTGGGAGATGTTGGGGAATTAATGGCACTTATGATAAAGCAGAGAGAGACGTCTAGTTTATGGATCTTCGGTGGTCCATAAATTCTTGCTGAATAACCCTTTTTGCTGTTCGCGGATTTTCCTTCATTCTCTTTAAGATTTTATCCATCATTCTATCGTAATATTTTTTCTTGTCCATAAGCACTGTGCCTTCTTTTCTATTAAGTTGAACTTTTAAATAACAATAGAAAATTTTAAACAAAAGGAATTATCCAATGTTTTTGATAATTAAGAACACTTGCGATTGAGGAAATCGAATCCGAATGGATCTTGTGTTCCTTAACAGAATTTTTGCGAGATGTTGGGGAATTAATGGCACTTATGATAAAGCAGAGAGAGACGTCTAGTTTATGGATCTTCGATGGTCCATAAATTCTTGGTGAATAACCTTTTTTGCTGTTCGCGGATTTTCCTTTATTCTCTTTAAGATTTTATCCATCATTTTATCGTCATATTTTTTCTTGTCCATAACAACTGTACCTTCTTTTCAATTAAGTTGAACTTTTAAATAACAATAGAAAATTTTAAACAAAAGGAATTATCCAATGTTTTTGATAATTAAGAACACTTGCGATCAAGGAAATCGAATCCGAATGGATCTTGTGTTCCTTAACAGAATCTTTGTGAGATGTTGGGGAATTAATGGCACTTATGATAAAGCAGAGAGAGACGTCTAGTTTATGGATCTTCGATGGTCCATAGATTCTTGGTGAATAACCCTTTTTGCTGTTCGCGGATTTTCCTTCATTCCCTTTAAGATTTTGTCCATCATTTTATCGTAATATTTTTTCTTGTCCATAAGAACTGTGCCTTCTTTTCTATTAAGTTGAACTTTTAAATAACAATAGAAAATTTTAAACAAAAGGAATTATCCAATGTTTTTGATAATTAAGAACACTTGCGATCGAGGAAATCGAATCCGAATGGATCTTGTGTTCCTTAACAGAATCTTTGCGAGATGTTGGGGAATTAATGGCACTTATGATAAAGCAGAGAGAGACGTCTAGTTTATGGATCTTCGGTGGTCCATAAATTCTTGGTGAATAATCCTTTTTGCTGTTCGTGGATTTTCCTTAATTTTCTTTAAGATCTTGTCCATCATTTTATCGTCATATTTTTTCTTGTCCATAACAACGGTGCCTTCTTTTCCACCAACTGTTTTAATTTTTATATGACAATAGAAAATTTTAAACAATTATCCATGATAATTAAGAACACTTGCGGTCGAGAAAATCGAATCCGAATGGGTAAATAAAAAAAAAAAGAAAAAGAGGGCAAGTTTACTAATTACGTCCGGGGTGTGTAGAGGAGTGAAAGGGGTTAAAGTGACCCTTCGGTCGCGGTCGCGGCGTGGCCCACGGGTCGCGTTAATTGAGTGCGCTCATCAAAAATTCCTCCTCCCCTACACAACTACAAAAACTCAACCCAATCCGACCCACAACAATTGTTCTAGCTTCACCCGACTGGATATAATTAAAACTTTCTCTGTACACAACACAACAGGATATCGTTGTTATTATGCATTTTTAAACCCCGTTTTCCAAAACTACACTATAATATAAATAATATAATTCCATCTACTATTTTTTCCTTTACTCCGTTTTTTTTTTGTAATTTTTCTTGAATACACAATTAACACGTCTTCTATGAGCCACATAGTTCCATACTGAACGCCACGACCATTCTTGAATCGCCCGATTCTGATTTGAATACAATGGCAATCGCCTCGGTCTTTTGTTGTCTTCTAATTGAATATCACGAAGTGGCGAAGTGGCAGCCAGCACGTTGTGTGAGGCAACTTTCTTCTTCCGCAATTGTGCCGCTACCACTACGAACAAGACTACCATAAGCCTATTAGGATAACAAAATACAACAACGCACGCACACATACATAGAAAACTCGGCAACCACGTTCCAATAATAAAACAGAAAGAAGGAAAAAAGTTCACGATCTCTGCCTCTCGCCTCGATTGTAAATGTTACGACTCCCGTAACGTATGTACAGTGTTTAAAATTTTAGGTTTTTAAAGGAATTGAATCGGAATTGAACGGAGGAATTTTAAAGAGTACTATCATCACATCTTGAATTTTAATGTCCCATTTTCTAAACGCGTAATTGATGCCGTTTACTGTTGGTTATGGGCTAAGTCCTGCTTCTAAAGGTTCTTCAACGGACTGATTTGTATTCTTTTCGTTATCTTATTGATAAATGTGACGTGATTTTATAAAATTTTTAGTTTAACTTGACGCAGTTACGTTTAGCTTTAATCTATCTTCTACCAAAGTGAATATCAGATTTAACGTTTTTCACATAAATAGAGGTTATTACTTGAGAACGATTCAAGATGGATAATAAAGTTTTTTGCAAAATATGTTTCATAATAGCCAAGGAAACATTTTAAATAATCAATCAAAGAAGCTATTTTAGTCTTGAGAGACATACGGCTAAACCTGAATACTTCTAGTTCTAGATCTAGAGTTAGTTTTAATGATATAAAACTAGAACTAGCACTAGACCTAGAAGTGGAAAGCTTTTGGTTTAGCCGTGCGTCTTCTTTCCACTTCTTGGTCTAGTGTTAGTTCTAGTCTAGGTCTAGTTTAGCCGTGCGTCAAAGACGCACGGCTAAACCCAAAACTTTCCACTTCTAGGTCTAGTGTTAGTTCTAGTTTTACTTCGATTGAAATATACACGGTTATTAAATCAATTTGTAAAGTATTGTATTTCAGAAAGTATGCATTGTAGAGATCTTCGTTAAAAAATGTCTTCATATGTACGGCTATAAACCCAACCCCACTCAACCCACCATTTACTTAAATAGAAAATGTACAATGTAACAGTTTCCTTAATCAAACATTTAAAATACAATAAAGTAATCATCTTAGAACTTTATAATTAGGCACAATGCAACCTAAAACGTGATTCTATAACCTCCAAAAAGTTTGATCCCTTAATTTCAAGTCATTTAGGTAATATCCTGTTTGATAGCTTAAAAATCGTGGGTTAATTACTAAAATAAAGTTAGAACGATTAAGTTGTAAGTTAACCATTGGATGTATTACCAAGTTTTAACTTTCAAGTTTCAGATCTTGAGTAATAAAAAGTTTACGGTTGATGTCGCGAAGTAAATGACATCGAGTTGAAAGCAATTATTGCAGAATTCCATTAACTTAGCCACTGGAAAATGAGAGCGCAAATAATTCTCGTTTCGCTACTAATAATTCATGTTTCATAAATGATTCTCGTTTCGTTGTTTCCTTGTAACTTTAACGATTCAACTATTTACTACTTGGGCATTATATTTTAACAAACCATAACTTTTATAACTCTACCAAAACTTGAAACATCAAAGTAACAATTGCGTCTTTTGCTTGGTCATAATGAGTGAAGCAAGAATTTGCTTTTAATTTAATTGATCGAATTAAATTACGTCGACTCGTTCTCACACTATTTTTATTAAGCGGAAAAAATCGTCAATTTAGATCAATTAAACCTAAGTATAGCGTAAAAATGGTTATATATTTTTTAATTTTTATGGGAACGAAGAAATGAGTTGACTTCTGAAATATTTATGCCAAGTTTTGTAAAAGAAAAAAGTCATAATAGGAATAAAATAAAACCGGATAAGGATGAATATCTAAACGAAGTCGGAGTGTGAGTGCATGATTTACTTATTAATGTCGTTTGCACGCGAACTCGCGTGATCGAATTGATTTTCGACTCATTCGCAACTCTTTAATGAAGCTAAACACACAAGAAATTTCTGATTTATTGGTTTCTTTTAAATAATAAACTTCTACTCACAACAAACATCGTGAAATACATCACCCATTAAGAATTAGACTACAATTTTGACAAGAAGACTAAAATATTTCAAAACTGTCTACAGATTTTGACATAATATAAGACATTGTTTAAGTGCAGCTTGTTGATGTTTTGATGCTTGTTTTATCGATCAAGTTCTGGATGAACTGGGTGCGACGTCACATGACATAAGCGGTGTTCATATTCATAATTTATTATGAATAGATAATAAATTAAGAATATGAAGTGTTCGGTTAATGCTTTTTATTCGTTAGCGAGCAGGAATAGTTGCAAATTTCACAACATTTTGAAGAAATATGGAATTTTCCAAATTGACATAATCAACCAGGACATAAAGAATATGAGTATCACTTGGATGTAAGACCACAAAATAACAAAACGAAATGAAAATGAAGCACACCAAAATTTATCAAGTTGTGAAAAAGTTCAAGCTTGTAGATGATCTCCTCACTGATCTGGTGTACTGATGGCATTAAAAGAGAGGAAATGAAACCTTCCACTGCCTAGAACAGCATGAAAACTCTCAGATCAGATTCATCCCCTAGCAAAAAAAGGAACGTCAGTTCGAATCAGGTTGTCAATGATGAATTTTATTGGAATACGAAATGGACGCCGTATTTGGGGGAATTACAAGACAGTTTGTGAATCAAATAAGCTGACACTTTCTTTGCAGAAATTCATTAATGTCGTTTTTGTCAGTTTGAATTTTAGTGGTTGGTGGATTTCATATCAATATGAGCATAATTAACATCAACTCACAACAAACACCGTGAAAATATTTTATTAGAACATTTGGAATGTTTAGATTCCCGTTAAAATAAGAAAAAGAGTCGAAAAAGGTTCAGGTATAACTTAGAGAAGGGTTTTATCAAAACTTGATCTTAAAAGAAACAACCCCGAAAGCGGTAAAAAAACGAGATAGAAAATTAATGACATGTCCCCAAAAACTCAACGATCCTCTTCCTACTAAAAGAGACCGAAACTTAGATTTTATTTTTACTCTTTCGTTTCGTGGATGCGTTGTGGTAGGTTTTTATTTATTTTTTTCTTTTCCAAACCATGAAGGTGAAAAGATAGAAATCGCGTTAGAAAGACAAATGGGCGGTTATTTGGTTTTAAACGGTTCAAAGGGTTCCCTCTTCGTGATGTTAAATCAGATAAAATAGTTCGAGTTTATTTTATCACTCCAAATTCAAACAATTTCTTATTATGAATCATTAAATAAATAATTCATCCGTATTAGTTACCCACCTCCGTAGAAATTAGAGATTCATTTAGAGACAATAAACCAACCACCTTCGTGATTGAGGGAATGAATCATTCTCTTCATCCTGCATCTTACATCTTCCTCTTCGTCTTTAAACCTTTACCAGGTTTCGAGTTGCAGTGAGTATAAAGCAAATTCATTATAAATTTAGATAAGTACCTACTATTTGCCTCCGCAGCTCGCGCGAGAAACGATCATCGGATGTGTGGTTCATTTACAAAGCGGTTTTCGATGCTGATGACTACAAACACACCCAAAAGAGGCTCGCCCAAATCGTTTTGAAACGAAATCGCTTTACGAGGTGTGTTCATCTTCAATGAATTCCAAATTTTACAATCGATTCGCACGCAATTTGTTAATTTTATGAAATTTTATCCTATCATTATCCGATCATAATACCAACAGTAATCGTAAATTTTAAACGTTTTAAGATTTTATCTCGGATTTAATTTATGTTTACGATAAGTAAACTTTTTGGTTACAATGTGAGCTTACTTTAGACCGTTTCAACTTTAAAAAAATTAATTTGTTTAACGAAGCAATCATTTTGGGAACGTTAATTTTGTGTCACGGAAAGGACGATGGCTTTGGGGTTAGGATCTTGATGACGAAGGAAATTAGAATTAGAATTACAAATTTGCGGATAACCAAAGGAATAACTTAAAGAGGATTCGTTATAGGAATCGTTAAGATGGCAACCGCAAACGTTAAGATCTTTATTTCATAGGGGGATGTTCTTAAGTGCTTTGATAAATTATTAAAATTGTTTCGAAATTGAATTTTGGACAGAAATTGTTTAAAAAATTTTTTATGTAAATAATTTGAATCATTGTAGATCTTGAAGATGTGTCATCATTGTTAAGCAACAAGGAGACCATTCTAATTAATTAATTACCATATTTTTACTTTTTTGTCTTGATTAAGTAATCTCAAAACTCCGTACAATGGTCGGCTTTAAAAATTTAGTAGGACAATATTCACAACTCGAAAACCCAGCAAGATAATATAATATAAGTACGAAGGCTTTTACGACCGGTGTTAATTGAACTAAAATTAGAACTAACACTAGCACTAACACTAGAACTATCACTAGGACTAACACTAGATCTAAAACTAGAAACTTTAGGGTTTCGCCATGCGTTTTTTGAAAAAATGTTTGACCTTGTTGCAACCTTGTTGCAACCATGTTGCAACCTTTTTCAGATACTGGTTCTAACTGGCATCCGAAACGTCAAACATTTTTTCAAAAAAACGCACGGCGAAACCCGAAAGCTTCTAGTTTTAGATCTAGTGTTAGTCCTAGTGATAGTTCTAGTGATAGTTCTAGTGTTAGTTCTAATTTTAGTTCAAAGGTAATATAAGATTTATATCAAGTTTGAGTCATATTCGTTTACTGGACATGGCAGTTTATTTGACACCATATTAAAAATATTTGATATAAACGTGTGCTTTAAACCAACTTAAACAAATTCAATACTGCATAAGCGATTAAAATTATGAGAAATATCAAATTTTCACTCGAAAGGTGTAATCGGAAATGATCCTTTATGTGAACACCATCCATAATAAATTATGGATGGTTCTACTGGCATTTTTACGAAAAGTTCATGAAAATTTGTATAAGCTTTTATATATAAAACTAATCAGATCTATTCGTTTAGTTCATATTTAAACCGCCTGTGTGATTGAATGCAATAAAAATGCCATGGATTAATTTAGAGTAAATCGTGAATTTTCATGTATTGATGTCTATTTAGGTTTTTGTTGGTATAGCTTTCAACGGATTCAATAAATGGTTTATTGCAACAAACTTCAAATGTGAAAATTATCAAATTCACATTTAAACATAAAAAAGAATACCAGAAGCTGAGCTTCAAAATTTAAAAAATTTTACGAGTTAATAAAATTAATAGCTGAAAAAATAGTTTAATGGTTAACATTTTATAATGGATTTTACTGTGATAGTTTTGTGAAATAAAAATTGTAATTTCCAAAAAAAATATATATATAAGAGCTACTAAAAGTTTAATTAAATTAATTTCAAATGAGGTTTGATTGTATCACGAGTTTTTCAAAAATGAACGCAGCATTACATTCAATTGATTTAAAGTATTTCTATAGGTTGTATAGATCTTTATGCAGTGAGATATGAGAACGAAAATGTGGAATTAAAATATTCTATTTTCATTAAAAAAGAATTAAATAATTACTTAAAAAAATAGCTATTACATTGGAATTTTAAATTTAAAATTCCATTTAATTTCATTGGGGTTTGAAAATAGGGTGTGAATCTACTCTAATTGAGATATTCAAAATTATAATTTTGAATGTATGCCACTATTTTATTTAACAGTTAATATTATTAAACTTAGATAAAATTATTAAACTTAGACACATGATATATTTATTATTAATTAAAGAGAACTGGATGGGCAATTCAACCAACACAAAAGATAAAGAGTGTTCCATTAAAAAAAATTAGATAAAGGAGTTTTATCCATGTCGACCAGTTGTTTCATATACAGGGTGGCTCACGTAACTGGTTCATTTCTTAAGTTCCACTATTCGTAGAGGCTTGGAACTTTGGTAACATGGGTTGTTCATTCCGATCTATTAATCTAAAATATTTTCAAGGTGGCCATCACTTCCGGTCTAATGCTATAGTTTCTATTACACCATTCAATTATACGTAAGAAAATATGTTGACTTTAATAACAGTTGTTAGTACCTACCGTTTTTTGTTTTCGAGTTATTTTGATTTTAAGTGTTTTTTCTCAAATATCACCATGCTCTTTACAAGCCCATATTTCAGCCAACGTTAATTCAAAAACGTTTTTCATTGGTACCATAACTCGTCATATGCTGACAAATAGATTGTCACTTGTTATATCAGTGTACCTTATACAGCATGGTCAAAAATTAAATTACCGTTTCGCTGTATTCAATTGCGAAAAAGTCGAAAATTTTAAATGGAAAGCTCCATATCTTTTTAGCCTATCAAAACGGGAATTTAATTCTCTACAAATTATCTATAAACATTACTATACCTATTTATTATAGTTTTCTTCATATTGAGTATTTTATCAAAATCCGTTCGTGTTTTTATTAGAAGGCTATGACAATTTGACAGTTTATCGTTTAATTTATTTAAATTATTATTGGTATTATTTCTAGAATGATCTGCGATTGAATAAACTTTAGTTTGTTAGCTTTTATTTGCCAACAATAACCAGCAGAAGAACGCATAAATGAAACAATGAAAAACAATAATATAGCGTAATATTCGACATAATGATGGGCGAAATATTCCTAGGGAGTTCACTTTATTTATTAAGGGTGCTTTCTTAGAAAATATTATTCATCTAAATCGATCGAAGCACCTCTTATCGAAGAATTTGGTAAAGCAATAAAATATGACACAACATTTATTCCATTACCTTAATCTGGTGGCGATAGAGATTTATAGTTTCTTGTTATTTGATCTTTCCAAAATTAAGAAACAGATTCTATCAGAAACTTTATTACATCCGCCATGAATATAAAACAAATTTAAAATGTTGTCGTTGGAATAATTCGCCATGATATTCAAAGACATTAACGGAAGTAAGTGATGACATAACTAAGTAATGACAAAAATAACATAAATATGGATGAAAAGCTATCAAAACTCCATGGCTTTCTAACGTAAAAACCAGAAGCTTTCCAGCATTGCATGCGTCCATTAATTTCCAAATATGAGGGCAACTACAACAAATAGGCACAGGAAAGTTTCTAGATAGTTTGTGGAGAATTAAATTCCCTTAATTTATTTTTATAATTTTAAGTTTTTGATTCTTTTATGTTATAGATTTTTAATTTTTGTCATTAAATTGTTGTATTTCATTGCTTCATTTATTCGGTTTTCTTTTGGTTATTTTTGGTAAATAACAGCTAGGTATCTAAAGTTTATTCAATCGCAGTTCATTGTAGTAATAATACTAATAACAATTTAAATAAATTAAACAAAAAACTGTCAAAATGTCAAGGCGTTCTAATAAAAACACAAACGGTTTCTAGCATTTTACGTATAATTTTGATAAATTCCTCAATAGGAAGAAAACTATAATAAATAGGTATAGGAATGTTTATAGACAATTTGTAGAGAATTAAACCCCCTTTCTGGTAGGGTATGAAAATAAGGGGAGTTCCATTTAAAATTTTCGACTTTCACGCAATTGAATACAGAGAAACGGTAACTCAATTTTTGACCAGCCTCTATAAGATATACTGATACAACAAATGACAATCTATTTAACAGCATATGAAGAGTTATCGTACCAATGAAAAACGTTTTTGAATTAACGCTGGCTGAGATATGGGCTTGTAAAGAGCATGGTGATATTTGACAAAAATACTTAAAATCAAAATAATTCGAAAACGAAAAACGGTAGGTACCAAGAACTGTTATCAAAGTCAACATATTTTCTTGAATGGTTTAAATTTTTAAATTTAAAATAACGAAATTGAGGTCTACTTCCGGTAGACCGAAAGTAGTGGCCATCTTGAAAATATTTTAGATTAATAGATCGGAATGAACAACCCATGGTACCAAAGTTTCAAAAGCCTCTACGAATAGTGGAACCTAAAAAGGTTCTAATGAACCAGTTACACGAGACACCTTGTAGATTAAATTCAAAACAAATAAATAATACTTTTTCTGGTATTTTTTTTATAATTTACTGTCTAACCGGTTTTGGCCTACGCCATCATCAGAGACATTAAATCAACGAAAAAAAATTAAGAAAACATCATTTGAAAAACTTCAAAAGTAAGTGAACTTTATGAACACGCTATACAGTGTATCTAATATCTTTAGATACTGTCATATACAGAGTCTGTCACGATGAGCTAAGTCTATATGTATTTGCCAAATTACTGGTACTATTTATGTGAAAATTTGCATGCAGGGTTTATCCGAGGTGCTCGTTTCAGCTAAAATATTGCCTGCTTTCTCTAACTTCTGGTTATAGCGGAAATGGACCCCAACTTATATTGTTAAATAGAGTACCTTCATTTCTGTTCTGCTGTCAAGTTTTATTCCATTACGAAAGTGACCAAATTTTAAATTCACTAATAATGGCTGGTGAAATATCGTAGAATAAGCTGGTGAAATAAAAAATTTGGGGTGTCATTTAAAAAAATTAAGGTTTTGACATTTCGAGATAGGGAACGAACTTCCGCGCAAATTTCTGACCACCCTGTATAATTTGTTTAAAAAACTTCTTGGTTGATGTAAGCTACGGGTTCTTTCTGTACAAATCCTGAAAATATTTGGCCGCACTCAAGTGGAAGTAGAAAATGTTATTATTTATTGTTATTGTTTTATCTGTCAAAATTTTGGAAAAAACTGAAATAATTCAAAAATGATGCACTATATGATGTTTATATCAAATTGTATTAAAATTTAATGGGGATCACGAAAATTCAATTAAAATTGGTACATTCCATTTAAAACAACGAACATGGTGTCCATTTTTGGTGTCCATAACTGGAAGTTGGAGAAAGCTAAAGATTTTAGCTAAAATATTTTAGCTAAAACAAGCATATCC